>CM037162.1:10176636-10776636 GCA_020921065.1 Vaccinium darrowii
GCATTAAAGAAATTGTGATAAGAGAATTCGCTGGGGATGAAGTTGAAATCAAGTTGATGAAACATTTTCTGAGCAGTGGCAAAGTGTCGAAGAAAATCAGTATCTTTACGGACCTTGTGGAATGGCCAACAAAGAATAGATTTCTGACGTTCCCCAACTGTTCGAAGACATGTCAGATTGTGCTTGAAACACGGGTAAAATTTTTTGCAAGGAAGCAAAGCAAACATGGTTGGTTAAGCATACAAGATGGGAAAAAGTAAGCCACTCCTTTATGAACTCCTACTAGAATGAACTACACTTTGTTCCCTCTTTGCCTCTTTTTGCCTGGAGTAATTTATGAAATTTTCTATTGATTTTTTTGGAAATCTCCATGTTTAATTCATTGTCCTGCCCTAAATGCTTAATTCAATGTTTGTGTAAGAAAAATACTCTGCAACACAAAATGGTTTATCCGAAATTGTGGTGAATGTGTTCTTGTGGAATTACAAGATATTGCTAATTATAATTTGATACACGGCTTTAAGGAGCTTCATCAAGGGCGTCTCTGTAACTTCGTAGGACTTATTTTTGTTTGCTTAAATTAGGCACTTGTTTGATTCACTAAATTTCTTGCAGTATTAGATATCTATTGATAAAATGTGCTAGTTAGATGAAAGCTGAGAACGAAAAGTTGCGTTAATTTGGCTTTAGACTTGGTGGCTATTGGCTTATGGATAACTTAGAGAAGCTTAACCATTTCTTTGTTTGGAGTACCTAAACATGATTTTGACCTATAATAATTAGTTTGGGTTTATAAAGAATTAACGGGTTAATAGGTTGTTAATTTTGCACCCCTCCTCACTTCAGAAGTTTAAATGAGAGATCTTGGGTATATAATAACCCACGTTGGCAATTTTGGACCATGTTATTAAGCTCCAACGTAAGATCGGGCCAGTTGTCTACATTAGGCGTGAGTTGAAACTTGCTTCATTATCTGGTTATTTACTAGGCTATGGCTTATGCTTTCTTGTAAACGTTTTCAGGTGATGAAAGCTAGCTCTGGAGTTGCTAGTGCCTTTTGCGGATCCCCCCTCTTTTGTGTCTCCCACACCATTGGAGTTTGGTTGTGTTTTTCTTTTGATGTTATTAGACAGCAGTTGAATCATGTATCAGGACACTTCATCGGTATGTCCGTGTCACCCTTCAGTGGTGGCCATGATCATGTGATTTGTATTAGATCTTATATTTCTTGTGGCTATGAATGGATGATGTTTAAACCCGTTTTATATTGCTTCTGGTTCTGCTACTGTCTGGTGCGAGTTGGGTTTTTACACCCATGTTTAGCCTTCTCTACATTGTCACATTGGGATGGTGTACCTGTATATATGTGGCTCGCATCAAGAATCGAAACCGTTCATTTTATCTAGATTTATTTCTTACGAGTCCATACGAAAATTGAAGAACCAAATCTTAGAGCTGAAGAACGTCGTTGTATGAACTCAAAAGACTTGGAACCATTGAGAAAGCGGTAGATACAATCTGGATCTAGAAAATAATATTGGCTTGTAATTTTCATTCCCACAGAAAGATAAGACATCCTATGTTTCTCTGAGCAAAAAAAAAAAAGTGGCATATCATCCTAATTCCATATTCCCATTGAACAGTCTTCTGCTAAAATGAACTACTTAGAAAGCTACCAATAAAGCAAAATTTTGAGAGAACATACACGGATCTGTGAAGGTTCAAATGCATCCTAACTTCAAGACAAACTCCTCAGCCCCAGATTTAGATTAGATTCCATAAGCTACAGCTAAAGAAACCACCGTTGCTACCTTTTTTCTTCAATCAGATAAATTGATGTCAGAATCAGAATCTGCATTTTCTTCCTGAAAGAAAACAGCTTTGGTTTCGCCAGCTAATTTCAACTCTGCGCACCTATATCACGTGTCGTAATGTCAGGAGGGAGAACTGAAAGAAAATAGCAGAATAAATTTCCTGCACAATTATGCAGTCATAAGGTAATAGAACTGCTTATTTGGTCAGTGTGAACTCCCCGGATTGGGGTGTCTACAGTAAGCAACGCTTATTTGCTTATTTGATAAGGAAAACGTAAGAGAACTCTTAGCAAACGGGCCCCTTTGGTAGATCTATCCTGTCTTTGGTTGTAGGTTTATTATCAAAATGTCTAATACATACCAGCATATTGTTTTGAAAAGCTAAAACAGCAGATAAACTAAATTTGCTGGTTTTCTGTCAGGGCTAACATAACAATTACTCTTTCAAAAATGAGTTTCCAAAATCACCTTTTTTTAGAAAATGCAATGATTTTATTTAAACTCTTAACTCATTTTTATCTCCATTTTGTTGGTTGAATTTGAATGTGGGAAAAAGGGCACAAAAGGAAATAGAATTATTTTTTCTCATTAACTGGTTATAGTGGACAAACATTTTCGAACATCTAAAAAATAAAATATGGGCTAAATTTTGGGACGGATAGAGTATTGATTGTCTACAACCAGCCATCACTATTACATCGTTAAACCACCTATTTACTGTTTCAATAACTCCAAAACAGTCCTAAGAATGCACCTACTAAAGCCCATTTTCCTACTAATATCAATTATGAATGGCGTAACACTGTCATGCTTTTAGAGACGAGAGTGTCCTGTTAATTATAGAGCTTAATTTTGTAGTGCGAAACGGTACCTAATCAAACACACACAAACCACACACACATAAACACAGAGTATTTACGTGGTTCCCCAAATTCGGGTACGTCCACGGAGGGCAGCGGATTCTATTATGTAGGAGGATTACAACAATCACTCAACTCACATACAACCTCACCAAACACTCGTGTATCACTCTTTGTTTCTTGTTCTTTCGCTGGTACACTTCAACACAGCCCAAAGGGCTCTTAAATACACAGAGGATGGGAGAGGGCAACTGGCAACTGGAGGTGAAACAGCACTGCGACATCAGTGCTCCATTTGCTCTCAGTGGGTGAGTAGGATGTACACTGATGTCTCCCACATCAGACATGGATTCCAGCTCCTCAAGTGGATGGAGCCAACTCTCCATTATCAACAATCTCCACCTTGGCGACAATCCTCGAATCAACGCTACCCCGATGCGCCCTTAGGCGCTACCTGTCCGAGAGATATTGATCAAGTCCAAACAGTGCTTGAACTTGATCCCACTGACCACCTTCGTCAACATATCTGCAGGGTTATCTGCAGTCGGAATCTTCTGAAGTAGAACATCCCCTTCTTCTACAATTTCCCTGATGAAATGGAACCGGACATCAATATGCTTGGTGCGCGAATGATGGACCTGGTTCTTTGCCAAACAGATGGCACTTTGACTATCACAAAAAACCTCCACGTTTTCTTGATCGATTCCCAAATCCTCTATCAAACCATGAACCCACATAGCCTCCTTGAAAGCCTCTGTTACTGCCATATACTTTGCCTCTGTAGTAGACAAAGCCACCGTTGACTGTAACGTTGACCTCCAACTGATTGGTCCTCCAGCAAGTGTAAATACATAGCCTGTTGTCGACCGTCGCTTATCTAGGTCACCAGCATAATCAGAATCCACATATCCAACCAAATGCTGACCACTTGTCTTGTTTCTCTCGAACTTCAAACCAACATCCACAGTACCGTGCAAGTACCGTAGAATCCATCTCACAGCCTGCCAATGCTCCTTTCCAGGATTGTGCATGTATCGACTGACCATGCTAACTGCGTGTGAAATGTCTGGCCGTGTACATACCATAGCATACATCAAAGCTCCCACTGCATTAGCATAGGGAATTTGAGCCATTTGCTTTCGTCCGTTCTCAGTTTGCGGCGACATCAATGCACTGAGCTTGAAATGAGCTGCCAAAGGTGTACTAACAGCTTTCGCTTTCCCGTCAATACCAAACCTCTGCAACACCCTCTTCAGATACTGCGTCTGAGTTAAACAAACTGTGCCTTTAATCCTGTCCCGCTGAATTTCCATGCCGAGAATCTTCTTAGCCTCCCCGAGATCCTTCATGTCAAACTCCTTGCTGAGCTGAGCTTTTAGTCTGTCAATCTCCACCTTGCTCTTACATGTAATCAGCATGTCATCGACATATAAGAGCAAATAGACAAATGATCCATCTCGGAGTTTGCGGAAGTATACACAATGATCGAACTGACTCCTTGTGTACTCCTGATCCATCATAAACCGATCAAATCGCTTATACCACTGTCTCGGCGACTGTTTCAATCCGTATAGCGATTTCTGCAGTTTACAAGCCCAATTCTCCTTTCCTGCAACTTTGTACCCATCTGGTTGAGCCATATAGATCTCCTCATCCAGATCTCCATGTAAAAATGCGGTCTTGACATCGAGTTGGGCTAACTCGAGGTCAAACTGAGCTACCAATGCAAGCAAGATCCTGATCGATGAATGTTTGACGACAGGGGAGAACACCTCGTTGTAGTCGATCCCCTCCGTCTGAGCGTAACCCTTGGCTACCAATCTTGCTTTGAACCTGACTTTCTCAGATCCTGTACCCTCCTTCTTGGCATAGACCCATTTGCAGCCGATTGCTTTCTTGCCCTTAGGAAGTTGCACCAACTCCCAAGTCTGATTCTTGGAGAGTGAACCCATCTCCTCATTCATCGCCTTCTTCCACTTGTCACTGTCTGTACCCTGCACTGACTCCTTGTAGGTGCACGGAATATCATCGTCTGTAACTGGAAGAGCATACACTACCACATTGGCATATCGAGCGGGTTTCCGGATGTCCCGCCTCGGTCTGTTAACTGCAATGGACTCTGGCTGCTGTAATGCTTCCTGAATTGGAGCCTCTTCTTCGAGAATGTCCTGCTCAACAGAATGATCCATAGGACTCTCAACTGGCTGATCAGGCCGTACTGGAACAAGAGATGACTCTACTCTCGCTTGTTCTGAATGCTCCACCTGCTGTTGAACATTCGGCTCCACATTCTCCTTGGAAGGAACCTGCTTTAGCATAGCAGATTCATCGAAGGTAACATCCCTGCTTATTACAACTTTCTTTGACTCGGGACACCAAAGCTTGTATCCCTTCACACCTGGATTAAAGCCCAAGAAAATCGCTTTCTTGGCTCTCGGATCCAACTTTGATTCAGTTACATGGTAATAAGCAGGACATCCAAAAACATGTAACGAATCGTAGTCTGCAACAGGTTTCCCAGACCATACCTCCAATGGAGTCTTCCCTCCAATTGCTGCTGACGGTAAACGATTGACAAGATGTGAGGCATATTCGATTGCCTCTCCCCAGAACGCCTTGCTCAACCCGGCATTTGTCAACATGCACCGGGTTTTCTCCACCAAAGTGCGATTCATGCGTTCGGCAACTCCATTCTGCTGCGGCGTCCCCGCAACTGTGAAGTGTCTGACTATCCCCTCCTCCTGACAGACTTGGAGAAAAGGATCTGACTTGTACTCCCCACCGTTATCAGACCTCAGCGTCTTGATCTTTCTGCCTGTTTGTGTCTCCATCATCTTCTTCCAAATAAGGAAAATGCGAAGAACTTCATATTTGTGACTCATTGGATAAACCCAAACACGCTTGGAATAGTCATCAATAAATGTCACGAACCATCGTTTGCCTCCCAAAGTAGCATTTTTGGTAGGCCCCCAAACGTCTGAATGAACATAGTCTAGAATCCCCTCGGTGCGGTGAACTCCAGTGCCAAACTTGACTCGAGTCTGTTTGCCCAATACACAATGCTCACAGAAGCCAATTTTCCCTGTCTTGGCTCCTTTCAACAAGCCTTGCCTCACCAAACCCTGTAAGGCCTTCTCGCCAGCATGCCCTAAGCGCATGTGCCATAGCTTGGATGCATCGTCTTCGTCTGAGCATATAGAAACGGACGCTCTCCCTGTGACTGCACAACCGTCTAGGAAATACACGTTCCCCCTTCGGCTGCCTTTTAGTACCACTAGCGCCCCTCGAACCACCTTCAACACTCCACCCACCATCGTAATCTTGTAGCCCTTTGCATCAAAGGCTCCAAGTGAAATGAGATTCTTCTTCATGTCCGGAATATACCGAACATCTGTGAGCACCCTGATCGTCCCATCATGCAACTTCAAACGGATTGAACCTATCCCTTGTACTCTGCAGGTTGTCTCGTCACCTAACAGAACAACTCCTCCATCGAGATCATGAAAACTCGAGAACCATTCCCTGTTGGGACATATGTGGTAGGTACTTCCCGAATCTAGTATCCACTCGTCTGAATGGCCTGGTGATGATGAAACACATAGTGCTGACTCTAGATCATCCTTTGCAACATTTGCAACTGGTTGCTTGTTCGGACAGTCATTCTTCCAGTGTCCTTTCTGATGGCAAAAGGCACACTCGTCTTTCGCCAATCTCCTCCGTTCTCTGGATTTGGCACCTCTGGATTTTGAACGAGACCTCCCTCGGCCTCCTCCACCAGACTTCTTGCCCTCGGCGGACTTCCTGGTCTCAGTCCTGCCTCTGGTGGTCAATGCTGATGCTGACGGGTCTTGGTGAATCATCTTGTCCTTCCTCCGTACCTCGTTATTCATCAAAGCATTTGAAACGTCATCATACTTGATTTCATTTTTACCATACAATAAAGTAGTAGTTAAATGATCGTACGTTTCGGGCAAGGAATTTAACAACAGTAAAGCTTTATCCTCATCCTCAATGGAAACGTCAAGATTTTGTAAATCAGACAAAATCTTATTGAAATTGTTTAAGTGTTGTTGCATAGTTATACCTTGCGAGTACTGGAACCGGTAGAGCTTCTTCTTTAGATATAGCCGATTCTCAACACTCTTTGTCATGTACTTCTTTTCCAATTTCTCCCATAGCTCTTTAGCTAGTGTTTCCTTCATCACAAAGTACTTCTGATCCTTTGTGAGACATAACCGGATGGTACCACATGCTTGGCGATTGAGCTTTAACCAATCTTTATCGGAAATATCATCGGGCCGCTTCTCCAACGTCATATCCAACTCTTGCTGATAGAGAACATCTAAAACTTCGCATTGCCACATGCCGAAGTTATTTGTTCCGTCGAATTTCTCCACCTCGAACTTAGCATTGGAAACTGTATTCCTTTGCCCATAATTGTTCGTAGTGGATGGGGACTCCGCGACACCCTGAGGAGTTGATAAGGGAGTGCTTACGAGAACTTCTTCTTCTCCGTCGGCCATAGAAAGACTTCTCACTCCACCAAAGTTGATTTCCGATGCCTGAAAACGTCCAAAACACGCTTTTTACACCAAAAAATCAACTGGTCTTCAACTTTGGGTTCGAATTACGGAAAACAGAGCACGGGGTTGGATCCGGAACGTCGAGTTTGTGCGGGAACCGGACTGAACCGGACGTGAACCGGACTGAACCGGGTTGAACCGGGCTATTGAACAACTTCTGGCAGTGAACCGGGTTGAACCGGACTGTATTGGACCGGGACTGAATCGGACCGGGTTGGATGAACCGGGTTTGGTATGAACCGGACCGGTCGGGTGAATAGTACCCGGGTGAACAGTACCCGGGTGAACAGTAACCGGGTTGACCGCGTGACTTTGACCTGTTGACTGCGGATGAACAGTAACCGCACGGGTGAATAGTAACCGCACGCCTTGACTGTTTGACCACGCGTGAACAGTACGCGCGCGTTGGCCCACGCGTCTTCCTCCTCTGAACAGTGCGTGCACTGCACTGTGCAAGTGGATCTCACGCGTTTTACACGCGCCGGCTTCTGGGGCGCGTGAGAGAGTTCTGGACCTCCGATTGAGGTGATTCCGGCGGCGTTGGCTTCGTCTCTTCGCGGGCTACTCGATTCTGGTCTCGAAAAATTTTTCCGAGCACGTTTGCGGTACTGCAAATTTCGAACAGAACCTCAAAACAGAGAGAAACTGGGTTTGCGATTTCCGGCACCCACTACACAGCTCTGATACCACTTGTAGTGCGAAACGGTACCTAATCAAACACACACAAACCACACACACATAAACACAGAGTATTTACGTGGTTCCCCAAATTCGGGTACGTCCACGGAGGGCAGCGGATTCTATTATGTAGGAGGATTACAACAATCACTCAACTCACATACAACCTCACCAAACACTCGTGTATCACTCTCTGTTTCTTGTTCTTTCGCTGGTACACTTCAACACAGCCCAAAGGGCTCTTAAATACACAGAGGATGGGAGAGGGCAACTGGCAACTGGAGGTGAAATAGCACTGCGACATCAGTGCTCCATTTGCTCTCAGTGGGTGAGTAGGATGTACACTGATGTCTCCCACATCAGACATGGATTCCAGCTCCTCAAGTGGATGGAGCCAACTCTCCATTATCAACAAATTTATGCAATAACGAAGGAATGAAAATAGAGTTAAACCTTCTTTCACCTATTGGGATTCGAACTCACAACTATTATCATATATGGAAAATGCTACAAATAGTCCATTGAGTTTTAAGGTTTAAAAAATGTATTGAAATATGTGAAAATTACATAAAAATGTGGGAAAGCATATTAAAAAGTATAAAATGTGCATTCGAGTATTTATTGTCATTTATTGATAACCCATGGCTGTCAATAGAAGACTCATCTTACGTAACTTCTAACTACTAGCACCAGGTATAAAACAGTGTACCTAGAAAGTGAAACCAGTGACTCAGATTTACTAAGCATTTTCAGGTATAAAAACCAAAGCAACCACCTGTATTTGTCAAAGCAATCAACTTAACGGAGCTTATGGTGTCAAAGTGCAAACTTGGAAGAATACTAAAACAAACAAAACTTCACGAAATGGTAAATAAAAGAGAGAGTTCCAGACCCCTGCTAATAATAGTCACCCAGCTGGATTTAAAAGGTTCTTCCTTCTGAGCTGTTTAAATGCAAGTGAAAAAGCATTTGCAAGAGCCACTTCGAACAGAAAATGATGCCAGAAATTCACTTTGGACAGATATTTTAAACTAGACGCGAATACCTTTCGTTATCATACGTGCAGCTCTCACAGGATTCAATCGACCCCTAAATCCAACCTGGATTTCCTCGACCTGTGCTTTGCAATCCTCCATCAAACTTGGGAGTCAAAAGAAGTCCAACAATGTGGGTGAAAGATGAAGTAGTTGCAGGCACCGTACAAAACTCATTCAGATATCAAAACCCTACTAAAGATATCATAACTTTGGTGGAATAGAAAACTCATCGCCACAAACGAAACTAGAAACAAAATATGTAAGAGACACGCACATGAATTCTGAAAGACAATTCCCTTGTATTTTCTTTTCCTTCCACAGAATCCCTAATGCAAGCAGAGTCCGAAGCTAACTAGAGACGCACGAGTCTGGCATAAGTAGATAGTTCTGGTTCTACCATCTGAAGATAGTTACAAATACAAGACAGAACAATTAATAACGCCCAAAAGATTGTCTTACTGTTCCCTTAAGTTATATATACACCTACTAAAATTTCCTTAAGCACTTGCTAAAATGCCCCCATTTGGCTTCATCAATATTCCCATGGACACGATCAGTAAGTATCAGAAGATGAACATCTGAAATCAAAATGAAATCACTAGCCAGATCTTCTTCCACCAAGAAAAGATCTTTACTCTCTCCCTGCAATTTGAACTCTGCACACCTATGTCAACATTCATTATGTTAAGATCACTTGCAACACATTGAGACCTTGATAGAAAGCAGAGATACAATGTGAACATACTCAACCCAGTTTGAAAAACTTCATAGATCACAAGAAAAGATAAGGTTGGCAAACATACCCAACCTAGTTCGAAAAACTTCACACAGTAAATCACAAGAAAAGAAAAGGTTGGCCAGATACATTCTTCTTTATAGAAATAACTATGATATCCTATACATTGTAGAATTGTAGTGCGGCAAAGAAAACAAAAAGGTAGTGATCAAACATAAAAGCATCAAAGGAAACAGAAAAGGTGTAGAATGTTACGAATCAAAAAATATAATTGAACATATTTGCACAATGTTCAATTGGACATTCTATTGTGCTTAACTACCACTTCAGTTTTAGACACAGTCAAACGCCCAAAAATACATGTGTCTACAGGGTATGATGATCTATGAATATGAAATATGGCGTTGCCTTGAACACCAACTTCAGGCTATTGCTAGGTGTATTCTTTCGATTTGGAAGTGCAGGAATAGGGTGTTACTTACAAATCACCATGGTCATTCTGAACAAGTGGCGGTTTTGTGTTTGACGGAGTTTTAAGTTGCAATAATCAGGGGGTGTTCTACCAAGGGTATTTAGAATAAACTAGTTTTTCACGATTGTTTATGTGATGTATTGTGAGAGAATGACCTGTCTTGGTCTTGGGAACACCCCCTCAGTGTTGTTGTTGAGGCAACTACGCATGCAATATAACAAAGCTGGACTTGTTTGGATGTGCAGATTAAGACAAATTTTGTAGGTGTCAACAAAGTTTTTGGTGGACATTGGAGCGGTGGAAAGCTATGTTAAATGGACTCCTCTAAGGGTATATGTACATGTGTTGAACAATCACGTACTACACATGGAACTCTAATAGTTTGTGTTGAAGTACCCGTGTTGAACAATCATGTTCCGGACTTAAGATACCTAGCAAGTAGCAACTACCATCGGCCCTACATTGTAAACAAATATGCAGAGGGACATGAATGTTTTGGCGTACCCCCATGTCCTTTAAATGAAACTTTCATGATTGCAACATGGACTACGCATAGAACTCTTATAGTTTGTCTTGAAGTACCCATGTTGAACAATCACGTTGTGGACTTAAGACACCTAGCAAGTAGCAACTACCATCTGCCCTATATTGTACACAAAATATTTCAAGGGATATGAATGTCTTGGCGTGCCCCCATGTCCATGAAATGAAACTTTCATGATTCCGACAATCCACCACATACCTATTAAGTAACCAACTCATCCAAAAGCTTAAGCTGTTAGGAAACAGGCTCAACAATGTATATCAAGCTATCTAACACCCCAATGTACATCCGCCATTGGACATTTTAGAGACCATCGCCCCCCCCCCCCCCCCCCCCCCCCTTCCTTCTCCATAGTTCTTTGTTCAAATTATGGGAAATGGGAAACATATTCCATATTAGAATTTCCCTCATGGATTTGGGTTTTGTTCCTATCCGGTGCCTTTTATACGAAAGAGTAGAGAGACTTCCTTTTTCCTTAAGGGAGTGGACAGGGACGAAGGGAGAAGGGGGACAAGGGGTGGCCATGGCCCCCCTCAAATTTTTGGTAATATCTATAGTATTCCTAGAAACTACAAAAATTCTTTTGCCTTGTCTATGGTGATGTGTTTGGTATAAGAAGTTTAATAATTATAGTCAAAGCATCAAACTCAAACTCAATTGGCCTCCCAGGCTTACATACTAGTTTGGGTGGTGACAATTAATCAAAGTGTGATAAGCTCTAGTACTCCCCTGCACATGCGACCCTCACTCGCATGTGGAGCAGTGGAGAGGTGAACAAAGTATCCATAATATATGGATCACAACGTAACAAGGTGCACTTAATGTACAAACAACAGGACAATTAGTAATGAGCCTAGTCCAAAAGCCTCCGAAAGCATAGCTGTCATACACTTTTGAAGCATCAAACTCAACCAATTAAGCATGGTGGATCAATTTTGGGCATTTTATGCTGCTTATGCTTCATTGTATAAGATATATAATAGGTACTTAAAGTTTCCTTGATGGTTGTTTGGGTCCAATCCCTGCAGATGATTTGTCATTCCTACATTTTGGAACCTCAAGTGAAGTCTTGGATCACCTAAGTGGGGGTAGTTCGGAACTTGTAGGTCGTAGACACCTATGTTCCATTCCGGCAACCACTGTTTCTGACATTGCTGCATCTGCTATTATTCTTTCCAGTGAGATTGCACCTGGTGTCTCAATTGGGGAAGATTCTGTTGTATATGATTCATGCATATCGGGTGGCATACAGATTGGTTCCCTATCCATTGTTGTTGGTGTTAATGTGCCAATAGTTAATGATGGTGCCCCAAAGGAGCCCTTCAGGTTCATGCTTCCTGATCGGCATTGTCTTTGGGAGGTTCCATTAGTAGGATGCACTGGAAGAGTTATTGTGTACTGTGGTCTCCATGATAACCCCAAAAATTCTCTTTCAAGGGGTGGAACTTTTTGTGGGAAACCATGGGAAAAGGTTTTAGATGATTTGGGCATTCAAGAAACTGATTTGTGGAGCTCAACAATTTCTCAGGAGAAGTGCTTGTGGAACGCAAAGATATTCCCCATTCTTTCTTATTTTGAGATGCTTCATGTTGCAACGTGGCTGATGGGCTTGAGTGACCAAATAAATGGACGCTTGCTTCTTTTATGGAAAAAGTCTGAGCGCGTCAGTTTGGAGGAATTGCATAAATCAATTGACTTCTCACAAATGTGCTTTGGCTCTGGAAATCATCAAGCAGATCTTGCAGCTGGGATTGTCAAAGCTTGCCTTAACTTCGGTTTGCTTGGCCGCAACTTGTCTCAGTTGTGTGAAGAAATTCTCGAAAAAGAAGCCTCAGGAGTCGAAATGTGTAAAGACTTCCTGGCCTTGTGTCCCAACCTTCTGGCCCAGAACTCTAAGATCCTTCCCAAAAGCAGGGCATACCAGGTGCAAGTTGATCTTCTTCGAGCTTGCAGTGAAGAAACAGCAGCATGTGAACTCGAACACAAAGTTTGGGCTGCAGTGGCAGAAGAAACCGCTTTAGCTGTGAGGTATGGCTTGAAAGGTAATCATGAAATTCATGTCTTGTTGTGTTAAGTTGAAAAGAAAACAGTGAAGGAAAAACATGATATCTTTAATCCACTGTGAGGATCAACTATGTCAGCTGTTCTCTGTTGTTAGTATTACCATTTCACTTTGCTAAACACTCTTACTTTTCCCATTCGAAGTACTTCATATGATGCTTTTCCCCCCCAATTGTTACTCAAGCTTGTACCATACTACCATGCTCTCTCAGTACTATTGTAATCAATTTCTTCTGCTACAGTAATTTGTCCACCGAGTTTATGAAGAGCTTTGTCTCAACTAAATGGTTATCTTTTGTGTTTGCAGAATGTTTTACTGAATCCTCTAATAGGATATTTTCGAAAGAAAGTCAGATTATCAACATTGAGGGCCTTTTGGATAAATCACTACGCTCTAGAACAGCAAAGGTTGAGTTACCAGTTCGGGTAGATTTCGTCGGTGGTTGGAGTGATACTCCTCCATGGAGCTTAGAGCGTGCTGGTTGTGTCTTGAATATGGCAATAACTTTGGATGGTTCTCTTCCAATTGGCACCATCATAGACATGACAACGACGACTGGGGTTTCAATCAGTGATGATGCTGGAAACCAGTTGTTTATTGAAGATGTTACCCATATCGCAACTCCATTTGACAGTAATGATCCGTTCCGTCTTGTCAAATCTGCACTGCTAGTGACTGGCATTGTCCATGATAAGATTCTTATGTCCATGGGATTGAAGATTAGAACATGGGCCAATGTTCCCCGTGGGAGTGGCTTGGGAACTTCCAGCATCTTAGCAGCAGCTGTTGTCAAGGGACTTCTCCAAATAACTGATGGAGATGAAAGTAATCAAAATGTCGCAAGACTTGTTTTGGTATTAGAGCAGCTCATGGGAACAGGTGGAGGTTGGCAGGATCAAATTGGAGGTTTATATCCTGGCATCAAGTTTACAACCAGTTTTCCTGGAGTACCATTGCGGCTTCAAGTTGTCCCCCTGTTGGCTTCTCCTCAGTTAGTTAGGGAGTTGCAGCAACGACTGCTTGTGGTATTTACTGGTCAAGTAAGCACGATTTTCATTTGTTTTATGTTTCTTTTGGAAACTTTATGTGAAATTTTTTTATATCTACGATGTTCTAATTGTAGTGAGAGTCCTGGAGTGTTCCTGAACTGCTTGTCCGTAAAATTTGGTTTTGAGACTAGAATAGCTATTGGATGTGAAATTTAATTGAGGGTCTTAGGCCGTGGGAGTCCTGGCTAACCTTGCATCTCAGTTGGACCTTGCCATTTATAGAAGCCCATAAACTATGTATTACATCCTAGCCGATCTTTTTTGCCATTGATGCATTGCAGTTATTTATAACGAAAAAACTGTGTGCACGGATCATGCACGTACACCACGCGGGGGCACTATCACAAATACACCACGATTTTTTTCTCATTAATTCCCCGTTCTCCTCTTGTATTTGTGATAGTGCCCCCGCGTGGTGTACGTGCATGATCCGTGCACACAGTTTTTTCGTTATAAATAACTGCAATGCATCAATGGCAAAAAAGATCGGCTAGGATGTAATACATAGTTTATGGGCTTCTATAAATGGCAAGGTCCAACTGAGATGCAAGGTTAGCCAGGACTCCCACGGCCTAAGACCCTCAATTAAATTTCACATCCAATAGCTATTCTAGTCTCAAAACCAAATTTTACGGACAAGCAGTTCAGGAACACTCCAGGACTCTCACTACAATTAGAACATCGTAGATATAAAAAAATTTCACATAAAGTTTCCAAAAGAAACATAAAACAAATGAAAATCGTGCTTACTTGACCAGTAAATACCACAAGCAGTCGTTGCTGCAACTCCCTAACTAACTGAGGAGAAGCCAACAGGGGGACAACTTGAAGCCGCAATGGTACTCCAGGAAAACTGGTTGTAAACTTGATGCCAGGATATAAACCTCCAATTTGATCCTGCCAACCTCCACCTGTTCCCATGAGCTGCTCTAATACCAAAACAAGTCTTGCGACATTTTGATTACTTTCATCTCCATCAGTTATTTGGAGAAGTCCCTTGACAACAGCTGCTGCTAAGATGCTGGAAGTTCCCAAGCCACTCCCACGGGGAACATTGGCCCATGTTCTAATCTTCAATCCCATGGACATAAGAATCTTATCATGGACAATGCCAGTCACTAGCAGTGCAGATTTGACAAGACGGAACGGATCATTACTGTCAAATGGAGTTGCGATATGGGTAACATCTTCAATAAACAACTGGTTTCCAGCATCATCACTGATTGAAACCCCAGTCGTCGTTGTCATGTCTATGATGGTGCCAATTGGAAGAGAACCATCCAAAGTTATTGCCATATTCAAGACACAACCAGCACGCTCTAAGCTCCATGGAGGAGTATCACTCCAACCACCGACGAAATCTACCCGAACTGGTAACTCAACCTTTGCTGTTCTAGAGCGTAGTGATTTATCCAAAAGGCCCTCAATGTTGATAATCTGACTTTCTTTCGAAAATATCCTATTAGAGGATTCAGTAAAACATTCTGCAAACACAAAAGATAACCATTTAGTTGAGACAAAGCTCTTCATAAACTCGGTGGACAAATTACTGTAGCAGAAGAAATTGATTACAATAGTACTGAGAGAGCATGGTAGTATGGTACAAGCTTGAGTAACAATTGGGGGGGAAAAGCATCATATGAAGTACTTCGAATGGGAAAAGTAAGAGTGTTTAGCAAAGTGAAATGGTAATACTAACAACAGAGAACAGCTGACATAGTTGATCCTCACAGTGGATTAAAGATATCATGTTTTTCCTTCACTGTTTTCTTTTCAACTTAACACAACAAGACATGAATTTCATGATTACCTTTCAAGCCATACCTCACAGCTAAAGCGGTTTCTTCTGCCACTGCAGCCCAAACTTTGTGTTCGAGTTCACATGCTGCTGTTTCTTCACTGCAAGCTCGAAGAAGATCAACTTGCACCTGGTATGCCCTGCTTTTGGGAAGGATCTTAGAGTTCTGGGCCAGAAGGTTGGGACACAAGGCCAGGAAGTCTTTACACATTTCGACTCCTGAGGCTTCTTTTTCGAGAATTTCTTCACACAACTGAGACAAGTTGCGGCCAAGCAAACCGAAGTTAAGGCAAGCTTTGACAATCCCAGCTGCAAGATCTGCTTGATGATTTCCAGAGCCAAAGCACATTTGTGAGAAGTCAATTGATTTATGCAATTCCTCCAAACTGACGCGCTCAGACTTTTTCCATAAAAGAAGCAAGCGTCCATTTATTTGGTCACTCAAGCCCATCAGCCACGTTGCAACATGAAGCATCTCAAAATAAGAAAGAATGGGGAATATCTTTGCGTTCCACAAGCACTTCTCCTGAGAAATTGTTGAGCTCCACAAATCAGTTTCTTGAATGCCCAAATCATCTAAAACCTTTTCCCATGGTTTCCCACAAAAAGTTCCACCCCTTGAAAGAGAATTTTTGGGGTTATCATGGAGACCACAGTACACAATAACTCTTCCAGTGCATCCTACTAATGGAACCTCCCAAAGACAATGCCGATCAGGAAGCATGAACCTGAAGGGCTCCTTTGGGGCACCATCATTAACTATTGGCACATTAACACCAACAACAATGGATAGGGAACCAATCTGTATGCCACCCGATATGCATGAATCATATACAACAGAATCTTCCCCAATTGAGACACCAGGTGCAATCTCACTGGAAAGAATAATAGCAGATGCAGCAATGTCAGAAACAGTGGTTGCCGGAATGGAACATAGGTGTCTACGACCTACAAGTTCCGAACTACCCCCACTTAGGTGATCCAAGACTTCACTTGAGGTTCCAAAATGTAGGAATGACAAATCATCTGCAGGGATTGGACCCAAACAACCATCAAGGAAACTTTAAGTACCTATTATATATCTTATACAATGAAGCATAAGCAGCATAAAATGCCCAAAATTGATCCACCATGCTTAATTGGTTGAGTTTGATGCTTCAAAAGTGTATGACAGCTATGCTTTCGGAGGCTTTTGGACTAGGCTCATTACTAATTGTCCTGTTTTTTGTACATTAAGTGCACCTTGTTACGTTGTGATCCATATATTATGGATACTTTGTTCACCTCTCCACTGCTCCACATGCGAGTGAGGGTCGCATGTGCAGGGGAGTACTAGAGCTTATCACACTTTGATTAATTGTCACCACCCAAACTAGTATGTAAGCCTGGGAGGCCAATTGAGTTTGAGTTTGATGCTTTGACTATAATTATTAAACTTCTTATACCAAACACATCACCATAGACAAGGCAAAAGAATTTTTTTAGTTTCTAGGAATACTATAGATATTACCAAAAATTTGAGGGGGGCCATGGCCACCCCTTGTCCCCCTTCTCCCTTCGTCCCTGTCCACTCCCTTAAGGAAAAAGGAAGTCTCTCTACTCTTTCGTATAAAAGGCACCGGATAGGAACAAAACCCAAATCCATGAGGGAAATTCTAATATGGAATATGTTTCCCATTTCCCATAATTTGAACAAAGAACTATGGAGAAGGAAGGGGGGGGGGGGGGGGGGGGGGGGCATGGTCTCTAAAATGTCCAATGGCGGATGTGCATGATCCAAGCTATCTTGCACGTGGAGATGCAAATTTTCAGAGAAAGTGAAACAGAATACTAAGGGGAGAAGCAGAATGCAAACGGGAACAAATGTTGACAGAGAGGCTTGAAGCGAAGACCTCTTGCAACTAAAGCTCTGATACCATGTTAAGTAACCAACTCTCCAAAAGCTGTAAGGAAATGAGCCCAACAATGTATATCAAGCTATCTAACAATACCCGTACCTGACACCGTTTGAAGTATATGTACCGTAGATACCAGTGGAGACAAATGGGCAACAAATAGGGCTGCAATTATTAAGGTAACAAACACTGTTTCTCCCGTGATGGTGGTCCAGAGGAGGCCTCCGCTGCTAGGAGGACTTTTCAGTGGTGGAGAGCACATCTCAAGCTCTTACAAGCATGATTGGGGATGGCATAACTGAAGCTCAGTTGGGTGGCACACACTCAAGGGGTCTTAGAGAAATGAAAACTTGTCAACCCACTTTTTAGAATTGGGTTGGGTTATTGCAGTGATAGCTGCTTCTATATCATCTACAAGACTACAACCCATAGAAAACAGTGGAATCTCTAAAGACTGGACTATTTCTCTTTCGTAGAATACCGTGAATACACGTTTTTGTTGGTGGATCATTTCCAAACTTGCAAGACATATCCACGCCAATACTTTGAATAATGAATATGAGTTGGATTTTAAACATGAGAGATAAACTATTGGATATGCTAAATACACTTCCAATTAGCCTAGAGGGAAACATCGCATTCCCTTAAAGACGAAACCAGGATTTAATTTTACCCCCCTCATTAGGCACTAATCAATTATACTGACGATACAGTTACATAGAGTATGTTAACAAGATACTAAGAAAACCGAGAGATTTCTTGGAGGGTTCCAACCTAAAACCAATTGGCGATAAGTGGAGTAACCTTTAGATTATATTAACCAAGCTTGGGTGGCTTAGGTGAGCAATGTGGGACAAGTCTTAACACCCCCTCATGTGCAGCCCAGATGCACGTGGAGGTGACAGACCAGGAAGCGACTCGGGTGGAAAGATGAGATATACGAGACTCTCCCATGCGAGGTGAGACAACCCAAGACCTAGCTCTGATACCGTGAGAGATTTCTTGGAGGTTCCAACCTAAAACCAATTGGCAATAGGTGGATTAGCCTCTAGAATTTATTAACTAAGCTTGGGTGGCTTAGATAGGCAATGCGGGATAATCTAATAGTCCCCCTCACGTGCAGCCCGGATGCAAGTGGAGGTATGAATTGAGAAGACTATCCAACTCAAAACCAATTGGCAATGAGTGGAGACGCCCCCCAGACATATATACTAGCTTTGAAGGTTATAATTAACCAATGTGGGACAAACTCTTAACACTCCCCTGCATGTGCAACCCCTGACCCGCACGTGGAGAGGTAAACAACGGATCTTTGACATTGGGATCGTAACAAAACATGGTACACCTATGGCACAAACAACGGGGCAATAACCAATAGAGTTTTATCCAAAATCCTCCGAAAGCCTAGCTCTGATGCCTTGTTAAAGCATCCAACTCAAAACCAATTGGCAATCAGTAGAGAGGCCGAGACTCATATACTAGCTTTGGAGGTTATAATTTAACCAATGTGGGACAAACTCTAACAAAAACTATCACCACAAAAGCAAAAACAAGTAGACTATAGATACTATCCTAAGAATGGAAGACACATATCCCGTAATACAAGGCTACTTTTGCCCAATGCAGTAATGGATTTACAGAGAACATCAATACTATCCTAAGAATGGAAGACACAAATCCCGTAATACAAGGCTACTTTTGCCCAATGCAGTAATGGATTTACAGAGAACATCCACTGGAAGGCAGATATCCCGTAATAAAGCTTTTTAGCTTTGATGGCTGGTGATATGGATTAACTCCTCCTAAGCAATATCAGAAAAGGCATAAATTCTTTCATGCAACTTCAGAAAGAAGTGGCTGAGATAGTAAGAAAATTTATGAACCAGCAAACACAGGTAATCTACGACATAATACTGCAGTTGAACCTTTTACCTTGATTTGGTATTTAACACTGCCAGATCATCTCCCTTCACAGTTCACAGCATCCTTCAGCGAAATGAAACTTGGAATATGAGCAATTGCTTGATATGATGATTTGTACCCTTTAAGCTTCAATAATCTGAAACATGGTTTTTTGGGGTCATGATAAAACAAAGCACCCTTTGAACAATGGAACAACAGGATAGCTCCATTTCTCATTACACTTATAGGTTCATATATGTCATGGATCCGCCTCCCCACGTTCGCTTCGGTAGAAAAACTATACTCTTCGCTCCATGATCCTTGAACACCATATTCTTTCATCATCCATACCTTTGACTGTGCAAAACCCGAAACATAACATATGCAAAGACAGCCTCTAATTTCTCCCAATCCCATTGTAAAATTCATGCCCCCGGAAGGCTTAAAAGGTGGTGGTGGAAGTGATTGGAATTCCTCATTGTCAAAATCGAATGATGTAATACTGTTTGAATACTTGACACCATGACAAAACCAATGAAGGGAGCCATTCAGATAGGTAGGGGAGCGTATCTTACGATGGAGAGTGGAAGGTGCATCTCCAATCCTTTTCCATGTCCCTGTGCCAAGTGTATGTATCTCAGTCAAGCTGCCAATGTCCCTTTCCTCTCTAGAAAAGGGATACCGAATCCAAATCACCTTATACTGATTAGTCTTTGGACTGAACCCCAAACCACAATGCAATGAATGCATGGGAATCATATATTTCCTACTCTCGTCATCTATGGTGGCAGGCGGAAGGTTTATAAACTCACACGTGATTGGATTACATACTATAACTGGATTACAATCCCTAAAAGAAGGACGATACTTAAATGGTTCAGACAAACAAAGAAATCCATTGCACGAATTCACCACATCGAGTTCATGATCTTTGGGCTTCAATTTAATACCACCTTTGGAACAAGGATTCGTATTGGCATCACCAACACTGTTGATCACCAGTTCTTCATTGCGCAATGGGATCTTTAACTTGATATCAAGCTTCACTTTTATAGGGCAGTCACTCTTCTGATCGAACCCGTTGCAGTGTTCAGCTGGTTCAACCAAGTAAAGGGTTCGCGAAACACGCGAAGGGGCCAAGGATCGAATAAGAGGAAAAGCCTCTCCTCGTGCAAAGTGAAGCTTAGCGAATTCCGGGCTTGATATTAGATTGCTCCAAGTTTTACATACGCGTTTGCAAATAAATATTCTCTTTACGGATAACCTTACGAGAATATCAACAGAGATAGGGTTTGGGAGGTCTGTTATGGAAATACCAAAATTCTGATTTTGCCCATCTTCAAACTCGTTTACTTCTTTACCGGTGGTGCGTCCCCTTCGTTTCCTTCCACTTTTCATCGCTTTTCTGCACATTAACAAAGTGGGTTTGGATCCAATGTGTTGTGCTGAACAAAACATATAGCAATATCAATGGGGAGAGAGAGAGAGAGAGTTACAGAGTTACCAGAAAAATATTGACGGCCCTTGAAGCGGTAGACACCAAATACAGAGTTACCAGAAGAATGCACCCACTCTAGAATTTGGTCAGAGAGAGGGAGGGAGAGAGATTGATACGTTTCACAGGTTTAGGAAGGGACCTTGCCTTTCGATCGTAACGATCAGGGTTACACAAACAGTATATGTCCAGGCAGTCCAGCAAAAGCCAGATTTTCCTGTTTTGACTTACTCCTTCCCGTCCCCATTTTCCGGTCGTTATATTTTAACGGGATATTTTTCAATTGATAAATTTTTTTCATATGTAATATAGATATTTTTTTTAATAGATCTCGTTAATTTTATTGAACAAGAACTTTAAAATTCACCTAAAACATTATAAATTATAATAAGATACAATACTTCGAAAAAGTGACGCAAATTCTCAAAAGAGACTATAAAATGAACTACTCCTTCTGTCCCCAAATAAATATAATTCTATTTTGGGATATCTCATAATAAGTGTGTGTTTTAAAAAGTTAATAGATAAAGAGTTAATGGGTAAACCGTAAAAGTAGAGAATAATTTTGGAAAGTGGAGGTAAAAGTTGATGTGAGAGGTGTAAAGTGAAGATACTAAAAGTTAACATAAAAGGCGTAATGATGATATTTTCTAAATAAGTTGAATCTACAAAGTAACACATTTAAAAAGCGACAGCGGGAGTATTTTTTTTATTTTTTTATTTTATCTACATTAACTCAGAAGGGCCAGAAAACGCCAACAATACCGTGTAGTCCCCACGAGGAGACCGCTGAGAAGTCATCTATGGTATCACAAGGTTCCTAAAGTTCTCCCTGAAACAGAAACTTGAAGAGAGTCAGATTTCCCATATCAACCCCACAGACGTGTCACGCCTCTTTAGCACCATGCACAATTGCACATATTTTTGAGGTTCTTTGATAAGTATGGACCCTACATAGAGGTTGAGTATTTGAGAGTTGTTAAAATACCACGTGGCGGTGTTTCAAGACCATCAATATTTTCGCTCGTTAGTGTCCATTCTATAAGTATCTGAGAGATGTTAAGACACCATGTGGCAGTGTCGCAAGACCATCGATATATTTAATGCCTAATTTAGAAGTATCTGACATCAGGTTGGGCCGTCGGGCATAGGTAATCGTACTTATTTAATTCTCTTTACGAAGTGTGTAAACCCAAGAGAGATATTGAGAACTTGAGAGACAAGGGAGCAATGATATGACACTCAACTTTTAAACACAATAGCGTGCACGACGTTGGTTGTATATACGTCCACATATATTTAGTTCCATACGCAATTGTATCTAGAAGGTGTGTTTACAGGGCCCCTAACATATACACATCCTATATTTTGTAATTGTTGTTTATTTTTGGATGACTATATATTAAAAAATAGGAAGGAAAAATATTATAAATAAAAAACAGAAAAAATACACAAACCCACTCACATTAAGTGCCCACAATCCATTGGGCAAAACATAGTAATTTGCTAAGCCGTACCAATTTCGAAAAAGCCCTTACAATATCCGATTGAACTGATTTATTACGGGGTTGTAAAAATTATTTTTAAAAAATCAACAGTTTGTATATTTTTTCAACATGAGTTCCAAATTAATTCTTTTCATCGAAACGAATGAATAATTTCAAAAAAATATGAGCAAAAATATTATAATTTTTTAAAAAATACCATAAAAAAATAGTAGACAAAAAAATTAGGATGAATCCATTTTTAAGATTTGTAACAAGGGCCTCGTCCTTAATTTTTGTTTTGGTTCTCCTTAACGGCTCGATTGGATGCAAGATTAGTTTTACGTGAATAAAATAGTAGTATAGAGTATTATTAATGGAGGGTGAACCTACATTAATATCACAGTTATAGAGGGGGATTAAATATGGTTTGTTTGGTAGTTGAAACGAGGATAAAGATAAATAATAGAGTTTGTAGGTATGAACAGGTAGAGCCTATCCATATTTGATCTGACTGATTAAATTGAAGGAAGATTAAATAATCTGTGTTACAAATGAACTTCCAAACCAAGTTCGGACTTTACCTGGTGGATTAAGAATAATAGAAGATTTCTTATCTGATTACCCAATTCGGCATCCAAACAAACCAGGTAAAGTCCGGACACGGAGATATGGAGAGAGAGAATTTTGGGTACCGGGAGGGTACCACGTGGAACTAGGAGTACTTTAATTTGGTGTGAAAAAAATCGAAAAACAATACATGGAACCACTTCAATTTTTGATTTGAAATATCATGATTTTAGCACCTGGGTGCTAAAATCTTTTCGAAAAGTAGGCCTAGTTAGAGTAAAATTGCCTATGCCTATGCACCCAACGGTAAAATTACCATAAAATTGTACTACTAGAGGGTCGTCAGAGTATTTTTCTTCGAATCGGAACCGTCTACGTTTTACATGGTAGTGATTATACCCTTCATGCAAAAAATGAAGTAAAATAATTATCATTAAGTACTTGATCGAAGGAGACAAATTTTTTATTTATAATGTATTGACGTCTTGATGAAAGGGCTTTCAATACCTGATAGACTTCAAATTCAACGAGAGTGATTAAAACAACAAGACAAACAAAGTGAACGGTTTGGATCGCCATAATTGTGTTGCGATCGTGTGGCTAGCGTACATTATCCTATAGCATAATAGTTTAGTTCATAACCAAGTAAGTTCGATGTATAGGATTAAAAGGCAGGTGCAGACTCAATTTCTTGAAGGTCAGACCTAAACCGTTACGATTTCATATATTATCAATTCTATCATTTTCCCAGAAAACGGTGTCAATCAAATGTCAGCAACCACTTGATCAGATCACATTCGGCGTATTTAAGAGCAATAATGTCCTATAATGCATGGCTCGACGGTCATCAGAGCAGTTTTTTCCAAATCAGAACCGTCTAGAATTTAAGTGATTATATCATCCATGCAAAAAATAAAGTGATTTAATTATCGTTACGTACTTGATCGAATGAGACAAATTGTCAGTTGATAATGAATCAACGTCCTCGATGAAAGAGCTTTCAATACCCGATGAACTTCAAATTTGGCGAGAAAGATTAAAATAGCAAGACAAACAAAGTGAACAGTGTGGATCGTCATAATTGTGTTGTGATCGTGTGGCTAGTGCATAATACTGTCAAAATTTTATACTCTACATATTATTTAATTACTAAAGCACATAATACAATCAAAATTTTATACATATTACTCCCTCCGTCCCTAAACTTTTGACACTTTTTGGACAGTGTGCCATTTTCAAATGCCTATATCTTTCAATGTAAATGTCAAAAAATATGCAATATGGATCTTGTTTGATAGATTTTAATTAGTTCTATTAAACAAAGTTTTTTCAAAATCACATAAAACGTTATAACTAAAAAGATATAAGCAATTTAAAATGGCACGAAATCCCAAAAAAGTCAAAAGTTTAGGGACGGAGGGAGTATTTAATTACTAAAATTCAATTTTGACAATTTGACCTGCCAATTCAAATTTCAAAATTTCCATTTTTATTATTCAAAAATTTATTTATTTTCCTCATTTTTTAAAGGAATAATTAGTCATAAATACATAATATTTTTTCCATTTGAAGGGAAGGACAAGGAACTTTTACAATCAAACATAAAGACATTTTTTGTAATTCTAATTTAATAAAAGAGCTAATAGCTAGTTTCATCCCGCAACATGCAGGAATCTGCCTCTTTCCTTCCTCGCTCATTTCGTTAGTTATCCTATTCGGTCTGATCCAAGAAAAATATACGGCCTGGACATGTGCTAAGGACAAATTTTCAATGTATTGTCCCACAATTGTTGTTATTTACTTATTTACCTCATGTATAAGTCTCCCACATTAGGCTTTCCATGCCTTAACAAATATGCATTTTTTTGAGAGCCATCGTACACATTTACGAAATTGATTTTTTTGAATTTTTTGTTTGAAATTCAATTTTTTAAAGAATTATTGATATTTAACTAATTTTTTTGATTGCCGAAAGTGGTCGGCTAGAGGTGGAGTGGTGGTCGCCCGGAGGTGGGGTGATGATTTTTTAAACTTTATTTACGAAATTGGACATTTAAAAAATTAGTGATGTTTCACTAATTTTTTTATCGCCAGAAATGGTTGGCTAGAGGTAGAGTGGTGGTCAACTGGAGGTGGGGTGGTTATGTTTTTGAATTTTATGTTAGAAATTTAAATTTTTAAAAATTAGTGACACTTCACTAATTTTTTTTGTCGCTGGAACTGCTCGACCAGAGGTCGGCCGGAGGTGGGGTGGTGATTTTTTTGAATTTTATGTTCAAAAGTTGAATTTTTAAAAACTAGTGACACTTCAGTAATTTTTTTGGTCGCCGGAAGTGCTCGGCCAGAGGTGGGGTGGTGGTTGGCTGGAGGTGAGGTGGTGGTCGAGGCTACGAGTTGATTTTTTTTTTTTTAAATTTTCTATATGAAATTAGAACTTTTAAAAATTAGTGAGATGTCATTAATGTTTTGGGTCGCTGGATGTGGCCGGCTCGAGGTGGGGTGGTGTATGGCTGGGATGCAAGAATTTTTTTTTTTTTTTTTGAATTTTCTGTATGAAATTAGAACTTTTAAAAATTAGTGAGATGCCACTAATTTTTTGGGCCGCCGAAAGTGGTCTGCCGGAGGTGGGGTGGTGTTTGGTCCAGGGGCGGACCTGGGGGGGTGCGAGGGGGGTGTTCGGCCCCCGCACTCCCCCCAATTTTTGACAAATTTTCAATTTTTTCAGTGTATTTTTCAATTTTTCTGTATATTTTCTATGGAGTGGCCCCCCTTTCTATGGAGTGGCCCCCCCGCAGCTACAATCCTGCGTCCGCCACTGGTTTGGTCGGGAGGCAGGAGTTAATTTTTTTGAATTTTCTGTATGAAATTAAAACTTTTAAAAATTAGTTAGATGTCACTAATTTTTTTGGTCGATAGAAGTGATCGGCCGGAGGTGAGGTGGCGGTTGGCCGGGAGGCAGGAGTTGATTTTTTTTTTCCTTCTGTGTATGAAATTTGAACTTTTAAAAATTAGTGAAATGTCACTAATTTTTTGGGTCACCGGAAGTGGTCGGCCGGAGGTGGGATGGTTGTCAGTCAATCAGGAGGAGTTATTATATTGAATTTTCTGTATGAAATTAAAATTTTTAAAAATTAGTGAGATGTCACTAATTTTTTTAGACGCAGGAAGTGTTCGGCCAGAGGTAAGGTGTGGGTCAGTCGGAGGTGGGGTATTGATTTTTTTGAATTTTATGATAAAATTTGAATTTTTAAAAATTAGTGACACTTAACTAATTTTTTCGGTCGACGGAAGTGCTAAACCAGAGGTGGGGTGGTGATTTTTTAAAATTTTATGTTCGAAATTTGAATTTTTGAAAATTAGTGACACTTTACTAATTTTTTTGGTTGCCGGAAGTGCTCGGCCAGAGGTGGGGCGGTAGTCGACCCGTGGTGGGGTGTTATTTTTTTTTGAATTTTATGTTCGAAATTTGAATTTTTAAAAATTAGTGACACTTCACTAATTTTTTTGGTCGCCGGAAGTGCTCGGGCAGAGGTGAGGTGGTGGTTGGCCGGAGGTTAGGTGTTGATTTTTTGAATTTTATGTTTGAAATTTGAAATTTTAAAAATTAGTGACACTTCACTAATTTTTTTTTGTCTTTATGTTCGATTGCAAAAATTCCTTGTCCCTTCCTTTAAAAAATAGCAATTGTTTTTTGTTTTTATGTTCTATTGCAAAAGTTCCTTGTCCTTTCCTTTAAAAATGCCAAATGTTTTGGATTTTTGGCTAAGTGGCCCATTTTTAAATTTCATTAAATTTATTTTATAAAAATTTATTTTTGACTATTAAGTCAAAATTTCAAAATTTATATTTTTTTATCAAATTTTAAATTTTATTTTCCCCCCAATTTTTTTCAATAAGGTTATTCATAAATTCATTTTAAATTTCCCTCTTTTTTTTCCCTTCCCCCCTTATTATGGCATTTTAAATTTCCCCCCTTTTCCCCTTATTATGGCTCATTTTAAATTTCCCTCTTTATTATGTTATTCCTAAATTCAATTTTGAACTATCAATTCAAAAATCACATTTTTTTCATTTTTATTGTTCAAAAATTTATTTTTTATTTTTCCTCTTTTTTTAAATAAATTATAAAATTAAATTTAGTTTCTAAAAATGTATTTTGACTTATTATGGCGGTATGGCCTACGGGCCATAAGTCAAAATTTTAAAATTTATATTTTTTGTTATCAAAATTTAATTTTTATTTTCCCCCTAATTTTTTTCATTCTTGTAAATTCATAAAATCATTTAAAATTTCCCTCTTATTTTTCTTTATTATGGCATTTTAAATTTCCCTCTCTTTTTTCCCCCTTATTATGGCTTAGTTTTAATTTTGTACCCGTGTCGTGCCAAGCCAATTACCGTGTCGTGCCCTTGCCACTTCCGTTTTGTGCTCGTGTCGTGCCTTTGACACTTCCGTGTCGTGCCCATGCCGTGCCAGACTAAGACCGTGTCGTGCCTGTGTCGTGCTTGACTAAGTCCGTGTCGTGTCCTGCCAGGCCAGGCCAACTATCGTGCCGTGCCCATGTCGTGCCCGGCTTAGACCTTATCATGCCAGGCCGTGCCCGTGCCCGTGCCGTGCTCGTGCTGGGTTTTTTTTTTTCCATACTTTAGATGGGACGTGTGAGTGGGGGTGAAGAAAAGGGGAAAAGGTCTAAATACTGGAGAGAAAGAAAAGAAAAAGGAAAGAGAACAATGCTAGCCGTACCGACCAAACAGTAATTGGAACGAAATGGGGTGATTTTGGATCGAGCACTTAGGAGTGTCCGATTGAGATGATTCCCGCGCTGACCCCATCGGAATTCGATTCTGGAGTAAATGGACGGCTCGGATCGACCATTTGGGACCCACAAAGGGGTCCTTGACGCCGTCAGTACCATGGGCATCGGTACCGCTCGTTTTATTGAAAGAAAAGACACAGAGAAAAGGACCAAACATAAGCCAAAAAAGAGAGACCATTCAATCACTGCTATAATAATTACCTGCTCAATACATGCATATTGTATGCTGCAGTTATAGGGGCTCACATCAAGGTTCTGAATCTCGTACCGGTTAGGGTACCGGTTTTTCTACTGGTATGGTACGGTATCGGTACCGGTTGATACCGGGTACCGTTTCGGATTTGGCGCTATTATCATTATATATAATTACAAATATATATTACGTAGCATAATTTATACAAAATATTTTTTATAGCATATTTTATACAAAATATAGTTTTTATAACATATTTTTTATAACATATTTTTTACATTAGTTTTTCATAACCAAAAAAGAGTAACTAAAGCCCAAAAGATTAGCACTACATGACCCAACTTTTTGATGGCCCAATGATCCAGCCAGTAAATACATAGCACTACCCCATTGTAAACCCTACGATTCCTAGAACAAAACACAAAAACAGCCGCAGCAAAGCAGATCAAACAAGTAGCTGTTGGTCTCCACCGACATACCTCATCTCATCACTAAGCCACCAGATCTCTCTCTCATCTTTCTCCTGCGGTCCTCCCTCTCAGACCCTGTATCTCTCTCTCTCTCTCTCTCTCTCTCTCTCTCTCTCTCTCTCAATCTAGATCGGTTGAACCGGAAGATTGAGTTGTTTCTATAATTGCTGAGTAAGTTTGTTTCTCTCTGCATCGATTTGTTTCCCTTAATCGCTGGGCAGTGATTAGTTTGGGCGGCTGCAAAATTTCGGACGGAAATCCCGGTACCACCATTTCGGCTGGTATTTCCCGAAATTTCCGGTAATGTCCGGTAAGGCCCGGTATTGAGACCGGGACGGAATGTGAGGTGCTTGTTACCGTTTTTCTTCTAAACCGGTACGCACCGGCCGGTACGGTACGAGATTCACAACCTTGGCTCACATCAAAGATACTTAGGCTGAGTTTCCCAAAAGATTTTATCAAAGATAAAATCAAGATTTGATAAAATCAAGGGTTGATTTTATCAAATCTTGATAAATTTTTTTTGGAAACTAGGCCTTACCTGTTGTATGTATCCATCCATAGGGGTCCAACTCAAGGCCGGACTAATGATTGCTTGTGTTGGGACTTGGGAGTGTTAGGATTGATTTTAGGTTACTGCACAAAATACAAGCACCGAAGGTTCATATCAGATGACCAAAGATTTAGAGTAAAATATTTCTTGGAGCAGCAATTTAATATATTCGTATAAAATAACTAAAACTCAGTCAAGAATAAATTAACAACGAAGCGCACCGGTGCGCCAAGTGCTGTGCCAACGCAAAAAAAAAAAAAAAAAGAATTGGCAAAATCCACTTCACCATTGTGTCAAATTTATTGTCAAATTATGCCATTGTCATTCTTGCTTCCGGACATCACCTTCAACTATGGAAAATTTGGTTGCCAAAGGAGAAGAAAAGAGTTATGTCAAAAATGACATTTTATTAAAATTGCTCCATTTTCTGAAGGCAAAAAAACACACACTAGATTTTGCCATCTTTTTATTTGGAAATGTAATTTGGTTGAAATGGACTTGCACACACTGTCGCATCAGATTCCTAACATTTGTAAAGAAAAATATGAGAAGAAACATATGTGAACCTAACTTTTACCTCAATTTTGTTTTCCCATCTTTAAAAGTAGGTGAACATTACTTGTCATATTTCTGGTCCTATTTGGACGATCAAAATAGTTCATCTCTTAGAATATGATATTTTAACTGACACGGCAACAAATCAACCCTGTAGGATAACAATCTCTGTTAATTTGTTTAAATCAAACAATTTTCGTTTCAAATTCTTGTTAAACTTCTAAACTAAAAATTGGGTGATTTTGTCAAGCACTTATTGATACACAAGTAAGTTAATTTTTTGCAAAACGAAAATTGTTTGATTTAAACAAATTAACAGAGATTGTTATCCTAATGGGTTGATTTGTTGCCGTGTCAGTTAAAATATCATATTCTAAGAGATGAACTATTTTGATCGTCCAAATAGGACCAGAAATATGACAAGTAATGTTCACCTACTTTTAAAGATGGGAAAACAAAATTGAGGTAAAAGTTAGGTTCACGTATGTTTCTTCTCATATTTTTCTTTACAAATGTTAGGAATCTGATGCGATAGCGTGTGCAAGTCCATTTCAACCAAATTACATTTCCAAATAAAAAGATGGCAAAATCTAGTGTGTGTTTTTTTGCCTTCAGAAAATAGAGCAATTTTAATAAAATGTCATTTTTGACATAACTCTTTTCTTCTCCTTTGGCAACCAAATTTTCCATAGTTGAAGGTGATGTCCGGAAGCAAGAATGACAATGGCATAATTTGACAATAAATTTGACACAATGGTGAAGTGGATTTTGCCAGTTCTTTTTTTTTTTTTTTTTTTTGCGTTGGCACAGCACTTGACGCACCGGTGCGCTTCGTTGTTAATTTATCCTTGACTGAGTTTTAGTTATTTTATACGAATATATTAAATTGCTGCTCCAAGAAATATTTTACTCTAAATCTTTGGTCATCTGATATGAACCTTCGGTGCTTGTATTTTGTGCAGTAACCTAAAATCAATCCTAACACTCCCAAGTCCCAACACAAGCAATCATTAGTACGGCCTTGAGTTGGACCCCTATGGATGGATACATACAACAGGTAAGGCCTAGTTTCCAAAAAAAATTTATCAATATTTGATAAAATCAACCCTTGATTTTATCAAATCTTGATTTTATCTTTGATAAAATCTTTTGGGAAACTCAGCCTAAGTATCTTTGATGTGAGCCCCTGTAACTGCAACATACAATATGCATGTATTGAGCAGGTAATTATTATAGCAGTGATTGAATGGTCTTTCTTTTTTGGCTTATGTTTGGTCCTTTTCTCTCTCCTTTGTCTTTTCTTTCGATAAAACGAGCGGTACCGACGCCCATGGTACTGACAGCGTATAGACGGCGTCAAGGACCCCCTTGTGGGTCCCAAACGGTCAATCCGAGCCGTCCATTCACTCCAGAATCAAATTCCGATGGGGTCGGCGCGGGAATCATCTCAATCGGACGCTCCTAAGTGCTCGATCCAAAATCACCCCATTTCGTTCCAATTACTGTTTGGTCGATACGGCTAGCATTGTTCTCTTTCCTTTTTCTTTTCTTTCTCTCCAGTATTCAAACCTTTTCCCCTTTTCTTCGCCCCCACTCACACGTCCCATCTAAAGTATGGAAAAAAAAACCCGGCACGGGCACGGCTTAGGCACGGTAAAAGTTGGGCACGGCACGGGCACGGCCTGGCATGATAAGGTCTAAGCCGGGCACGACATGGGCACGGCACGATAGTTGGCCTGGCCTGGCACGACACGACACGACACAGGCATGACACGGTCTTAGTCTGGCACGACATGGGCACGGCATGGGCACGACACGGAAGTGTCAAAGGCACGACACGAGCACAAAATGGAAGTGGCAAGGGCACGACACGGTAATTGGCTTGGCACGACACGGGCACAAAATTAAAAATAAGCCATAATAAGGAGGAAAAAAGAGAGGGAAATTATTTTTTTAAAAAAAATCACACCAATTTTTTCTACTCGATGAGATCTTTAAATTAGTGTAAAAAATGTTGAAAAGAAAAGAATGCCTATACATTATTTTTTACGTGCAAAACGCACGAATTCCCAAAAAGGGCAATCAATTTGGGACGGAGGGAGTAAAATTTTAGTGATGATTAATACTCATTTCTTCCTTTGTTTATTTCCAATTAGTTCCTTATTTTTCTTAGTTCCTTATTTACTAATCATAATCTTTAATTGAAATGGGTTTATTAGCTTTATCTTAGTTTATTAACCGCGTGTGAGAATCTGGATTTGTCTTTTGTTACAAAAGTCAATGCTTGCCTACTACCGTGCTCATCCACTGCTTCTAACATGTAGGTAACTACCACCATTTCATACAAACCTCAAATTTTGGCAATTCCTTAAAAATTCTTGAAACGACCTTCGCTTTTTGCGTTTTCTAAATCCATCGCAGAAATTGCTTAAGGACTATAATTAATCAAGTACTTTTCTTCTTTTTCTTTTGACTAGAGGCCGGAGCACACGCATTGCGTGTGGAAGTCAAACTTTGACAACAAAGTATCCACAAAAGTATCTGGCTCATCATTTGATTGTGTGGTAATTTTTTTATTTTTTGAGAAAAATGCTATATTTTAGATATTCAAGCAATGTATTGTGACAGACTACACATAATCAAATAGTATATTACAATGCTAAACGAGCACGGCACGGGCACAGTTGGCACGGAAGAAAAGCGGCACGGCACAGCGGGCACGTTTGACACCTCTACCTCTAGGGTATGCAAAATAAATGAAATTTTGTTTATGGTTAATACTTATTGGGTTTTTTGTGGGCAGGTCCTATACACAAGTCTTATAGCTTGTAAGGTCCGGAACAAATAATGCGCATAGTTCACTAGGTCTTGGATATAAGTTTTACACTTTTTCTTTCGAAATTACCCCCATTCTGAAACTTGGAATGTACATTTTGAAAATTAGAATGTACATTTTGAGTGTTAAAATGTACATTCTAAATTCTAAATATACAGTCTAAATTCTAAAATGTATGGTCTAAATTCTAAAAATGTACATTCTAAATTTAGGGTACCCTAAACTGTAGGGTACCCTAAATTCTAAATATACAGTCTAAATTCTAAAATGTACAGTCTAAATTCTAAATATATGGTCTAAATTCTAAAATGTACATTCTAAATTTAGGGTACCCTATGAAAGTACCTAAACGGTTAGTAAAAACAAAGAGTAACGATGAGGAGGATGGGCAAAAAAGTAAAATTCCTAACCATATTTGTGCCTCAGGACCTCTCCAACAATAAATTTTAGCCTAGGACCTGGTGGGCCAAAATTCCAAATAATAGGACCTGCTAATAGATTTCTAATAGGGCTTTTTGTGGGCAGGTCCTATACACAAGTCTTATAGCTTGTAAGGTCCGGAACAAATAATGCGCATAGTTTACTAGGTCCTGGATATAAGTTTTACACTTTTTCTTCCGAAATTACCCCCATTCGAAAACTTAGAATGTACATTTTGAAAATTAGAATGTACATTTTGAGTGTTAAATTGTACATTCTAAATTCTAAAATGTACAATCTAAATTCTAAAAATGTACATTCTAAATTTAGGGCTAAATATACAGTCTAAATTCTAAAATGTAGGGTCTAAATTCTAAATATATGGTCTAAATTCTAAATGTACGGTCTAAATTCTAAAATGTACATTCTAAATTTAGAGTATCCTAAACTGTAGGGTACCCTAAATTCTAAATATACGGTCTAAATTCTAAAATGTACATTCCAAACTGTAGGGTACCCTAAACTGTAGGGTACCCTATGAAAGTGATTAAAATCCTAGGGTACCCTATGAAAGTGCCTAAACGGTTAGTAAAAACAAAGAGCAACGATGAGGAGATGGGCAAAAAAGTAAAATTCCTAACCATATTTGTGCCCTAGGACCTCTCCAACAATAAATTTTAGCCCAGGACCTGGTGGGCCAAAATTCCAAATAATAGGACTGCCAATAGATTAAGGAAAAAAGAGGGAGACAGAGAAGCAGGGCTGGACATTCACAAGAGAACATGCATGCAATTAAATTGGGTCATTAGGGCAAAATTAAAGGCAACTAATTTTTGGGACAGCACAGGCAGAAGAGTAAACGCTACATCAAATTCTGTTTGCAGTTTGGTCACAATGACATCTGCACATGCCTTTTAATCCTATAAATTTGTGGGCTCCATGCAGTTATCCCTTTCCCTTAATTCTGTTTGCAATTTGGTCACAATGATATTGACAACTTATAAATTTGTGGGCTCCATGCACTTATAAGGGAAAGGGATAACTGCATGGAGCCCACAAATTTATAGGATTAAAAGGCATGTGCAGACTCGATTTCTCGAATGTTCGATCTAAACCGTTACGATTTCATATATTACCAATGCTATCATTTTTCCCGAAAAATGGTGTCGATAAAATGTCAGCAACCACCTGATCGGATCACATTCGGTGCATCTAAGAGCAATAATGTCATATAATGCATGGCTCGACGATCATCAGAGCAGTTTTTTCCGAATCGGAACCATCTAGAACTTAAGTGGGAATGATTATATCCTCCATGCAAAAAATGAAGTGATTCAATTATCGTTACGTACTTGATTGAATGAGACAAATTGTCGGTTGATAATGAATCAACGTCCCCGATGAAAGGACTTTCAATATCGGATGGACTTCAAATTTGACGAGAGTGATTAAAATTGAAAGACAAACAAAGCGAACAGTGTGGATTGTCATAATTGTGTTGCGATCGTGTGGCTAGCACACAATACAATCAAAATTTTATACATATTATTTAATTATTAAAATTCAATTTTGACAATTTGACCTACCAATTCAAATTTCAAAATTTTCATCTTTATTATTCAAAAATCCATTTTTTTAAATTTTTCCTCATTTTTTAAATTTCATTAAATTTATTTTATTAATTTTTGACTTCTTAAGTCAAAATTTCAAAATTTATATTTTTTTGTTATCAAATTCTAAATTTTATTTTCCCCCTAATTTTTTCATTTTTGTTATTTATAAATTCATTTTAAATTTCCCTCTTTTTTTCCTCATTAATTTATTATGGCATTTGGCTCTTTTTTTTCCCTTTTTTTTCCCTCATTTTTTTCCTTATTATGGCATTTTAAATTTTCCTCTTTTTTTCCCCTTATTATGGCTCATTTTAAACTTCCTTCTTTATTATGTTATTCATAAATTCAATTTTGAACTATCAATTCAAAAATAATAATTTTTTCATTTTTATTATTCAAAAATTCATTTTTTTAATTTTTTCTCATTTTTTAAATAAATTATAAAATTAAATTTATTTTATAAAAATGTATTTTTGACTTGTTATGGTGGTATGGCCTACGGGTCATAAGTAAAAATTTCAAAATTTATATTTGTTGTTATCAAAGTTTAATTTTTATTTCCTCCCTATTTTTTTTCATTTTTGTTACTCATAAATTCATTTTAAATTTCCCTCTTATTTTTCCTTATTATGGCATTTGGATCTTTTTTCCTCTCCTTTTTTTCCCTCTCTTTTTTTTTTTTTATCCTTATTATGACATTTTTTATCCTTCACACTTATGTGTCGTGCCATGCCAGCCCAATTACCGTGTTGTGCCCGTGCCACTTCCGTTCCGTACCCGTGCCGTGCCTTTGACACTTCCGTGTCATGCCAGACTAAGACCGTGTCGTGCCTGACTTAAGTCCGTGTTGTGCCAAGCCAGACCAACTATCGTGTCGTGTCCATGCCGTGCCCAGCTTAGACCGTGTCGTGCCAGGCCAACTACCTTGCCGTGCCCACCCATTTCCGTGTCCCGTGCCCGCTCAGACCGTGCCGTGCCCAACTTTTACCGTGCCTAAGCCGTGCCCGTGTCGGGGTTTTTCGTGCCGTGCCGTGCCGTGCCGGCAAGGCCCATTTGACACCTCTAGCGATCGTGTGAGTTCAGCATTAGTGAGAGAATCGGCGGCCCTGGTCTACTTTGACCCCTTTCTTGTGGTTCTTGAACTCGAGTGTCCACGCTTCCTTGGTAATTGTTGTTGTTGTCGTCGTCCATGGGATTGGATTGAAGAAAAAGCGGTGATAGAGAAGGGTTAAGGCTTATGCCAAAGAGAAGGGTTAAGGTTAAGGGTTAAGCGGGGTTTTTCTCTCTCTCTCTCTCTCTCTCTCTCTCTCTCATCCACCATGACCACCACCACCAGTCCGCCACAACCACACCACCACCACCACAACACCACGTCCACCACCATCCACCACGATTCACCACCACCACTCCACAACACCACCACTGGAACACCACCACCAGTTCACCACCACAACACCACGTCCACCACCATCCACCATCCACCATCGATCGATCCACCACAACCGACCCTAATCTCTCACTTTCTCTCACCGATTTGTGGCTAGGGTTTGTGGCTAGAGTTTCCTAATCTGATTGGTTTGTGGCTTGGGTTTCATAATCTGGTAAGACTCTGCATGTGTGTGTGTGTGTGTGTGTGTGTGTGTTGCTAGGGTTTTGTGGCTAGGGTTTCAGATTGATTTGATTTGATCTCTACTTTTCGTGTGTAGATCGGTAGATGGATGCTGGAAATTTTGATTTTGCAGTGGGGGATCGTAACCCCCACCGCTCCACCACCACCAGTCCCCCACTCTGGTTATGTGGGAAAGGAAGAAAGTGGGAGGTGGTTATGCAAAAATGGTAATTTCATCATTTTGAGGAAAGGGGTAATTAATCTCACCGCTAACTCACCAGTTGTCCTAATAAAAAATGGCTAAATTTTAATCACCAGTTGCCCTTGTTCGGAAATGGTTCTCAAGAACCAGTTTCTCCTTTTTCGGGATAGGCCTCACATGGCCAAACACCACTTTTCTCATTTGTCAAAATTTTAAGAAACTCTACTCTAGTTTATACCTTGTGCGAGATGGGTCCGTGGGGTCCACTTTAAATACCCACACAAATGATCCAATCCGTCCGTTAGTTCTAAAATTAATATTTTGAGTCACTCCTAAAAAATTAGCTCACTTGAAAAATTATAAATGGTTGATCCGTCATCTAATTGTGATTCACAATTTAGGATCTTCAATTTTGACAAATGTTTGAAAGAAAGTTAGACAACTTGATGAAGTATTGAAAATTATATGATTGACTTGTTTTTTTTTCTGGATGACTCACAGAATAATTTTGGAATTAATGGACGGCTTGGATCATTTGTGTGAATTTTTGAAGTGGACCCCATGAACCCATCTCACAAGGTATAAACTAGAGTAGAGTTTCTTAAAATTTTGACAAATGAGAAAAGTGGTGTCTGGCCATGTGGGGCCTATCCCGAAAAAGGTGAAACTGGTTCTTGAAAACCATTTCCGAACACAACGTTTCCCACCATCCCCCTTAGCACTAATTTCTAACCGCTAACTCCTCTTCTCTCACCTTACCACACTCCTAGGGTTGCACTCGGGATTTAAATCACAAATTAGAGAGAGACCTTGACAGTGGCTTTGTTGTCGGAGCTAGGCCCAAGCGATCATCGAAAAAGGTTAGTCGCCACCGGAGGTGGAATTGATGTTGGTGGTGGGAGAGCATCGCATAGTGCAAAAGAAATCCAATCTTTTTGTAAACAACTTGAATAGATACATGCAAGGGAGTGCATGACCAAAATTTTCCAACAAAACGTGCATTTTTAGCAAGGGAAATTTTTTATTTCCCCGCAAAATCCTGATTTTGGCAGAAACAATTAGAAAGGAATTTTTTCAATTCGTCGCAAATGCCCTTTTTTCTGGAAAATTTTTTGGCGCCAAAGTTTTAGCAACAAGTATTGCTAGCAAAAAAAGCATTCCTCGCAAAAAACAACCACAATTGTCCCACCACTGAGGAAACTATAATTTCCCCGCGATTGCCTGCCTTCATCGAGACGCAAATTCATTAGGAAAAAGATATTTTTATGTCCGATCTAGTGTTAGCCATACGATTGCGACACAATCATGATCATCGAGATCGTTGATTTTGTTGTGCTTACTGATTAACTCATTCATATAAATTTTTAGCTCAATCGTGTTTAGAAATCCGCTTCATCGAGACACAAGGATCACACTTAAACAGTATCATATTTTATCGCCCACCGCATTTCCTCGCAAATTGTTGAAGAATGTAGAGTCTAGAGAAATTTGCCACAAAAAAGACAACATAGAATTTAGCGACCAAAATTTCTACTGTCTTGCAAATAACAAAATTTTTTTTGGCAACAACTAAAGTTCCTCGCAAAAAGTTTTAACTTGTAGCGTAGAATAACAAAAAAACACCATCGCCTTTTAGCGAGGGAAATTTCTATTTCCACACAAAATCCCAATTTTTTTATTTTTTTTATTTTTATTTTTTTTTTAAATTTTTGCAGGGGTTTCAATTTACTCGCAAAATGGTTTAAGTTTTGCCGTCCAACTAATTTGTAACAAAAAAAGGTTAAATTCTTTAGAGACCCCTCATCTTTACTCATTTTTCACTCAGACCCCCTAACCTTTAAAAGCGTTCAAACTCACCCACTCATCTTTCACTGTTAGCCATACAGACCCCTTCTGTTACACAACCGTTTGCAGCTCCCTGTTTTGTGCATTTTTCAGACGAAAATGCCCTTCAACACATTGTTTGTAAATGTATTATATTGTATATGTATATGTTTATATATATACATATAGAGACACACTCGTCCATCAAGAGCCACCATTGAAGCCCAATCCCAAGCAATTGACTCCATCTTCAACCTCTAGCAAAACTCATAAACTTTCAAATTCTCACTCCTCTCACCAAATTGAAGGTAGATAATCCTCTCACTTCTCTTCCTAAGTATATTGCAGTAGTTTAGAGTAGTTCTTAGGGATTGAAATAAGCCCGACAGGACAAATCGTAACTCAATTTTGAGTTCACTACTAGATTCACCAAATTGATATTATTTATTAGATCAGCTACTGATATGATACTATTCTTGTTGAAGATGACTTCTCTGGTATTATTTGTGATGTTTGAATGATATTATTGTTCTACAAAACCACTTATTTGATATTATTTTAGTTCTGTTTAATATCATTCGGTTTTAAACAAAAAAGTTATAACAGTTTGATTTTATTGTTTAATAAAGTAGAAAAAAAAAACAGGATTTGTTTTGATAGAAATTTAGATTAAATGGTATAAAAATTGGCTCTTTCTTAACAAACAAATATTTATCTGAAAGAGAAAGAGAGTATTTTTTCCTCTAATGTAATTTGTTTTGTTTTTCACAAATTAAAAAAAGATATACACATATCTTTTTTTTTTCAGTGTGTGTATTTAAATGAAACAAATGTAGATATTTAGAGAGAAAAAATTAAATTTGAAAACAAAACATGAACACTCTAATTTTGAAATAAAAAAACAAATTCACTAAATTTTATTTTTGAAAACAGAAATTTTTTGTAAACAAACACACTAAAAAAAATAAAAGGAAGAGAAAGGGGGTGACTGTGGATGATTTTCATAGATGAGGGGGTGAGTATTGGTGTTTTTTAAGGGGTATTATAGTCATTTGTCGTCATTCCATTAATGGCGTAAGGGGTGTTTTGCATTTCGCATAGATGAGGGGGTGAGTATGGATGCTTTTAAAGGTTAGGGGATCTCTGTGAAAAATGAGTAAAGATGAGGGGGTCTCTAAGGAATTTAACCTACAAAAAATGAAAAAAACATAAATATGAACGGTACTTTAATGTGTTTGATTCATTTTTTGTAGTTGTATAATTTTTTTAAAGTTTATTTTTGTTCAATTACTAAACTACAATACCATATTTGATTATTTTTATTTTTGTAGTTGTATAAGTAGGATTTTATTTTTATTTAATTATTTTAGTCTATTGATGTAGTTCAAGGTAAAAGCACACTAAACACATAGAAACTATAGAAATGATATAAATTAATTTAAAAAATAATAATGATAGAAATTATAGGAATTAAATTCTTTTATTAAATTAAGATTATAGAAATTATAGAAATTAAATTATAGAAATTACTAAGAAATTAAATTAGTAGTTCCCCCCCAAAAAATAAGAAAATAAAAGGAAATGGAAGAGAAGACAAACCTTTGGAAGGATGATGTCGAGGAGATCTGTTCCTGCCTTTGATTAAAAAATCTCTGGATGATGACTGTAATTACAAAAGAACGAAAAACAAAGGGTTAGAAAAACAGGGATATTCAAACATCATAAACATATGAAAACCCAACACAAGGAATGGAGTAAATTTACCTCACATACCATCTCAAAGGCCTGATAATCGGATTGATAACGCCCGTGTTCAACAACCCGATACGACGAGGCTCCGGTCATAAGCAGAAACAGATCTCCTCATCTCTTCACAGGCTGCGAAGGAGTGGAGTGATCCATCTTTCTTCAGATATCTTATATGCACAACACGCCCTGATGAACACATAAATTCAAATAAGCAAACGATCTCGATTCTAACATAAAGATATTATTTTGAACTTAACTATAAATAAAATTTAATTTTGGGAAACGATGGAGATCTATTGCGAAAATCAAATCGTTTTCCGTTATAGGAAGGAGACATGGGAAATAGAAAGTGAACAGATCAGTAACAAAATATTTTAAACATAAACTCTGATCTTCACAAGAAATTATTTTGAGATTACGCTCCGATTAGTCCTGGAAACAGTGAATTTGTATTGCAGCGTACTTTGAAAGAATTTTCTCGATTAAAAAACGACAAATATTTAGCAAAATAGTCATGGAAGAGGGTGAAGATTACTTCAAATCTATTTCATCTTGCTACAAATTACCAAAACAAAATCTGGAGAGACAAAAAGAAAAACTCAATTCAAATCATATTCAAATCTACCGCAACAAAACCGAGAACGAAAACACACAAAAGAAGTAGATTATTATCAGATCAATTTTTACAGTCCTTGGATCAGTTCATTTTCGCGACAAAATTAACCTTAGCTTCTTCTTTTTCTTTTCTTTTTTTACAAGAAATTGTTTGAGAATTACGTAAAATCAGATCCGTACAAATTAGCCATCATTTCAACAAAATTCAGGACGAAATTTCTTCAAATTCAAAATTTTTATAGAGCTAAACAGCGCCTAAAGCGCAGAATTTTTTAGAAACAGTGAAGTCCAAGCGCTACCACAAAACAGTTTCACAAACAAAATCGAAATTATCCCCATCGACGGAAGTGAGAAGAAATCAGTGGAGATTTTTAATTTGATGTTCCTTCAAATTACTACCAAAATCCAGAGGCAGAAAAAAGCTGATATACTATACATAAGAGAAGAGAAGAGAGATCTGATACCTCAGCGCGAGCTGTAGAGAGAGGGGTTGAAGAGGACTCAAAGGTGACAGAAAGAAAATTAGTACTGAAACGGTAAGAGGTTGGAAGGAAATTAGATAGGCGTGGGGTGGGATTTATAGATAGAGAGACGGAGAGGGAATCAGGAAGCAGTCAGGAAATGGGAGCCTTGGAAAAGGCTACAATACACATCCTTAATTTGGGTGCGTACGATACATACCCCTTTAAAAGTTACAAATTTTTTGTAAAAGTTACGATTCTTTTTGTAAAAGTTACAATTTTTTTTATAAAAGTTATGAGACACACTAAAATGTTACGAATTATATTGCTGAAAAGTTACGAAAAACAAAAAAATGTTACGATTGCCGATGAGGTGGTACAATTTAGACCATACAATAGGTGCATATGGTACATCCAAATAAGGGGTGTGTATTGTAGTCATTTCCGGGAGGCTTTTATGAAACTGCCGCTGTTTTCGAAACAATATAGGAATCTACCCTTGTTTTCGAACTATTTATAAAACTACCGTTATTTTATGCTTCGAATTTTCAACTTGAGATCTTTAACCACTTCTCAGTCTCAACCTTAGAAGTCTCCTAAAATTTCATCCGACGTGTCCCCGTCCAGCATGGATGTTTGGCCAGTGTGTCCATACATACTTCTCACATCCAAAATGAGAAGTCGGTTTTATTTGAGTTTCACTAACTGCGAACATACTTCCCGTATACTTATTGTATACCATACATACTTCCCGTATACTTATTGTATTCCATACATACTTCTCATTTCTAAAATGAGAAGTCGGTTTAACTCTCATTTTTTCAAACTTCAATCGTCTTATTTAGAGTTTGGGGTTTTAATATCTATGGGCTATATTAATAACCGATTTGAGTTTATTTTATGACTAAAGTAATTAATATGCAACTTTTTTTTAAAAAAAATTCTAAAATATTTTGAAAACGTCTTAAATGTTTTGAAACATGAAATCATAGAGTTACATGAATTTAAAAAAAACCACCACCCTAACTACCCTTTTAAAGTAACACTCAATCCAACATAGATTTTTCAATCACATGTTGAAGGTTTGTCAGTGAGATGTTCAAATATGGAGACTTTGGTGTAGGTTGGAATATAACAATCTGCTTCAGTATGATGCAGGTACCTACCTTAAGTATCCCTGGAAACAATTCTTCGCCATATGCCTTCGAATGGATGTCGGCCCATACTGATCCTGTGAGATCCTATTTAAAAAAATTCCATTACATGCTGAAAGTATGTTTAGCACTTAAAAAAGTATGGACAACTGGGTAACCATGATTTACCTTCAACTCCAGCAATGGCTCTCTTAATTAGTTACGCACACATGATTTGACCAATGCGACAACCTAAACAATAATTAGTGGTCAACTCACTAATTCCGAATTGAAAATTTTACCATAATTTCTATATTTAAAAAATAAGGCGGGTATACGACAACTCACGAGTGGGACCCGTTTCAGATTGCTCATTGTGTTCACAGTAGCCAAATCTGTGTATTTAGGATCTTGCAGGTATCCTTGGCGCACTGCAGTTAGCCAAGCAGAGTTATCCACAAAATTAGTGTCCTCACTTTCAACCGTAAGGGCTCGATGAAGGAATTCTTGTGTGTTCATGGTTTCCACACCTTCTCCAACAGCTCTTCGTTCCATTGCCTCTTGAAGAACACCAGCTGGGCCTAGAATTCTAGGTCGAAGAGGTAGTCCTGAACTACTTTCTTCTTTGCCCTTCCCTTTCCATTTGGGGTTGCCTCTGTTTGCCATATTAATACACATATCTCATCTTAATCAATCAAACTTCTTTTATAGACAAAGAGTCAGATGTATGATAAGTTCGCATAGATTACATGATGTGTGTACCCAATTGTCATTTAAATTGGGTCGGGGTTACCAAACTGTACTCTATACAACTGATAAAGTGCACAGTTGGGCAGGGTATGCTTTTACAGTATTCCTGACATATAAAATTGTTGAACCCTACAAACTTTTCAGTTGAACATGATAAGTAATAAGTTTTCATGTGAGGAAGAAGCTCCACGTTTTTCTTCGCTTCAGGTCCTCAGGACGCTGGTTGAGAAAAATTGAATGATGAATGTTTTGGTTGGAGAAGGGGAAAAAGGAGAGTTAAAAGTACTTCTCAGGTTCAATATGAGTTGTATAAAATACTTCTCAGGTCCAATATGAGAAGTATCTTCTCAATTAGTACCAAAAATTTTGTATATTTCTCAGGTGCAAAACTCAAATAAAACTGGCTTCTCATTTTAGACATGAGAAGTATGTATGGACACGTCGGATGAAATCTTAGGAGACTTGTAAGGTTTTAGGAGACTTCTAAGGTTGAGACTGAGAAGTGGTTAAAGATCTCAGGTCCAAAATGAAAAGTACAAAACGACGGTAGTTTTATAAATAGTTTGAAAACAACGGTAGATTCCTAAATTGTTTCGAAAATAACGGTAGTTTCATAAAAAGCTCCAGGAATTGGTGGAGAGAGAGAGAGAGAGAGAGAGAGAGAGAGAGAGAGAGAAGTCTTCAGGGACGAATGGCGAGAGAGAGATAGAGATGGGGAAACACGCAATATTTCTTCGTTCCACACACCGTGTGAGTGTGTTGTCCACCTTGCTGTCCCTTTTGTTGTGTACCTAGCATTTTTGTTTTTTTAAATGGTTTTTGACGGTTCGTAAAGGCGGTGCTTCCCATGAACTGCAATAATGAGTCGGCTTAAATTAATTTATGCTATTAAAGGTGGTTTTTATTACAGTATTTTCAGTATTATAAAACTACAATTTCGGAAATTAACTGATTATATTGATTATTGTGGAGAACTCGTGGAAAAATGCTAAAAACACTTTACTGGAAAACCAGCCTAAACACAGTCAATGTGATTTGTTCTTATTCATTCTCTGTGCAATTTTTTTGTCGAAATTTTTTAAGATTTATTATTTGTCGCGAAGAGAGAAATCAAGACAATAGGTATAATCGGAAAAAAGGCAATAAAAATTTAACCGATATCTGGGGAAAAAAATTCAACAAACTTAGTGATAGTAAAGACTTTTTATTTTTGTTTTTATTTTAGTGGGTTATTTTACATTTTAATACTTTTTTTTTTATCGATAATTGATTTAGTTCAGAAAATGATGGAGAGAGAAAGGTAATCGGCTGCGAATAGGTCGAGAGAGAAGATGGGAGTGCTAGGGCAAATACACTGCAATGAGATGCATCATTTGTTTAGGAGTACAGTAATTAGGTTATTTTAAAGAGACAAAGGCGGTGCTTCCCACGAGAAAATAAACACCTCTTGTTCGGTTTGGATTTGAGATTTGGGTTTTAGGTTTTGAGTAGAGCAATAAATGAAAGTAATAATTAGAAATTAGAAGTAATGATTAGAGAGATAGAGAGAGAAATGAGAATAAAAATTAAAAATAGAGATAATTATGAGAAAGAAACAAGGATAATGATTGAGTAATAATTTAGAAACCGAGTCTTGAGGCCCAAACCGAACTAGCCCTTAAAGAAATCAGAACTAGTTCATGTACCGAAGGTGCAATGGAGGAGTCTTTTTTTTTTTTTTTATCTATGTCTTAAAAATATCAGCTCAAAGACTCGTATTCATCTACCATCTCCAATACAGAAGTAGAAGAGCCCCAGGGAAAAAAAAAAGGAACAGGAAAATAAATGCTTCATTTGTCGCAAATTGCTCATTCTATTTTGGGATCCGTGCATTTTACACGGAAAAAATAATGTACTTATGAGATTTGTTTTGAAAGAAATTTACATCATTTTTTTTTCTTTTCAATGATATCTTTGAATTGGTATAAAAAACATATAATTAAATTCTGTTAATATATTATGTTTTCCGTGCAAACTGAACGATTTCTAAAACTGAACTGAGTAATTTAAAACAGAGGAAATACAATAACAATAAAGTTTATAAATGTGATGATTTGGTCACCAAAGAACAAACATTCAACATTTTTTTTTTTTGTCAATCGATAGAAGAGATCAATTACATCACATATGAAGTACAAAGTACCAACCCGGGACACTACATGAATTGTGAGAGTCCATGAGACAACCAAGCCCAACAACTTAATCAATACAAGAAATAAGCCCGTTACAGGATAGAAACAGAGAAAGAAACAAATAAAGGAAAAGTCCCGCACGCAGGCAGGGAGATTCGAACTTCTGACCTCCTAGTGAGATGCAAGAGCTCTGACCAACTTAGCTAGCCCCGTTGGTTAAACATTCAGCATTTAACCCACAACTGTTAAAACAATAACAAACTAATTACCCACCAAATTAACTAATGACGAAATTACCACCTCTTTTTCCTTGATCATCATTAATAATCTGATTGCGACAAGTAAACAAACTAATGACGAAATTACCACCTCTTTTTCCTTGATCATCAGAAAATGTAGACGAAATTACTACTTTTTTTTTTGAACGGCGAAAAAAGATAGATTTTATTAATAATAGTTTGATACAATCATACAAACATTACAACGCGAGAGAAAACACCCAAAACGGTTGCCAAGGCGACAACCAAAGACGAAATTACTACTTACTATTAATGGTAACGACTAGTAATCTCTACTTTCAATTAGTCTCCACCACCACAAAACGAACACACACTGCATAGCAACAAACTGACTATGTCGCACTTACCAAAAAAAACTGACTATGTCGCTTGTCGGACTGTAATATTTAAAAAGCCACTTTTTCAGGAGGAGGACTTCGGGTTCTTCTCTCACATGAATATGGTTAGATTATAGAGCAAAAAATGAAAATTTACAGCACAAAGAAAATACATTTTTTCCTCCTTCGTCTCAAATTGTTGCTCCCATTTTGAGATCCAATTTTTTATGAACATTATAATTGTACCCAAAAAAAGGAAAAAACTGCCAACTTTTTTTGTAACTTTTTATATTGTCCATTTATTTTGGGACTAGCAAAAAAAGAAACGAGTAATAATTTGGGATGGTCAATATAGTAATTAAATTAGTCTCCCTATTTTATTATTGCATCGTCCTTTTATATTTACTACTTGGAGTTTCATGCATTGATTTTGTGTTGTAGGTGTTTAGAGGCTTTGATTTAAAAAAAAAAAAGCGCAAAATCAGGTTTTACTTGTGTAAAAAAAAAAAAAGCTCGTGACCAAATTAATTGCTCGTGTTTCTTACACGTCAAAAATATACATTTTATTAAAAGATGGCTTTACAAGACCTAAACCAAACAAACTAATACCTAGAGCTAATCGTCTAAACACAAAACTTAGTCTCACCGCCAGCTTCGTCAAAGCTTGTTCATGCCCTTCGAAAGGTAGGGGTACTGAGCACGACCTCCCACATATAATCTACTAAAATATTAAAATTAAAAAATCTATGAGCATAAAAAAATTATTTTGTTTGGGACACACAAATAAAATATTAGAAACACCTGTCGAAATTATTTCATTGATCGTTGACAAGGCTGTTTTTGGTACTTTTTGCGCAAATGTTAAAGCCATCCGTTGAAAACTAAAGGCGGAGGGTACTCTAGATCGACTCAAGGGGAGTATTGGCGGGGGATCGTGGTTGCCTGGGTGGGTGGTTATTCGCCCATCTCTGCTGCTCCCCTTCTCCTTTGTATCGAATGGGAAGGGGGAAAGGATGAAGGATGTGCAGATCTTTTTTTTTTTTGGGGGTCGTTTTGGACGCGGTTGTGTACCTGGCAAGTGTACCTAGCAGCGTTCGAACGTGGATATGATAGCCCTTTTTACTTAGGGTGAGGTTCCCACATTTGATAAGGGGAAATGCGGATGCAACATTGCACCTATTAAGGCCATGTTCCACTAACAAAAAATTAGTTTTGTTTTAAATAAAAAACTACTTCATTCCACTAAAAAAACCCCCCACAAAAAACCAACAAAAAAACCACTTCATTCCACTAACCTAAAAAAAACCAAATCATTGCACAATCAAGTACATGTACTTTAATCATGTAAAATTATGAATCTTCCCTCCCTTCAAAAAAAAGAGAGAAATAGTTGTTTGGGTAGAAGGGTAGATTTGTATTTTCATAACACAACTAAAAAAACCAAAAAACCAAAAACTTGTTAGTGGAACTAGTTGGTTTTTTTGAAAAACTAAAGATCCAAAAAAACCAAAAAACTAAAAAACCAATTAGTGGAACACCCCCTAAGAGTGCAAAAAAGTACATTTGTGGGTCTCATTTGTACTTTAAAGTACACTTTTATGCGTATTTTAACGTTCAATTGTACTTTATAGTACAACTGTGACCTAATAAATGTACTTTCTTGTAGCCTTAACAAGTGCACTGATGCACTCGTCAGCAAGACCCTTTGATAAAATCAACATTTTCTAAAATTAACAGTTAATTTTAACAAATAAGGAAGTCAGTTGCTAAAATTAAATATTTCAACAATGTCAAAATTTAACAAATGGCTCTCTCATTTTTGTTAAAATCTACAACGATTTTAGGAATGTTGATTTTGGAAAATGAGAAACAACCCGTGACCTTATTACTGTCCTGTTACTCCACATATTCACTTTGAGTACGTGATGGGCAACCACCATCTTCTTAGAGTTTGGCCTTATTGAAGCAAAAGCCTGAAGGAGAGTCCCTAGACGCCCTACGCATGTGCTCCTTTATTGAAATTGTACTCGGAAAATTCACTGTGAAGTATGAATCCGTTCGATTTTTCTTCCTATCTTCCTAAGAACCCCAACACCCAACATTATTGTCGAGGTTGCCTTTTTCACTGTTCCTACTAAACGGGGTTGTTTACAGAAGTCCCATTTCGGGGTCCTATTGACACCTCAACACAATAATTTGAACTGAATATCTTGTAGGATTCGCATAATAGTGTGTTTACGTAAAAAAATTAACTTTGACCTGGCATCAATAGGTATGTCAAAAATTAAATTTGGGAGCAAAAAAAAAAATAGCCTGTATCATTTCAGAAGTTCAATTTTCGGAATGATCCAAGCTGTTTTTTTTTTGCACCAAAATTTAATTTTTGACGTACCTATCGATGTCGGGTCACGCTGATTTATTTGCATATACAAACTACTTTGCGGGTTTCACAAGAGAGAAAATTTCAAAAACTCCCCCTGAACTTTACACTCAATGTCTCAAAACCCCCTGAACTTAACTAAACTTCAATTTCACCCCCAAACTTTCACTCCGTTAATCAATTTAGCCCCCACCGTCTACTTCTGTCAACTGGGAAACGGAAATAGCTAATGTGGATTTGGACGGCCATTAACTTGTCTAATTGTCAAGGGAAAATTTCAGGAAAAAAAAAACCCTGAACACCCCTTGAACTTAACTAAACTTCAATTTCACCTCCAAACTTTCACTCCCAAACTTTCACTCCGTTAATCAAAAGCCCAAGAATGATTTGAACAGGTCTTCTACATATGGGGGGATCCAGCCAAGCAAACTTATCACAATCATTTTTTGGGCATGAAATAAACCTCCTACCTGAGTTTCTATCAGTCCAAGACGTCTGAATCAGCTTCTGGGTTCCACAAATGATGCACAATAGGTCATCGTCTTTTGGTGAAGATTGAGTGGTGTTGCAGCTGGCGTGCATGGTGGATCTGAGACTGATTGATGGAGGAGAGAAACAGAAATGAGGTGCCAGAAATTTAGGTTAACGTATGTGAGAGAGAGAGAGAGAGAGAGAGAGAGAGAGAGAGACTGGTATATATAATGTGTCAGGAAATGTAGAAATTGAGGAAAGTTATTAGGGTTACAACATTTTCCCTCTAAAACTTAATGTTTCATTAGACATGTCATCTTATTCTTTTACGGAGTGAAAGTTTGGGGGTGAAATTGAAATTTAGTTAAGTTCAGGGGGTTTTGAGACATTGAGTTTAAAGTTCAGGGGGTTTTTTGAAATTTTTATTTCACAATTAGATAGGTTAACGGCCGTCTAAGTCCACTTCAGCTATTTCCATTTCCCAGTTGACAGAAGTAGACGGTGGGGGGTAAATTGATTAACGGAGTGAAAGTTTGGGGGTGAAATTGAAGTTCTGTTAAGTTCAGGGAGTTTTGAGACATTGAGTGTAAAGTTCAGGGTTTTTTTTGTGAAATTTTCCCTTTACAAGATGACCGATTCAGATTATTGCAATGAGGTATCAGTGAGATCCTTTTTAGGCCTTCCGTTTACGGCCTTGCTTAGTTGAATGTACGCTTGAAATACAGTAACAGTAGAACATAAAATTATAGATGCGGCATGCAATTATTGACGATGAAAGTGTGATCAACATAAAACACCAACAAGATCAGACAATATGTTGACGTGCTTAAGCTGACTACACTCGTAGATAATGCAAGGTGCGCCTCTTTAGTTTAGACGTACTTCTACGAGGACCCACGGGTGCTTCCATTGCCAAGATAATCATTCCTAATTATTAAAAAATACTATTATGAAATATGGAAATAGCTGCATTATTGCTGTTGATCAAATTACCTAGTGATACGGCACACCACAATATACTTACATATTCAGGTTTTTTTTTGTTTTTTTTGTCATTCGTTAGTTCTAATCTATTACATGGGGCATGAGACTTAATCTCGGGATACAGCGTGAGGCATCTAAGAGCTCTACTGCATGATCTGGCCACCACTTGCAATTACATATTCAGTTTTAACGTTAAAAAACCAAAAAAAGCTACATCTCAAACAAACACGTGTGTGGACCCTAAACGTCTTATGCGTGTTTATTTGTTCGTGGTTATTCAATTTTTGTACTCCCTCCATCGGGATTTATTTGTGTATTTTTGAAATTCATGTATTTTTTATTGCCTATATAATTCAATATGGATCTCATAAAATATGCAATATTGATCTTTTTTCATTGATTTTAATTAATTTTATAATACAAAGTTCAGAAAATTACGGAAACATTGTACATTGAGAAATATAAGTAATTAAAAATGCACGATTTTTAAAAATAGACAAATAAATTTGAACGGAAGAAATAGCCATTAAAAAAAAAATGCGCTAGAGGTGGCTGGTGGGAATGGTCATAAAGTTTGTGTGCTAGGTCCTTCCCCTTCTACTTAAACCCAACCACCCCTATTCCATTACGTTTGGCCTTATATTTAGGCTGAGTTTTCCATTTGATTTTACCAACCCAGTTGCTAAAATCATGGTTGACTAGAATCAACCATAATTTTAGCACCTGATGAATTCATTTGTTAAAATCATGGTTGATTAACGGAAAACTCGGCCTTAGGCAAAAGAGTCCCACCATCCTTTACAGCCCATTTCTGAAACTGTACTCATATTATCATAATCCATCTTCTGCGAATCTCACGCGTCTCTCTCTCTCTCTCTCTCTCTACGGACCCATCTTCACCGTGCACCCGGGTCCATATGGGGTGTACTATAGGTCCAAGCTGTAGCGCATAGTCTGGAATGTCCAATGTGTTTTCAAACGGTTTAGATTTTAAAAATTATATATAATTTGGACTGCTGGTGGCGTGATTTCTTTTCTAGCCTAGGTTTTAAAATGAAGAAGATGAGGTGCGGGCGTGATTTGGGGATTGGGATTTATCCCGCAATCCCGAAGGACAATATAGGATTTTTTTTTGAATTTCGGATGGAAACATAATTCCGAAGAAGGGACAGGATGATTTTATAATTCCAGGTGGGTTGGAGGATGATTATTTAAGTGCCCTTTCATAGTATAAACAAGAAATCAAAGTACCAAAAATACTTTTTAAACAATTTATACAAAAGATCTCTTCGTTGACAGTGGTGAGTTGCAGGCTTGCGGCGGTGGCATGACGTAATTCACTACCTTTCCGATGAATATGATGGCGGTAAGACCAAAGCTGCGGAGGCGGTCGTTTAAAGGTTTTTTCTTTCTGGACTTGGAGTTTCTTTTTTTATTTTTTCTTTGAACATTTGATTGGATTCTCTTCTCATTTTTCCCGACTTGATATATCGATTTCAAGTTTCTCTCTCGGTATATATATTGAATAATTTATATTTAAATGAAAAACAAAAACAGTTTGATTTTAGTGACACTTCCGAAATGATTCGGCCACTGAAAAGCATGTTAAAACGGACCCATGGCTGGAAACCTCATAAAGTTAAATTTTTTTTTTTTTTTTTTTGAACTGCATAGAGGTTGGGGCCTTCATTATTGATGTTCAGTTTTTAGGCCAGCATTGTTTGGTTTTCTTTTTTCTGAACATCTCCAACATAAGATAGTGGCCGCGTGAAAAAGACACGCTTCTTGGACAAATTTTCTCACTTGATGATAGTCGGTCGATTGTATTTCATAGTATAAGTGAGACCTAATAAATGTATTTTTTTGTATCCTTAATAAGTGCACTGATGCACCCGTCAGCAAGACCCTTTGATAAAATCAACATTTTCTAAAATTAACAGTTAGTTTTTACAAATAAGGAAGTCATTTGCTAAAATTAAAGATTTCAACAATTTCAAAATTTAACAAATGGCTTTCTCATTTTTGTTAAAATCTACATCAATTTTAGGAATGTTGATTTTGGAAAATGAGAAACAACCCGTGACCTTATTACTGTACTGTTACTCCACATATTCGCTTTGAGTACGTAATGGGCAACCACCACTTTCTTAGAGTTTGGCCTTATTGAAGAAAAAACCTGAAGGAGAGTCCCTACGCATGTGCTCCCTTATTGAAATTGTACTCGGAAAATTCACTGTGAAGTGTGAATCCGTTCAAATTTTCTTCCTATCTTCCTAAGAATCCCAACACCCAACACTATTGACGAGGTTGCCTTTTTCACGGTTCCTACTAAATGGGGCTGTTTACAGAAGTCCCATTTCAGGGTCCTATTGACACCTCATCGCAATAATTTGAACTGATTATCTTGTAGGATTCGCATAATAGTGTGTTTACGTAAAAAATTAGCTTTGACCCGGCATCAATAGGTATGTCAAAAATTAAATTTGGGAGCAAAAAAAAAAATAGCCTGTATCATTTCAGAAATTCAATTTCCGGAATGATCCAAGCGGTTTTTTTTTGCATCAAAAATTAATTTTTGACGTACCTATCAATGTCGGGTCACGCTGATTTATTTGCATATACAAACTACTCTGTGGGTTATACAAAATGACCAATTCAGTTTATTGCGATGAGGTATCAGTGGGACCCTTTTAAGCCTTCCATGATCCGTTTACGGCCCTGCTCCGTTGAATGTACGCTTGAAATACAGTAACAGTAGAACATAAAATTATAGACGCAGCATGCAATTATTGACGATGAAAGTGTGATCAACATAAAACACCAACTAGATTAGACAATATGTTGACTTGCTTAAGCTGACAACACTCGTAGATAATGCAAGGTGCGCCCCATAGTTTAGACGTACTTCTACGAGGATCCACGGGTGCTGTTGGCTTGGATTTAATCTTGGCAATAGACGGCTAAGATCAATCCTCGCTGTCCATTGCCAAGATAATTAGGAATATCTTGATCATTCCTAATTATTAAAAAAAAAATACTATTATGAAATATGGATATAGCTACATTATTGTTGATCAAATTACTTAGTGATAGGGCACACCAATATACTTACATATTCAGTTTTTTTTTTTTTTTTTGTCATTCATTAGTTTTAATCTATTACATGGGGCATGAGACTCGATCTCGGGATACAGTGTGAGACATCCAAGAGCTCTACTGCATGAACTGGCCACCATTTGCAATTACATATTCAGTTTTGACGTTAAAAAACCAACAAACCTACAATCCCAAATGAACACACAAACACGTGTGTGTGGACCTCAAACGTCTAGCGTGTTTATTTGTTCGTGGTTATACAGTTTTTGTATTCCTTCCATCCGGATTTATTTGTGTATTTTTGAAATTCATGTATTTTTTATTGCCTATATATTTCAATATGGATCTCACAAAATATGCAATATTGATCTTTTTTCATTGATTTTAATTAATTCTATAATACAAAGTTCAGAAAATCATGGAAATATTGTACATTGAGAAATATAAGTAATTAAAAATGGGCGATTTATAAAAATACACAAACAAATTTGGACGGAAGAAATAATCATTAAAAAAAAAAGAGTTCGTGTTGGCTGGTGGGAACGGTCATAAAGTTTGTGTGCTAGGTCCTTCCCCTTCTGCTTAAACCCAACCACCCCTATTCCATTACATTTGGCCTTATATTTAGGCTGAGTTTTCCGTTTTATTTTAGCAACCCAGTTGCTAAAATCATGGTTGACTAAAATCAACCATAATTTTAACACTTGGTGAACTCATTTGCTAAAATCATGATTGATTAACGGAAAACTCAGCCTTAGGCTAAAGAGTCCCACCCTCCTTTACAGCCCATTTCTGAAACTGTACTCATATTATCAGAATCCATCTTCTGCCAATCTCACGCGTCTCTCTCTCTCTCTCTCTCTCTCTCTCTCTCTCTCTCTCTACAGACCCATCTTCCCCGTGCACCCGGGTCCATATGGGGTATACTATAGGGTTCCAGGCTCTAGCGCATAGTCTGGAATGTCCAATGTGTTTTCAAACGGTTTAGATTTTAAAAATTATATATAATTTGGACTGCACTGCAGGGTTCCGAACTAACCCCCCTATTTATCTTTACACTGTACATTCGTAGAAATTTTTGGGAGGAGTTTGATTAAGGACGAACCTAATTCGTCCTTTCATCTGTTCCAATTTGTTATACTATTTTGGGAGGAGTTTGATTAAGCACGAACCTAGACCATAAAAACATATGCATGTATTCTAAGTTCGCGAGCTTAATCGAGTCGAATACTGTCAATTCATATTCGACTCATTTAAAAGTGACTTGCTAAATTATAAAAGGTGTTTTTGAGGTTAAATTTGGTGTTTTTTTTGGTGTGTTAGATAAGGATACCCTTAGGGGCATGGAAACTTTTCTCCTATTTTTGGAGTTCATGCCCATCGTAATCAAAACATCTAAATAGCCAAAGTTAGCAATGTTTGTCCAAAAATTGGCTCACATTGCAATAATCAAAGTTAATAACCTTTTAGCCAATAACCAAAATTTGGCTTTTAAAAGTAACAACATTTTCTCCATAACCAAAGCTCAATAACCAAATTTTGGGGACTACACCCTATTTATAAATCCTTTTTGGTAGAAATAAATTCGAAAGTAACAATATTCTCTCTTCAATTTTTCAAATATTTACTTCAAAACTCAATTTTTTGCACTTTCTCTCAAAAACTTGAAATTATCAATAATCGAAAAAATTTGAAAATATGTTCAAGATTGGTCTCATTTTAAAGGTATTGTGAACATCTTTTAAATGACACTAATATTATAAAAAAAATATAGGTACAAATTTAAAGTTGTGCCCATTTTATGAATAAAAATAGAGTGGGTAGTACTTTTTTTTTTATTGTGGACACAAAATACCATTGTGACACTCCACATTGTTAACTTTATAAATGTCTTGTATGGATAATCAAAATTTGATGATTTTACCCCCAAAAAAAAAAAAATCTGATGTGGCAACTTTTGATTATCCAGTTTTGGTTATACCATTGATGATGCTCTTCAATTGCTTATATCGATTGATTTATAGATCAGGGCTCAACGGTCCTGTCTAGCCCTTTCTGCATCTATTTTGATGATTTGTACTGTTAATATTTTAGACATTGTAAAAAAGATCGGGCATTGGTTGACATGTCTCCAGCCAGCTTTGCCCAATTTATGATTATGGGCACGTATCAAAGAGAAGATGGGGATGTGATGGCTTCACTTGAATTTGGGATTGTTAAATTAGGGCAGTTTGAGAACCAATTACTTTTTTGGATTGTGAATTGTAGATTATAGATTTTTAGTTTAGGATGAGGATCAACAAAAATGTTTGGACGATATGTGTGGAATAGATTTTGTAAAAGATTTTTGTTATTGAACATATCTGACTAAGCGATTAATTTATAGAATTAATCTATTCCACAATGAGCTTTCAAGCAGTCAAAATTCCAAAATAAGAAAAAAGCATAAATGGGGCGGTGGCCAAACAGTCCCTTAGTCCTTAATTAGAGAATAGGTTTGTAATTGTATGTTTATCCATCTAAGCAAGCAATGGCCTTATCAGGGATGTTATAATTGGCTTTCAAATCTCCCAAGTGAAGTTAAAACATGTAAATTCATTTGTCGTGCATTAAAGTCGATATGTCAAGGTCCATATCGTGGAAATATAATTTTCTTTTAAAACGTTGATGATAATTAAACACTCATTCCACACGGGTGACAAATTCAATTTACACGGGTGAGAAATTCGATATGTCATTCCATTTTTTTTAATTATTGTATCGGGGTTAAACTTGGCATTCAATCATCTGAGTTGTCAAATTTACAATCCATTCAAGATTGAAAGCAACCTAATCGAACTCTTCTTGCTAAAGTTTCAACTTTGTGTCTCATTCATTTCACTAACATGACCGGATTTAGGACTAATTAGACTCAAGAACACAAAATTAGAGAAGAATTTTTTCACAATATGATATAATTCAATAAAATAGCTATGCTGCTTCTAATTTTCATGTGCACAAAAAGTGTATCCTACAAAATTTGGTGTATTGACGTAGAATTTGGTCCATACAATTAATTAAAGGTAGGCTTTTTATAGTGTATTTTCTCTAAATACGTCACAAAATTACAAATACCTACTAAAGTACTTATTAAATTATTTTTGGGTGAGGGGATCGAGGCCCCGTAATACCTCCGTCATTGTCTGTGAGCACTAAAAAATCATACTCCAATTTATTCTTTCCGCATTTTGACTTGCCTTTAACGGGATAAGAAGATGATTGATCGATGGGTGCGTAAAATGGTTCGGACAACGATTGAAACAAAAGCAGTGAAACTTACCAATGTTTATATTGTTCATCTAAATAATATTTTTGACATTTTTAATAGTCAAAATTTCTTTTTATAAATATCACTTAGACAAGATGTTGTCTTCATTGTTCATAGTAGAGGTAATTAAATAACCATCCTATTTTTGGACTATACGTAAGTTTTCATTCCACCCACTTTTTGGGATTATGTTTTCATCCTCTTTAGATGTGATTTACCATTCTTACCCTTACTTTGACATGTATATTACAAAACATATTTATTTCAGAATTTTTGGGATTTGATTTTGAGACTATTGAAAATCATGGATTAATTAATTGTGGGGCGTTTTCAAAATGAGTGGTGATGAGTGTATTCCCTAAAATAACTGAGAAAAAAAATTTTCCCACGGAAATAACTGAGAATTTGGAATTTCAAATTTGAGGGATGATTTGTTCCCAAATATAACTCATTTAAAGAAGAGTACCAAAAATCTTGTATTTTTAGAAAAAAAATGTGGGAATTCAAAATTGTGGGAGTGGTCATAGTTCCATATATTTCGGAATGGAAGATGAACAGTTCTCTGCCGTTATATATTCTATTATCATCCTAAAATCACAATCCACATTAAAACCTCATTCCAGTATAAGACAAATATTTTTCCATGATCCAATTTGTTACAAAGGAGTACTTTACCATATTTACGAAGTTATCTTTAAAAATAGCAACAACAAAAAAGTGGTAAATTTTACAATTATCATGGTATAAATTATTTCCACATTTTTTCCGAGCGACCACAGTATTTTACAATTATCATGGTAAAAATTATTTCCACATTATCGTAGGAAAATATGTCCACATAAGCAAATATGGTAAAATTTTGAATATTTATGGTGAAAATTAATTCCCTTTTTTTACCTAGACCATGGTAAAAGCTCCAAAAGGACAAAGTAAACATGGTAAATTTATCCTCCATAACAAGTTGCATCATGGTAAAATACTTGTCGGTTGTATTTACATTTCGATTGATAAATTTTGGTGAATATGTGCAACTTGGATCATGGTGAAATATATGGCCAAACCTTCCAATTATCATGGTAAAAATAGTCCAAGACTAGAAAACATGGTATATTAAGAGAACTTGTAAATTCAGATAATGGTAAAACACGTACCCACAATATACTTCACTATGGTAAAGAAAATAAAATCGAAAGAGTAACATGGTAAAATTACTCAAAATAGCAAATGGTAACTATCGATTACATCAAACCCAAAAAACTCGGAAAAAAAAAAACTTAAACAAAGTCAATCTTGTCTTCATGGGTAATCAAGAAGTGCGCAAAACAAAATCTCAACATAATCAGACCTTAATTACCAAAATCACAAAACTAGTGTCACATGCAAAGCAACACACACGGAGAACCAAACTGTAGACCAAAATAAAAACCAATTGGTAGTTGCTTGTTTCTCCGCCTTGCAAGTATTACCTGCCGGATTGGTGATGATGGTGGTCGACGACGATAGAGGATGGTGGTGACCGATGGGAATGGAAGACGACGATGAAGGGCGTCGAGTTGTATCGTCGACGAAAATTTTCATTGGATCGCTATGGGTCAAGAATTCGTCCCAATTTTTGCTGGTGGCGTGATTTCTTTTCTAGCCTAGGTTTTAAAATGAAGAAGATGAGGTGCAGGCGTGATTTGGGGATTGGGATTTATCCCCCAATCCCGAAGGGCAATATAGGATTTATTTGAATTTCGGATGGAAATATAACTCCAAAAAAGGGACAGGATGAATTTATAATTCCAGGTGGGTTGGAGGATGATTATTTAAGTGCCCTTTCATAGTATAAACAAGAAATCAAAGTAACAAAAATACTTTTTAAACAATTTATACAAAAGATCTCTTTGTTGACTGTGGTGAATTGCGGGCTTGCGGCGGTGGCATGACGTAATTCACTACCTTTCCGATGAATATGATGGCGGTAAGACCAAAGCTGTCGGAGGCGGTCGTTTAAGGGTTTTTTCTTTCTGGACTTGGAGTTTCTTTTTTTATTTTTTCTTTGAACATTTGATTGGATTCTCTTCTCATTTTTCCCGACTTGATATATCGATTTCAAGTTTCTCTCTCGGTATATATATTGAATAATTTATATTTAAATGAAAAACAAAAAACAGTTTGATTTTAGTGACATTTCCGAAATGATTCGGCCACTGAAAAGCATGTTAAAATGGACCCATGGCTGGAAACCTCATAAAGTTAATTTTTTTTTTTTTTTTTTTGAACTGCATAAAGGTTGGGGCCTTCATTATTGATGTTCAGTTTTTAGGCCAGCATTGTTTGGTTTTCTTTTTTGGCCAACGTTGTTTGGTTTCTTTTTTTTGAACATCTCCAACATAAGATAGTGGCCGCGTGAAAAAGACACGCTTAATTCTTGGGCAAATTTTCTCACTTGATGAAAGTCGGTCAATTTTTTCTTTTGGTTGTTTTACATGGAAGTTTGGTCACCTTCACAGTTATCACTAATTAAGCCCAGTTCCTGCTAGTAAATTTTTCGTCTTTCGAATAACGTTAAAATATCAGTTGTGTTCAATAAATTATCAAGGTTTGTATTTTTGGTCTAAATCATATTTGATAATAGTATATTTTTAATAGGCAATTTTTTTTTTGGTAAAATATCATTTAGACAAGATGTTATCTTTAATAGGAATTTTTTTTTTTTTTTTGTAAAATATTATTTAGACAAGATGAAAAATTACTTGGATCAAGCCTTTCTCGGTATTTTTTTGCTGATTTCTCGCAGGAACCGTTAAAAACACCTTTTAAACACATTGGACGGTTCGGATCGTCGAAATTCGCTCGGGATCTATGAGGTGTGGATTTTTTTAAAATCCGGGATCTTGGACTGGAAGTAATATATATATATATATATATATATATATATATATATATATATATATATATACACGGGAGATCCTGTCAAGGATCCCGGATTTCCCGGATTGAAGCATTTTGAAGCCCTTCCCGATATTTTTTTGACGATCCGAGCCATCCAATGTGTTCAAAAGGTGTTTTCCAAGGCCCACGCGGGAAATCTTCAAAAAAAAATACTGGGAAGGGCTTGATCCACGCAATTTTTTGCAAAAACTGCATATTTACAAAATTGCGTGGATCAAGCCCTTCCCGGTATTTTTTTTTGAAGATTTCTCTCGTGGGCCTTGGAAAACACCTTTTGAACACATTGGACGGTTCGGATCATCAAAATTTGATCCGGAACTATGAGATCCGGACCCAAGGGTCCCGGACTAGAGAGTTCCTCTATATATATATATATATATATATATATATATATATATATATATATATATATATATATATATATATATATATATATATATATATTGTAGGATAGGTCAGCGCGTCTGGTGACGTGGTAATTGACCAACCTGTAATGGGCAGCCCCGTGGCTTGAGTGAGATTACAAGAGACACGTCAGACAGCAGCCGAACTTAGCAATCAGTAAATAGACACCGCGAAGAGCAAGTCTCGCGGTATAATATGCCCAAAACTTCTATTACTCCCAGAGAGGGAGGCCCTCAATAAGGGAAACATCACCAGAAAGAGATTCACCCCTCGCGAGACCCTCGGCGAAGGGGATTGACGCGACGGGAAAGAGTGAACACTCCCGCGAACATGCGAACTAGGCTCGCGACGGCACCTGACCAAAAGGCAGGGAAAGGGAAGTCGATATGAGCTCGAAAGAGGTCTTGGCGCGAGCCAAAGGGCTCGCGACCATGGCTAACACAGCGGGAACAGGGGAGATACAAGTGGTTTGGTGGCTTTGAGGGATTAAGGGTGGCCGCGAGGGAAAACGATGCACTGGAATGACCTAAAGGAAGCTTCCTAACGGCCAGTGACATCACCCACGTCGCCCAGGTATACGGAGAGAGCACGTGTCACCATATTATTGGGGAAAACGTCTGCTGCCCCATGATTGGGTGCAGACCCTTATAAATATGGGACATTCCTTCACAAATTCAGGAGAGATCTTCTGATTCATCTTTAAGCACGGAAATTCTAGAGAGAGAAATTGACTCTGAGCTTTGGAAACAAGAGCATTGGTTCTTGCTAGAGCTCGCGAGCTCATATTTTAATCTAGAACTGTGATTGGGAGGATGATGACGATCTTAAGGAGAATGAACCGAACGTTGCTGCCTTCTCTCTCTGTGTACTTGGCTTAATCCTTCACCCCTACTCTTCCTCTCTTATTCTCGTTTGATTACTTGTTATTAATTCAGTCATTAGCTATTGTTTGCCTCTCCGAAGTTGATTTTATTTTGACTTGAACAAAGAACCTATCCTACATAAGGCGACTCCGCTGGGGAGGCTTTCATAGCTGATGGTTGATACAAGAAGCCGCTTGAATACTCAACGAAGCGGTCCCACAATACAGGGTTCTTCATCCCAAAATCTTTTGAGTGCAATCGAGACTCTCCGCAAACGAGCAATGGAGAACCAACCTCCAATAATAGAAGACGTTCAGGAAGCGGATACTACCCAACTGTTGGCTGCTAACGCTGACACGCTTCAGGCCATTCGAGATGGTCAGCAGCAGATGCAGCAGGGCCAAACTCAACTACTCATGGCTATAACCCAACTTACTCAGGCTGTGTTGGCTGCGACAGCACAAGCGGCCCCACCAGTGCCCCCACCAAATGATGTGGAGGGAAACCTGGTGGGCCAGCCCCCACAAGTGATAAATCCACCCATCGCACCACCAGCTCTGCCGCAAAATGGCCACAATCCTAACCCAGTGATACCTCCTGTCTTCGCACCGGGAACACCAGCAGCAGGGGGTGTGGTCCAGCAACCACAGCCACAAGCATTTCTCACTTTGGCTGATGTCCAGGCTTTGCTACAGCAAGAAAAGGCTAGAGCCACACTCCCAACACTTCCTAGTCCTGAAATACAGCCGCCGTACCCTGCCGTAATCACGGCTATGCCATACCCAGACGGTTATGTACCCCCCAAGTTTATCAAATTCGACGGTAAAGAAGGAAGTGCCCAAGAGCATGTCCACCGTTTCATTGAAACCTTAGGGGTTCATTCTCAAGACACCAATCTTCGTTTGAGGGAATTTTCTAAGTCCCTCACAGCTCGCGCCTATACTTGGTATGTCAATCTCGAGCCACACTCTGTAAACACTTGGGAAGAAATGGTGAATTTGTTTTACACCAAATTCTTCCAAGTGACGGAGAAAATAACATCATTAAATTTGGTGAACGAGAAGCAAAAATTGACTGAAGATATCGTTGATTTTATCAAACGATTCCAAGACAAAGCTGTCCAGTGTCACGAACCAGTCCCCGAGAAACGCTTGGTGGAAATCTGCCTCCTCGGCATGATCAAAGAATACAAGAAGCACTTGATCAATGGCAAGTATCAAACGTTCTCAGCCTTGATGGAGGCAGCGTTTAACATTCGCGGTACTGTCGATGTAGAGATACCAAAGACTATGTGGAAGAAGAGTGGAGGGATTGCTACTGCGGCCTCCGCGCAAGCCTCGCGGAAGCCACAGGGGGGTGATGGCAACCCCAAGAGAAGGAATGGCAAGCCGTTCAAAGATTACAAGGAGAGAGCAAAGGATGCACCTCCATATCCCTGCAGCATGGAAGAGGTTGTGGACCTCGTTAATGCGTGGGTCGCGGATGGATGTCTGAAGTTACCAGAGGTTGAAGTTCAACCAACCCCCCATGACCGTGTGAACCCGAGGTACTGTATCTTTCACAGGAGAGTCCAGCACCCAACGAGTGATTGTTGGACACTCAAAGAAATTTTCAAGAAAAAGCAAGACAATAACGAATTGAGGATTGGCATAAATAGAGATGTCCGCGACAGGCCATATCCCCAGCACGGGGAAGGGGTCGCGATGGCGGAATGCCACAATGGTGGGTATTATGATTTTATGTACGAAATGGAAGATGAAGATGAAGAAGTGTATATGACCTCCTTCTATGATCACATTGAAGAGATCGCGAGCTATGATCAACCAACGGTGGAAGTAAGTGAGGAAGAAAGGCATAAGATCTTGTCCTGCAGCCATAAATTCAAAACCTTTTATGATGGGTTGGGCTTTTCCCCCAGCTCGCGAGTACAGATGACCAAGGCCATTTTGGGGATAGCTAACCAGAGCCAAGAGGCGTGTGTGGTGGAGGGAGGCTCCGTCGCGAGGACCATCCGCGAGGACTCCAACACCATAGCATTCTCGGATGCAGACAAGAAGGTCCCATTTTCTCACAACAGGCCTTTGTTTGTCACTGCTTACATCAATGGTATGGAGTTTAAACGGGCATTTCTGGATGGAGGGGCATCAATCAACATTATGCCCCTCGAGACGTTGAAGAAGCTGGACATCCCAGAGCCACGAATTGTTAAGTCATTGGTAGGGATAGTTGGTTTTGGTGGAGAGAAAAAACCTTCCCTAGGATACATCGTGCTCGATCTTGCTGTTGGACCTATTCGCTCACCAACAAAGTTCCACATAATCGAAGGGCCAACCAATTACCATGTAATCTTGGGACGGTCATGGATGCACAAGTACGCGGTGGTCCCATCGAGCTATCACCAGTGCCTCAAGGGCATTTGGGCTGGAAAGAAGGTAACTGTACCTGCCACCGAGAGGCCCTTTGAGGCCTGTGAAGCTCACCTTTCAGACGCTGTGTACTTTTCTGAGGTGGAAGAAGCTTGCGAGGCTATCACCGCGAGGCCCGTTGGGATAAAAATCCCAAAATGGGAAGACATCAAAGATGAATCATCAGAGCCAAGCCCCGCGAAGCGTTCCACGGTGTTTGACAGATTGACCCCTCGCAAAATCATAAAGACTAGCGAAGGGGGGAAGACTGTGTACCACTTATGACGGTCACAGGGGTCAGAAAGCATTTGTGAGGCTTCTGACCCCCGCGACGTAGAAGGAGAGGGCGAAGAGCTCGAGATTGTTGACAAACCTGAGCCAGCCCCTGAGTACATGCAAGACGAACCAAAACCCCAGTTGGAACAGCTCGAGGAGATAAACTTGAGAGAAGGAGTGGGCCCCGCGAGGCCTGTGTTTGTTAGTAAGTCGCTGGAGCCCACTGCTCGAGCTAATCTGGTTGCTTTGCTTCGCAAGTACAGCGATGTATTTGCTTGGCACTACGACGAGATGCCCGGTTTGGATCCAGAGCTCGTGACTCACCACCTCGACGTATTCCCAAACTCTAAGCCAGTGAAGCAGCCACAGAGGAAGTACCACCCAGATTTGGAAGAAAAGATTAAAGAAGAGGTAGAGAAGCTCAGAAGTGCAGGGTTCATCCGACCTATCCAATACCCAACTTGGTTGTGCAACATCGTACCAGTAAAGAAGAAGAATGGTCAAATCAGGGTCTGCGAGGACTTCCGCGACCTCAACAAAGCTTGCCCAAAGGATGAAATGCCATTGCCTCACATTGACACCTTGGTTGATACCACTGCCGGCCATGAAATGTTCTCTTTCATGGATGGATTCAGTGGATACAATCAAATCAAAATGGCACCTGAAGACGCGGAAAAGACTGCTTTCAGAACCCCCTTGGGAAATTTCTACTATACCGTGATGCCATTTGGGCTTAAGAACGCTGGCGCGACGTATCAAAGGGCTATGACAGCAATTTTCCACGATATGATTCATCACTCGGTGGAAGTCTACGTCGATGACCTCGTCGCGAAGTCAAAGTATAAAACGGAACACCTGCGAGACCTTGAAGGAGTGTTCAAGAGATGCAGAAGATTCAACATGAGGATGAACCCACTTAAGTGTGCCTTTGGAGTCACAGCAGGAAAGTTTCTGGGATTCTTGGTGCACAGACACGGCATTGATGCTGATGAATCCAAGATTCACTCTATCTCAAGCATGCCTCCACCCCATTCTCAGCGATCCCTTAAAGGATTCTTGGGGAAGGTGTCCTACCTAAGAAGATTTATCCCCGCCCTAGCAGAAATCACTGCACCGTTAGGTGATTTGTTGAGGGGAAAAGTCAAATTCGAATGGAAAGATAAGCACCAGCTGGCCTTCGAGCAGGTAAAAAATGTTTTAACCTCACCTCAGACGATGGTTTCGCCGCAGAAGGGGAAGCCATTGATTTTATACCTCACCTCCACCGCGAGGTCAATCGGGGCATTGTTGGCTCAAGAAGTTGAAGGAATTGAAAGACCAGTGTATTATATCAGTCGCAAGGTGCAGGGGGCAGAAGAACGCTATGCTCCAATCGAACGTCACTGTCTAGCACTTGTTTTTACAGCACAGAAGCTCAGGCACTACTTTCTTTCATTTAAGGTGCAACTCGTGACCAAAAATGACCCCATGAGGTATCTTCTTTCTCGCCCTGTGCTTAATGGAAGGGCCGCGAAGTGGCTGTTGGCTCTCGCGGAGTTCGATATAGAGTGTACAGCCCCGCGAGCGATCAAATGTCAGGCTCTCGCAGACCTGTTGGCCCAATTTCCTAGTGGAGAATGTGAGCCTTTAAGCGACTCATTGCCAGGAGATGATTTCGAAGCATTAGCAGCCAGCTCTGAGCAAGAAAGCTGGACTCTAAGCTTCGATGGGGCAACAGGAGGACATTCAGCTGGTGCAGGAGTCACACTTCAAAGCGATAGCGGCGCAAAGCAGTACCTATCATACAAGTTAGCATTCCAATGCTCCAACAACGAAGCAGAATATGAGGCACTCATCCTAGGACTGCTCGCGGCCAGAGAAAAGGGAATTAAAAGACTCAGAATCGTAGGGGACTCAAAGCTGATAATCTTGCAAAGTGAGGGTGTCTATGCCCTAAAAGAAGCTAACCTCGCGCCATATAGGGCAACCGTTCAAAGGCTCAGGAAGGATTTTGAATTTATTAGCATCGTTCACAAGCCAAGGTCTGAGAACAGGTTCCCTGACGCTTTGGCTACTTTGGGGGCCAAGACAGAGTTTGAAGGGGACGCGGTGGCCATCGAGATCACGAGAAAGACTGAACCATCATTTATTAAGGAATACAAGAGTCCCAAAGATCAGGATTGGCGCGAACCCATCAAACTACAGATCGCGACGGGCAGCGGTGGAATCCCTATGATGGCTCTATCACAATTCACCATTCTAAAAGGGGAGCTGTACTTTCGCGGCCCACAAGGATGGCTCGCGAGGTGCATTGATAGCACGGAGGCTAAGGAATTACTGAGCCAGATTCACAAAGAAACATGTGGTGAAAACGACATCGCGCTGTACAGAAGGGTCCAGCGGCAAGGTTATTATTGGCCTACGATGAAGGACGATGCCGCGACCACACTTAGAGGGTGCCCCGACTGCTCACTTCACGAAATCAAGCACGAGTGCAACTTCTCGAGTGAAGAAACAGATTGGAGGCAGAAGTACATTGATTATCTGAAAGAAGGGGCTCTGCCCATGGACCGCAGCGGAATCCGAGAGGTGCAACGCTGCGAGAAGAGGTTTTTCATTAAAGACAATCAGCTTTACAGAAGGGCCCTTGACCACATCCCTCTCAAATGCTTATCAAACAATGAGGCAGAGGAGGTTTTGGCTAAGGTACACGAGATGGAACACCCTGGGGGAAGGAAGTTGTATGAACAAATCACACATCTTGGTTACTACTGGCCTAGAATGGAGGGAGACTGCAAAAGTTATGTTCGCAGATGCCACGCATGCCAGAAACACGGAGATAGGGTGAATGCACCCTCCGTTGAGCTCCATCACATTCGAGCGCCCTACCCTTTCCATACGTGGGCGATGGACCTGATTGGCCCTATCCATCCCTCCTCGCGAGGAAATCAATGGATTTTAGTGGCAACAGAAATCACCACGAAATGGGTAGAGGCAGTTCCCTTAAAACGTGCAACGGGTGATGTGGTGGCCAACTTCATCAAAGAGCACATAATCTGCAGATTTGGAATTCCCAAGGTGATCCTCTCTGATAACGGAACCCCCTTCGTAAACAGACAAGTAAAGCAACTGCTCGCATCCTATGGCATAAAGCAGAAAACTTCAACTCCCCATTACCCTCAAGGAAATGGGCAGGCAGAAGCTACCAACAAGTCTATTGTCAGGATTCTGAGCAAACACCTGGACGAGAAAGGAGGATCTTGGGCGGAGCACCTCCCAATCGCTCTATGGGCTTACAGAACGGCTAAGAGGAAGCCTACGCGTATGAGTCCCTTCAGTTTGGTTTATGGGGCTGAAACAGTGTTGCCCGCAGAGATAAGCGTGCCATCTGCACGTCTCGCGCTATCCACTGAGGTAACTGAAGGAGAAAGAAGAGCTGACCTCGAAGCATTGGAAGAGAGAAGGGAGGTCGCGGCTGAAAACCAAGAGAAGTACTGGCAGTCTGTCGCCAAGTACTATAATAAGAGTGTGCTCGCGAGAGAATTCAAGGTGGGAGACCTAGTATGGAAGTCAGTCCCTGGGGTCATGCAGAACCTGAAGTTACCAAAGTTCACACCAAAGTGGGAAGGTCCCTACGAGGTGATCAAAGCTGCAGAAAGTGGGTACTACAGGCTCGCAAGGGTCAGCGACGGATTTCTCACAGGACCAATCAACGCGAAGTACATCAAGAAGTATTACCCTTAGCTTATGCAAAGTTTTAGGTTGTCTTTTAATGTCTTGTCTTTGATTACTTATTCACGATCAGATGTAACCCAGGGACGATGATTTGACACGTCCCTTGGGAAGAACTATATCGATTGAAATGATGAATGAGAAATACTATCCCTTTGTTTCAAAAAACTTATGCTTCATTAATTATTTGAACATGTTAGAAGCAGAGGAAGGTGATAGAATAAAGTGGTGACCTCGCGGCATAAATTTATGTTAGCACAAGGGGAAAATTCACCATTCGCGAAGAGAAAAAGGAGTACAAAGATGTTGTGCTTACTCATACGCGAGGCCTTTAAACGTTGCGAAGTAAATGGGAACCAAAAGTGATTCTGCACTTTGGAATACTAACTTAATTGTTGGAATGCCCTCGCGACGGCCATAAATTTTAGGCTTTTATGTGTTGCGAAATAAATGGGAGCCACAAGTGATTCTTCACTTTGGAATACTAACTTAATTGTTGGAATACCCTCGCGACGGCCATCCCCCACAAATGAATGGGAACCAAAGTGAAAAATATCTCTTTGGAATAACTAACGTTGAAGGTTGAAAACACCCTCAAGTCTGTGAAGCGTTGCAGATGAAAGGGAAACACAAAGCAAATAAAAAGCATACAAGAGGAGACTTGTTATTTGCTACCCTTTATGACCATGCAACGAGTTGTAACAGCAGTGAATTCATAGACAAATTGCTAAAAGGGATTCTATTGATATCAATGTTACGAATACAAAGTTTGCTGCCCCAGGAAAGGGGCTTAAAAAAAAAAAAGAGAGAAAAGAAAAGGAAAGCCGCCTTTACTTCAGAGATTCCTGGGAGAACGAATCCAATGGTGGGAGAACGGGTGCCACGTCACTTAGCGTGGTCTTTGGCTGAGCCTCCAGAGCTTGATGACGTTGGACCAACGCCTTGTGGTTCGTTTCTAGGACAGCGGCCTTTCCCTCAGCCTCCGCGAGCAGTTGCCTATACTTCTCGCATGTCTCCTTCGCCTCAGCAAACTGAGCTTCACTGGCCTGAACTTCGAAAAGGCTTGAGAATAGCATCTTCGTGGCACGAACTCTGCTCAGATAGTCACGAAGCCATTGGAGATCGAGACCAAGCCTTTCCATATCACTGATTGAAGAGGCAATGTCCTCATACTCTTCATCAGAAAAATCCCTCACCTGTGTCCTCTGTAGGGATAGCACCATCTCACCAAGAATGTCGAGAAGTGACCCACCTACGCGACGGCTGGTAGAGAAGTTTGTGAAGGTAGAAGGGAATTGCTTCTCCAAAACATGGAGGACAGGGATATTTGATGCTTTGACGTTCCATCGAGAGCTGCCCTGTACGTCAGGGAACAAGGAATGCTTGGGGAGTTCAGAGCCTGACGCTTCTTCGCGAGATTGGGGATGACCCAAGTTTCCATGTTCCTCCAACTGCTTCTCCCTCTGATCAACCTCCCCGCGAGCTGATTCTGAGTCATAAGAATGGCCTGGCATTAGTAATTTGGAAGGGGTGAAAGAAGGAAGATGAAAGATGTCGTCCATCCCTGCAAAAATGTCACTGCTGGACTTACCTCCAGAAACCTCCTCATTCTCTTCACTGCTCTCACCAAGGTCCTCCATGTCAGAGCTTTCGCCGACGTTGGATTCAGGCATAGACTTGGAACCGAGAGTGCTCTTCTCTGCAGAAGAAGGGATGAGCACTATGTCTTCATCGCGTGGAGGCGGTGGGGTCTTATCCTGCGAGGAAGGAGAGGAGGATTTCGCTACCTTCTTCCTCAGTCTTCTTTTCTTCCCCAAGGCAGAGCCAACCTGGCTCAAATCCGGAGGGGAGGGATCAACCCTTGGAGAGGCCACCGGTGATTCGATTTCTTGTGCAGGCTCTGCTTTTGTGATCGCAGTCCCTTCCCCAGAGCCTCCAGCTTCCTCTGTTCGCATCGCTACCTCCAAGTTATCACTCGGCCCACCAACCTCCTGCACGATCACCTTCGCGATGTCACTCGCGATGTCCATAGCATTGAATTCATCAACCTCTGGAGTGCCCTGACCTCGCCCCTCAGTAAGCTGCGAGGTGCCCCCCTCCTTCTCAGGAACGTCCTCTTTTGAAACCCCCTCCTGAGGGGGAGCAGTGGAAGAAGTTGATTGAGCAACATCGCGAGCGGGAGAATTCGCGAGAGGCACGTTCTGGGCATCTGTAGTGACCTTGGGCGATTGAGCCTTCTCATCTGAAAGATAATACGCAAATATCGTAAGTACACAAAAAGGAGAGAGTTGCAGAAAGCTGGGGAAGCACCATTCAGGGATGTTACCTTGATCGATTAGAGTCATTGGCCCGGCCTGGGATGGGGGCTCCGCGGTCGAGAAGGAGGACCCCACCATTGTTCGACCCTTCCGCGAAGGGCCCTGAAAGATTGAGGAACAGTAATAAGTCAGTAAGAGCGTGAAGGGCTCTCTAAGGAAAGCAGGGACAAAGAAAGGAGTAAAAGGTCTTACCCTTGCCCTCTTTGGGGCATGCTCTAGCTGCAGAGGGGATCGCTTCTTGGTCTTCCTCTTGTCTTGAACAGTGAGGTGCTGTGGTGTAGGAACTACCATGTGCTCCGCAGGGCGGATCTTCTGAAGGGGGATGGCATTAATCACGTCCAGAGGAATCATGGTGCCTTTTACCCAACAGGAATAGGGACCGCGCCAGTCAGAATCTTTCCCGGGCTTGAAAGTCCGGAGAGTTAAGTCCTTCTTCGAAATGGGCTCCGCAGAAGGCACCACCGCCGGAGTCAACACAAAGTCCATAAAGGACTGCAGATTTCTTGCCCAATAAACCCTATTCTCGGGGGTAAATGCTGCTTTACGTTTGGAGCTGGGAATAATCCTATCTCCTCCATAATCCGCAGTAAGCTCGTGGTTGAACGGCTTGAGAAGGCGACGAGTCCCAGTAAAGAAATCCTTGGGTGGGGAAGGAGGCCCGCGAGGAACGCCTTGGTCATACCCAAATTGTATTTGGAGCCTATCAGCCCTGTACAGCACCAGAACAGGACCCTCGGCGGATAAAGTCGGTAGATAGCCGGGAGTGACCCACGCGAGGAGATCCAGCTTATGAGAGCGGATGTTTTTGCTCTGGAAATCCACGACGGTGTCCTCCAAAAAGACAGCTGGGCCTAGCGCGCCATCGGCAGGTTGCTCGTAGGGACGAGGGTTAAAAGAGGTTATCTCGTCGCACCAGTCCTCGAACAGGCGGTTTGGGGAGGTCTTGCTCCACCTCATGATCCTTGGCACCCTTTCGCTCAGTCGCAGGATGGGCTTGCCCTTGCCATCACGAATGATCTCTCCGGCGGCATTCCTCTCCTGGACAGACTTCAAAGGAGGGAGATCGTGGGGAGAAGGGGCAGCCTTTGGAAAATATTCATAAAAGAAGGCAAGAAGGAAGGGGATGTGAACCATGGAAGTGATCTCATACCTCCCCATCGATCGCTCAAAATCTTGTACGGTACGATCCAGCTGACGATAGAAGTGGCCCAAGAACATGGGACCCATGGGGAGCTTCTTCCCTGACGCGAGGACCGCCGCGAGAGGAATCATCTCACGACGGGGACCTTCGTGTGGGAGGTCAGGAAAGAGGAAGAGGGATAGGAATTGAACCAGAAAAACCGCCAGGGACAACGGACCTCCATGATAGGTGCTCACCGTCATCGCGAGCTGCCCATCCACCTCGACAGGGGCAACATCGCGGAACCAGTACCGCTGCCAAGAACCCCAGGTTGTCTTGTTAGCTTTTGGAGGAGCTCGGAGTTTCCCCGCGTTGTCATAACGCGAACCATACTCGCCAGCAGCTTTGAACTCATTTTCTATGAATTCAATCGCCGTCTCAGCGTCGGAGGGATATTTGGAGGGATCGTAGTGGTATTCGCCGCGAGTGGGGAGGCCCATTAGGGTTTCTGTGTCTAGAAGAGTTGGGCTGGCCTCTCCAAAAGGGAATATGAAGGAATGACTGGTGGGGCTCCAGCGAGACACCGCGAAATCAAGGTCGCGTTGAGGGCGGCTCGCGACGAGGTACCGCGAGAGTTGTACGGTCTTCAGTAAACCCACTCTGTCTAAAATTACTCTGTATTCAAAATTTTCAAGGATGGTGGCCACCCAGTCGCCCCAATCCCTTGGGGGTTGAATACTGGCCTTATACTGAACCTGCGAGAAAGGGTAGTCACCCCTCTCGATCCTCAGCCTCACCAGCGAAGATGGGTTGACCATGTCTGCCTCTGAAGCACTAACCTCATCAGAAAGCAACAGGCGCTGAGCATTAGGGTTACCTCGAAGGGGAACGTAGTTCTGGATGTTGGCCCAGAAAGTGTCACCCTCTGACTTCAGATATGGAGCCCTCCTCCATTCACTAGCAGGAGGGAGCGAAGTCTTTGCCAGGAGTGCCTCAGTGTCAGGTTCATGTCTGCCTGATCGAGTCATGGTTGCAGAGAAAAAGGTAAACTAGGGTTTCGAAGAGCAAGAAATTTGAGGAAGGCGAAAGACTCAAGAGATTTGATGAGAGAAGAAGTAAAAGAGTTCCTTTTATCCCGTAGGGATATTTATAGACACGGCGTAGCTGTCGTCATTTGAATAAACGGTCGAAAAGGGATCAGCAGTCCAATCGGCCTGCAAAACTTCGAAACTCGGAATAATCACCTTTTGGGGGGAAATGCTAAAACGACAGACTCTGCTGACATCGCACGCGCGCGATTCAACGCGTTAAGAGACACGCGCCGCGAAATCACGCTCGCACGAGGGGCTTATGTAGGATAGGTCAGCGCGTCTGGTGACGTGGTAATTGACCAACCTGTAATGGGCAGCCCCGTGGCTTGAGTGAGATTACAAGAGACACGTCAGACAGCAGCCGAACTTAGCAATCAGTAAATAGACACCGCGAAGAGCAAGTCTCGCGGTATAATATGCCCAAAACTTCTATTACTCCCAGAGAGGGAGGCCCTCAATAAGGGAAACATCACCAGAAAGAGATTCACCCCTCGCGAGACCCTCGGCGAAGGGGATTGACGCGACGGGAAAGAGTGAACACTCCCGCGAACATGCGAACTAGGCTCGCGACGGCACCTGACCAAAAGGCAGGGAAAGGGAAGTCGATATGAGCTCGAAAGAGGTCTTGGCGCGAGCCAAAGGGCTCGCGACCATGGCTAACACAGCGGGAACAGGGGAGATACAAGTGGTTTGGTGGCTTTGAGGGATTAAGGGTGGCCGCGAGGGAAAACGATGCACTGGAATGACCTAAAGGAAGCTTCCTAACGGCCAGTGACATCACCCACGTCGCCCAGGTATACGGAGAGAGCACGTGTCACCATATTATTGGGGAAAACGTCTGCTGCCCCATGATTGGGTGCAGACCCTTATAAATATGGGACATTCCTTCACAAATTCAGGAGAGATCTTCTGATTCATCTTTAAGCACGGAAATTCTAGAGAGAGAAATTGACTCTGAGCTTTGGAAACAAGAGCATTGGTTCTTGCTAGAGCTCGCGAGCTCATATTTTAATCTAGAACTGTGATTGGGAGGATGATGACGATCTTAAGGAGAATGAACCGAACGTTGCTGCCTTCTCTCTCTGTGTACTTGGCTTAATCCTTCACCCCTACTCTTCCTCTCTTATTCTCGTTTGATTACTTGTTATTAATTCAGTCATTAGCTATTGTTTGCCTCTCCGAAGTTGATTTTATTTTGACTTGAACAAAGAACCTATCCTACATATATATATATATATATATAGTCAGGATCCTATCAGGACTCCCTAACATAGTCTTACGTCCACACCTCTCATCGCCAGGCCATTTGGTCGGGATCCAATCCGTTGGATGTGTTTAAAATGTGTTTTTAAAGGTCTACGCGAGGATTTGTCAAAAAAAAAAAAAAAAATACTCGAAAGGGCTTGATCGGAGCAGTTTTCGATAAAACTGCACATAAATACATATATTGCAGTTTTATCAAAAGCTGCTCGGGTCAAGCCCTTCCTAGTATTTTTTCCTTTTTTGACGAATCCTCGCATAGACCCTTAAAAACACATTTTAAACACTTTGGACGGTTCGGATCATCACAACATGGCCGGGAAAGGGGAGATGTGGAGAAAGCTATGTCAGGTAGTCTTGACTGGATCCTGACTGTATGTATGTATGTATGTATGTATGTATATATATATATATATATATATATATATATATATATATATATATATATATATATATATATATATATATATATATATAGGGCAATATAGGATTTATTTGAATTTTGGATGGAAACATAACTCCAAAAAAGAGACAGGATGATTTTATAATTCCAGGTGGGTTGGAGGATGATTATTTAAGTGCCCCTTCGTAGTATAAACAAGAAATCAAAGTAACTTTTTAAACAATTTATACAAAAGATCTCTTCGTTGACAGTGGTGAGTTGCGGACTTGGTGTTTCTTTTTTTATTTTTTCTTTGAACATTTGATTGGATTCTCTTCTCATTTTTCCCGACTTGATATATCGATTTTGAGTTTCTCTCTCGGTATATATATTGAATAATTTATATTTAAATGAAAAAAAATTGATTTTAGTGACACTTCCGAAATGATTCGGCCACTGAAAAGCATGTTAAATGGACCCATGGCTGGAATTAAACCTCATAAAGTTAAAAGGTTTTTTTTTTTGAACTGCATAAAGGTTGGGGCCTTCATTATTGATGTTCAGTTTTTAGGCCAGCATTGTTTGGTTTTCTTTTTTGGCCAACGTTGATTGGTTTTCTTTTTTTCGAACAACTCCAACATAAGATAGTGGCCGCGTGAAAAAGACACGCTTCTTGGGCAAATTTTCTCACTTGATGAAAGTCGGTCAATTTTTTCTTTTGGTTTTACATGGAAGTTTGGCCATCTTCACAGTTATCACTAATTAAGCCCAGTTCATGCTAGTAAATTTTTTGTCTTTCGAATATCGTTAAAATATCAGTTGTGTTCAATAAATTATCAAGGTTTGTATTTTTGGTCTAAATCATATTTGATAATAATATATTTTTAATAGGCAATTTTTTTTTTTTTGTAAAATATCATTTAGACAAGATGTTATTTTCACCGTGCAGACAAGAATTCAAAAATACCAAAAATACTATATTTAAACTATTTAATTGCCCCGGTGGTTGGTTCAAAATTTTAAAACCTCAAGCAGTTTTCTTTTGAGAGAGATTCATGGGAAATGCACCGTGCGAGGCACATTCATACCGTACATCTTGACGATCAATGGTTCAAATATTTTTGTTAAACTCTTATGGCTAAGCGCTAATATGTTTGCAAATCTGAACAATCAATTTTCTAGAGTCGAATGTGCCCTCCATAGTGCACTACAGAAAACACCCAGCAGGATCCAAGGTCTAGATTAGGAGTACATTGTTCACATTCAAAGTTAGGAAATTCTCATAAATAAAAACTGAGCTGTTTTCCCTCGGGATTTCTTCTTAAAAGATCGAGGACTGGTTCTTTGCCCAACACATAGTTGTTTGGTCTATCTTTTGGCAGGGGTTCCGCTGAGCCTATTTGTATATGTGCTTGCGTCTAGATTTTGATAGATTTAGTTCAATCTTGTTTATGCGTAATGAAATCTAAATTGCCTTTTGACTTTTACTATGAATTATGAATGAATGAAATCGACTGTTTCCAAAAAAACTGAGTTTGTGATTGGAACGGCCATGATGAGATAGGTCATTTGCTGTTAACACCAACGACCCTTTTTTAGTTTTTTGGACTCCTCAAATAGCCTGAAGCAGAGTCCCCACCCCCCAACCCCTTCACTGAAACTATACTCTGAATCCATGTCTATTCAAATCACCTCTCTCTCTCTCTCTCTCTCTCTCTCTCTCTTTGCCCCCCCCCCCCCCCCCCCCCGGTAACCATTTGCTCTGCATCAAAGGAAGCCAACAGCTTGTTGACTCTTTAACTCTCTCTCTCTCTCTCTCTCTCTCGTCTCTCTCCCACGGATGCTGATCTTTGTCGGGTTCAAGATACTTGATTGCAGTAACTCTGGTGATCTGTTCTCTCTCTGTCTCTGTCTCTGTCTCTCTCTGGTTGTGTGTTCCTGCATCGAATTGCTAGCTATTTTTTGTTCCAATCATTGTCCGAACTATTTTATGCACGCATCGATCAATAATCTCCTAATCCCGTTAAAGATAATTGTTTTAAAAACGAGGAAAGAACAACTATGGGAGTATGATTTTTTAGTGCTCACAAACAATGGCGGAGGTATTAAGGGGCCTCTCCCCTCACCCAAAAATTATTTAATACTGTAGTAGATATTTGTACTTTCATGACGTATTTAGAGAAAATACACTAAAATACCTACCTTTAATTAAATTATATGGACCAAAATTTCCGTCAATACACCAACTTTTGCAGGGTACACTTTGTGCACATGAAAATTAGAAGAAGCATAGCTATTTTATTGAATTTTATCATATTGTGAAAAAAATTCTTCTCTTATTTTGTGTTCTTGATTCTAATTAATCCTAAATCCGGTCATGTTCGTGGATAAAAGAGAATTTTATTTTCATCGAAATGAATGAGACACATTTGAAATTTTAGTAATAAGTGTTCGATTAGATTGCATTCAATATTGAATTGATTGTAAATTTAACAACTCAGATGATTGAAAGCCAAGTTTAACCCCCATACGATAATCATAAAGACGGAATGACATCAAGTGTAAATTGAATTTGTCACCCATGTGGGACGAGTGTCCAATATTATCGACTTTTTAAAAGAAAATTACATTTCCACAATATGGAACTTGACATATCGACTTTAATGCAAGACAAATGAAATTGGAAGAAGGCTATAAATGTTTTACCTTCACTTGGGAGATTTGAAAGCAAAGTATAACTTCCCTGATATTGGCTTGCTTACAATTACAGACCAATTCATTTTTTTCTTTTTTTCTTTTTTTGCCTCAATAGAAGGCCAAACGTAATAAAAGGGGTGGTTGGGTTTAGCAGGAGAGGAAGGGCCGAGCGGCCAGCACACAAACGTTTTTATGACCGTTCCCACTGGCACAATTAACTCTTTTTTTTTTTTTTTTTACTATTATTCCTTGCATCCGAATTTGTTGATCTATTTTTAAAATTTACGCATTTTAAATTGTTAATATCTCTCAATATATAATATTTCCATGATTTTCTGAACGTTGTATTATAGAATTAGTTAAAATTTATCAAGCATGATCAATATTGCATATTTTTTTGAGATCTATATTGAAATATATAGGCAATAAAGTATTGGGTAAGGATCCATCTTAGCATTGAACCGTCCTCATGCTTGGGCTTAACATGAAATGGTAATATCGCAAGGTGTTTTTGGTTCCTTAATTGGTGTGCCCTATCACTTGGTAATGTGATCAACAGCAATAATGCAGCTATATCCATATTTCACAATAGTATTTTTTTTTAATAATTAGGTGGCTATTAATCTTGCTTTCTCTTAAATTTTCGTCCTCTTGTTCAATTCCCAAACATTCGCTTTCATTTTCAGCTTTCCCTGCTATTTTCTTTCATTCTTGCTGTCTTTTGATTCTCCATCTTTTATTTTCTTTGATTAATTTGTTTGTAGCACCAAAGGAGAAAAAACAGAACAAAAGAAGGGAGAGATGGCTGGAGCCTTTGCTCTTACCTATTTGGGAAAAATTGGGGGCACTGTTTTCGGGAAAATCGGAGAGTTGTTTGTCGCTCCGATCCAGCGCCAATTTACTTACATGTGGTGCTTCAATAGCAACTTCACGGAATTTGAAACTCAATTGAAAAAGTTGGAAACAACAAAAGAAGGGGTTCAAATGGGAGTGGATGAGAACATTAGGAATGTGAGGGTTGTTGGACCTACTATTGAGGGTTGGCTGACAAGTGCGAATGAGGTCACAACTGAGGTTGAGGGAATTATCAAAGACAAAGCCAAAGTCAAGGAAGGGTGTTCGAATGGGTGGTGCCCTAATCTCAAACTGCATTACTCGGTAGAACCCAAAGATTCAACAATTCCAACTTTGGGAACTCGATTCTGTTGGGTGCAACATGCACATCTTCTCATTGCTCCTTCCAAATAAAAACTTCTTTCATCTTATCATAGTTCCTTATGCTAAGATTTTTGAGTTGAGCAAAGGAACCCGCTGGAACTAGGCCGCGACATATCTCTCTTAAATTATGCACCTAGCAGAGATGTAATTCCTCAAGGGTAGGGAAAACAACAGTAGCATTAGGTGGTTGTCGGACTGGATTTATAGTATTGGCAAGACATTCTGGTGTATCACAGGACTGGATTTCCAGCTACTTCAGTTCTTGGAGACTATCAATCCCATTCGGGAGTAGTAACTGCACCAGATCATTGCTTCCATCTCTGAGAAATAGACAATCACTTCTCCTTAAGAGCGTATCAATCCCTCCACGACCTATAGGGGTATCCCAATTTCACTCTGTGATCATCAATTGCCTTTCGTATGGGCTATCCTCTCCATTCATATACTCCCATAAATCCTCCTGTATAACCTTGTGTTTTTTTAGTTTTCCAAGTATGGGGAGATTTGGGACAACTACATGCTTTCTTATCATGATCTCTAAAGTGTTTAAATAGGACAAGGACTCAAACTCTTTTAGGTTTGCATTTCTCCCTTCTTTCTGGCCTTCTCCTTCCCAATCCTCAAAATCACTGAGGTAGACATATAGTTCTTCCAAACGAACTAGGCATGCTAAGACACCTAGCGGTATTTGCTCTAGGCTATCCGTTCTGCTCAAATCTAACAACCTTAACTTAACCAGCTCCTTTATTTCTTCTGGTAGCTCCTCGATTTCAGAATTGCGAAAGCTGAGGATTTCTTGATTCAGTAGGTCTCCAATTACACCCACATTATCCAACTTGCCACGAAAGTTTTCAAGAGCCATCGTAGTAAGATTCTTCAAAGGTTGAAATGTTAGGATGCCATGAAAATTTTTAAGTTCCAATACCTTGAGTTTCTCCATCTGCTCGAAAAAATTGCAAGGTAGTTTCTGAAGTTTGCTGCATCCTAACAACAAAAACTTGAGATTTCCACATTTCAATCCTTCTGGAAGCTCTGTAATTTTCTTAGATATCACCGAGATGGAATTATAATGCTCATATGTGTCCTTCCTTGGCCACTCAAATACCGCGCCATGGCTTACTAGAGCAGCTTTTTCCCTGGATGCAATAGATATACCCATATCTCACACTACATCATGCACTTTCACACACTCCTCACCAAGAATACTTTTACTGTCTAGCAGTAAATAATGGCTCTTCAGATCATCAACTAGAGCACAAACCCGATGCCTTACTCTACTAATCTCATATACTTCATCAAAAAGTGATAATCCGAATGCATATCTGGCCAAGTCTTCAAGACTGATAGCTTTATCCTCCTCAAGTAAGCAACAAAGAAAGAACAGGTGCTTAGCTTCCTCATCTTCTATATAGTTGTAACTCAACTCTAGACGTGAAGACAAGCACTTGTTCTTGCTTTGTTGCTTATTTGAGGAGGATAAAGTTATCAGTCTTGAAGACTTGGCCAGATATGCATTCAGATTATCACTTTTTGATGAAGTGTATGAGATTAGTAGAATAAGGCATCGGGTTTGTGCTCTAGTTGATGATCTAAAGAGCCATTATTTACTGCTTGACAGTAAAAGTATTCTTGGTGTGGAGTGTGTGAAAGTGCATGATGTAGTGCGAGATATGGGCATATCTATTTCATCCAAGAATAAAGCTGCTCTAGTAAGCCATGGCGCGGTATTTGAGTGGCCAAGGAAGGACACATATGAGCATTATAATTCCATCTCGGTGATATCTGAGAAAATTACGAAGCTTCTAGAAGGATTGACATGTGGAAATCTCAAGTTTTTGTTGTTAGGATGCAGCAAACTTCAGAAACTACCGTGCAATTTTTTCGAGCGAATGGAGAAACTCAAGGTATTGGAACTTAAAAATTTCCATGGCATCCTAACATTTCAACCTTTGAAGAATCTTACTACGCTGGCCCTTGAAAACTTTCGTGGCAAGTTGGATAATGTGGGTGTAATTGGAGACCTACTGAATCTAGAAATCCTCAGCTTTCGCAATTCCGAAATCAAGGAGCTACCAGAAGAAATAAAGGAATTGGTTAACTTAAGGTTGTTAGATTTGAGCAGAATGAATAGCCTGGAGCAAATATCGCTAGGTGTCTTAGCATGCCTGGTTCGTTTGGAAGAACTATACGTCTACCTCAGTGATTTTGAGGATTGGGAAGGAGAAGGCCAGAAAGAAGGGAGAAATGCAAACCTAAAAGAGTTTGAGTCCTTGTCCTATTTAAACACTTTAGAGATCATGATAAGAAAGCATGTAGTTGTCCCATATCTCGCCATACTTGGAAAACAAAAAAAATACAAGGTTATATAAGAGGATTTATGGGAGTATATAAATGGAGAGGATAGCCCATACGAAAGGCAATTGATGATCGCAGACTGGAATTGGGATACCCCTATAGGTCGTGGAGGGATTGATACACTCTTAAGGAGAAGTGATTGTCTATTTCTCAGAGACGAAAGCAATGATCTGGTGTAGTTACTACTCCCGAATGGGATTGATAATCTCCAAGAACTGAATTATCTGGAAATCCAATCCTGTGATACACCAGAATGTCTTGCCAATGCTATAAATCCAGTTCGACAACCACCTAATGCTACTGCTGTTTTCCCTATCCTTGAGGAATTGCATCTCTATTGGGTGCATAATTTAAGAGAGATGTCGCGGCCCAGTTCTAGCGGGTTCCTTTGCTCAACTCAAAAGTCTTAGCATAGGGAACTGTGAAAAGACGGAAGAAGTTTTTATTTGGAAGGGGCAACGAGAAGATGTGCATGTTGCACCCAACAAAATCGAGTTCCCAAAGTTGGAATTGTTGAATCTTTGGGTTCTACCGAGTCTCGTAGGTTTCTATAGAGGGATTGACCAGATTGATTTCCCTCAATTGAGAGAACTGCGACTTCAAGATCTATCTTCCAATTTAGAGCAAAATGACAATATTGTCAGCTTCCATTCTCTTTTTCCCGAAAAGGTATGCCATCTTTTCTCTTTCTTTGTTAAATTTTCAAGAATAGAAATGCTGTGATTGCTATACTGCTAGGAGAACAAGTACTCCGTGGCCCATGCTTTGCAGAATTTGAAAGGGAAACAATTGAAATTTAAAACATAAAGAAATATTTACTTAATATTGTGTAAAAAAAAAATAGCATCCAATCCTTACCCATTTTTCTAGCCAAACCCAAAATTTGAGGAAAAATCTTAAAAACTCATCTCCAATGCCGTACCTATTTTCCCACTCATTTTGAGTTTTACCATTTACCTTACCCAAATTTGGGGAAAGCCAAATCCATTCCCACTTTTATCAACACTTTTCACTTTCTTATTATTTGCAAATTTGGAGGAAAATTAGAACTTAAGAAACCCTAGATTTGGGTAGAAAAAAGGTATAGCATTGGAGAGACATACCTAATGAAACTTTTGACCCAAATTTTCTCAAAATAATTGTTATTCTTTCACCATCACCATACATTACCCATTTACCATGTAGGCTGTGAGCTACTGAGCAGGTAACTCATAGTTCAAAATTCTAACCCAATAATTTGCACATAGACATTACAAATGCACTGACCAAATGACTTGTTTGCAGGTTTCAGTTCCTAACCTGGAGGTCCTACAAGTGTCCGAGCTTGAGAATTTAGAAACACTAGAACATGGTTCACTTTCAGTGGGGTCATTGCTCAAACTGAGAGACTTTCAGGTGTGGAATTGTGGCAAACTACACTGTGTTTTTTCATCACAATTGGTTCCGATGCTGCAAAATCTTGAGAACCTCACTGTTGGAAGCTGCAACTTACAAGAGGTAGTCTTTGAATTGGAAGGAATGGACTTTAATGAACCAAACCCAGAGCTTTTATCTCCACTAAAAGTTGTCAAATTACGCGATCTACCCAAATTAAATTATATTTAAAAGAGAGACCCCATGGGCTTCAAGTACATTCAGACTTTAGAGATTAAAGGTTGTGATAGCTTGAGGTATGTATTTGCACCTACCGTGACGAAGAGCATCCCACAACTCTAGGAGCTGAAGATACAGAGATGCAAGATGTTGTCAAGAATTGTTGCAGAGGAGAATGGGTTGGGTGATAGTTCGGTGGATGAAGTTGAATTCCCTCAATTGGAAAGTTTGGATCTTAGGTAATTACCAAACCTTGTGAGTTTCTTCCCCAATGTGAATGCTACTCTGGCAAAATCAACTGACCAACTCCATAACACAATGAGACCTCAACCTGTCTTCAATGAAAAGGTAAATGGAAGAAGGCAATCAATGCTAATGACACTTTGAATTGGAAGGAGTGGACTCTAATCGTCACGGTTCGCATAAAATAGGAAGCTCTCCATCTGTTCCAATTGGGCAGGCAAGGCATCAATACTGTGGAGCAGAAAACCGTGGTGATAGTGGTCAAGAGTTAAACAAGGTTTGATTAGTGGATTGATTAGGATTTAGTCTAGGTTGAACTAAAATTAGTCTAATTTGGGACAAAGACCAAGATTTATGGAAAAAGGAGAAAAGTATTCCCCTTTTTCAAGAAAAGTAGATTTTGCCAATTGTCATCAAATTACTCTTTGAAAATTTCCTTCACTTCCCTCCCTTCAATTAAACAAATAGAGAGACATCTATAACTCTGTCTTTCTCAATTCAATGTGATCAATTTGTCTGGCCAAGGCCTTTGCATTGTTCTTGATTCCCATTTGGCCATTTAGGTCAGATTCTGGGTCCCAATTGGGCTGGTCATGTCATTTTTTTTTTGGAACAGTGAAGAAAATTTTGAAGCGACGAAAAGTAGTATAGGTGTAAGACCCAAAATCATTTAAATAGAAATCCAAGACTCAAAATTTTTTAAACCCAAAATCAAATCGACCATAAGTAGAAATTAAAGACCAAAAAGTTGAGAGAGAGAGAGAGAGAGAGAGAGAGAGAGAGAGAGAGAGAGAGAGAGAGAGAGGTGATTTTGAGGTAGTGTATCGCTGGAGCCATCTGCTATCGGCACCGAAGATGGGATCTCTGGAGTGGGGACCAAGGCCCCCCTTACGAGATGGAATTTGTCCAAGGGCAAGACTCGAACGAAAGTCAAAACTTTTTTGAGGGAGGGGCCAAAGTCAGGGGATAGGGAGGGGTGTAGGTGTGAGAGAGAACATGAGTGGGATAGAGGGAAGAGGATGAGAGCTGAATTTTTTTTTTTTTAATCTCATCCATTTATTTCAATAGGTGAGATGTAGTGTTAAAAGTTAGCGTCCACGGACCCTGCCCCAATACAAATATATATCTCTATATGAATATATGTGTAGGACCATCTCCTATTTTTACTTCAAAAAAAGTACATCAATAGATTCATGCAACAATGATGTTGGTACCACTATCTCCTATTTTTTCCTTCAAATAGTGCATATAGAAATAAAGAAAACGGAGAAAGGAAAAAAAAAAACGATAAAGGCCTTTTTATTTCGTTTTTTTTAAAAAAAAAATACTAAATTAGAGAAGAAGTTGAATTATCAAAGTTTTGGATTAACTCTTGGGCCTAAAATTCAAGTACTTAAAAAATGCATAAAATTTAGGACTATGGTGAAAAAAACATGTCTATGAAAGTACGGGGTATTGCAGGGTAACTCTTTCCAGAGAATATAAAATGTTGTGGCACTAACAATTTGTTTTGTGGCATTAATCTCTACCCTTAATAGTTGCAAGAGACTTCATCTTAGAGAATATTCATTTCCAACCACCGCGTTTCATGTGCACTTTGGTGGATTCTTATTGCCCTAGTAAATTCATTGTTTCCATTTGGCAATCCCAAAATATGCAATATTGGTATGTTTTCTTATGGTGAGTATCAGCAAACACATGGAGTAGAATCAGGGCATGTTCCTCAAGGGTGGCTGCACGTAGATAGGAGGTTCCCAGGTGAAAACTGATGTTATGTTTTGCTTGTCTTTCTCCAGAATGGAGATGATCCTATGGCTACAAGCATGGAAAAGCCAAGAACTTTGGATTATGTTACCGATAAATCCAAATCCTGGCAAGTGGTTGAAACTCAATGCTGGCTGGTTGCTCTGCCAAAGGGAATAGACAGACCCCACAAGATGCATCTCAGTAATTTTGCTTCACATTTTTGGTGGCTAAATTCACCTATTGAATGATGATTGACTAGCACATCTGTATCCAGGTTGTTGGATTACTCTATACAACTTTTGGTGATGGTGTTTTAGCACTTGGGTGTAATGGTATTTTGAGGCAGTGGAAGTGGGGTAGCAATAAACACAATCGGAGGGGGAAGGTAATCTCAAGTCAGATGTTGTTTCACTTACATTTCATTTCTTGTATTCATGGTTATTTTTTAAGAAGAGACTTATAAATTCCGCGAGGTTGGTTTCAAAGGCCACTGCCAGTGTTGTTTCACAGCAGTGGCAACCAGCTAGTGGTCTTGCTATGACAGGTGCCAAACTAGAGGAAGCAGTGCCCTGCATAGCACTCTCAAAGGATGACTTTTATGTAATTTTAGCTTGTGGTGGTGAGATTTCATTATTCAACATGATGACATCCAAGGTATGTCTGCAATTGAATATATGGCTCATTTAAATGAGTACCCCTATTATGAAGTGTTAAAGATGAGATTGTTTTGGGAATGTAGATGATGAAAACGTTTATGCCACCTCCCCTTGCTTCAACATTCCTGGCATTTCACCCTCAAGACAATAACATCATAGCCATTGAAATGGAAGATTCCACTATCCACATATTCGATGTTAATGAATTTAAGGTAATTAATTTCTATCATCATATGAGTCCAATGAGATACTAGTATGTTTACTACTCACGTCACAGAACCACTGATACACCTTGCCTTCTATAGGTAAAATCCATACTGGAAGGTCACCAAAAGTGCATAACTGGCTTAGCTTTTTTCCACCAAGCTTAATTGGTTTCATCAGGAGTTGATACTCAGGTACTTGCACCTTTTAGTTTCTTTAATTTCCATTTTTGGTTCTTTTTGTGTTATTAATTTGGGAAGATTCTTTCTTGGTTTGTATGCAGCAGAAATTTATGTAAACATGTACTTTATAGTTTAGATTTTTTTGGCTCGCTTTTGACCGTGTCATACGAGTCAAAAATATATTTATAAAAACTTAGAATTAACTATCACTCTAGAGAGTAATGGCTAAGTCCGAGTATGGATCCACGGAGACAAATTGGCTGAGTTACGCTAGTTTCGATTGATTTCTAGTTTAATTCAGAAAAAGATTGATTGATCGGTGTTGATTATGAACTTAATTATCTAAGGAAAAATAGTAATTAAATTGGGTGAAAACTGATGGAGAGAAAATCTAGGGTTCCGAATCCACCCCGACCGCGCAATGAAAATATGCATAGGTTAGGTTTCTAATCGAATCATAATTTGTCAAGAAGATTATTGCGTTGCCAACAGGCATGGCCTATCCCATAGCATGGGCCGTCTCACTGGTACAACCCGTCTCTTTCACGGCCTACCTAGTGGCACGACCCGTCTTACGAGCATAACCCATCTCAGTCACCCAAGCACAATCAGTGAAAACTATTGATTAACTAGGTATTTGCGCTGCGCTCACAAGTACTCAACATAATGGAAAAAATAAAGTAATTTCATTCATATATAATGGAAAGGGTTCTTTGCTAAAAAATTGATCCGAATAAGAAACCTAAATCCTATACATAAATAAACATTACTTGGATCGGGGCTTCATCTTCCCCCTAGATAGGTGTTTAGCCGAGCATGGTGATTGAATTGCTCTCAACTGTGATCGGGCCTGTTGCTTCCTTTATAATCCAATGCATAGAGTGTTCCCTAAGCCAAAAACCACTGCTGCCCCGAATTGAATCAGGAAAGCCTTTTCCTTTTTCTCTGGTCCAACTCTTAGTCAAAACACTCCAATTGATAACCAAGTGCTGGCCCACCCAGACATGTACATGCATTTTAATGTATCTTTCCAATTTCAATTCTAGAACATGGACAATAGGAGTATATTTGGTAAGGCCCAACCCAATTATTATTCTGCAATGGACTTCGCTCCGAAATTGAGTAAAATGCACTTTTTTAACCAAAGCGTCCAAATACCTGTACACAAATAAAACAAAGCATCTATGTAAATGGACTTGGTCCATAAATTAAGGGGTGCTTAGCCGCTTATGTAAACATTTATGTGCTTATCAGCATCTGTCAACTATCATTGCTAGGAAGAGCAGCCTGAAGCCTGTTTTGGTAACTTGGCGCATGTATCTCAGTTTGGGTAAGAACAAATGGGTGCGCTTTATTTATTGAAGTAGGGGGAGTGAGTTGTAAGGTCTTGAAATTGATCCGAAAGTAAGACTAGTTGCTAAGCAACTGCCACCCTTTCTATTAAGAAGAAGTGTTTTAATCTGTTACAAGCCATCCCAGTAGTTGTCCACTGTGCATAAGAAGAAGATTTGTGTCCCTCACTTCTCTTCTTTCCCCTATTGCCCAAACTCTCTCGACTATCCCACAATTCCCACTTTTTTTCCTTTTTTTTTTTTCCCCTTTTACATACTAACTGAAAATCCGTGTCTGTAGCTCTGTATTTGGAGCATCGATACCCAGAAGAAGTTGAAATCAGTTCCAATACAACTGGCAGCTGGCAAGGCTCATAACGGTGTCACAAGAGTGCAGTTTCACTATAATCAAATCGGTTTATTGGTATCCGATGAACACAGTTAGCAATATATGATCCTTCCAGTGATCGAATTCATCAGGTACAAATCACACCTCATGTTTTACTGTTGAGATTGCACATTACAACTTTAAATTTACTGTTGTTTATTTTGCTTGCAGTGCGTTACGCAAGATGTCCTTCCTGCACCTATTTCCTTTGCAGCATACTCCCGCGACAGTCAACTTGTTTACACTTCCTTCTGCGATGGAAATATTGGGGTGTTTGATGCAGATAGCTTGACGCTTCGATGCCGTATTGCGACATCTGCATACTTGTCCCCAGCATTGTTGAGTGGGTAAGTAAGTCATCAATGCCCTCTCCCAAACTTTGAGATGTTTGAGAAATTTATATGTGGATCCAAAGGAGGATTTTTTTTCGTTCAATCTGTTTTCCTCATTTTCCGGCTTCATTTTTCAAATCCAGGTTACCCTTGCTTCAGAGAATTGGATTAAAGATCACAATGCTATCCATATTGTTGACATGCCTTCTCTCTCTCTTGGTGGTTTAAAATTGTACATGCTCCTCGAACTGCATATCCCAGACCAAATGTTGCAAACTTTGAATGTTATCGATCTCAATATGCTGCAAAACCAAGCTGTGTACCCCCTCGTCGTTGCAGCACATCCGCAACTGCCCAACCAGTTTGCCATTGGGTTGATAGACGGGTCTGTTATACTTATGGGACCCCCTACAATAACATGGCAAGATAGCTGGACAGCATCATCTTCCAACGCAAGCAACCAAAGACCTGATCAGGTTTAGAAATGAAATTTATTGTATTCAAAGCTTAACATTCTCTCCTCTCCTGTGTGTTTTACCAGTATGTATTTAGTTCAAATCCTCTTTGTGTCCATTTATTACAGTTTTATGACTTGGACTTGGAGTTTTAGAAAGACATTGTTGAGTATGCTTTATTTAGGGCAAATAAATTAATGTGTACTTAATTGTTGAGTATGCTTTAAAAGACTAATTCTCGTGTACTTAATAGTACATGAGGTTTTTTCAATATAACGGCGGAGAACAGAGTGATTTTGTATGAACTACATAGGTATTGTTTTGTCCCTCGTGATAATGAAATGTGCAAGTCCGATTACTTATGTAGACATACCCAGAAATGAAATTTTGATTTCTCTGTGGTGTTTCCCATTTCTCGGAACCAATTTCTCAGAACCACGACAGTATCATTGCTAAACCATCAATCCTTGGAAATTGGAATCTCCTTGAACTCCTTAATTAGTGCTCGGCTCCAGTCTGTGCCTAAGCAAACATTCAACTTTATTCCAAAAGCCTCGGCCCATTTTAATTCTTTCACCTCCTTGAGTCAATCCTCGAAGCTTTTGAAACCCGCTTTTTTATTTTTTTTATTTTTTTTATGGGAATCAAGTGTATTTGCAAACAGAGCTCAGGTTGTAGTGGAACATATGTTGTAGTCTTCGGTTATCTCTATGTATCATGGAAGAACATATATCCTTGTATAAATACACTTTTAGCGTATGGCTCCTTTTGCCCATCTGCCCGATTGCCAACTTTAGTTGAAGATTTGTAAAGGTAATTCTTTTTTGGTGCTCCGAATAATTTGAAGCATGCAATATGTATGTGCTTGTGTGATATACGGATATGCACATTGTATCTGCAATTCAATGAATATTTGCCTATGAACGTTATCTAATTTTTCAAGAAGGGGGAGGACGTGGATGTGGATGAAGACTTGGACAAGGATGTCGACGAGGACGTGCTGATCACGACTAGGACAAGGACAGCAACAACGAGCACGCATGACGACGAGGAGGATTTAGAGGAAGTACGCCACTACATCCATTCTTGTTTTCTAAATAGTTTCTACACTTAGTTTGTTGAGCAATAATCTTTTTCTTTTCTTTTCTTGTCTTTTTCTTTGTTCGGGTGATTTTGGCTCATTTTGGTCATGTGCGTTGTTCAACAACTATAGTTGTGGAATTATATTTTATGTGCGTGTCTGATGTGTTTGATGTGTCCTTAAATTATCGAATTTTTGACAACCACCTCTTCTAAGAAAATTATCTATTGTTTTTAGAAGAGGAAAAAGGAGGAGGAGAAGAGGGAGAAAAAGGGAAAAGCACCTATATCTGGATGAGGGCGAGGAGTAGTAGATAAAGTAAAGTCTACATGCATTGTTTTTTCCTAAACATTTTCTGTAGTTAATTTGTTTGACATTAATCTTTCTTTGTTTGCGTAATTTTTTAGCTTGTAGAAGGAAAAGACAATAAGGAGCGAATGATGGTGAAGACAAGACAGTGACGGTTCAAAAAATCAACAAAGATGAGAGGAGGAGGAGGAGCTGAGCCACAAAACAAAAAATAAAATAAAATAAAATGCGAAGCAATGTCAGGAAGTGGTGTGACTCGAGCATGTCTCGAATGAAGCGCGCTATTGTGAAATTATCTATTGCAAATTACTAATGGACCAATATGTAAGAAAAAATGCGTTATTTCGTGAGATGATTCTCACTAAGTAAGAAATTGCTTAATGCAGAGACTTTGCGTACTGTTTGATTACCATTTTGTTTTCTGTGTTGAGAACTATTTCACATACATTCTTAATCAAGTTGTCTTACTTCTTTGTTCTTGCAAATATACGAAAACCAAGAATAGTTTTGATCTACTTCTAGGTTATAATTGTGCTGAAGACAACCTTAACCTGCCAGCCAATAAAATCAGCCTCGTCGTTAGTCATGCTTATGGGTGATAGAGATGTTATTTAACCAAATGTTCAAATATTCTGGGATTTAGGGACATTTCTTAAATTGGAGTATCACTCTGCCCTGGTTATATTTTACGAAACTAGATGGGTTCAATGTGGCCTGCCTATGGGCCTACAGCGGCATTCCATGTTATCAAGGTGGACAGTTAAAAGATTTACACAAGCTTATTGTGAACTTCGTGAAATCGAAGACAATCTTTCATGTTGATCAGAGAAAAAATAACAAATTAAAGAACAAACTTCTCCTTATTAGACTTAAACATCCCATGCTTTGATTTAGATAACCATCTTCGAAAAATTGGTGTACTAGTGAAAATATAGGAAGAATAACAGGAGAACTAATAGATAAATTGATCGATCAATCGCAACTGATGGGATACATTAGGCCACAAAGGATGGAACCGTATTTATTGGAATGATGGGATAGAATAGACCATAAAGATTAACATCCTCCAACGACTCCAGTATTTTCTTGTGAATACTTGAACCTGTTTAAATGTCATTGCGACAGTATTTATAAATCAATTGACCTTCCCGAAAACCAAAATATATAACATGTGAATGGATCTTAAATTTGAATATACTGATTTATAGAATATACTTAGTTACTGACTTGTACTTTTTTCTCTTTTTTTTTTAAAGAAAATAAATTAGGGGAGCCCTATGCCACACATGCTTACGGTATACACACACACTGGAGACACGCTCTGTGGAAAAATGCACTGCAACTTTAGCTTCTGATCTAATTGAATTGGTCCAACATACTAGATCTCCTTTTTCTCACTTCAAAATGCCACATGATTTCCGGATTAGACCCATGTTAATTGATACAAGTTGTAGGATGTATATCTTTAGATTGTTCCGGCTATTGGTACAAGTTGTAGGATTGGGCTGTTCTTGTATAAAAGCTGATTGGGCTGGTTCCAAAATATTTGAACTCTCTTTATTCAAGAAAGCCAGCAACAATCAATTTCCAAGGAATTTGTCAGCTTAATTCGATTGGATGATGCCTATCACTACTTTGAGGTTCTGACTTCTGTGAGTAGATTTACTGCTTCGAAATTTGGAGGTTTTGTAGAATCATATATGTCTGTACCTGCTTCTACCACTATGAAGGTCTCAATGTTACAGCTGCTTCGATTGGTCTTGTTAAGGTCTTTTCGGGTCATGTCAGGGCAATTGCATTTTATGAAGTGCATGTGTGTTTTTTCTTTCTTTCTGTATGTGTGTGTGGTTATTGAGAGCTGGTCGTGTTCTATAGGGGTGCACCATCGGGTTTATATCCTATTATTAGGGGGTTACCGAGGGGCTGGTTCTTTCTCTGGGTGTGTTTGTTCTTCTCCTTTTTTTTTCGTGTGTGTGTCTGCAGTTTCTGGTATTGCTTCAACTGGGATTTTTCACTTTTCTAAAAAAATTGATTCTAAGGTTTATCAAATCACACAAACTCAGAAAGTGGGTGTGTCTTTCTGATGCTGCTACTGTCAGATCTATGCTTATGCTATGGTTAACCATATGTGCTGCTGGAAGTCTTGAGTGATATGGTGTTCAACTAGAAAATGATACTGCAAGCAAATTTCATTCCAGAGAAAGAGATGTTCATATGTTTCTCCAAGTAAACAAAGTGGCATATCATCCCACTCCCAATAAAACTAAGTCTTCTGCTGATAAGAACTATTTGAAAAGGAACGGACAAACCAAAATTAAAACGAGAAGAAACAAGGATCTGTGAAGGTTCAAAGGCAACCCAATTCCAAGACATTAAGTCCTCAGCCTCCAGATGTAGATTAAAGCTATTGCCACAGAAACCACATTTTTGGCTGCAATAAAATCTTCCACCATTTCTATTTGCATCTTCAATCGGATAAAATGAAATCAGAATCACAATCTGCATGTTCTTCCTTCAAGAAAACAGCTTTGGGCTCTCCCGGTAATTTCAACTCTCCGCACCTATATCAAGTGTCATAATGTCAAGACGCAGAACTGTAAGCAAATAGCAGCATAAATTTTCTACACAATTATGCAATCATAAGGTAATAGATCTGGTTATTTGGTTAGCAAAGCTTATTTGCTTATTTCTTATTTAATTAAGAATAAGCAAATTCACCTGACTAATGATATAGCATATTTGCTAATTCTTTGAGATGATTTTCGTTACAAGCAACAAAATTATCTTGGCCCGGCCAAACAAGCTTTATTTGCTTATTGCTCAAAAGTAACCAATAAGCAAGCTAACTAAACAGGCATTTTGGTACCTTTCTGGCTTTCTCCCTGAAAGAGTCTTTGGTTACCAAATGTCCAAAACAGAACAATTACAGCAGATTGTTTTGAAAAGCTGAGATATCATTTACTGTTAAAATTTGCTGGTATTTCTATCGGGGCTGCATCTGCATGTATAAAGTATTTATCTTCAAGGTTTCTCACTGAAACAAAACTCATCAAAAGCTCCAGGTAGTAGCACTACATCATCATATACAGCAAGAATAGAGTACACGTCCACACAATGCAAGAAATATCGCAGTCAAACATGATGCATGATTGCAGCAAAACAACAAATCGTTTTCAAAATTTGTAGTGGCGGTAAAGAAGATAAAGGGGACAGGTTGATGGCATAGTTTTAAAGTGAAAAAGAAAATCCAAACTAGTCAGAAAATTTAATACAAAGAAGTATATGACTGATAAACTATAAAGGAGTACGTAGGAAGGTTGGTTGATAAACTTATCAACTGCAAAAGGCACTTTAAAGGAGTTACCATTAGTTTGATGAGGCATACTCATATATTACTTGAGATAAAATGGAAGTATAACTGAAGTTACAAGGAGCCCGGAGCTTGTAAGACTATTTTGAATCAGCAAATTATTGCGAACTATACAAAAGGATAGACAACAGATTTTTGTTTTTAGATAAGATGTCATACAAGGATGAGTTGGGGCCATTTGATGCATGGGTATCTGAAAACCAAAATGATACTACATATCAAACTTTGCGACTACGATGTGTTTATGTGTCAGAATAAGGAGAAGCATAAAATCCAAGTTACAAAGTTCGCTGAAAAAGGGATCATGGCTTTTCGAGCTTTGCAAGGGCTTGTGGCATCATAGATTATGCCTTCTGTATCGATATTTGTTGCATATGGACTCGTATAAGTGATTTGAACTTATACATGTTTCTAGCATTGGATTCATCTAAATCTCGTGACCAACACCCCGAAAGAACTAAATATTTATGTTTGACGATATGTTTTGTTCGTAATCCACTATTCTCAGGTTAACCTGTGAGCTAGCACGAATACATAGTTTGAAGCTTTGAACCAATTACATCCCATAAGTATTAGAAAACAAAAACAGCAGCAAAAAGAAACAATTAATTTTGACATGCTTGTTGCATGTTCTATTAGAATAGGCGGAACTTGTACGTTTCATAGCCTCCTTTTAAGCATCCATTGTCCAACATTGATGTCAAATATAAAAAATTAGAAGACACGCTTGCCTATTCCATGTCCTATTAGACATGCGTTACATTTAAGGAAGGCAGATATTTATGTCATAAGCTTACTAGAGAAACCCAGACCACTGGTTACATCTAACTGTTGGCCCGAAAAATGACCACCATTAGTAAGCTCAGCACAGGTGAAGGTACACACGTGTGATCTACAGATTAGTCAAATTAAGATCACAAAAGCATGAAAGTTTTCCTCAATCTTCAAAAAGAGTGACTGGTGAACCTCATCCCTAGAATTATTGTTGGCACATATTAGTTTAGTTTCGTCCAACAAATTTCAGTTTCTTGCATTTAGAAGAGAACATCCAATGGAAAATATTTGAGTCTCATGACTATCATGAAAGTACTCCTAAAATAAAAGTCAACAAGCATAAGCACATTAGATATTTGTACACATATATAGATATGTACACCAATATGTACCACTAAATGAAGTGCACCTTTACCTTGATTTGATGTTCAAAACTGCCAAATTATCTCCCGCTACTACATCCTTGAGTGAAATGAAGCTTGGAGTATGAGCAATTGCTTCAAATTTCGATTTGATCCCACGAAGCTTTAAAAAATAGAATTCATGTGTTTTGGGGTCATAATAAACGACGGCATTTCCCAAACGATGAAACAGTAGGATAGCTCCATTACTCAAGTGACTAATTGGTTCATACAACCCATGAAGCCACCTCCCATGAAAAGTAAGAGTACAAATACGGTACTCTTTGCTCCATGATTCTTGAATACCGTAGTCTTTCATCACCCAGACGTCCAGATACTCAAATTGAGAATTACATATGCAAAGCCGTTCTCCTAAAACCCCCAAGGACACCTTTCGTGACGTATCAAAGTCGATATTGTATGGAGGGGGAGGGGTTGGAAATGATTGGAATTTCTCATTGTCAAAGTTGAACAAAATTAGATAGTCAGAATTCGAGTAGCTATTAAGCCAATGAATAGCACCAGTCAGATAGGTTGGGAACCCTAGATTATTCCCAGAGTGTGCACAAGGTGCAATGCCAATCCTTTTCCATGAACCTGAGACAAGTGTGTGTATCTCGGCCACCCCCCTACCATATACTCCATGATTTGAAATAATGGGTCTACGAAGCATTTCAGAGATGGTTAGATTGAAAATTCTGATCACTTTAAACTGATTAGCTTCTAGACTGAGCCCAAGCCACAATCCATGTAAACTTCAGTATCCTTATCCGCTTGTGTAGAATCCGGAAGAACCATGTACTCACCCGTGACTGGATTACACACAGCAACAGGATCGTTCTGAAACGGGTTAGACAAACAAAGCAAACCATTGCAAGAATTGACTACATTGAACTTGTGATCGTTGGGCCTCAATTTGACACACCGCTTTCGTTTAACACCACCTTTGGCATTAAGGTTGACATTGGCGTCACCTTCATTGTGTGTCAACAGTTCTGCATCCCACAATGGGATCTTAAGTTTAGTGTTGATATCCAATTTGATATGACCATCAGGTCCATCACATCCAAAACCAAAATTGTCACACCTGCAGGGGCCCCGTTCGATACCATAGCAGTCTTCAAACAAGTAAAGGGTTCTGGACACATGTATAGGGGACAAGATTCGAATTAGAGGATACGCCTGTCCTCGTGCAAAATGTTGTGTTGTGAATTCAGCGTCTAAGATTAGACTGCGCCAGGTTTCGTTTTACAAACGCATTTGCAGATGAGAAGTCCCTTTACAGATACTCTCAGCAGAATGTCAAAAGTGATAGGGCTTGGGAGATCTGTAATGGAACGACCGGAGTTCTGCTTTTGCAGATCATCGAATTCATCTACTTGTCTATCACCTTTATGGGTGTTGAAGAACCTTGGTTTTCTTCCTCTTTTCATGGATTCTCTGTAAATCAAGAAAAAATGGGTTTGGATCTAGTATGTGTTGTAGTACAGAACATAACATAAATCAGTGACTACAACATAAATCAGAACTAGGATTGGAAACAACTTCCTATTTCAATTATTGAAGGAGCAATTAGAAGAACATCCAAGTATGACGTCGAAATAAAATCGGATAATATGCAAGTGTTGAGAAATTGGCCAAACCAACAAACACACACTCAAAAAATAATTAACAACATAAAATAAGAATGCAAGACATGTAGATTTTAGAAAATGCTAATGTGTGCCCAATAGGCACACGTTAAGGTTGAAAAAGTGTATTGAAATGTGTGAAAAAAAGTGTATAAAAATATGTGAAAGTGTATTGAAAAATGTAAAAGGTGTGTGTGTTTTTTTGTTTGTTTGTGTGTTTATTGTGTGCCCATTGGGCACACATTAGCAAGACCCTTTTAATTTCCCAATTACCCAAAAGAAAAAAAGACAGCGATTTTTACATGGTTCCCTAACTGTGAAGTTGAGTACATCCACGACTCACAACAGTTTCTAGGAAGTCAAAATTAGGAGAGAGTAAAAGTCATATCGACTAATGTGTATAACGAGTATTTATATTCTAGGGCTAAATCACCAACTACCATGATACACGGAAAAGCTAACGAAGGGCGACCAAGTTCGAATCAGGATTCACAAGCCCAATAGAAAGTGAACAACTCCTATTCAAAATTAACACATCTCAATTGTAACCAACGTTGTGAATGAGAGAGAGAACAAAATCTCAACTACGGTGATTATAACCACCGGATCGATTTTCACAAATTAAAAGAAGAGCAAACCTAATTTCCGGATCGTGGACATCAGGGTTACGACAAAATAAATCATGTACACCATCGCTAACAATTGATTCTATGATAGTGTTAATTCCATTAAAAGAAATGCAATCAAAAGGACGTACTTGACTGACCTAAAATCATGCATTTTGTGTTGAGAGTCATCACCGACTCTCTAGAAGTCTCTAGATGTTTCCAGAATATTCCGGGTTTTACTAGAATATTCCACAATGTTCCGGAATGTTCTGGACTCTAGTAGAAGGTTCCGGATCCTATTAGAATGCCCCGGGTTATTCTAGAACCTTCCGGAAACTTATGGAAGGTGATGGAGTCTTCCGGAGTACTCTGGAATCTTCTAGACTATGGTAGTATAGTCTAGGTTTCTCTAGAAGACTTTAGTCTTATTCTAGAATTGGCTTGTATCTAGAATATTCTATAGGAGACTATAAATAGGATAGGTGACCTCATTTGTGTGTGTGTAAGGAACACCAAGTGTGGGTGTTGGTGAGAGACACCAAGTGTGTGGTGAGCACCAAGTGAGTGTGCATAAGTGAGTTGATTGAGTATTGACACAAACTCTAGTGTGAGAGTGAGGTGTCATGTGTCTTGTATACTAGTGAGTGTACTTGTGTAATTTTGTATTGAATAAGAGTGAAAATATTCAATACAAGTGTCTAGTTTGGGGTGTCCAAACTCAACAATCTGGTATCAGAGCTTGACGGTCAGGGACCAGGAGGAGCAAAGCAATCGGGTGATCATTCCAAGACGTCGTTTGTGAAGTCACAGCGGGGGTCTGTGAGGAGTGTAGCGATCGGGGACCGTGAAGAGTGTGTTGGTCGGAGATCGTGGTTGAAGACGTTGTTGGAAAATAGTGTTGTTGGAGATTGCGAAGCTGCATGGTCTAGGCACCAGCGAAATGTCGGAGTTTGGCAACATTATAGGAGGATTTGAAAAGCTAAACAACTATAACTATGACTATTGGAAGATGTGCGTAGAAGCATATCTCCAAGGTCAAGATCTGTGGGAGATCGTTGGTGGCGATGAGACTAGCCAACCGGCCAAAGAAGATGCCGAAGCACTGCGCAAGTGGAAGATCAAGGCAGGGAAGGCGTTGTTCATATTGAGGGCAACAGTTCAGAAAGAATTGTTGGAGTACGTACGGGAGGCTACTACTCCAAAAGAAGTTTGGGATACATTCGCAGCGTTGTTTTCCAAGATGAATGATGCTCGTCTTCAATTTCTAGAAAACGAGTTGGCTACGGTGACGCAAGAATCGATGACAGTGAGCCAATATTTCCTCAAGGTGAAGACTCTCTGCAATGAAATTTCTCAACTTGACTCTGAGTCTAAGATTAGTGAGTCTAGGATGAGACACATTATCACTCGAGGTTTAAGGTTCGAGTATAGCGGTCTCATGGCTGCTATTCGAGGATGGTCGACACAACCATCATTGGTGGAGTTAGAGAGTCTTTTGGCAAATCAAGAAACCTTGATGAAGCAGATGGCTGGAGCGAAAATAAAGAACGATGAAGAGGAGGCCTTGTTCTGTAGCAAGAGGAATGAAGGCTCGAGGTGGCAGAACTCTGCGAAGTTGAAGAAAGCAGAAGATGAAAAGTCAGTGATTAACCGAAGCTACCAAGCAGGGGGAGCTCGGTTCAGCATAAGTCAAGGTGATCAAAGGACTGAGGGATATCGAAGACAAGACATAGAATGCTTCAACTGCGGCAAGAAAGGCCATTACCTAATAGAGTGTCCCTTTATTAGAAGACCAGTCGAAGGGAATACGGTGATATCGAATGGTCACCATGAAGAAAGCGATGAACAGTGGGATGCTCAGGCTAGTTATGTAGTCCTTGGGTTTGAAGAAGAGATGCATGATGAAGAAGAATGGGATTTCGATTCACCATGCGAAGTGTTCACCGTGACTAAAGTAGATACCGAAGAAGAGATAGACTTCGACGCACAAGTGGAGAATGGGTACGAGCCGACTAATGATGATGTGGCAATATGCACTGTCGTCATTGAGCCTAACGAGTCTTCCTTCAAAGGAGAAGCTAAAGTTGAAGAAATTGACCACATGTTTGGAAAAGAGCAAAAGATAGCCAGTGTGACTGATAATGGCCAAGGTGGTCAAAAAGAGATGATCATAAAGAATTCAGCCCAGTTGCAAGAGAAAATGGGGGAGCTGAGAAAACAAGAAGAATATACAAGTGTGTGGCAAGAGGATGCCAATGAGAAGAGAAAAGAAGCTCACCCAGTTCAACAGGGAAATGATAAAAAGGATGGGCAGTCGCTAAGGATGCCAACAAGCCGAGAAAAGCCCCGGAAGAGTTATGCAAGTGATGGAGCCAAAAAGCAATCAACAATATTCGTGGAAGGATCACCGGAGTGAAAAAAGATTCTTCAAGGAGATGAAGCAGAGTCGGTGCTGAGGGGGAGTGTTGAGAGTCATCACCGACTCTCTAGAAGTCTCTAGATGTTTCCAGAATATTCCGGGTTTTACTAGAATATTCCACAATGTTCCGGAATGTTCTGGACTCTAGTAGAAGGTTCCGGATCCTATTAGAATGCCCCGGGTTATTCTAGAACCTTCCGGAAACTTATGGAAGGTGATGGAGTCTTCCGGATTACTCTGGAATCTTCTAGACTATGGTAGTATAGTCTAGGTTTCTCTAGAAGACTTTAGTCTTATTCTAGAATTGGCTTGTATCTAGAATATTCTATAGGAGACTATAAATAGGATAGGTGACCTCATTTGTGTGTGTGTAAGGAACACCAAGTGTGGGTGTTGGTGAGAGACACCAAGTGTGTGGTGAGCACCAAGTGAGTGTGCATAAGTGAGTTGATTGAGTATTGACACAAACTCTAGTGTGAGAGTGAGGTGTCATGTGTCTTGTATACTAGTGAGTGTACTTGTGTAATTTTGTATTGAATAAGAGTGAAAATATTCAATACAAGTGTCTAGTTTGGGGTGTCCAAACTCAACAATGGATGTTGAAGTAAAATAAGTGAGGCAACTGAATTAAAACTCTATTATTCTAATCAATATCGGGAATGAGAGAGAGTTACCGGGAATTGAATCGATCAGATTTCACCAAACTAATAAATGCAGATTCTCCAACAGAAGGAAATTAGGGCTGATTTTGCACATAAGCCCGCACTCATATTATAGAGAGAGAGAGAGAAGACGCAGAAGAGTCGGTGTTGTTTCCGGCGGGAACTTCTTTTTCAAAATCATAGATTAATTACGAGATAATGGAATTTTTTAATTTGGATTCTTTAGCTTGAAATGGGCTAACCAATTTTATCGTGTAATGCAGGAATCGTAGTTTTCCAATAGATTTCAAAAATCTAAGATTTTATTTATCAAATCTCTTCACCAATGAATAAAATCAAGGGCTTGATTTTGTAACCCCTTTGGGGTTGTTTTCCAATAAATTTTATCAAGATTTGATCAAATTTAACCCCTCCAATTAATAAATTTTATCAAAATTTGATAAAATCAAGCCCTTGATTTTATCATTGGTGAAGAGATTTGATAAAATATTAAATTTTTGCATTCAAAGATTTTATCAAATCTCTTTACCAGTGGATAAAATCAAGGGCTTAATTGTATCAAATCATGATAAAATCCATTGGAGATTGTTAGTGAGTTTTCCAATTGATTTTATCTCATAAAATCTAGTTTTGATAAAATTTATTAATTTAGCATACTCAACTGATTTTAGCAAAACTAGATTCTATCAAAACTACTAGATTTCATCTCATAAAATCATTTGGAAAATACCTTTATCAAACCTAGATTTTATCAATTGGAAAAATAATGTGATTTTATCATACATTCAAACAAAACTAGACTTTATCAAAATTAAATTTTATCTCATAAAATCAATTGGAAAACTCAGCTACCTAGTTTGCCAATTGAAAAAATCTTGATAATAAGATTTGATAGAATCAATACTTGATTTTATCAATTGAGGAAGAAGTTGACAAAATATCAGATTCTTAAGAGATTTTTGCATTAAAAAAAATGGAGTTTTATCAAACTTCTTCCTCAACTTGATTTTATCAATTCGCAAACTAGATATGAGCATCTTCAATCAAGCTCTAAAACTCTATTTTAGAGACCGAATGTGACACATTAAGAGAAGATTTTGGCCCTGTTCGTTTCCCAGTTTAGTTTTAATTTTAGTTTTGATGACATCATTATTTTCCTCATTTCTCTCTCTGTCTCTCTCCACTCATTACACCTGCTGATATCATCAAAACTAAACTAAACTATCTAACCAAACACAACCTTTGTAATTTACCTCCTTTTTTTCAACTTTTTGTACTTTCTAGAGGGGCCCATTGTACGTTTTAGAGATTTGATCTCTAAATTTGCTTTTGGGTCTTCAAATATAGAGACTCATACCTCCATTTTAGTCTTCAAATCTCTAAAAAGGACGGTGAGCCCCTCCAAAAAGTACAAAAAGTTGAATAAAAGAGGGATCTAATTGCAAAATCTCCCCTTTATATATCACATCCGGACTCCAAAATAGAGTTTTAGAGCTCTTGGTTGAAGATGCTCTAATATTAATAGGGTACATTTCACTAACCTAGATTTCTGAGGTTCTAATAATTACACTGACCTCTCTTGTTTGATAAACAATTATACGAAGATTCCCCATCTCCGTTAAATAAACTTTAACGGCAATAGTTTAGACCTTGAAATGACTAAAATACCCCCAAAATATTTGGATGGTTTAAACAATCAAGTCTTGTTTTTTCTTTTATTGGTATGCGATTGAATTTGTGTTAGTATTTGTACATTTTATATAATAACAAAGTTGTAATTTGTTTTAAAAAATGATATTTGTCACTTAATGTATCTCACTCTTTTTTGGTCGCGGAGAAGTATTTTTCCAAATGAAACGCATATGTAAATTCAGATTATCTTATTTACGGATGTGGCGCAACCCATTGTGGGTCCCACCATGAGGTCATTGCAAAAATCTGAACCGTTTATCTTGTAAGACCCGCAAAATAATGTATTCACAAAAAAAAAAAAAAAAAAAAAGCTCGATCGGACATCAATAGGTATGTCAAATGTTGAATTTTGGTTTTAAAAAACAGACGGTCATGAACATTTTAACTTAAAAAACTATTGACAGAATTCAGACCGTCCGTTTTACCAAAATTCAACTTTTGACATACCCATCGATATGGGATCAATCTAATTTTTTGAGTGAATACGATAATTATTTTGCATGTCCTACAAGATGAACGGTTCAGATTATCGATCGTAAATAAGATAATCTCGTGTAAATTTCTGTCTTAATCTATCTCACTCTTTTTTAACCTTTCTCCTCCTAACATAAATTAACCTTTTCGTACCTAAAGCCCAAAGGTAGGACTCCAGAAGAATTATCAACGTATACGAAATGGCTTCCCTGAAGTTTCTGAAATGGACTTGGAGAGTCCTTATGAACTCGTGGAGTTCACTACAAGTCCTGTTTTATCTGTGCAAATAATTCATTTTGTTTAAATCATAATATATAGATTAGGCATAAACCAAGTTAGTTTACTCGGACAATAATATCTATTTCATTCAAACACGAGAGCTAAACTATTAGATATGCTTCTTTCATTTTTAATTTTTTATTTTTTTGGGGGGGGAGGGATAGCATAACCCTTCAATTAACAAAGGACAAAAAACATATAAATACAACCACAAGAGGAGCTATGGATAAGCTCGTTGCAAAAGCTGTTCTCCGGTAACTTGGTGGTGAATGGAACTTGTCAAAGCCTGCTTAGGTAACGAATGGGCAAGCTAGATGTCCTTGCACAAAACCTTCGAGATCCTACACAATGAATATTTTGAAATCTCGTCTCAGGTTGCGCAACAAAAAGGAATTAAGTAATGACCTTCATTCCTCCCTCCAATCTGGAGAGTTACTCAGATTTGCGAATCCCATCATCTCTGCAAACGGATCCGGGTCTTGAGACAAGAAATCCTCTTTAGAAGGTCCTACAAGTTCCCAACTTTTGCTTCTTAGTTGGAGATGAACCTTTGCTGACTAGTTTGATATCAGCAGGAATTTGAGGCGCAGCATCATCTACTGGATTTGTAGGAGCAGCATCATCCAACTCTGATCGGCGCTTGGGAAAAACAATCTTGATACCCATGTCCTTGCAAGTTTTTTTAGATGATGTTTCACCCCCAAGGTACCAGCATTCCCAGCGTCATCAGAAGCTACCACTGGAGTTTCCCCATTTCCTATCAGAACACTTCCAATTAGCCTAGCGTGAAACATCACATTCCCTTGCTTAAAGAAGAAACCGGGATTTGATTTTACCCCCGTCATTAGGCCCTAATCGATTATACTGACGATACAGTTAATGTTAACAAGATACTAAGAAAAACAAAAAACTATCACAAAAGCAAGGTCGCATGCCTACCAGCAACATCCGGCATCTGAACAGGTAGGCATGCAACATCCGGCAAGTGACCATCTACTGGATCAGATGCCACTGAGAAAACAGAAATCACAAAATATATAAAGAAAGTGAGCTCAGCGAAAACTTAAACCGAAAGCAGCATAATGAAATTAGAAACCAAATCTAATACTAAGTACAACTAACCATCTGACTGGTCGCACGTACCAGCAACATCCAGCATTTCATGAGAGTCTTCTGGATCACGTCCCTAAAATAGTCTGTCTCCAGAAAGACCTGGGGATACGATCCTTATCCAGCCTTAGATACGGCTGCCATTCGATCTATAAAAATAGACCATTCCTATAACATTGTTACCAGTATCTAATGCAACTAACAGTAGGAAATACGTCAAGAAAACAGTAGTTAAATTACAGTAAACTACTTACATGATCCTCCTCAATACCACTGAGAATTCTCGACCAGTAGTCAACACTGCGTTTGTGGTGATTGTCCCTTGTGCATCTCTCAAGTTGATCAGCCCAACTTAAAGCCAAAGGAAAGTCCCTAACAGAGCTTTTCACATCTTCTTTAGAAAAACCAAACGCTTGCGCGAGTGGAGGGAGACGCTCAAGGGCAAAAACCTAAGAACAAAAAACACACATATTAACACAAAAAAACAAGAAGAAGTTACATATCAGACCACTGAAATGTTGTTTACCATCAAAGCATAATAGAACCCGGCTCCATCCTTTCTACACTCCACCACCACCTTCTTGAATGACCAATGCAAATGTGCCAAAATTGCGGCGCCCCATGCATATTTCTTAATCCCAGTTATGTCTTCCAGTAAAGGAAGATAATGAACAGAGACATGAGCCCCTTTAGCGTCGGGAGCAATTAGACGCCCAATAACAAATAGCACATAGGCCCGGACATAAAACTTGAACTCCTCAGTTTCCTCAGTCACATGTTCCGGAAGTTTAATGAAGTTCTCTTGCAGCCAATCCAAAGGCACAACATAGGTGGGTTTCCCACATTTTACCTTACAACCATTCTTCCCAAGGAGCCTCTCACAAACCTCCCCACTACAGGTGTCTTCAAGCCCAGTCACGGCCTTCCCATCTATAGGAAATCCTGTACTATACAGGATATCCTCCAACCCGAAACAAATGTCATGCTTCACATTCCCACCAACAGAAAAAACATGCCTATCTGCATCATAGCACTCCAATAGAGCAGATATTAAAGATAAATTAACCCTTAAATTTCCCACTACTACTGGATTATCAAATCCAGATCCTTCTAAACAACGACGAACTCTCTCATCAAGAGTCCATTTTTCCAACTTGTTACCTCTGAAGGTTATGTGATCCTACAAGGAAAAAAGATAAACAAAAGAACCCAATTTCAAGAAAATTACTTGCAAACCAAAAAAAAAAAAAACATATTGTAGTGTGTGCACGTACGCATGTGCGAGTGAGCTAATGCATAGATTAAAAGAATAAAGGCCTCTAAAAACAGTATACGTACAAGATTGATGTCCCTCGTATACTACAGAGCAAACTACCAAAAATAAAGTATATAACTATTACATTACCATATAAGTCACAAATTATTTTATTTGTATGATCAATACACATAACTAGCTGCTTGTTTCGTGACTTTGTGCAGACACATTTCTAGCGTATGTATCTTAAAACATATAAGTAGCCCTCTCACATAAAAACAAGGGTAGAATTGGACAATAAAAGAATAGTGACAAACAATAACAATATACAAATTAAAGGTAAATTGGCAGAAAAGATGGGCCAAAGCATATATAGTATACTAGAGGTTGGCCACACACGACAAGTCGAGTTTAGACTTTAGATACATCATCTCCAAATGACCTGGTTTTTCAAGGGAAGCTTATCCTTAACAATAAACCGATAGTGAGTTGGTCAAATAAATATTAGAAATCATCAATGGTCAATTTACATGCCACTGCAAGTGATGAGAAACTAATGATACAACTTGAGTGTAAATTGTAAAATAATAGTAGAAGTTTGTGGGGGTAATTTTGGAATAGGAAAAATCCACGGAGCTTCAATTATGGCCAATTCTATTCGCAACCATGAAAAGGCTAAATTCAACCCACTAAAAACTCATTTTGAGAGTTACTACCTTTTAACCCATTTTTGGCTAAATACAAACAACAAATTTCCAAAAAATTCCCAATCTACCCCTCTTTACCCCTCTCCCTTCCTAACATTAATCTACTACCCAAACTACCCCTCCTATTAATCTAAACCCTAAAAATCAAAAAATTCAAAACCCTCAAACCCATCTCTTTCTTCTTTGGAGTTCTGTTCGTCTCTCTCTCCACGGGGAAAAAATGGAAGCAGCAGGCGCCATCACCACCATGAATCGGAAGACCTGAGCCCCCCCTAACCATAACCACCAGGAAATCATCTCCTTCCTCTCATCTTCCTCTTCGTCTGCGCCATCACCCCCATTTTACTGAGGTAGGAATGTTCCATAGTTATCTGCAGTGACTATAATTGTTGTTATATCATTTTTCCTTGGTTGATATGAGCGTCGTGTCCTAATCGAGGAGTCCTTCGAGAAAACCAATTGAGTCCCTAGAGCTGCGTTTGGTGATGATTACTGTATGTGCAGATTTCAGGTAATTTCTTCAACTAGGTATTTTTTGGGTACCTATTTTGTTTTTCCCCATTTCATAAGAACTGTTATTACTTTTCATTCATTTGGATTGAATATTTGAACGGTCTTTAGTAAATGAAAAACCATCCAATTTAGCTGGAACTCAGACTATTTGCTGTATTCCACTGTAAATAATCTGTAGTTGGTGGAGCTCAAAAATCTTGAAGCCAGTAGAGGTCTTCTCTGTATCATTTCAATTTTATCAGATGAGGTCTTGCAAAAATTAATTAAGGTGCGTACTGGCAGACCCCAACACTGGATTATTGAAAAAATGGTGAAGTCTACGACATTAGTTCATTCCAGGGACGGTGCTAGGATTTTGTTTTGGGAGTGGTCTTGTTCCATGGGGTGCACTGTTATTATTATTTTTGATATTCTGGTGTTGGGTGTGCTTGTGCGCACCTTAATTAATCCCGGGGTTATGACCGTTAGACCTATGGTATTGGTGGATTCAAGATTATGGTTCTCCATCACCTTCTCATGAATGCACTCCAAAATTTGTCATCTAGTGCCTAATATTAGAGCACTTGATGACGAATTTTGGATTTCATTTATAAGTAAGTGAAGTGCAAAAATCGTTTTCTGCGTGATTTTTGTCAAAGACTCAAATATATGGCTTGAATTGTTCAAATTTGGTTGTTTACAGTTCTGCTATGGCAATTGTAGCCAGATTCCCATGTGATAAATTGGTCAATTAGTAGTATTTTGTTTCGAAGAAGTGTATCTGGGGCAAATTAACTGTTTTAGCAGTAATGATTTAGTCCTTGTAGGGCTAGTATGAATATTGGGGTTTAAAGCTTGCAGTTGAATAATGTTTCATGCTGTCCTTGTTTTTGGTTATTATGTTCTGTAGTTTCATAGCTGAAACAATAGAACACCCATGTCGTGGCTTGGGTCATATAATCCAGATTGCAACTACCAAATATAAAAACTAAGGTTTGTGTACTGAAGCTAAACCTTTGAGAGATAAATAGGAGCACAAGGCACCAACCATTAGGGAACATAATAACCATGATTCCACATGCGGAGCATTTCAGTAGTTGTGGAATGAAATGCTTCATTTTGAATGACTTGGTTAGTCGGTCTGTCCAATTTCGAATACAAATTCATCATCAATTCTTCCACTCTTTGTGATTTGAATGGCGAAATTAAGGCATATCATTTCACTATTTATGGGATGTTGTTAGAGCAAGTTAAGTACCATGGACAAGTTCTCTCCTATGTACTGGAGAGGTATGTGGATACGTCTCTCATTCCTGAGCACCACCTTAAAGATTTCCCTTTTTCTGCATTTCAGGAACCTGGCGAGGCAAAGGAAGAGTTTTCCTGTGTTGATACCGCAAGAATACTAAAGTATTTTATCCTATCTGGCACACCTGGTCCCCTTTGTGTGCCTAAAGTATTTCACCCGATACTCCGTTTATCTTGCCCTCTTGGCTGTCGGAAGAAGATCTCAATTATTATGTCATGAAATTTAGCCAGAAAAGTTTCACTGGTGGGATTAAATTACTACGGAGCTTTGGACTTGTAAGTTCTCTTTTGACATTTTTCTATTAGCGGTATCACATACCAGATGACATGCCTAAATATGGGAGATTAAAATGCATTTTCTTGTTTGAGTTGTTTAGTTGCAGAATTGTGATACACGAGGATTATCGCACATGTGGATTTCTACAAAGCAACCTGGTCATTTCTTTGCAGTGTGTACTATAATTTGTATGAACGGCTTAAGGAAATATGCTAACAGCCATGAGGTTGGAAATGGTTCCGCTTGATGATCTGCTTATACCGTGCATTCAAGCCAGTGACTCTATGTTCAATGTGGATACTGTGCATAGGATATTGGTGCATTTCCTACAGCGGATCGATCGGTGTCCCTTTATCGATGGTCATTGGTCAGCACGAACGATGGGTTATAACCATCAGGGTACCTCATGGCTGTTAATGGCTCAGAGAAATATGACCAAAAATAGTTGTTAGCTGTGAAAAAGTAGGAAATTCGTTGGTTTTGTTTTACATCTGGGCTTATAGCATGTATTTTGGTTGTGTTTTACAAGGTTTTTATTTTTTTACATAGCTTTCAATCATCTGAGTTCAATGATGTTTAATTTCAGGGAATTGGATGCAAAAGAGGCAGCTTATAGGTCATGAAAAGTCTAGTGTCGCGGCCAACTTGGCTTCGGGGAATATGGGCGATGCAAAGAGCTATGCTAATGAGAAGGCAGATCGAGCCAAGAACATGACTGGTGATGCTAAGGAGACGATGGAAAGCACAATGTCACAAGGGAGAGAAGGACTATGGAGAGAGCTAGTGATGCCAAAGATTCAATGAGCGAAATAATTTCTCATGGAAAGTTGCTTAGTTATTAGACTAGATTAGACAAGGCTACCAATGAACCAAGTTCTATGTGATTTTCATTTGTAATTTTAGGGCTTATGGCTTTTTTTGTTGTTTCGTGGTGAAATTGGTAGGAAAAACTCTTGTTGCGTGAACTTTTGTTACCAATAAAGCTTAGTTGTCCGAATTGTCAAAGTTGGCCATTGCCTAATTGCGTGAACTTTTGTTACCAAACCACTTCCACACTTGATCAAGTTTGACCTTATGTGCATCTTTATCAAATACCACCTTGTCAAATGTTGTTTTGGCAACTATTTCCAGAAATCATGTACGGGCTAGTTCACATGCATCTAGATTTCTCTTACCAGTCCAGTCAAAAGCAAGCCTTCCACACTTAGATTAGCGATTCATAAGAGATTTCTCTTTTGAAGTCTAAATCCGAGTGGTTGCTAAGTTTTGGTCTTAGGATGTCTCAATATTTTGTAAGTTGTCGCTATTACCAGAACAAACACTGCGAATAATGATGAACTAATTATTTTTTCCTTGGTTCACAAATCAAGCCCTACTATATCATGTATGCACGGTTGGGGGTTGCATCTGAAATAAAAAAGATTGTCATGCTAACAATGATTTCAATTTTCCGATTATGAATAACATTTCACTGTTCAGATGTTAAGACATGAAATTGAACGCATAATTCGGAACTTAAAATTTGAAATAAAACACATAGCTCATGTGTAAAATATGGATTAATGGAGGCTGCATGCATCTTAAAAAAGATGTGTACATGTGTACAAGGAGCATGCCCAAGGCGGATACTGTTTATGTTTGTCATCCACAACATCTTGAAGCCTAATTTGTTATCTTTTTACTCTCTGTTTACTTACTGCCCATCAACTATTTGATAAATATGTCTCACTCACTTCGACGATAGTCAAAATCAAGGGAATTTTGTGTTCTTATGTGCAGACCTTGCCTCCAATGGAAAGTGTTCAAGGGTACAATGGAAAAGAACCGCAAAAGAGTTGAACTTGGCACATACCATCTCGATAAAATTGTTGGGATTTGTGTAGGTTCTTCATCAAAGGGACGGAAAGGCCTTTCAGTTATATGGTTTTGTTGCTATCTCGAATATGATTGTTCTCTCTTGGATTGATTGCTTTCTATTGAACAGCCGAAAGTTTGGAATGACCCATCTAAGCAACATATGTTTGAATTTTGACATTATGATTTCTCGTATTGATATTAGCATTCTGAAAATACTCTTGAGTAACATTATGCGGTTTCATCGCCTTTACATGTGGGAATCATTTCCCTGTGCAGACACCCGAGGACAATATTCCAACTTTGATGTGCAAACGAGCCATGTCATTTAGCTATAATTGTGAAGTAGAGCAGTCCCTTGGAGAAAATCATCTATCTTAAATCTCAGTATCAACAGTTATGCTAGCTAAGTTTGCCATTTAAAAAAAAACAGTTATGCTAAGTTTAAGTTAATGGTAAAGAATCACCAAGATAGAGAAATGGTATTCCTTGCAATTTTTTAGGGACCAAGCCAGCTAGTTTGGTGGGCATAATCACTAAGTCAAGGACAAGTGGGAACTACGAACCCCTTCTTTTTATTTATATGTTTCACTTTGTAACTATCAAAAGAATGTGAACTTTTTTTTGATCGGAAAAGAATGTGAACATCTTGTAATGCCAATACATATTGTAACAAGTAGTAAATTTGAATATTTCTACGTTGAATTACCATGTCATGTATGGCATGGTTGGGGGTTGCATCTCAAATAAATTTTAAAAAAAAGAGTACCAATTACCTTACAACGATTTCAATTTTCAAAATATGAATTACACTCCAGTGTTCAAATGTTAAGAATTGAATCTTAACAAATAATTTAGAACTTAAAACTTGAAATGAAACACATAATACATAAGTCAAAATATGAAACAGCGGAGCCGCATGATGATCTACAAAACCAACAAGTACAAATATTCTTTGCTTCGCTCATACATTGTAGACGGTTTTGATTGTGGTGCATTGCTTGATCTTCATGTTTAATGGAAATTAAGATTTTTCTAGGTTTAGCAAGAGTTGTTAACATATCCACCAACAAGGACTCCTGCTTCAAGGATAATGACATAACCATGTTGTTTACCAGTACTTTTTATCCACTCTTTTAAGGCATCATCAATGGGAAACACCAACCAACATTAAAAATTCAAGTTTTAATAATTGAACACATGTTACAAATTCAAATTTTAAAAGTTGAATTCTTTACTACGTTCCAGACATAAATAATTGATGTAAATCTACACATCCCATGTTTTCCCCTATTCGGATTTTTAAACTTGAAGTAATTGGTGTAGTTCACATTTTAATTTATGAATATTTAAAACAAATTCAGATTAAAAAAAATGAAGCATACGGCGGAAATTAAATCTACTAGTTTCAAACAATATCATTCGTGTTTTAAAATCCGAATTAAGGTACATCTTTCAAACTTTAAAATCCGAACACATTGTTAAAATTCAATACTGGGTATCCGAATAACAGACGACAAAAAACGAAAAATTAAAATCTGGGTCGTATCTCTGTTGTGCTTTTGCCTCTCAAAGCATCATTTCCTTCCCATAAATTTCCTTGTCGACCTCCGTGCCGTTTGAAATAAAAAATTCGAGCCATATTGGTGTTCTTCCATTTCAAAATATGAGAGTAGTGGGTCAATGGAAGGGGAAGAACCTTCCATTGATTACTACATTGTGTTCTCCATTGAGGGAAAGGGGAGTGAATGTATTTTAGGGTTTGAGGTGAGAGGTGTAGAAAAAGAGAAGATGATAATGGTGGGTGAGTTGGCCCTAGGTATGGAGGAAGAAGAAGAACACGTTTTTTTTTGTTTTTTTTTTTCCTGGTGTGGACGGTCGACCTCCACGCGGTTCGGGCAATGGTTTTCGAAACGGTTCGAAAAACAAGGATTTTAGAGTCGCCACCCGGGTTTTGAGAAAGCAGTTTGGGACCCGAGAAACCAATTTGAAAATGATGATTTGAGCGAATGACTTATAAAACCAATTGAAAACCAGAGATTCGTTTTGGATCCGGGAGCCAGGTTACGAACAGGGAAGGGTTTTAATGCACCCTATTCGCCCGATTAAAAATCGGTCTTTACTAAATATTTGTGAGATTTTATTAGAAAACGATTTTATTGCTGAACATTAACAGATAAACATTTAAGTTAAGCAAAACAGGCGGTAATAATGAGAAAAACAAATGACTGATATATAATTCACAAAAATCAAATGAAAATCCAAACTTCAAACTGTTCCTGCAGGGGGGAAGGTTTAAATTTCACATTTTACCAGAAAAGTGTGCCGTGCGGCACATTAGATGTACCGTGCGGCACAAATGATGAGCCGTGCGGCACTGTTCTTCAATTTAACGGTCAAATTTTCAAATAGGTGCCGTACGGCACTCAAAGTGTACCGTGCGGCACAGTAGGAGTGCCGTGCGGCACATCTGGCTGCAAAACAGTTTGAAACTTTGGCTTTTCAGAATGATTGATCAGAGGCACATACAAGGTATGAAAGGCATTCAAAATAAACTACTTAAAAGGGAGAAAACATTGTATTGAGTATGGGATGTCCCTCCTTGTTGAATCGCTCCGTACGAGGCGATGTTTTCACCGTACGGCGCGACCGGGAGGTGTGGAATGAAACTGGACTTGCTGTAATTTGGGCATACCAAGCATGGAAATGATACGAGGAATCATTCCACCCTTGGTACCCCTCCCCTCAGGGTACCAAATTCAAGGAATTTGGCGAAACGGGTTTATACCTTCGGTTTCGAACTCTCGGATTGAGCGTCGGATTGAACTTCCGAATACTGCTTGAACCTTCTCTGGACCTCACTTTCACTCTAGTATAGTGGTAAGAGGGATTGGATGCTCAAACTTTGGTCGATTTGGGATGGCTATCTCACGGCTTTGGAGTCAAAAACAGGGGATGAGTTTCTGCTTTGGGTTTTGCTTTGACGGAGAGAATGGTATTGGATTGTCTATAGTGGAGATGGTGGCTAAGGGGTTTTGGCAATGAAAATGGTATCCAAGAATGGAGTTTCGTGGTCTTCCTTACACAGAAATCGTATGGGGTTCGGCCGTCCTCTTCCCATTGGGTTTGAACGGTTTATATAGAGGTGAGGGAGCCGAGTGTAGTCTCCAACCTCTTCTTGATTCTTGCTCATGGAGACAATGGCATGGGGAGTAGCATCCCCTTTCGGCCATGATCTTCCCTTTCGGCCATGACCAGCAGGGCGGGGGAACCAATCTCGTCAACGTTTTCGGCTTGCTGGGAACTCGCAAAAACTGGGAACCCGTAAACAGTACCGTACGGTACACAAACTGTGCCGTGCGGCACAACTGGCCGTCAAAATTCAACAGTCTGCCGTACGTGACTCTGGCTGTCCCGTGTGTTGAGAGATGAGTACCGTGCGGTACTGTTGACTGAGTTGACTTGGAGAATTTCAATCCGAGAGTTCTTCCGGGTATTTCCGTTCATCATTGGGGATTAAAATGTACGTGAACGCTCATTTTGGAGTGTCTACACCTGGGCAGATGGATGAAAATGGGGAAGATAAGATGAGGGTTGTAGATAGGTGTACATAATTGTGTGGTTGTGTTTTAGTTGGTTTGTGCTATATGCATCCCACTCATTTAAGGGCAAAAAAGTCTTTTTACGCAAGGTTATTTTTGTCTACCATTAATTAAATGTTAGTGGGTTGAATTTAGCCATTCCATGGTTGCGAATAGAATTGGCCTTCAATTATAGGGTGGCACCAAAAGTGGTGCTCTCCCTTCCTAAACTACAGCAACATCCCCATGAATCCACGACAACTCTACAAGCTTAATCTGACACATGATATTTTGTTCCTATTTTCATACTCCGTATTTTCCACCACAATTTATCCATGGAAAACCCTTTTTTGTACGGGAAAAAATAAATAACTAAACACATCCTTTCGACTTGCTAGCTTGGAAAGCTCATAGAGATAATCCATAAATTAGTAGCATTCATAGAGATAATCCATAAATTAAAATTAAGGAAAAAGGCCTCCAAAAACAGTATACTTACAAGTTTGAGTTCCATTGTATACACCCAATAACAGCAACGTTGGGGCGATGTCAGAGGGGATGGAAGGGGAGAGATAAAAAGTCGGAGGGAAGGGGAGTTTAACGAAAATTTCAAACTACAAGCCCATTGCAACTGGCTAGTGAGCTATATATTGGGGGGTGGGGGGATTAACAAAAAATCTGAGGGAAGGGGAGAGGGAGTGATAATCAATGGCTTAACAGAAATTTCAAAGTACGAGTATCATTAATGTCTAAGTCAAGTTTGATAACAAAAAATTGACACAATCGTCTTTTCGTTATCCAATAGGAATTGCAAAGGTTAACAAGGTCCACGGTGACATTATTATTATTAAAATTGGATAACAAAAACTTGTCACATCACATTTTGAAACAACAAAAAATAAAAATACAATTTAAAAAAAAATTTGCTACTGTTTTTTAAAATAAAAACAATTTCGAAAACAGTTTTTGGAAAAAAAATGTTTTTGGAACTGTTTTTAAATATTTTTGGAAACCTTTTTGAAAAAAGAGAGAGACAAAAGGGAAGAGAAAATGTTTTTGTGTAATTAGTGTATTTGATTGAGGAGATGTGGGGTCCATTAAATTTGGTAATCGGCAAGACAAATGATAATGCCAAAACTGTTTTTGTTTACGCCAAAACTATAAAAGACTTGTACATGTTCAAGGTACAAGTATTTTGAACATGTACAAGTCTTTTATGCAAAATAGTTTTAGCACTAACATAAATTATTTTGGCATTATCATTGACAAAATGTTGCTAATTTTGGTTATCAAAGGGCCAAAAATTGGTTAGTAGCTAAAAGGTTACTAACTTTGTTATTTTAATATGAACATTTTTTTGAGCAAGTATTGTTAACATTAGTAATCTTTTAATTTTGGTTATAATCCAAGGTTATCTGCAATGACATACTCAAAACCAAAATATGTTAAGTTAAAAATATGTGGCCAAAAAAGTGCTCACAATAGAATAATCAAAGTTATCAACATCTTAACCAATAACCTAATTTTGGTATTTGCATACTCAAAGTTAGCAATATTTTCACAATAACCAACTTTAATGGACCCTGCATCTCTTCAATTAAGTATATTTATCACTACACAAAAATCTTCTCTCTATTCCCCCCCCCCCCCCCCCCCCCCCCCCCCCCCCTCCTTTTTTAACAATGTTTACAAAAAAATATTTTAAAAACTGTTTTTTTTTTCCAAATTTTTTTTCCTGAAAACTGTTATTTTGAAAACTAATTTTTTCAAAAACTTCAAAAACTGTTATTTCGAAAACTTTTTTTTTTTTTTCAAAAACCGTTTTTTTAAAACTATTTTTTTTTTCAAAAATGGTTTTTTTGAATGCTGTTTTTTTTTTAAAGTTTTTTCAGAAGAAAAACATTTTTGGCTGAAAAAAACAATTTTTTTAATAATTTAATTATTTTTTATAGTATGAAAATGTGGTATAACCGTATAACACCAAATTTTGAGTATGCTTGTGAATCTCTACATTATTAGCTTTAGTCATCCTTTAAATGGCTAATCAAAAGGTGATGTGTGAATTATTCAATTTGGTGTTAAAGATTTCATTTATTTGCTTCCTCACTTTGTAAAACCTTTTTGCTAAAAATGGAAAATCATTTCTCTATAGGCGGTACATGTTTTATTATTTGGGTCATGGATGGTTGTACCCCATGGTTAAGATTAAGACCTATTTGGCCTTGATCCTTATGTGTTTAGTATATTTTATTTTAGGCTGTATCTTCCAAGGATTGACGCTTTGTGATTCATGGAAGATCACTTCTCATTTTTGGGGTGTGACAAAGACGGCTTTGGGGAGAATTCATACTCTTTGTCTCTACTTTCTCGTTCACTTTTCGACATAGGTACCCTATTTATATTACTTATATCTTTTTGTCTATAACATTTTTCATGATTTTAGAAATTTGTTTAATAGATTTAACTAATATTAATATTTTATATGGGTTTTTCTTCGACAAGGACATGGTATAAGAATTAATCATGGAAATAGGACACAAACTAATTCTTTAATGTCAAGAGGACAAATCACCTACACATTCCAAAAATGTCCCAGCTAGCCCATGAAAGTGTCTAAACCACTAAAACTCTATAATTGGAAAGTGCACCCTAAGTGCCTAAATCCAAAATGCCTAAATTTACTATACCCTACATCAAAGAGACTGAACCCCCTGAAATTGAACCCCAAAATTGAAGAGAGAAACTAATTTTGTCTCATGCCATCAATTAATGACACATGAGAGAGAGAGAGAGAGAGAGAGAGAGAGAGAGACGGGATGGGACGAAATTAATGTCGGGGATTGAGCAATGTCCACATTGGGAACACACCCACCTTTCGCTTTCCAAGTTTCAATTAACAATAGAGAGTAAATTGTCCACATGGAACAAAACCCGACTTTTGCTTTTGGCATAAGATTCCTCCCCATGGTGGCGCGACTACACGAGTGGTGGGGTTTCATTAAGGGTATTTTTGTTTAGTATTGTCTTTAAGCCTTCAAAAATTTTCTATCCATGTATTGGAAGCCTTAAAATAAGTTACGCTGGACTAAATATCATTCAAAGCTCCAAATTTGTCCTTTTAGACAATTGTTTGATTTTATATTTCATATTGCATATTTAAAATGTTATAGATTTAAAAATATAAGCAAGTTTTTGAGGTGTGACTCCGATCATCTCTCAATACACTCCGATCATCTCTCATGACTCGTTCTTCTTTAAATTTATTCCCTGTTAAAGTAGATTAGTGTATCTGTTTGAAGTATGTAGCTTTTCCCAACTATTGATACTGCTACTACATGTTTTGTTCTGTACTACACATTGGATCCAAACCCATTTTTTTAATTTACAGCAGAGCCATGAAAAGAGGAAGGTGATCGTGTCAAAATCAAAATTATTATAACCCGTAAAATGCGTAAAATGGATTTAGTAGTAAAATGGGCGTACGGGTGTCGAACCACAGGGACTAAGTGTTACTTTCAAATTTTAAAACTGATTTTCAAAGTAACTTAAAGGTGAGGATTTTGTGACTTCAATTTAGAGCTAATTAAATTAAAAGAGAATTTAAATTTACTGTTTTTTAGTGAATGAGAGGAAGCTTAGGGTACCGGTTTCACCACTAACTTTGCATTCAATGGTCTACAAACTTTGTAACAATCTCGTGACTACACCAATTAATGTGGTAGTGATGTACTCCTGGCTACAAGCCGAAGTACTATCGTCTAGAAATTCAAATAGAAGTGAGCCAAAAATAAACCATCTTGGATGGGCACGGCCTGTCTACGCTAAACTAAGATCATAGGCACAGCCCGTCTCATCTCAAGCAAGGCATAATTTTAACTCACTTAATATTTGGTAGCTTGAAAACAATTGCATAACCGTTGTATTTATAATCACAGAAAATAAATACAACATACACTGAATTTTACAATGAAATTTATTTGAATCAAAGTCTGGATTATACAATCACCACATTTAATTGATCTAGCCACAAAATAAAATTACAAAAGAAAACAAACCATATTTACAAAGTTAGGGCTTACCGACACCCTAAGAAAGGATTTAGTTGGCCATGGAGACACTGATCAGAGCCATGAAAATGGCAGTGGAGCTTCTGGGTTTTTGCTGAAAATGAGAAAGGAGTATTCTCTTCTTTTCTTTCGGACTGTTCGGTTCTTCTCTCTAAAGGGGCTCTCCTCCTTTGAAGCAAATAGCTGACTTATAGACAAATGGGGATAATTGCATCCAGAGACACCACCTTGGGAAAGTAATTTATTTTCGTTATCTCCCCCCAACTTTACTGCCATGCCATAACTCTTTTAAAAGCAATGAAGTTCTGCCCATGATCTGAATTCAAATGGAGTGAATGGCCGACTGATCACATGGAGAGAAAAATGATTCGGTATGGCGCATACATAAGACGCTCTCGGCTGATGTTCGAAACAGAGTTCGATTAGGGCGCAGGAACAGTCAAACTTCTTATTTTAATTCCGGGAACAAAACGGTATAAATCTTGTAATTTTTGTGCTTGGCATGTGTTTCGTGGGGCGAAACAAGATATCATCAGGACTCCACGAGAATTGATTTTCTATTTCTTTTCTTTCTAATTCCCAGCCGCTGCCATGCTTTCTTTATTTTTGTCTTCCACTGACATGTAAATACTCCACTAGCATTGATAAAATAATCAATGAAATTGTTTATTAACACTTGGGCCATGGGGCGGTGGTGTGGACTGAAGAATGATCGGGTACTTTGGGCTCGCACGTACGTGGCACACAATTCTCTTGATTTAAGGCCAAATGTGGTATCCTGCCCTCGGAACCTAAAATCACAAAAACACAATAAAAGACATTAAATAATAATAATAATAAAGGACATAACAAATGTATGTTAGGCGGCCTAAATGTATACATTTCGGCACTTATCAGAAGGAAACGAAAGGGTTCCACCACCGGTGAAGAAGTAAACGAGTTTGAAGATCAGCAAAATCAGAATTTGGGTATTTCCGTAATAGACCTCCCAAGCGCTCTCTCTATTGATATTCTTGTGAGGTTATCCGTAAAGAGAATATTTATTTGCAAAAGTGTATGCAAAACTTGGCACAATCTAATATTAACCCGGGAATTTGCCAAGCTTCACTTTGCGCGAGCAGGAGCTTTTCCTCTTATTCGATCCTTGGCCCCTTCGCGTGTTTCGCGAACCCTTTACTTGGTTGAACCACCTGAACACTGCTCCGGCTTTGATACGACGTGTTGGAAAATGAAGCTTGATACAAAATTGAAGATCCCACTGCACAATGAGGAATTGGTGATCAACAGTGTTGGTGATGCCAAAACGAATCCTCCTTCCAAAGGTGGTATTAAATTGAAGCCCAAAGATCATGAACTCGTTGTGGTGAATTCATGCAATGGATTTCTTTGTTTGGCTGAACCATTTAAGGATCATCCTTCTTTTAAGGAATGCAATCCAGTTATGGTATGTAACCCAATCACGCGCGAGTTTTTGAACCTTCCAGCTACCATAACACATGCTAAGAGTAGGACACACATGATTTCCATGCATTGTGGTTTGGGCTTCAGTCCAAAGACTAATCAGTATAAGGTGATTAGGACTTGTGATCGCTTTTCCAGAACAGGAACAGACAGTGGTAGCGTGACTGAGATACATACACTTGGCACAGGGTCATGGAAAAAGATTGGAAATGCACCTTCCACTCTCGGTCATAAGATAGGATACCCTACCTATCTGAATGGTTCCCTTCATTGGTTTTGTCGTGGAGACAAGGATTCTAACTGTATTATATCATTCAATTTGGACAATGAGGAATTCCAAACACTTCCGCCACCACCTTTTAAGCCTTTCAGGATTGCTCCATACACGAATTATACGATGGCATTAGGAGAAATAAGAGGCTGTCTTTGCATATGCTGCATTTCTGGTTTTGAAGAACCCAAGGTATGGGTGATGAAAGAATATGGTGTTCATGGGTCATGGAGTGAAGAGTATTGTTTTTGCACCGAAATCATTGCGGGAAGATGTATGGCCGGCTTATGTGAACCCATAAGTTCATTGAGAAACGGAGCTATCCTTTTGTTCCATGGTTTGATGGGTGCTTTGTTTTATCATGACCCCAAAGAGCCAGGTTGCAGATTCCTGGAGCTTAAAGGGTACATATCATCATATGAAGCAATTGCCTATATTCCAAGTTTCATTTCGCTGAAGGATGTTGTGAAGGGAGATGATGTGACAGTGTTAAATACCAAATCAAGGTTAGATTACGTATGCTTGTTGGTCCATGGATTTTCTTACTATCTCAGCTACTTGTTTCTGAAGTTGCATGAAAGCATTTATTACTTTTTTTTATTTTATTTTATATTGTTTTGGAGAAGAGTTATTCCATCACCTGCCATCAACGCTAAAGCTTTATTATGGGATATATGACTTCCGTGGGATGGTCTCGGTAAATACAATACTGCATTGGCAAAATGGCTTATATTATGGGACTAGAAATTGCCCGTGCCAAAAGACACTTAGAATATCAACTGTTTGCACAGTCTAAAATAGCACCTTTGCCCTGTACCATAAACATCCCTCCTAAAATAGCAATTGCAATTATAAGAATGTACAATCAAATGGAATTCAAACATTTCTAACTCTAAATAATTCATAAAAATTCTACTACGGAGTAATTCACTTTCATTACAAAAGTACAATGGGACTCAAAGCACATGCCCTTTACCACAAAGATCCCTTCTAAAATAGTAGCTGCATGCAAAGCTACCTTAATAATATTTCTTCCGTATAATTTCTTGACCTTTGTAAATTCAGAATACGAACACAACTTAAGGAGCAAGAAATAAGCTATAATTTACCTAGAATCTATAAGTGAATCAAGGTTTACCTAGAATCGGTAGTGAATCATACGATTCACGGTTCGATTTACGGTTCATGCAAAAATGATACGAATTTAGATTCGAGGTTTTTCACGATTATTACATTCAACTATTGTGAATTCACTTTAGCAGTTTTACCTTAATTTTGCCATATGAGCTAGTTTTGTACCTATTAGGCTATAAACTTTTATTGTTATTTGTTGCAAGGCCAAGCTTTCATTTTTACAATGAATATTTAGATCTATATGCATATATCCATTTTATTATATTATTTAGTTTCATGTACAAATATCTACTCTTTCCTATTAGACCATGTAATCATTAGTTTATGGTAGGGAAAAAACTTCAATGCTGATTTAAGCTTAAATTTGTCAATTTTACAATGTATCTTTATTATGGAAGTGCATAGACAACATTTTTCAAGTACTTTTCAAACTTGGACCGAATCGTTACGATTCACGATTCGAAAAAGGGTCAATCCGATTCTCGATTCGATTCGCGATTTGACAACTGTGCATTCAACACCCACACAGAGCACCATCGCTGGGCATTAAACACACAAACAACCCACCGGGTCAGTGAATGAGTTGCTGCTGTCAATGAATGTAAATGAGTCAATATCAAATCCCGATTTGTTCTTTTACACGGGAATATGATTTTTCCTGCTAGGCTAATTGGAAGTGTACTAAGCATATGTAATAGTTTAGCTTTCATGTTTGAAATGCAACTCATAAATTCATTAATCAAAGTGTTGGCGTGGATATGTCTTGTGAGTTTGGAAATGATCCACCAACAAAAATGCATGTATTCACCATATCCTACAAAAGAGAAATAGTCCGGTCTTTATAGGTTCCACTGTTCTATCGGTTATAGTCTTGTAGATGACATAGAAGTGGCCATCACTGCAATAACCCGGCCCCATTCGTAAAAGTGGGTTGGCAAGTTTTCATTTTTCTGGAACCCCTTGATGAGCGTGTGTCACACAACTGAGCTCCAATTATGCCCCCCTCCCCTATCACGATCGTAAGACCTTGAAATGTGGTCTCCACCACTGAAAAATCCTCCAAGCAGAGGAGGCCACCATTGGACCGCCAGCACGGGAGAAAGTGTTTGTTACATGAGTACTTGCAGCCCTATTACTTGCTCCCATTTCTCTGCGTTGGTACCTACAATACAAAGAATTTGGATGGTGCCAAGTGCGGGTATGTGGCGAATTGTTAGATTCATGAAAGTTTCATTTAAAGGACATGGGGGCAACCCAAAACATTCATATCCCTCTAGATATTTTGTTTACAATGTAGGTTTTTGGATCAACTAATAGGTTCATAGGGAAAGTTGAGTCAAAAGGTGACCTGTTGTTAATTATGCTCAAAGTCCATCCTATGAAGCATGATCTTCTGCAACAGAGGAAAGGTTTGATTTTTGCATGATCTTATGCGTTTTATGGCTATATGTGGAGTGTAGTATGTGCGATGCACACTTGATAAGCTCCCTTGTACTTACGTGGGCGTTTAGGAAAGAACATTTCTGTCGAAAAGTATTAATGAATTCCATTCAAATTTGAAGCGTATTGAAGAGATGGCTTTACGTGTGTGATTTGTAGAACTGACAGAAAACCAGAAGCCTTTGCTTTCTCATGATCCATGAATTTGTTGGATTAAGCTTGTGTATATATAGTTTTGGATATTTGCGGGCTACCAGGTTTCAGTTTGTGAAAAAGTGAACATAGCTTTAGTTCCAATTTATGTCGAACCATTGATTATGAGTCTTAAATGCCATGATTGTATTCAGATTACATAGACATATTCTTGGCTGTCCTAATGTCTGGAGGCTACCTAAACTTCTATAAGATTCAACTTTCTGTCTGTTCAAAATTTTAGTCTTAAACTTACGGCTGTTGATATAGGTGTGCAGAGTTCAAATTGCAAGGAGAGAGCAAAGATCTTTTCTTGGTGGAAGATCCTGCTGATCGATTCTGATTTTAAATTGGCTCATCTTTCAAACTGACAAAAGGACCAATCAAGGGTTGGCAGGAATTTTGATGCCCAGTGGAAATGGTGGTTTTTTGGCAAGTGTTCAAACTATTTTACTATGCACGACTGGTGCTTCTCTATCAAACTCTTCTAATATTTTCATTTCATTTTGCTTGGAAAGCCTGTTGCTTTCGGTCATGCTCTTTGGTGGAGCAGCCTGGATGAAGAATCTTGATTTGAACTTTATGCCAATGAATTGAACAATAAGCCTTAAGATGCCAATGGATCTTTCTTTCTTTCTTCTTTGTTTTTCCCTTTATGAAAAAGAAAAATGAATTGTGCATAACAAATATGACTTTGGCATCCTTTCACCCACCTTACCAAATTACTACGGGGCACCGGTTTCATTTATTCAAGCTTCTAGTCAAGTACTCAAGGCAACTTGGATGCCTGTTTTTGTGCTCTTTCCTTTCTCTAGATGATTATGCGCCTACAATTTTCATTAGATGTGTTGATTCACTTTCAGGACATAAATATATATTCCTCCTTGTTGAAAGATTTGTGGTTCATATAGGTGACTTTATCCCCATATTGTGCTTGATTTTGAAAGCCTTTGTATGGGCTTACAAGAAAGCCTCTCATTATGCTATTCCGAGCTTGGGTTTTCAGTGGGAGAGAAGATTATTCATAGACATTACTTGGAAAAGGAACTTGAGACAAATTGCTACATCAGTTGATGCTTTCATTTGAAATGGAGGGATTGTTTTGGTAGATGTTAGTGATCACATGCATGGATTCCTCTCTAGCATTCTCAAGCTGTTAACATTCTTGTTGTGAAGACGATGCAACGATATACGTTTTGAAATCTGGCGCTCTTAGAGTTACTATTCAGCAAACTGGGTCCAAGACAGCCTATTGAGTTGCTTTTGCTTTGCTTTCCATTCAGCAATTTGCTAGTACAAACTCACTCTCTGATCCTCAACTGATGTGTTGACAAACTAATACTCCCTCCGTCCCATATTGCTTGCTCCTTTCGGGAAAGCGTGCATTGTGCACACAAAAAATGATGTGTTTATAAAAATTACTTTCTAAAAAAATTTACACCAAATTTTTCTTGTCAATGAGATCTTTAAATTGGTATAAAAAATTTTGAAAAAAAATAAATACTAATACCTTACATTTTGTGTGCAAAATGCATAGAAACCCAAAAAGGACAAGCAATTTGGGATGGAGGGAGCTAACTTCAATCTAAAGAAAAGGGACCAGCAACACCTATTGTTCTACACTTACCCTACATAATTTAGATTATGTTAATAGTACACCAAATTATTACTTGTCAAGATGAACGATTCAAATTCAGTTCTGTCCAAAATAAGAACTCTAGAGAATTCATTTCCTTGTGAAATTGTATCAATCTACTCTCCATCTCTATTTAACAAGTTTTACCGTTTATAATTTTTCTGATAATCGAAAAAGGGTCATTTTGCAGCCAGTACATATTGTGGTTAGGCAGCACCTTCATTTCTCTTACGGTCTGTTTGACACTTGTGGTCAGTATGAACCATCATGAATGGGCTGATTCGTATCTTGCTTTTGGAATTAAATGAAATGAGGCTACTAGGATGATAAAAAGATCAGTTTGTTCAAAATTGTGATGACCCTTTGGCATTTGGCTCAAAGATGGAATGCCTGACAAGATTGGGTTTTATGCAAATTTTTTAAATCATGGAGTTCATGTTTTTGTTTGATATTCCTGACTTCTTGGTATCTATTGGATGCAGCCATGTTGGTACTTTCTCATTGTTGTTAACATTAGGGGATTCTGGAATTTTGATGCTCAAAGGGTTGCTGTTTCTGCTCAATTTGGATGCAGCAAAAAATATGATGATCTTTTCGTGCTTTTCTTTTTTGAAATTGGTTGGATTGTGTAATTGCTACTTAGTATTTTTTGTATGTTCTAATCAAGTGTAGCTGGAACTATATTATTTTGTGTAATTGCTACTTAGTATTCTGGAACTATATTTTGAGGTGATTATTTTTCTGGGTGCTAATAGTGTTCTTGTATGAGGGAAAATATGTGTACTTTGGGGAACAAAGTAGAAAGTCAAGTGAAGTCGTAGTTGAATTGGTATAAAGGGATGATCGTTGTTTCTTGTCTTGGGAGATGGCAAAAAATTGATTCATATGTTATCCTACTATCAGGCAATAGGCTCCTTCAATTTATTTATTTTTTAATTTCTTTGCCTCTTTGTATTTTTTTTAGGATAGCCAAAAAAGATAGTTTAATTTTTTTAGCTTGTTGCTTGTATATATCACCACAATCATTCTGACTTTTACTTTTGTATGAATGAAACTCATCTCTTTCTTCATATGAAATTATGATGGCAAAAAACACTATCGAAAGTTCGAGACTTTTTATAACAGGGGCTAACACAAGCGGGCCGACACGACATGATTTATTTTGTTTTTTCCGTATGTACATAACAAACGGAATAATAAGTTAATATCAACAATCAATAAAAAGAGTAAGTTAATTAAAATTTATTTTGTTTTTTTCCTTATGTACATAACAAACAAACAAACAAACGAAATGAAGAATTAAGTGGGCCGACACGACTCGATTAAGTAAGCGAGCCGGCACGGCACGATTAAGTAAACCGGCATGGCACGACACGACACAAGTCAAACAATTAAGGGGGCCGGCACGACACGACACAATTAAGTAAGCGGGTCGGCAAGGCACGGCACGATTTTAAAAGACGGCATGGCACGACACGATTAAGTAAATGGGCACGGCACGGCACGACACGAGTCAAACGATTAAACGGGTTGGCACGGCACAACATGACACAATTAAGCAAGTGGGCTGGCACGGCACGACACGATTAAGTAAATGGGCCGGCACGGCACGGCATGGTTACAAAACAGCACAACACGACACGACACGAATGAAGAAAAATGGCACGGCACGACACAATTAAGCACGGCACGGCATGACACGATTAAGTAAACGGGCACGGCACGGGCACAGTTGGCACGGAAGAAAAGCGGCACGGCACGACACGACGGGCCCGTTTGACACCTCTAGTTTGGATACCAAAAAGAGACTGGGATTCTGACAAAGGGATGGCGAAATGCGGGGTTTGCCCCTTGTTCACGCTTCTAAACCAATATACTGTCCAGGTATTACCCACATTTGTAAACCCAGATACTATCAAGGTTATAAACCCAGATACTATCCAGGTTCACTCTTGACATTGGTAGTCTGCTTTTATTTATTTATTTATTCACAAGCAGTCTATTTAATTACTTGCAATTAATTAATGAAAGGTACTTCGATCTCTTGATGCAAATTAACACGCATATACTATTCAGGTCTTACCCACGCTTGAAGACCCAGATACTATCGAGGATGTAAACCCAAATATTATCGAGGTTGTAAACCCAGATACTCCCCAGGTTCACTCTCGACATTGGCAATCTATTTTTTTTATTCATAAGTAGTCTATTTAATTACTTGCAATTAATTCATGAAAAGTACTTCGATCTCTTGATGCAAATTAACACGCATATACTGTTCAGGTCTTATATACCCACGCATGTAAACCCAGATACTATCGAGGTTGGAAACCCAGACACTCTCCAGGTTCACTCTCAACATTGGCAATCTATTTTTTTATTCATAAGTAGTCTATTTAATTCATGAAAGGTACTTCGATCTCTTGACGCAAATTAACACGGCGTACTTGTTTAGAAGGGAGTTTGCCCACATTGTAGATTACCTCACTCACATAATTAAGCTTAAACTTCACACTGGCATTGAAAGTTAAAATTACAGATTAAAAACAATTTTTGGCTGATAAGCAAAATATAAGACAAATACTGTATAACCGCTATATAGGATGGAATACATATATCAATTTATAGAACTTCGCATGGAATGACATGATTATTTACCAAGACACTCGCGCGCTTTACTCATAATTCCAAAACTTTGTTCATGTTATTAAAAAAAAATAATAATAATTGTAAAACTTAATTTGTGCCCGTCGGATTTCCCTTTTAATTCTCTATGCGCCTATGTCTAGGAAGAAAAAAGAAAACGAAAAAAACTAACTGTAGTTTCCTCCTTTTTTTTTATCTCCTTAAAATATTCCATATTTTCACATCTTAGGTGAAAATAAAAACTAAATAAAGGAGAATTCTTGCGTATAATTCCAGACGGATCAGTCTTCTCCATCACCCTCGTCCACATCAAACATACCGCCTTTTCCTCAAATATGAAGACGTACGTATATATTGATATTTCTTTCCATTTCTTTCAGTAATTATTTGATCAATGTATTCCAAACTAGCCATCCTTATAAGTTTTGGATTTTTTTTTTCTGGGTTATCTGTTTTACAGCCACTGTAGATGATATCAAGCAATTTGTCAGGCAGAGGTGTCAAACGGGCCCGTCGTGCCATGCCGTGCCGTGCCTGTTTACTTAATCGTGCCGTGCCCATTTTTAATCGTGCCGTGCTGTGCCATTTTTCTTCATTTGTGCCATGCCGTGCCGTGCCGTGCCGTTTTGTAACCGTGTTGTGCCGTGCCGGCCCATTTACTTAATTGTGTCATGCCGTGCCGGCCCGCTTACTTAATCGTGTCGTCGAGCCTTGCCGTGCCGACCCGCTTAATCGTCTGACTCGTGTCGTGCCGTACCGTACCCATTTACTTAATCGTGCCGTGCCGACCCGCTTATTTAATCGTGTCGTGCCGGCCCGCTTAATCGTTTGACACTTGTTGTGTCGTGTCGTGTCGTGCCGTGCCTGTTTACTTAATCGTGCCATGCCGGCCCGTTTACTTAATCGTGTCGTATCGGCGCATGAATATTTATTTACCGTGTCCACCCCAATTTTGGCGCATGGATATTTATTTGCCCTGTCCACCCCAATTTTGGTCCACCTGGGAGCACTTTCGGACCCTATTAAGTATTAACTATCATCAGCAAAACTACATATTATCCAATTGGCCAAATTTTTGGGGGATGCTGAAAGCAAGAATTCATTTCCTTGTGAAATTTTATCAATCTACCCTCCATCTCTATAGTTTTACCGTTTATAATTTTTCTGACAATCGAAAAAGGGTCATTTTGCAACCAGTACATATTGTGGTTAGGCAGCATCTTCATTTTTCTTACGGTCTGTTTGACACTTGTGGAAAGAAAGGGAAGATACAATATTGAAAAATCGCAAGGAAAATTTATGGTGCTCTGTATTTTATTTGTTACTTTTCTCTCTTTCTCCTCCAACAAAACAGGAAAGAGATTTTTATTTTTTTAAAACAAAGTTCCCTTCACTCCCCTTCCTTTCCTCAATATCCAAACAAAATCTTTACTATGTAAAACACAAACTAGTAAAAAAAACAGTTGAATCTTGTCTAACGCTACCACCACCTGCAAATCAGCAAACCACGGTCAAGGGCAAGTCCCCGTACATGCCAAAATGGCATTGCCAATGCCATTTTTTTTTTTTTTTGGCTACATACGGTTTTGACCATCAAGAATAAAGTTAAACTATCTACTCAGATCCTCTACCCGAAGATGTGCATTATATTCAAGGTTGTGTAAACAGTAAAATGGTGGAACATTACGACTCCCTCTCATAATGAGGTGTATCAAAATTAGTAATTTTCCTGAGATTACAATTAGGGGAAAAAAAACGTGGAGTCCTTAGATCTGAATTACTAAGAATAATTAATGCGAGAGATCGCCAAAAATTTCAAGAATGCTGCAGCTTGAGGACGTACAGACTACAGAGAACCATGCCATGTGATCATTAACACCTGCAAAGCATTCCCTCCATTTCAATGAGAACATTTTTTTTTTTTTCCAAATCAAGCTCACTATCGACAAGTCACTTGTAGGTTTTCTAAAACCAAAACTATCCATTTATCCTTTTAAAGGAAGGAACTGGCAATAATAGGTGGCACCAGGGCAATAATTTCTATGTAGCACAAAAGCTTTCATCATGAGTAATATTTAGGGTCTAAATATGAATCAAGGCAGCGGAAGGGAAAATTGATGAGAGATGCACACAACCCAGGAGCAGAAAACTGTAACTTGAGTGAAAGGATGCCAGAATCTAATAAAGGCCCTATGCACAACACATTTGTCTTTTTCACTGTGCAGGAAGAAAAACCGTTGGCATCCAAGGCCATAATGTTAAGATTCATCATCCAGAGTGGCAAGTGCTCCATCAAAAGAGTTTGAATGAAAGCAACAAACTTTTCAAAAAACAGGAAATGATAATATTAAAAGAGTTTGCTAGAGAAAAGCACCAGTCATGCATAATAAGATAGTTGGGGTAGGGTACCAACATGTCAAGATAGCTACAAACAAAATACTGAACTACTGGAAACCCGAAAGTGAGAGGTGTTCCGTTGTCTTGTCGCCATATATAGCAGCCCTTAAATTAAGATAAACATTACCAAAAACCAAAAAGACCTTTTGACTGCATCAGTTTTGCCACCAAGCCTGGATTGATCCTTTTATCAGTTTCAGAAGATGAGTCAATCTAAAATCAGTACCATGTCATAGCCGGATCTTCTTCCACCAATAAAATATCTTTACACTCTCCCTGTAATTTTATCTCTGCACACCTATATAACCAGCCATAATGTTAAGATCATAATTTGAAGAAATGGCAAGTTGAATCTTGTTAGAATAGGCTAGTAAATTTCACTACGCAATCTAGCATTAATCCTTGATTTTAAAGATTTGCTATCAGAGGGTTCGAAATATAAGGAAACAATAGCACTGTGTTTTCATTTTAACACACTGAGACTTAGCATACCCAAAGTCAAACGAACACAACCTGACTCCAACAGACTCATGGGTCACAAGAAAACAAAGCAGTTGCTGGTGTTTTGTCCGGTCTACATTTCACATATACATAAAGCTATATCTGCAATAAGCTCCAACATTGACTGGAATTCCTTATTACTTCTCGCCAAATATCTTCTTTAACAATACAACATTTACATATCCAATTTCATTTCGAAGATAAGAAGATTGTAGCAAGGTAAAAAAAAAAAAGGCAGTGAAAAAAGAAAATACAGATATGAAAATTGAACAAGTTGTATAAAGTAAGGACCCAAACTGATAATTGCAAACATTTAAGCCATGTTAAAATACTGATATGACAATTGAACAAGTTCTGTAAAGTAAGGAGTAAGGACCCAAACTGATATGCATACATTTATGCCATGTTAAATTGCACAAACTTGCGTAGTGTTTAGTATTGCAAAGGTAGCACAAAATAACCATTTTTTCTTACCAAAGTGAAGCAAAAGCTCCTTACAATTTGCCCAAAATCCTCAGAGGCATTGGCCGCCTTCCACTTACATACAGGTCAGTTTATCAAGTGTGCTATTGTTGTGCAGCTACTACACTCCACATCTCCAAATGAGATAGAACTCATTCGGATAGCAAAAACACCAGTCTTCCTTCCGTTGTTGGATGTCATGCTTCATAGGATGGACTTGGAGTGTGGTTCAAAACAGGTCACCTTGTAACCCAACTTTCTTGAACGTATTTCTTAGAATGTCATGCTTCAAGGAAGTCAGGAAGATATTTAGAGTTTCTCATCTCTCAACTTGCTTCAGTCCCATCCCTTTCAACTTTCAAGGAGTTCCTCATCTTTTACCGTTCTAGTCATTTCTTTAATCAGACTCGATGTATGAATCACAATTTTCTTCGGTGGTATCATTTCCAGTTAGACATGCAAATGCCAAGCAATTAAGTACTGATTAAACAAATATGATGTCAGACAAAATCTAAACTATTATTTATGCTACAAACACTTCTATTGGCTCTCAGACAGTTCCCTCATCTGGGATCCCAGAGGCAGAGTATCTAGTCGCTGGGACATCCAATTAACAGAAGAAACTAGACCGTGCAAACTCATTCACATTGATCATTAAATTTAGTTTTACCAACTACATCAAGCACTGTTAAATTATGCTTATGTTGAAGACAGAACATACTAAGAAAAATACTCTTTCAGAAGCAAAGTACGTACAATAAATTAAAGGAAAACCATTCACAAACATCAAAGAAGCAACATGAGTAGACTACTTTAAGAATAGGTGTTGGCAAAAGTGTGTTAGCGTTTGGCTAGTATGGGATATTGTATTTATAGGACACCATCCAATGGTCCAAATACATGTATATATAGCAGTGATATGGATTTGCTCTTCTCCTAATCAATATTAAAATGAGCATATATGTTTTGGTAGACTGGGAAAACAAACAAACAAACTATCTAAGTCATAGATGAGGCAATTCACGTTTACCTTGATTTGGTGGGTAACACTGCCATGTTGTGTCCCTTCACTACATCCTTGAGTGAAATGAAACTTGGAATATGAGCAATCGCCTCAAATTCTGATTTATACCCATATTGAGGCTTCAAAAACTTGAAACCATGCTTTTTGGGGTCATGATAAAACAAAGCACCACTCAAACTGTGAAACAACATGATAGCTCCATTCCTCAGGAAACATATTGGGTCATATTTTCCATAAATCCACCTCCCCTCATTTGTTTGGGTTATAAAACAGAACTCTTTGCTCCATGATTTTTGAACACCGTATTCTTTCATCACCCATATCTTTAGCTTTTCAAAACCAGAACCATCACATATGCAGAGACAGCCTCTTAATACTCCCAAAACCATTTCGTCTTTCATGTCCCTGTCAATCTTGTAAAGTTTGAAAGGAGGTGGCGGAACTGATTGGAATTTCTCAATATCAAAGTTGAAAGACACAATAGATTTTGAACCCTTTTCTCCGGTACAAATCCAATGAAGAGAGCCATTCAAATAGGTAGGAGACCCTAGGTTAAAATAGAGAGAGGAGGGTACATTGCTAACCCTTTTCCATGACCCTGTGCCAAGTGTATGTATCTCAGTCATGCTACCTCTTTCCATTTCCTTACTGAAAAAGGGCTCGGGCTCACGAATCCTAATCACCTTATACTGGTTCATCTTTGGACTGAATCCCAAACCACAATAGATGGAAACGGAACGTTTTATATCCTCATCCCATTCTATGGGATCCGGAAGGTTTATAAACTCACCGGTAATTGGATTACACACTGCAATTGGATTTCTCCATACTGTGAAACAAGAACCTGCAGATGGTTCACACAAACAAAGTAATCCATTGCACGAATTCACTACTTTGAGTTCATGATCTTTGGCCCTCAATTTCACACCCGATTTAGGAGGGGGGTCCATCTCAACTATCTCGATCACCGATTCCTCATCATACACTGGTATTTTCAGCTTGGTATCAAGCTTCATTTTAATAGGCCGATCGCATCCCATATCAAAACCAGAACAATGTTCGGGTGGTTCAACCAAGTAAAGGGTACGCGAAACACGAGAAGGGGCCAAGGGCCTAATAAGAGGAAAAGCCTCTCCTCGGGCAAAGTGAAGCTTGCCGAATTCAGGGCTTGATATGAGATTGCGCCAGGTTTTACACACGCGTTTGCAAATGAGTATTCTCTTTACAGATAGCCTTACCAGAATATTAAGAGATATAAAGCTTGGGAGATCTGTTATGGAAATACCCAAATTCTGAGTTTGCTCATCTTCAGACTCGTTTACTTCTTCACTGGTGGTGGGACCCTTTCGTTTCCTTCCTCTTTTCATGGTTTTTCTGTACATTAACAAAGTGGGGTTGGATCCAATGTGAAGCACAGATCAAAACACATGCCAATATCAATGATCTAAAAGAACCAAATGATTCAATAAACTTTACAGACAGTGAAGAAATAAAATGGATACACAAATCTAAATTCAAAGTGAAAAGGGTATCAATTTAAAGAAGAACCAGTCAATTTGCACAATCAATCGACACAATGCGCATTCGTGCCTGTGTGGATGTGTGCGTGACTCTGAGAGAGAGAGAGAGAGAATGTGTTACCAGCAAGAAATTGGACCAAACTTGAAAGAATCCCAAATACAGGAGTCTCAGCAGAAACTAATCTAGCTCTTCACAGCCACTGATAAGAGTCGAGAGAGTGTTCAGGAAGCCTCGTTTAGAGAGAGAGAGAGAGAGAGACTTCTTTAGGAAGCCTTGTTTCTGGCGGGAATAGGAGAGAGAAAACTTAACGCTGAGGTGGATTTCTCGTTTGATTTTATTTTTATGGGAAGAGGTTGCCTTATTCACGGAGGACTCTGAAAGTTTACGGAGGACTCTGAAAGTTTACGGAAGCTCTAAAAGGAGCTCTACTTACACCCCATCTCAATAATCTGAATCGGTCATTTTTTAGGGTCCGCAGATTAGTGTGTGTATGTAAAAAATCAACTTGATCCGGCACTGATAGGTATGTCAAAAATTAAAGAAACAACAACGCCCTGGATCATTTCACTAGATCAACTTTGCGACAAAATTCAATTTTTAACAAATCTATCGATCCCGGGTCAAGATTTTATTTTTTTTTTTTTTTTGCATATTCACACTATTCTGTGGGCTCTACAAAATGACCGGTTCAGATTATTGCGATGAAGTGTTAGTAGGGCCCGTGGGCTTCTGGAAACTGTCCCTTTCAAGGCCCTCCGTTAAAAAGTTTCTCTTATGGGAAATCCCATAATAAAATCAGTGGTTTGATAAAATCACGTTGTGTTTTCATTATATAAAATCACTTTAGTGTGTGAGAGCTTTAAGGAGAGTTGCTAAGCAAAATGAGAATATTTTTTGATAAAATTACTTATTTTATCCAATGGCAAACAATATCTTAAGTCATGGTGCTAAAAGTCACTTTTAAAATTTGTCTTTATTCAAAAAGCTTTTTGCATTTGTTACCCTTGATTTAAAAGTGCAAGAAGTTCGTCATTTTAAAAAAAAAAAATAGGGTAAAGTTATAATCTTTTACTTTTCTAATTCATTTCGTTGAGACAAATCAATAAGTCACGAAAGTTAAACGCAAAACTAACAAAAGCGAAAAAAATTGAATGCGGAAATTTTTTGAAAGTGACTTAGTATCTTGACTTATGTTGGGAAACTCATCTATTAATGTGATTAAGGGAAACTTTCAAAAAAAAAAAAAAACCCAAACTTTGACCTCAAATACCAAAAATACTCCCAAACTTATAATTTTTTCAAGAGTACTCCAAAACTTTACTTCCGTAATAAAAAATACTCCCACTGTCTAGATCTGTTACCGCACTAACGGAAAATACTGAGTTGGAGCTTAATAGACCCCAAAACCGTTTGGGCCTTTTTTTATATATATAAATAAAACTCTCTTGCCTCCCCCAATTCACATGAAAACAGAGATTCACAACTTTAGCAGCCGCTAATAGCCGGCGATCACCAAGAGGGGAGGTGCTCCAGCCTCCTTTCCCTTCTCTCCTCCGGTCGGCACTGGATAAAGGGGTTTGTTATGTACACACCATTCTGAATACAATACTTAATAATGTAAGGTCTCACGGCATATCTTTACAATCCGAGTCGTCCATTTTTTAGCTCTAGCCATCTATATCATTTCCACAGAAAAATTAGATTGATCGCATACTAGTAAGTATTTGATTCAAATCAATGCAGTAGCAGGTAGTATTTTAACAATCCATTTTTTTTCAAGGAAAATGAAAAATTTAAGAGAGCTATCAATGTCCGGTTAACCTAATTTTCAGCAATGATAATGTTTGTGGTGAGACCTACCAATTGAACGATTTCGATTTGAAAAATATAAGTTGGAACTTACCCTATTTGGTGGTGTGCTTGAGAGATGTATTTGAAATGTGTGAATGTATAAGTGTTTTGTTCTTTTTACTTCTTTGCAATGGAAATAATTGTGTGCGAGCGTGCCAGAGAGAGTTTCAATCTCCTCCCTCAGATTAACTTTGGAAAAACCAAATCTAATCAGGCGATTGTGTTTTATTGGTTCAATTACCTCAATTAAGAGGATTTTTTCAACAAGTGAAGAAATGAAACCAACAAACTTAGGAAATCGAAGAACAAAAAGAAACAAGATACTTCGATCAATGAATCAAAGGTAAACTTACTTCGAAATTGTCTCCAACTTCAGATACAAGAACTTCAAACTGGTGATTGTTACAGGAATAATCGAGATTAATCCTAAACTACTTCCTAATCTACTTCCTAAACTACTTCGAACTGAGTTCGAGATCCTAAAACTACTTCGAACTGAGTTCGAATTCCTAAACTACTTTGCCAATGAACAAACCAAGCATCAGTTTTTTGATAGCTGTTTGTTGAAGATTTGTCCGGAGGCTTTTCACTCTTCAATTTCTTCTATTTATAGACGCTGCTTGCAATTTGAACTTCCCGCTCAATGAATTTGAACATTGGCTTGTTTCGAACTCCAACTTCCATTGGCAGTTGCTTTCTCCTCCGCGTTTGAACTTGAATCTTTCTAATTCTTCCTCCAGAAGCTCTGATTTTGAATCTGTGCAGTTTATTTAAACAAACTCGAATGACTTGTACGTTAAAGTGAATAACTGCCTCTTAATGAGCACTCCACGTGTTATAACTGCCAATTTGCTTTGTTTCCCAAGTTCACACGTGGAGTTCATATGTTTAGAAGTTAATATCATGGCTTCGAAACCACCCTTCACGTCAGTAATGGCTTGTAACTGCCAATAACTGTTTTTCATCTTTAACCATAATACGACATCGTATTGAGCCATTTATATTCCTTTAATCCAGTGTGTCTTTATCAACAGGTAATTGCCAACGTTTGGCATTTTCAATTACGTGTCAATCGATTATTGGATTTGTTAATTTTATATGTAAACATACCCCCCACATTAACATCTTTGTTCAAGGGATTTGAATAAGTGTTAATGTGCCATTTGCCGCTTCGAATTCCTGTCAACTTCCAAAGCAGAAGTTATTGGCAGTTCTCACCACTTCCAATGATGCAGTTGGAATTGATTTCTACGGTCCTTGTGAGAGGTTCATGAAAAATGGGCGGTTAACACCCACGTTCTTCACTTACAAAATTTGAATCGTTTCGAATTCAGATTTTAAGCTTATAAAAGCACTCAACTACTGGTAAAAAATGGATCACCAATTTTCACTCTGAACTTGCTTTTATCTCCTTAAGCTAAACTTAACCATGGCCAACGTTTCTGACACCCAAAATGCCTTCGAACACTTGGTTATTCAAGACCAAAACCCTACTAATACCAGAAATGCTGTTACACCAATTGTTGGTGAAATTCGAAGGGATCGTTCTTTGTTTTGGTTCAAGTAGAGGATTCTGAACCTACTGATCCATGGAACCCTCCCACTTCTCCTTCTTTTAAACCCTTTCTGTGGGGTTTTCCATCTGAGATAGTGGTGGTAAGAATGGATGACCCTGCTGGTTACAAGGGTTGGAGTAAATACCGCTCATTGGCTATGAGCAGATACTTATCTCCTCTTATTAGGCGTGACCCTAATATAATGGTACTCGACAGTCTCATTGCCACCTGCCTTACTTCTACATTCTTCAAAGTATGTGAAGATGAAAAATCTGGCTTCGCTGGCTATGGTGAACTCAATTACTTGTTCTTGAGATACACTCTCAAAAGCTTGAGCCTCCACCCATTTAGTAAAGTAATCAGTGGCAACTAGAATGAACTTGTCACCACTTCTAGAGGCAGGATAGATCATGCCAATCATATCCATTGCCCAACCCCTAAATGGCCAAGGCTTAACTACATATTGTAATTCAGTAACAGGTAATCTTTTAAGAGGTCCTGTCTTTTGACAGGCTTGGCATCCCTTTGCATAATCAATACAATCCTTAAGGATAGTAGGCCAATAATATTCATACCTTCGAATTAACCATCTCATCTTGATTCCTGCTTGATGAGCCCCACAAATACCTTCATGGACTTCTGCCATAATTCTAAAGGCATCAATCTTGCCTAAACATTTAAGCAATAAACCATCTGCTCCTCTTTTGAACAATTCTCCATTGTACATAATGTAATTAACAGATCTCAACCTTGTTGCTCTGTCTGTTTTAGCATCAGGTTTTGTTAGATAATCAATCAATGGTTGTCTCCAATCGTTCAAACTAGGAGAAGTAGTAATTTCACATACTTCGAGGTCAGTATATCTATGTTTAAGCATTGATAAGGATTTTCTCAGAGTCAACTGACAAAATTCTCTATTTTTATCAGTGATAAACTTAAATCCTGATGCTCTTTGTGCTATTGCATCTGCCTCTCCATTAAAAAATCTTGGCACATAAGTGAAGGTAATCATATGGAATTGATTAATTAACAATTTCACATATTGATGATAAGGTTTTAAACCAACACTATGGCAACCAAAATCTCCCTTCACCTGGTTTATAACTAACTGAGAGTCTCCAAACACCTCAACTATATCAACCTTCAAAGCAATCAATAGTTCTAACCCCATGACTAAGGCTTCATATTCTGCTTGATTATTGGTACATTCCCCTTCACTTATCTGAAATCCAAACTTGGTTTTCAAACCTTGAGGAGACTCTAAAACAACTCCAATTCCAGCCATTTGGGATGTTTTCGAACCATCGAACCACATCTTCCATGGCTTAATTGTTACAGTATCAACATCTGCTATTTCAGGAGTCTCAATACCATTCGGATGATCAGCTAAAAAATTAGCTAAAGCTTGTCCTTTCACTGATTTTTGAGGAACATACTCTAGATTGAATTCAATTAAAGATACAATCCATTTCCCAATTCTGCCACTAAGTACAGGTTGAGACAACATATACTTCATAACATCAGTCTGGGAAATTACATAAGTCACTCTAGGCATCATATAGTACCTGAGTTTCTTCGAAGCAAAAAACAAAGTTAAACATAACTTTTCTACTGCAGAATACCTACTTTCACAATCATTAAGAAACCTACTTAGATAATAGATAGCTTGTTCCTTTCCTTCTTCATTATCTTGAGCCAACAAAACTCCAATTGAGTCATGGTTTGCTGCCAAATATAATTTAACAGGCTCTCCCTTTTTAGGTGGAACAAGAACTGGTGGATTGATCAAGTACTCCTTGATGGCCTTGAAAGCATCATCATGCTCTTTTGTCCATTCGAAGTCCTCTCCATCCTTCAATTTCAACAAAGAAGAAAATACTTTAGTTTTCCCTGCAGTGTTAGATATAAACCTTCGAAGAAAATTCAATTGACCAAGAAATTTTTGAAGCTCTTTCTTGTTTGAAGGAGGTTTAGCTTCTATGATAGCTTTAGCTTTATTTTTATCAACTTGAATACCTTTGCTATGGACTAAATACCCTAGAAAGTTTCCTGCCATTACTCCAAAAGCACATTTAGCAGGATTCAACTTCAATTGATAATGCTTCATCTTTGAAAAGGCTATCTTCAAATGTTCTACATGATCATCAATAGATTCTGATTTGACAATAATGTCATCTATGTAGCATTCTAAAAAACCCCCAACTATTTCATGGAAGATAGTGTTCACAGCCCTTTGATAAGTTGCACCAGCATTTTTCAGCCCAAAAGGCATTTTGACCCACTCAAAGGTCCCAAGATTACCAGGGGCTCTAAATGCAGTTTTATGAACATCTTCTTCGGCTATACAAATTTGATTATACCCTGAATGACCATCCATAATAGACATAATTTTGTGGCCTGCAGAACTGTCCACCAACATGTCTATTACAGGCATTGGGTATTCATCTTTAGGGGTTGCAGTATTCAAATTTCTAAAGTCAATGCACACCCTAATTTTCCCATTTTTCTTGATAACAGGAACAATGTTTGATAACCATTCCACGTATCTTGCTGTTCTGATAAAACCTGCATTTAAAAGGTTTTGAATCTCCTTTTTTACCAATAAAATGGTTTCAGGAGACATTTTTCTTGGAAGTTGTTTGAAAGGTTTGCAATTAGATTTAATAGGCAACTTATGTTCAACCAAATCTCTACTCAAACCTGTTAATTCTTTATAACTCCAAGCAAAGCATTCTTTGTTCTCTTTGAGCACTGTGATCAATTTGGCCTTCGAAGTAGCATCGAGCTCTCTGTTGATCTATACAGTGTTCGGAACAATTCCATCTCCCAATTCCACTTCCTCTAAAGGATCTTTGGGAATCAATATAGTTTAAAAAAGCTTCTTCGAATCCAGTTGGCTTCAACCCCCAGTCAGATTTTTCAGCCAATAATTCCTCCCAATCATTTGTTTCTTGTAACTTTTCCTCTACTTCTAGAGCCATGAATTTGACTAAGGCCAAGGAGTTGGCCTCTTCGAACCCTGTCTTGGACTCACATCCAAGCAGCCTCATCTGGTGGGTTGTCTGATTCATAATCAACTGCTTGTTTAAGCTTAGACTTTAACTCTGCCAATTCTCCAATTTCCAACACACTGGATGGAGGGGTGGCAGGTTGTGCAATTTCACTTAGAGGAATGATCTCAGGCTTATACATTTCAGCCTCTGCACAATTTGCTGAAGTACTGAAGGGATGTGGATCTGCCTTCACCTCTTCGACCCCCACTTCTTTCCCATTTTCATACTTCACAATCATCAGGGCTTGATGCATCGAAGATGGAATACAACCATTGACATGAATCCAATCCCTACCAAGTAAAGCATTATACTTACTTGTAAAAGTATCCACCACAAAAAATGCTGTATCAATTTCTACTTGGTCAACTTTCAGGCATATAGAAACAATTCCTTTGGGATTTTTACTTTCACCAGTAAACCCAGCAATGGATGTGCTTGTTGGGATCAATCGAACCTCTTCTTTTCCCAACTTCTTCAAAGTCCTGGAAGGTAAAATGTTCACTGCTGCACCATTATCAACCAATACTCTGTTTAACAAAATCCCATCAAACAATGCAGATATGTATAATGGCTTCAAATGGTGCCTCATATCATTGGAAGGCGATTTGAAAGGATAAGAAAGATCAGCACAATTCAAATCCACTATCAAAGGATACTCAGAATTTGTTTCTGTATCTGGGACAAAAACTGCTCTTTCCTTAGAGGTCACTTCTGGCTCTTCCATAGCATTAACCATAATCATAAGCTCCTCTTCTTCTTCTTCCTTTTGAATCTTAGAAACCAAGGCTCCCCAACCTTCATTCCAACCATTATCATATGTAAGGTTATACTCTTCATCACTTGATACATCAATGATCTCCATAGGAGCAACTGTTGGTTGTAGTGCCCTTCGAACTGATGAGCAGTCTGGTCCAAAAGGTCCAAAATCAAATGAAGGAGCAACCATGTTAATTTGAACTTCAGGCAAAGTCCCAAACTGAATGGTCCTTTTTTCCTGTATTGGTAATTCTGATCCATCCTCTATTGTGTCCATCTTTTCAGAAAACTCCACTGCAGAAGTTTCCATGGGGGATAATGTTTCAACAGGAGATGAATTCATACCTCCACCTTCTTCCTGTTCCACTATCATGGCCTCTAATAGGCCAGACTGATAGCTTGCCAAGGAATTTGGTGAAGCTGGACTATTTCGAGGTACTTCACTGTCCATTCTTGCAGCCAGACTTTCCAGTGTTTCCCTCTCTGATTGCGTAAACCCCCTTCGAAGAGATTCTTCAGAATCTTCCCTTCGAAGTCTGTTAAACCTTGGGTTAAACTTATCACCCCCATTATGATTATCCTTGGTGGCATATTCTTCCATTTGGAAACTAGTATACCTCCTTTGCAGCTTCCTCTTTTGAGTTCTTGTTAACATAGGGATCATTTGAGGTGTTTTAGTCTTTGGATCTCTGACCACCACCCATTGACCAGCAGGAGTGTTTGGAGGTTTAACCATCTTGTTTCCAACTTTAGAAGGGGTTTTATATCCCTGGAAGAGTTCTGGTTTAACTTTCTTTAAAAACCAATCAGGAACTCCTTTTACCAAGGTGAATTGTTCCCCTTCTCCTTCAGTTTCCTGGTCCATTAGGGCCTTTCCAGTGTTAACCTTCTTCAAAGGAGGATAATCCCTCTTCGAAGCTGGTGGAACTGGACTCGAAGGCACATTTCTCTTTGACACCGGCCAAGGCTTCTCATTTCTTCCATGATTTGGGCTTATCCATGGTTTTCTTTCATTATTTTGATCCAGAGCCTTCCTTTCCATCCTTTTTGGAAAAAAATCAACCCCCTGTCGATCCAAATCTTTGAAAATCAGATAATTAGCCCTGCATTCCATACATAAGCATTCCAGAAAGGATGCTTCAAGCATGGGAAGATGAGATTGCTTAAAACCCTTTTTAGAAGAACTTCCTATTGCATAATCTTGCCGGTGAGCCTTTCCATCATTACCTCGAAGTTGGCCAATTTTTGGCTTTCCTCTTCCAAACTGAATAGAATTCATCCCAACATGAACTCGTCTGTTTTGCCATACCTCTTGAACTGTTTTAGCCAAAGAAGTTGGCACATTGGTATTAGCAGTTACTTCTTCAATCTTTGGGAATGGATCTGTGTCTATTCCCATGGTCTTTTCTGGAAACATAATCCTTCCTTTCTTAATTTGCTCCTGAATCCTGTCACGAAAAACATTACAATTCTTAGTTGAATGAGTCCAGGAAGCATGCCATTTGCAATAGTTCTTCCCTTTCGTTTCTTCCAAAGTTGGAAGTTTAACATTTTCAGGAAGTTTGATAAACTTTTTCTTCAAAAGGTAATCAAAAATTTCATCTGCTTTAGAAACATCAAATGAGTATACTTTGCTAACTGCTTTCTTATTAGTCCTTGGTGCTATAGAAGAATCCTTTCGAACTAAACATTCACACACACAAGGGTCATGCTCAACAATTTCAGCAGCATCAATTTCATAAGTAGAGTCTTTATAATAGGTTGAATAAGAAGAGTTGTTCCTGTCGACATCTTCTTCTAACAAAGATTCATATCTAGAAGCTTTGTAAGTTAAGTCAACCAAATCTCTAAACTCTGTAGAATCGAACTTCTTCCTAAGTTCTCTACTCAAACCATCTTGTGCTATTCTCACAAATTCAACTTCTGGTAGTTGCAGTTTACATTTGTTCCTAGCCTTTTTAAACCTAGCAATAAAGTGAGCAGCCTTTTCATCAGGCTTTTGCTTTAACCTTGCTAAATCAGCCATAGTGACTTCAGGCTCAGTTTGATAAAATTGTGCATGGAATAATTCTTCCATCCTTTGCTAATTTGGAACTGACTCTGGTGTTAAATTAGAGTACCATTCGAAGGCTGTTCCTGTCAAAGAATTAGAAAACAATTTCAACTTAACGAACCCATTATTGCCTAATTCTTTACATTGAGCCGTAAATCTGGCAATATGCTCTGTTGTTGATTGTTTTCCATCCCCATGGAACAAAGTAAAATCTGGGATTTTGAACCCCCTAGGGACTTCGAACTGCCTATCTATCCATTCTGGATAGGGCTTTCTATAAATTTGGGTTTGTACTCCTCGGTTCAAAGGTCCATATACCTCTTGCATAAGGCCTAATATTTCGTCTCGAAGGGCTGGACGTTCTCCTAGAGGCACTCTTGTATTAACAGGTGGCTCCCAAGTAGCATTTCTAGGCATATTATCTTCTGGAAACCTCTGAAAAGGATCATCAAAAAGCCTATGTTGCTTAAAACCCCCTTCTTGCTTTGCAAGAGGTTCATATAAGTGGTTCGAATGTATCCTACCCATCTCTGGTATCCCTGCATACTTAGGAATTCCGATCTCTGGATTAAACCTTTTTGCACTGGTCCTATCTTTCTCATTAAAATGACTTCCAGGAGTGAATACATACTCATCAAACCCGTAATCATTGTTTCTAAAACCCTTATCCTCATTTAAACCATCAAAGTTTGGTTCGAATGGGACATTAGTGTTCTGTTTGAACACTTTCTTAGGTTTAGGAGCTTGATAATCATGAGTTTTTGCAGGTTCATACCAAGATTCTGGTATATCATCTACATTTATAGGCTCTTTTCCAGGCCTTGACTTAAATTTGCTTGTACTAGCTTCTCCTTTATCCTTCTCAAACGAGGGCAAAGGATCATGCCTAGTTACTGATTGCTCTTCTAACTTTTGTAACATAAGTTTCTGGGTTTGAGCCAGTTCTTTAAATGTGGCAATCATTTCAGCAAACTGATTAGATGACACACTTCCTCCAACTTCTGGATTCTTTGGGTCATCCACATGTACAGTTCTGTTACTCCTAGTATTCATTCGAGAACTCTGGCCAATCCCTGTATTTAAGTCTTGACCAGTACGAGTCTCTGGTCCTATTTGTAGGCCTTCGACTTGTTCATTCTCTCTAGAATTGTTCTCGTCTTCTGGCATTTGGCCAACCTGAGAATCATCCGCTTGCTTCCTAAGTTTTGGAGCCATTCAACACTTTCAGGGGTCCCACTGGGCGTGCCAAAAAATGTGTTTGGTTCTTTTTACTTCTTTGGAATGGAAATAATTGTGTGCGAGCGTGCCAGAGAGAGTTTCAATCTCCTCCCTCAGATTAACTTTGGAAAAACCAAATCTAATCAGGTGATTGTGTTTTATTGGTTCAATTACCTCAATTAAGAGGATTTTTTCAACAAGTGAAGAAATGAAACCAACAAACTTAGGAAATCGAAGAACAAAAAGAAACAAGATACTTCGATCAATGAATCAAAGGTAAACTTACTTCGAAATTGTCTCCAACTTCAGATACAAGAACTTCAAACTGGTGATTGTTGCAGGAACAATCGAGATTAATCCTAAACTACTTCCTAATCTACTTCCTAAACTACTTCCTAATCTACTTCCTAAACTACTTCGAACTGAGTTCGAGATCCTAAAACTACTTCGAACTGAGTTCGAATTCCTAAACTACTTTGTCAATGAACAAACCAAGCATCAGTTTTTTGATAGCTGTTTGTTGAAGATTTGTCCGGAGGCTTTTCACTCTTCAATTTCTTCTATTTATAGACGCTGCTTGCAATTTGAACTTCCCGCTCAATGAATTTGAACATTGGCTTGTTTCGAACTCCAACTTCCATTGGCAGTTGCTTTCTCCTCCGCGTTTGAACTTGAATCTTTCTAATTCTTCCTCCAGAAGCTCTGATTTTGAATCTGTGCAGTTTATTTGAACAAACTCGAATGACTTGTACGTTAAAGTGAATAACTACCTCTTAATGAGCACTCCACGTGTTATAACTGCCAATTTGTTTTGTTTCCCAAGTTCACACGTGGAGTTCATATGTTTAGAAGTTAATATCATGGCTTCGAAACCACCCTTCACGTCAGTAATGGCTTGTAACTGCCAATAACTGTTTTTCATCTTTAACCATAATACGACATCGTATTGAGCCATTTATATTCCTTTAATCCAGTGTGTCTTTATCAACAGGTAATTGCCAACGTTTGGCATTTTCAATTACGTGTCAATCGATTATTGGATTTGTTAATTTTATATGTAAACAATAAGTACCCAAACCTTAAAATAGAGAACCTTAAGCAGAACCTTAAACAAAGGATCAAAACAAAATAGGTTTATCTATTTTTTTAGTCCTTACAAAATGCATTGCGTTTCAATGTTGTCCCTATAAATCTTTATGTTTCAATTTCATCATCACTTTAAAAATCATAGTTCAATGTTGCCCTTGCTGTTAATCAACTAACGGGTTTTGCTGATGTGTCTAACAGAATCTGTGGAGGAGCTAAAGTTGTATTACCTGATGCCACTTTGGCAAAAAAAGAAAAGGAAAAAGAAACCCTCAAACTGGTTACCATGACCAAAACCCACCTACCATGACCCATCCGAAACACCATTGCAAACTTCTCCGTGCACCCACCACCGACATCTACAAATGCCACCTCTCCAAAACAGCGCCGTAACCACCACCACCTCGATATCCGCCACAAATCCGTTGGCTCATCTTTTAATTTGATAGAAAACTAGAGTCTATAGTTGTTCAGGATCATCAATTGGGTGGGAAATTTGCGAACTTTTTGCTGAGGATTTTTTGATTATGGGGTGGTTTTTGTGAGGAAGAGTTATGGATGAAGGAGCAACTGAGCATTTAATTGAGCACCAACAAAAGTTTTTTTTATCTTCTTCTACTATTCCGAGTGTTTAATCAGATGGATTAGATTGGTCAATTAGCTGGGTGCATCTAATTCAGAGGAGAGAAATTTGAAACAAAGAAATACTATTCTAAAAGAAGAGACACCTAAAAAATGAATGAAAAATCCAGCCATAGACCAAATATTCTCAGACCTCCACCATGCCTTCAAAATCCAAAATCGCCAAATCGGTGATGAGTTTTCCACTGGGTTACTTTAATAGATTGGAGATTTGCAGGGATTGAGGAGAGTACCGGTTTGGATCTTGGTGGGTTAGGTGCGGTGATTGTGGTCCTGGCATTATGGCAATGGGTGAGTGGTGACGTCCCATGCCGGTGGTTATGGATTTGATTGGAGTGGCGAACAAAGAGATAGAGAGATGGTTATGGATTTGATTGGAGTTTTTGATGGAAGGGTAACATTGACATGTGCCATAAACTAAAAGGGTAAAATTGAATCAAAAAAATTTACAAGGATGAAATTGAAACGGAGACTATTTTAGAAGGACCAAATAGGTAGATAAGCTAAAAAATTTCATCCGATACATATATATCGAAAACTGATCGGATCAAGCGCATCCGGGTATTCTTTTTTGGAGATTCCTCCCGGGGGCTCTTAAAAACACGTTTTAAAAACATTGAGCGGTTCGGATCGTCAGAATTTGGTCCGAGAAGTCGAAAATACCCATAGGTCCGCATGGAAACTTAAATAAGGGTCCATTATTAGAAGTTTGTTATACCCAACCCGCGACCAAAGTCAAGACCCCACATCCCTACTCTCTCTCTCTCTCCAAAACACCAAAACCCACCATCATAACACTCCAAAATCGGTTGTCCAAGCTCGAATACGTTAAAATCCGCAAAGGGGAGTCGAGATTTTCATGTTTTCTTCATGAGACATAATGAAAGATAACAAGAGTGGGCACAATGAATACAAATATATGAAGAAACCCGTTGGCGCTAAACATTTCATTTGTCCATCCTCGAGTACATGGTCATTGTGTTCATCCATGCTGAACAAGTAAACAATACCCATGGCACTCCCCCATCCACTCCGCACCCGCCACATCCATGCCCTCCCTTTCCCAAAACCAGACCTCAATCCCACAATCCAGCAACAACCATGGAAGCCGGCCCACCACCAATGTCACAATTGCAAAAAAAATGGGAGACAAAGGATCCATGCAATTGCGGCGAACGCTGCCGGCATCAAAGTCGCCAACGACCCCCGTCGCGTAGCCAGCCACAGAGCTATTCCCACCATCGAAGCCACCCTATCATCTGGATCTTGTAAAGCACCCATTTAATCTTCCCTAATTTCTATTTGTTCGTTAGATTTCGTTGATTTGAATACAAATTAGTTTCCTAATTTTTCAAAGAAACAATTGTTCTCAAACTATGGTCGCTCGAAAATTAGGGCTTTTCTAAAATCAGGGCTTCTGAAAACCTAGACATGAATGAAGGCATTGTTGTACCCTACTTCATTGTTGTATCCTAGAATTAGGGCATTTGGGAAACTAGAACTATTACAGAGCTAGATTTTTTTTTTTTTTTTTTCCCTAAGACGAATTTGACTTCAAATTATGGTTTCTTTCCCCGTTTTCATGCTAGGCATTGTTGTACCCTATCGTCCAACTGATTATATCTTCTTGGACAAGATGTTAGTGCCACTTTTGGAGCCATTTTAACACTAAAATAAACCATTCTGACCTTTCTCAATTAGCAACACTCTGCATCTGATAAAATGTATTGATTTTACAGTGCGGAATGAACAAGAAGGATGTATGTTGTTTCTTCACCGTTTTCCTCAATCAAGTCCATTCCTTTTATTCCCAAACTGAATTACCCACTACCCACCTCTTCATTTCTCAAGCAAAGGGAAAACATTGCGTGCCAGTGTATCTCAGGATATATAGGAAGAACATCAGCTTTTATTGTCTTTAGTTGTTTCTTTCTTGTCTGTGTTGTGTGTGAGTTTGAAAGCGGAAGTTGTGTAGCATTATCTTCTTCAAAGTGGTTGCGAATTGTGATGCTGCCTTTGTAGTGTCAGTTCTTGGACTTCATCTAATTGTATCAATCAATGCAACAGGTGGAAATGATCTTGGAAAGACAACAGGAAACATAGGTGCAAGAGTTGGAAATTTAGGCACTTTTTGGATCAGGATCTTTTGTGTTCCAGTTGATTCGCTTCGAGTTTGTAAGTTTGTGCCTGCCAAGTTGGTGCACGGTGAATTTCACTTCGTTACTATCATTTTATGTTTTCTTACCCGTTGCAAATGGATCCGGACCCAGCCTTTGGGTCCATCATACAGATAATGTCAATCGCACTTGCATATTTAAACATTCCACGGATCATCGATTCACGGTCCTTTATGTCATGTTAGTATTTCTCAGAAAGCCCAAAAAAATCCAAAATTTTCCCCACGCATAAACCAGGATCCAGAACACCATTGAGTCCAAATTGAGTTGAACTAAGGTAATGCAGAGCGGAAAAAAGAAATTACCCCCTCTATAAGCTGTCCTATGAAAATTTTAGCTATTGATTTATTTATCTGCAACTATGTAAATCCATCAGTGCACACTATAAGAAACACGAAGAAAAATGTTCAAATAACAAGCTCTTATAATCCATCAGTGCACTCCTTAAGAGAGAATGAAGCCTACCCCGCTTCATCACCACCAACGTAATAACCATGACTGCTAATCCCATGATGGATGCTGTGACAGCTCCACGAGAAAAGCTGGTTTCGGCACTCCCATTGGTGTCCGCTGTTGAGCCTCCAAATAGATCTTGAAAATAATCAGATAACGTGCTCATCATCTCAACCACTTTTTTCATACCAGGTTGAAAAAATTGCACAAACAGCAGGGGAATAACGTGCTCATCATCATCTGTTTCCTTGATAACTTTTTCAGTGATGCCACATGCAAATAAATCTGAGCTGTTCCATCAGCCCCAAAACAAAACAAACAGCTTCATATCTCAAAGCCAAGGCAACTCTGGAAGCAATCGAATGTATAAACGCCACTCAAGATGCATTAAACCATAGTACAAACTAAACAAAGTTATTCTCATTGCCTGATCAAAACTGACAAGATCCTATGTCATACATAGAATGACACACCAGTGAGGGTAGCGCAAGAAAAAACACGAAGTTAACCTTTCCTATATACAAGTAGCCAACAAAAGCATGATGCCTTTCAGAAAATTTCAGAAGATCCAATGACCAAATTAAAACTGAATGAGGACAAAAAGGCATGGTATCCTATCGAAATTAGAATTTATAAAGAAGCAATTAAAACATATGCATATGATAGAATACTAGAACATCATAAACACTAAGTACTTCAGCTTTACATATTAGATTAAGATACCTTGCTTAACTAGCTGCGAAACTGTTGATACAGACTCCCCTTCCTGCACTATAAAATGGAACAAGAGAAAAGGAAAGACATACAAATGTTCCTCAAACAACTGGCTATCACTCTCAACCATCTGCATTAGAAAAGGCAAGGAATCATCATTCAATTCCTATCTAATTTTTGATGCCGCACCAAATTACTATCGTCACACCAACTTTCACTATTGCCACTCCAAAATTCACTATTGCCACTCCAAATTTAATATAGCCACTCCAAAATTCACTATTGCCGCTCCAAATTTCACTATTGCCACTCCAATTTTGGAACTAATTCCTAAGCAAAATCAAGCGTGGGAATGGAACGGTTAGTCCATTCTCATTCTATACCAATGTTCATCCATTCCTAACTCCATTCCATTCCAATAAATCAAACACAACCAAGTGGGCTTCAACAAAACAGATATAGGTTGTTGAAAACCGAGATGAGGTGGGTTTCAAGGATTTGTATCTTAGGCTTATTCAACGTATTTCCAGGCCGGTATAGCTTTGCAGAGTTAATTTCCATGAAGCTGAGCCAAAATACACAACATTTAAAAGTTTGGCCATGCAGATTTATTAGACCCCAAAACAGTTACTTTAAAAAAGTTATTTACAACAATCTGTGTGGAAAAAAATACCGGCAAAGAGCTCATCGATTTCTCGTATAAGAGAAGAGGTGATGAAACACGATCGATTAGGAGACCATTGAATATGGAGTTTTTTCAATGATATTGGGAAGATGGTAATATTGTGGAGGAATGAAGAAATAAATTAGTTGTAGGTGGTGGAGTTACTTTTACCATAAATTGTTCAAATTTTGAATTCGGATTTTCAATTTTAACACAAATAAATTATCCTCTCCAGGTAAAATTATAATTGGATTTAGGTATCAAATAAACATGGTCATGTTTATCCGCTCAAGAATCGGCATTCCTATCAATTACTACCTTTTATAGATTAAAATTCCAATTAGTCATTGGTATTGTTATCAAAGAGGATATTATAAATTAAAATCCCAAATATCAATTAGTAATGTAGGAAATGATGAACATGATCTTTGTATTGATAATTAAAAGATTTAATTTGAACATTTAACAAAAGGATAATCAAATAATTGCCTTACACATTAACCTCGCTATGTTGATACCACTTGTAGCAACCATGTCCCTCCTCGCGAAAAGTCATTCTACAATAATATATAAGATAAGATATCCACAATGATTTACTTGATATGTAAGTGATATGTGTGCTCATTGAGATTTATTAATGAGAATGGATGAGGCTGCCTGTGGATCGTAGGAAATTTGGTTAAAAACCAAATTTATCCGAACCAAGTAAAAATCTTGTGTGTTCTCTTGGTTTGATTTTTGGCTCAATACCCATTTTGCGCAAGAACCCCAACAAGATATGTATTGCTTTCATATCAGTCCTTAATTCCTTAATTAGTGCACGTACATCTCTCCCTCTGATTCCTTAATTAGTGCCCGGATCTCATTTCCTAATTATAGGTATTGATTTTGTAATATATGTGAAGATAATTTCTAGAATTTATGAGACTAAAAAAATATAAAAAGAGTAAAAATAAAGGACATAGTTAATTAACAAGGTAATTTCAAATTTTATGATTTGAAAGCTCAGCATTGAATTCTTGCCTTTTCAAATTCTTAACATTTTCAACACTATAGATGCAATTTTAAGTATTTAATAGCTAAACCTTCTATCCTTGCCTTTTATGCTATTTCCTTGCCTCTTTATGAAAAATGAGGGATGGAAGGATTTCATTGCAGTACTATTTATTTTTATCAAATCTATTGTTTTCCATAACATCTTTATACATGCATCCATGCACACGAGACAATAGTAAAAAATTCAATAGTATATCATTACTATATCATTCCATTTAGAAACAAAGATGCCATTACAATAATAGTGGCTCTAGAAAATCATACTAAAAGGGGTGTTTATAAATAATTTGAAGGAAATAAATAAGTTTTTTATTCATATACTAGTTGTCTTTGCTCACCTAAAGTTTCCTTATCTGAATAATTTTATTATTTTGTACTGTATAATTTTATTCTTTTTTTTTTTTTTTTTTACTGTGGTGTAATTTATGAGTGAGTACACTTCAAATCTTCCTAGATCTTCGGAAAGTGAATTTCCAAACACATGCAGATACCGCAATTGATAGCATGTTTCTATATATGCCACCTTTGAAGCTATATAGCTCTCAAACCTCAAACGTCAAAATCATTTCTCTTCTACTAGTTTCTCTTTCTTGCATGCAATAATATACATACATATACACACGAACTTGGGACAGAAAGCTAGTCAACACCATGGCTGATGATAATCGTCTAATGTATTTCGACAACATCCCTTGCGCCTACTGCGGTAAAATTTTTAAGGTACATATTTATACTTTTGTGCATACATAGAGAGACACAGAGATTGGTATGTATTTATAACTTTTGTGCATACATATGTATAGTTTGAGTCTCGAAATATGCATGATTTTTTTTTTCCTTACCATCAATATGCTTGAAATTTGGTCTTTCAAAAGCATCTAGTCAGAAACAATGGTTTCACACTCACAGACATTATCCATGTCGGGTTTTAATCGAAGAGAATGTGTGGCTTCTCTGGATCAAGGGATCAAGAAATTAATTACCTTAATAGAATAAAAATTTCGGATCAATTATAGAATGACCCAAACCTTGAAACAGTAAACCAAAAGATACAGAATATGAAAGACAAAACAACAAACCTTTTCTTCATGTTGATTCTTAATGTATAATGTATATTCATCATTCTTCTTTCTCTCATTTTTGAAAGTACACTCAACTTAAACCCGTGGGGATTCTTAGATCTGACACAGTAGGGGCACTCAATAATGCTAACTCTACAATATTTCAAAAATGTACACTCAAAAGTTCATGGTTCAAAAGTTCAAGAGGGCATGTGACCCTTCCCTAGCCTCTGGATTCGACCCTAACTAATCATACAATCCCACGAGGCCACGACGAATTTGATAGGAAGAAAACATAGTTCAAATTTTTGTGATAGAATTTTTTTTTTCCCTTTTCAATTTTTTTGGCATAAATGACATACATATATATAACATGACTCTATCTCTCTCTCTCTCAAGGCTTGGATACCAAAAAGAGACTGGGATTCTGACAAAGGGATGGCGAAATGCGGGGTTTGCCCCTTGTTCACGCTTCTAAACCAATATACTGTCCAGGTATTACCCACATTTGTAAACCCAGATACTATTGAGGTTATAAACCCAGATACTATCCATGTTCACTCTTGATATTGGTAGTCTACTTTTTTTTAATTTTTTATTCACAAGCAATCTATTTAATTACTTGGCTGTGCAACACCAATGCTCTGGATGCTGAATGAAAGAAGCATGGTAATGTGCACATAAATCAAAATGATTCTTGGGTCTGCCCTCTCTGATGCCTTTTGGCTTTGATTTGAGGGCATGATTCCGCAGCAAACGTGACGGTATAGGGGGATCACTGTTTCAGTGGTATTCTGTGAGCAGCCACTTTGTGCATTTATTGCCAAAGGTTAGGTCTGTCTCCAATCCATCTGTTTCAGTGGTATTCTGGGAGCAGCCACTTTGTGCATATATTGCCAAAGGTTAGGTCTGTCTCCTATCCTTCCCCCGCCCATACCCCCAATTATTGGGGATTAAATGGGTTATGTTATTGTTGTGGTGTTGTAATCTATTTAATTACTTGCAATTAATTAATGAAAGGTACTTCGATCTCTTGATGCAAATTAACACGTATATACTGTTCAGGTCTTACCCACGCTTGAAAACCCAGATACTATCGTGGTTGGAAACTCAGACACTCTCCAGGTTCAATCTCGACATTGGCAATCTATTTTTTTATTCATAAGTAGTCTATTTAATTCATGAAAGGTACTTCGATCTCTTGACGCAAATTAACACGGCGTACTTGTTTAGAAGGGAGTTTGCCCACATTATGGATTACCTTTTAGAAAGTATCCCTTGTGTAACCTTTGTTTTTTGGTATGCTTTTTGGTTTTTGGGTTGATGCATGTGAAGAGTGTTATAACTTATCTCGTTAAATCTGAAAGGCCAGAAAATCCCTTAATAGAATGTGGCATTAGTTTTATTTTAGCTTATTGATGGGAAAAGAGAGAACTCAATTTCACACTCAACACTCAAACCTCACTCACATAATTAAGCTTAAACTTCACACTGGCATTGAAAGTTAAAATTACAGATTAAAAACAATTTTTGGCTGATAAGGAAAACCCAAGACAAATACTGTATAACTGCTATATAGGATGGAATATGTATATCGGTTTATAGAACTTCGCATGGAATGACATGATTATTTACCAAGACACTCGCGCGCTTTACTCATAATTCCAAAACTTTGTTCATATTATTCAAAAAAAAAAAATTGTAAAACTTAATTTGTGTCCGTCGGATTTTCCTTTCGAAATTGATACGCACCCCTCCCTGACACAGCTCCCCCCCATGGCCCCACCCCTGACACGCGCCAAATGACTGTTCTACCCCTCATCCCCTCCTTTAATTACTTTTTTATATTAATTTTGTTATTTATATTAATTCATTTCTTTATATAAATTCATTTAATTATTTAATTCATTTCTTTAAATTAATTCATTTAATTATTTAATTCAGTTTTTTAAATTATTTATTCAATTTTTTATTTAGTTATTGTTGATACCCCATTTTGTTCCGCCGCTCCAGATTAACAAAAAAAGCCTACTATTTTTAAGTCCGATGAAGCGAAATGCGTGAAAAGACATCGGCAACCTCATATTGTAAAATACGCGCCACTACATGAAAAATAACATATCCTAGGATCCGATCGGACAACATCGACCGTTTGTTTGAGTCTATACACTACATCGAAATTATTGGTTGAATGAGAAAAAAAATACCGTCACTTGGCAACTTAGCACATTTATCCACTACACCTTTGTTTGATTCTATACACTTAATACTGGATCCCACAAATGTGTGGTGGATAACGGCTTAACACCACTTGGCGGTGCCCCAAGACTGATTGTAATATTTATTTACTTTTAAATGTGATTGTAATATTATTCACTTTTACAATTTTTTTTTAATTTATTATCATTGTTAAGAAAATTAACTAATTAAAATAATATAAAGTTTCTAAGTATAAAGTCAAATTTAAATGTCAATGTAAAAAAAGAATTTACTTGCAAATGTAATTTGAGTAAACCAAATTAAATAAGTAATTAAATAGTTAAAGTTCAAAATTATCTTCATCCTTTTCTAGTACCAAATCAAGGGGACTTAATCAACCAAACAGACTATTTATTAATTTTACAATATGTCCTGTGATGCCCCAACAACTAAATTTATTCTTCAAGACTTCATCTTGGTTTGAAGGGTTGAAATTTCAAACAGGATGACTTGCCATTTTTAATCCTCTTATGATTGGCTTTCCTGTGGCCCCGTTCCGCTAAAAAAAAAAAAACAGTATTGTTTTAACTAAAAAACTATCTCATTCCATTAACAAAAAACTACTTAGTTTTTTTGCAAAACTAAAAACCAAAAAAGCCAAAAAAACTAGTTAGTGGAACAAGTTAGTTTTTTTGCAAAACTCAACATACAAAAAACTAGTTTAATAGAACAAGTTACTAGTTTTTTTTCAAAACTAAAAGCCAAAAAACCAAAACCTAGTTAGTGGAACAAGTTAGTTTTTTTGCAAAATTAAAACATCCAAAGAAACCAAAAAACGAAGTTAGTGGAACACCCCTTGTGTATTCACAATATAATTGAACAAGAAAAAAGTGAAAAAGAAAAAAAAAAAAAAAAAAAAAAAAAAAGGGCTGGCCGAAATGGGGGGTAATGGGGGAAAGGGGGTGGGCCTGAGTTTTGGGGGGATGTCAGAGGGGGGAGCGTAACACCTCTCTTTCCTTTTAATTCACTTGCTATGCCGAGGAAGAAATCGCTTGCTATGCCGAGGAAGAAAAAAGAAAACGAAAAAATTAACTGTAGTTTCCTCCTATTTTTATTTTTATTTTTTTTAGTCTCCTTAGAATATTCCATATTTTCACTTCTTAGGCAAAAATAAAAACTAAATAAAAGAGAATTTTTGTGTATAATTCCAGACGGATCAGTCTTCTCCATCAACCTCGTCCACATCAAACATACTGCCTCCTCAAATACCAAAACGTACGTATATATTGATATTTCTTTCCATTTCTTTCAGTAATTATTTGATCAATGTATTCCAAACCAGCCATCCTTATAAGTTTTGGATTTTTTTTTCCTGGGTTATCTGTTTTACAGCCACTAGAGCGGATATCAATCAATTTATCAGGTAAGCGCATACCATCAATTTGTCAAGTAAGCATAGAAATTAGAATTCCAAACAACTTTACCTGTAGTTTGAAAAATTATCAGAATTACCCAATAGTGGTTTTTAGTTCCTACCCCTATTATACGTGCAGTACCTTTTTGGAGTTTTCTCTCAGTCTTTCTTCTCTCTATTGTTTTCCCAGTATTTTTTTTTTCCTTCTAGTTTCTCGTTTGTAATATTATTCCTATTGAGCATATACTTATTTTGACAATAAAGAACAGTCAACTAGCTTATTTGAAGATCAAGAATACATCATACTTACTTTTATACTTTAATAAGTCCACGAAATGTTGGGCAGGGTTCTGGATAATTATATGTCGTGCAGGGTCCATTGCTAAGTTTTGAATCACGTATGTTGTATACTTACTTACTAGCATATGACCCGTTTTATGCACGAAGTAAACCAAAAATTATTTCCAAATGTTTTTCATTGAAAAAGATTCCCATGTTTCTAACGACATAAAAATGTTATGAAACAAATATTATTAATTTATTGTATCAACCATGCAAAGATACGTGCTTTGCAAATGACAAATCAGAATATAATCTTTGTCACAATGCCTAAATAGCCATTGTATCAACTAAATTCAACAGGGAATTAAACTCAACAAAATATCCAAAAACTAATAAATAAAAAATCATTTTAATCATACGACCCCAATGCTCATCAGTCACGCCTCAAATCTGACACGTATAAGATAGAATAGTGAAAGTATCATTCCCGTGTATATAAAATTTGAGCAGTTAATATGCTTGACATGGATAGATTTTTTTACCTTTCAAAATGAACAAACATTCAATTGGGTCGTCCTTTTATATCTCATGAACATTGACCTAGGATTTTCCTTTTGAAAACATTTGCACATCCTAGCACAAAATTCACATTATGCACGACCACAAATACTTTGATCACATGCATATAATTCAAAACTAATTGAGTTTTAGCACTTCGGACCTCAATTGTCGACATCCATAATGTGACATATGAAAAAATTATACGACTATTATACATTCTTGAGAAATAAATTATTCAGAAGATGAGAAATAGTGAAATTTGTTTTATATTGTGGGAAAAAAAAACTTATGATATATAACATGGGGAACCACTCATGTACTACAATATAAATATTCATAATAGAGCTGTTTCAATGTTTCTCATTTGTGAAATGAAACAAATCAATTTTTCAATCATAAACTTCAAAGAATTAGACAAAATTGTCATAAATTATTGAAGATTGAAATTACACTTATCTGCTCCTTCATGTGCTTCATATGTCCTCGAAGAAACTCGCCGTACAATTCCCCATATCCAAACATTGAACTGCAATAATGATAATGAAAAAAATAAATTCTAAAACAAATGATTGTTTTTTAGAAGAACTCTTTCGAGTATTTCAAGATTGATCAACAATTAGCCATAAAGCATGAACACTTTTCTAATCATGAAATATATAATTGCTTCACATTTCCTTTTTGCAATCCGTAAACTGTGAAACAATTACTACAATTATGGTCATTGGTGACTAATTGGAGGATGGGCATCTCTTAAAATGGCTCCTATGTGAGACTTCTAAAATTTAGCAAGTTGATCAATTATGGTATTCAATGGGCTCTCAATACAAGCTCCTAAGGATGGCTCCCAAGCATAACTCCTGAACAATTAGCTAAATTTAGGTAGCTTTGTAGCTAGCTCCAAGTGGGACCCAAGCTCTTTTAATATTTTTTTAACATGAAATTTTCAAAAGATAAATGATTTTATTTGAAAATAGAGAATGCTCTTGCTAGCCCATTGAGTGCACATATGCTCTCTAAATTTAGCAAGCTCTAGGATTGAAAAATGGACCTCAATTAAACTTATGTGTATACCTTATGAGTTATTTTTAGGAAGCCCATTGTGAATAGGATCTTATGTATAACTTAGGAATAATTATAGAATGAGCCTAGAAGTAATGGGAAAAAATTCAAATTAAATTATTTTTCTGCATCATTCTTTTCGTTTCTATTATGATCACTTTCTGTTTTCATCTTGTTTGGTAACTTTCAAAAATATTTTACATGTTAAAGAATTCAAATCTTTCCTAGTTGGTTTTGTAAATATATGTATTGTTTCCATAACAAATACAATTACTCAGAAGTCATTCCTTATTCGAGAAGATACGAAGAAGATAATTTTTGAAATTTAATTATAAGATTAAAATAAAACTTGAAAGTGTAAAAGTAAAGGGACACTTGTCGATCGCGCCCGCAGCGCTCCTCGCGAAAACCCAATCTCCAATACTAATGTAGATGTGCTTTGCAATGAAAGGGAGGAGACACCACGTGTCAAAGCTGCCAATCCTACGCTAAATGATAAGCAAGCTGGCCATGTGGCTCAGAGAAATGTAAGTGTTATTTAAATCATATATATATATATATATATATATATATATATATATATATATATATATGCGTGTTTGTGTGTATATATGTATATGCATTACTACTCAATGAAGCTTCCTTAATAATTTATGCATTCCTAATTTGTAGTGGGCAAAGAATGGCAAAGACTGGTGGATGCGGCGACATGGTAAGGACACATGTATTAAGTTATTTAGTGTCTCTTAACATTTTTCTAAGCAATTAAATAAAAAACAAAATTGAGTTCCCGTGAAGTGAAAAATCTTGCAATGCTAAATCAGGTACTCTTTAAAAAGACTTGTATTTGAATCAAGAATTGATACATGGAGCGAATGAAAACCTGAATTGGAAAAATGTATTTGAATCAAGAGTTGATACATGGAGCGAATGAAAACATGAATTGGAAAAAAAAAATTCTTTTACGTACTCTTTTTGTTTGAGCGTAAAATATTCCTGTAAAATATTTTACTCATTTTCAGTGTTTGGATGGAGAAATTGTAGGCAAAATTAATATTTTTGTGTAAAATATTTTCCGGTTCTGCGTCTCACGACTCCCGTCACAACTGGAACCCACCGCCTCTATCCATCTTGATCATAACCCAATTCAGTTTCCCGTCACAACTGACAACCCACCGCCTCTCTCTCTCTCTGTGTGTACACATGCACGCCCAGTACCCCATACATATATTGCTTCCGACCACAACAACAACAATACTATATGCAAATCCTACAGTTCATCATTTAGGGTTGGTTTTATAATTTTGGGTAATTGCAAAATCGAGTTTAAAGATGGATATACGGGATTTCATCGAACAAAATTATACTCAGGAAGTGCAAAAAAGGTAAGCTAGGGATTTTAGTATATTTTCCTACGTAACACTAATATCTCTTACCCTTTTTATTTTCTGCTTAAATAGAAGAGTAAAAAACAACATAAAACTACCAAGAAATTGTTTCTTTTGTTTGCAAATTTGCAAGATTGATGTTCAATTTGATTGGTTGGTGATGCAGGAATGCAGTGACATGAGTTCTAGGATTGGACAACTGATGCACAAGGGCAAATTCCGAGAAAGTCGATCGTGTTTTATGTTAATTAATTATAGTCTAGTATTTTTATTTAATACATTAAATTTAGTCAAAATATTTTAGAAGTATTTTGTTTCCTAGTTTATTAAGGGGTAGTTTGGGTAAATTGAAGAAACTGGTTTTTTGTTTTTTTTTTGGTTTTGTCCTTATTCAAAAAAAAATTCGCATTTGTTAGTTTTCGGTCGATTTTTTCAATTTACCCAAAAAACCAGTTTTTTCAATTTACCCAAACCAGGCCTAAGTTTGAGGTTTCCGAATCCGAGGGAGGCACTGTGCGGTAGGTGTTGTGCGCTATGTTGTGCGGCAAAACTACGTCGTTTTTCTCATTTTCTTAGTATATCCAAAAGCTCTGTTTGGAGAGTTAAGTATGGGGTTTATTTTTGGGGTTCAATTTTAGGGGATTTAGGCTCATTGGGGTAGGATATAGTGGTTTTAGGCACTTTGGGTTTAGGCATTCAGGTTTAGGATTTAGGCACTTTGTAATGATTTTTTCTTCCTCCAAATAAGACCCTTGGACGCTTTGGAAGTGTACACAAAAATCAAGCAAAATAACATAGTTTTGCCGCACAACACCTACCGCATAGCACCCACCCCGGATCCGAGGTTTCCTATTTTGAAGTTTAATTGGTGAAAGAATTATGGTTGATTTTGTTTCCTTTGATATTATTGGCTAGGGGACATAGCAGTTTAATGATATTGAATTGAGGGAGCATCTCTTGTTTTCTTAGATTCTTGGTAATTTTAGAATTTCACAGATTTGTAGAAGAGTTGTCTTTGTACGTTCTTGAGTGACGGAAGACGCTCATCTTATTCGCACTCTACGCTGTGCTGGAGAACCATTACAACTAGGCCTTTTCATGTAATGTTTCCTTTATGTCCCTTCTAAGGCAACACTCCCTTTGGAGTTGAAATTATGTAACAATGTCAAGAATCAAGATACGTACGTTCTAGGACGAATCTAGTGGTTGTCAAATTTGGTGCTATTGCTAAAATTTGGTACCAAATTTCCATCCCTAAAGCTCCAATGGGGTGCCAAATTTGGTACCAAATTTTAGGAGATAAAGTTGAGGAGACAATCTTTAATAAAAGAAAAAAAATAGTCACGCGTCAGGAACTTTTTTCCTTTGGCCCAAGTTGCTCATGATAATAGTTTGAAAGATAAGTAAGTGTATGCATAGTATTTTTATTTATTTTTTCTCAAAAGCAAAAAAAGTTCATTAATCTTGAAATTATTACAAGACTAATATGAACAAGAGAAAACAACAAAGTGCTGGAAGAACAAAAAAATGTCTAATCCAAGATCCAATCCAAATATTGGTTAGAAGCTAATCGATGGAACCCTTGGGACAAGCCCACACCCCTATGAGCCAAAAACCAGATCTACAATAAGCATCAGAAAACAACCCACAATGGTCATAAATAAGCCCGAGCAATAGAGCCCTAAGAAGCATACAACTACAACAACTAGATACTTGCTTCCACTGCCGCCTTCGAAACCTGGGGATCAAGCTCCTGTGAGCTAAAGTAGCCCAGATAAAACATTATATAGCCCAGTTAAGCAGCAAAACTGCCCAACCCAAAAGATGCTCTAATCTGGAAGGGTTGTAGCTCCGGCAAATTTTCAGCAAAGTCAATTTATGAATTGGCCAGACCCCAAACAATTATTACTAATGCCGCTTATGATCTTATATGGAGGAACGTACCTCCCTATATAGTTCAATGCTTTGGATGGCTTGCTCACTGATGAGAGCGTAATTGTTCACATAAGCACCTCCTAATTTATCACTGCTAAGTCTATTTATATCGTTGCTTGGAGTTTAATACTTCGGTTTTTGCACTACAGATATGTTGAGGCTTTGATATAAAAACGTGCAGAATTGAGTTCGCCTCGAAGCAAAGCTAACCCGTGGCCAAATAATTACAAGATTGGGCTGTATTTATTTCCTTTATAATGTGCAGTGTCCACGTAGATTTACAATTGGTAGGAAACATGCAAGTTACATATTTACTGGTGGGTCCATAAGCAAAATATTAGTTAGTTTGACTGAAGTTGGACCAAGGAGAATTGGGCTTCCAATTAAAGGCAATGCACGGCAGGTCATATTGGAAGAAAAAATAGGGTTTATTGGTGGGACAGCCTATAAAAGCATTGGTGCGCATAGAACTTGGGACACAGAGGCTACGGCACAGAGGCTACGGAACAGAGGCAGAAACGAAGAACTGCTGCCGCAATTTGGCAGTCGTGATGTCCGGCTAAACCACCCGTCTAGGGGAAAGATGAAGCCCCGCTCCAAGTAACTTTATTTATGTGTAGGGTTTGGTTTTATTTATTCGGATCGATTGCATAGCCAGAACTCTTTCGTTTTCAATTGTACGGAAGGATTTTTACTACTTTCAATCAGTTTCGTATTCATATCCGCGGTTTTCGAATACAAGTTATGCAATTGTTTTCAATGTTGTGCTTGGAGTTCTGAGATACGCTATGCTCGTGAGACGGATCGTGCCGTTGGGCGGGGTGACACCGTGCCAGTGAGACGGTCCGTGCCGTGGGATAGTTTATGCCTTTTAACAATCACAAATATTATCTTGACAATTGTGATTCGAATAATAACCCTAACCTATGCATAGTTTTGTTACGTGGTCGGTGTGGATTCAAAACCCTAGATCTTCTCTCCATCGTTTTTCGCTCAATTTAATTATTGCTTTGCTCTCTTTAGTTTATTATTTCTAAAATCAAAACCATCAAACCAATATCTTTTAATTAATCTAGAAATTAATCGAATCTATTGTAACTCAGCCAATCTGTCTCCGTGGATCGACACTCGGACTTAGCCACTATTCTTCTGAGTAGTAGTTAATTCTAAGTTTTTACAAGTATATTTTTGACTTGGCACGACACGGTCAAATTTTGGCGCCGTTGCCGGGGACAATTTGCACGGTTGCTTAGTTTCGATTAATTTTTATTTTAATTCTTAGTTTAGGGCTTTTTAATTTTTGTTTGCTAAGTGATACGCAGGGCACAAGTAGCGGAGCACTCAATTAAGCAGGATCGACCAGTGAAAAGCGGTGCCGTGATATAAAAGCGATACCGTTGCTCACTGTAAGCCTGTTTCCCTTTTATTTGCTTGTCTCTGTGTATGTTTGGTCGTCGGTCTCAGAAACCCCAACTTGTTCCTCTCAATCTGGATATTGGAAAGAGACGTAGGGTTAAAAGTGAGACTGATTTACTTTCAATGGGGGATATACAGAATGGCGCTAATCCGCCAGGGGCAGCTGCCGCGCCCCTTGCCCCACTTAACACACACTTTTTGCCATCATCTTATGCCGCACCCTCATGCATCCAATTGCCACCATTCACGGCAACTCACTATGAGATTAAAACCAGCATGCTAAATGCGTTGCCTAATTTTCACGGGTTTCCTAAGGAAGATCCCTACCAGCATATTGATGAGTTTATAACCATAAGTTCCACACTTCAAATTCATAATTTCCCCAATGAGGTGCTTAGGTTAATCTTGTTCCAATTTTCACTAAAAGAAAGTGCCAAACATTGGCTCAGTACTTTACCCGCGAACTCGATCACTAGCTGGGATCAACTTAAGGACGCATTCCTTAAAAAATACTTCTCCATAGGCAAAACAGTTCATTATCGGAAACTGATTACTTCGTTCCGACAGAATGACAATGAGCCTCTTCACGAGGCTTGGGAGAGGTATGGTAACTTGATTAGAAAGTGTCCTCACCACGACATTCCACAGTGGCAGTTGGTGCAATGTTTTTACGATGGGCTAAATTCTCATTATAGGATGATGGTTGATGCCTCGTGTGGAGGCTCCTTAATGAACAAAAATGAGCAGTCGGCATGGGAGCTCTTTGAGACAATGAGTGATACCTCCCAGCACCATGCCACTTATCAGCATAGTGATAGGGCAACCAACGCGGCCAGTTCTTCAAAGCCACGGGGTATGTATGAGGTTAGCCCTTCTGACCACCTCGCGCGTAAGGTTGACTCTCTCGCTGAGAAACTTGACCAATTTTTGAGTTTGGGCTCGACTTCCACTCCGCCTCCTCCTACTTTTCAAGAGGCTTGTTCTCTATGTGCTAGTCCAGCCCATTATGTTACAGAGTGTCCGGCGAGAGACCAGTTTCCAGGTTTTGCGGAAGAGCAAGTTCACGCTGCTTAGGGGTACTTCTATACAAGCAAACCTTTCCTTGGTATGGTGACTTTTATTGTATGGTGACTAGAGGAACGGTTCCAACTCGATTATGTGACCAGCCGTTTTTTATTGTTGTGGGAGAGTGGAACAATATCTTTTGGGATGATCCATCTCATGTGAATTTTAAAAGGAGGATTAAATCTATTCATGGAGCATTATTTAAGTGTGAGGGGAATAACTATGGTGGGCCCGATTTATTCGAACCATTGAGCTTTTAACGAAGTCTAGGAGACTATAAATCCTTGGAGTTTGTGATAACTCCAGTGTTAGCCGTGCTCGAACGACTATTAATGGTCCGGTATAGCCACCTACTTTCTAGCCTTAAATATGTGTATCTGGGTTTCTAACAATCTTATTGCCGTGCCTCGGATAGTCATTAAAAACGATTGGCTCTGATTTCTTTAAGGAAAAACCTTGAGTAATTTAACCTATTGAGTCATGACTTACCCGGAATTGTTATGATGACCTTCTCTACACATATTTAAGTGAGAAATTAGGGAGAAAAGTAGTACCCGTGTTTTTCGCGTGAAGAAAGTAGATGGAGTTTACTTACTTTTGAGTCATTTCATTTTTTGTTTTGGTGTTCTAGAATTAGTGTTTTTCTTTTTCGTGTTTAGATTGTTGTTATTCTTTCTTTTGTAGTTGTGGGGACTAACATTTGCAGGTTGCTTTCATTCAAGTTGGGGGGTCTCTCCTCCCACACCTTTTTTTTTTTTTTTGCCTGTTTAGTTCTCCGTCACGAGGTGATCTCTTTCCTTACCTTTTCATTATTTGTCCTATCATTTTTAGTGAATGGCATTCAATGAGGACATTGCATGATTTAAGTTGGGGGGTGGGAACACTTTGTAGCATTGCATGTTTAGAGTCTTGAAAACAAAAATAAAAAAAAAATTTGAAATTTTGAAAAATCTTAAAAAGTTGGCTCTTTTAGCATGGAATTTTGGGCTTGTTGTACTTACTTGTTGATTGACTGAGTTGAGGCATGTTGCTCTTGCATTGGCATGTCTTGTGTCACCATAGTTCTGTTTGCTAGTTTGTTTCAAGGGAGGCATCAAGGCACTTAAGCATGGCACAATTGCACATCACGTTTATTGGGTTTGATCACTTGTGAACTTTGCTTTGTTTGTTCTCAAAGGCTATGATTAGTGGAGACTTATACCCTAGTGAGCTTTCGTGCCTTAAATTTCTTTTGGAGAGGTGTCGAAATAATTCTTTGTTTGTCTCGAAAAAGAACTAAATTTGTTGTCAATCTCATTATCGTTTGCAAAGTATTGGAATTGCATACATCTCTCGGGTTTGGTTTATTACTTGGATGTTACACCCCTAGGAGATGATCATGGGCATTTTCTTGAATTTGAACCGGTTCATCTCTCTTGTTTACATTATCCCTTGCGAGCCATTTTGAGCCTCAAACACTTAGCCTTTTCTTTGCTAAACTCCACCTTCCATATTGTGTTTTGAGAGAGGCAAGAGTGTAGAGGTATAATTTTGGGGAGAAATGTAGCTTTTGTGCTTGATTTGTGGTGTTCCTTAATTCAAAAAAAAAAAAAAACCAAAAAAAAAAAAAAGAGAAAAAAAGAAGAAAAATAATAACATATGTTGCAAAGAGGGGACGCCGTTATGTAGAAAAATGATTGGTTAAATGATGGTGAAATGTTAGCAATGAGGTGGTGTTGAAATAATATTGAAAGGGGCACACATTGCATATTTGCCCTAAAATGAGTGTCTTGTTATACTTGTCTATTCTCCGACACATGATTGTTTCACCTTAACCTTGCGAATTTATCCATTGCCTAATGTTATAACCCTGATTAAGACCTATTTGATCCTAGGGGTGTTGGGGTGCGGATTGGTGGATTGAGATGATTCTAATACTTGATGTTTGTTCATGAGATTGTGTGTCCACCATATACAGCGTTTCTTTTGTGTCATAGTGTGCGGGGTATCTTGCTTCATATTTACACAACCTCCAAACCGCACACTTGAGAGTTTATAATGCACCTTGTTTCGAGCGATTTTACTTGTTGAGTGCATGACATGGTGAGGATTGAAGTCGAGGCTCGGTCCGGAGAGAATGATCATTCTTTGTTCACTTGTGATCACAGCCCATATTCACTCACGCTACACTTAGGTGCCATGATTTCTCTCTTTCGACTTAATAGCATTCGGAACTATATTGGCCTATTATGTCTTTGTGGTAGTGGTGCATTCTTAGCTTGAGACATTGACGAGTTGCATGACAGGTTTTGGGTTCCATGTTGAGAGACTCGTGTTTTGTGGGTGATCACTGCTGAAAACCCTCACGAGACTTCACTCGTCCTACCGGGGCTGCCCGGGGGTTTAAAAGATTTATCCATTTTATTTTGTTTTGTTAGTTGCATATGTTTTGTTTTGTTTTGCTAGAGACTAGCAAAATATAAGTTGGGGGGTGTGATGAGAGCGTAATTGTTCACATAAGCACCTCCTAATTTATCACTGCTAAGTCTATTTATATCGTTGCTTGGAGTTTAATACTTTGGTTTTTGCACTACAGATATGTTGAGGCTTTGATATAAAAACGTGCAGAATTGAGTTCGCCTCGAAGCAAAGCTAACCCGTGGCCAAATAATTACAAGATTGGGCTGTATTTATTTCCTTTATAATGTGCAGTGTCCACGTAGATTTACAATTGGTAGGAAACATGCAAGTTACATATTTACTGGTGGGTCCATAAGCAAAATATTAGTTAGTTTGACTGAAGTTGGACCAAGGAGAATTGGGCTTCCAATTAAAGGCAATGCACGGCAGGTCATATTGGAAGAAAAAATAGGGTTTATTGGTGGGACAGCCTATAAAAGCATTGGTGCGCATAGAACTTGGGACACAGAGGCTACGGAACAGAGGCAGAAACGAAGAACTGCTGCCGCAATTTGGCAGTCGTGATGTCCGGCTAAACCACCCGTCTAGGGGAAAGATGAAGCCCCGCTCCAAGTAACTTTATTTATGTGTAGGGTTTGGTTTTATTTATTCGGATCGATTGCATAGCCAGAACTCTTTCGTTTTCAATTGTACGGAAGGATTTTTACTACTTTCAATCAGTTTCGTATTCATATCCGCGGTTTTCGAATACAAGTTATGCAATTGTTTTCAATGTTGTGCTTGGAGTTCTGAGATACGCTATGCTCGTGAGACGGATCGTGCCGTTGGGCGGGGTGACACCGTGCCAGTGAGACGGTCCGTGCCGTGGGATAGTTTATGCCTTTTAACAATCACAAATATTATCTTGACAATTGTGATTCGAATAATAACCCTAACCTATGCATAGTTTTGTTACGTGGTCGGTGTGGATTCAAAACCCTAGATCTTCTCTCCATCGTTTTTCGCTCAATTTAATTATTGCTTTGCTCTCTTTAGTTTATTATTTCTAAAATCAAAACCATCAAACCAATATCTTTTAATTAATCTAGAAATTAATCGAATCTATTGTAACTCAGCCAATCTGTCTCCGTGGATCGACACTCGGACTTAGCCACTATTCTTCTGAGTAGTAGTTAATTCTAAGTTTTTACAAGTATATTTTTGACTTGGCACGACACGGTCACCCACTTAGGAAGAGTTAAAACTTCTGAGTATTTGCTAAACATTGGAGTAATTCATGACGCTCAAGATGCCGTTTGCAAGTTCTGTGGTTTAGAGCAGGAATCCATGGATCAACTACTTCTACAATGTGAAAAGGTATGGGTAGTCTAGACAAATATCTTACATTGGTGGGGAGTTCAATGGGTTACGGTGGTTACCCCAAAATCTGTTGTTAGTTTGCTGATCTGGTGGAACAACTGGAGTCTAGAAAAGGGAAAAAAAAAGACCATTTGGGACTGCATTCCTCTTGCAGTGATGTGGTCTATCTGGAACAAAAGAAATTCTCTTGTTTTTGAGGGTTCTACTCCTGATTGGGACGAGATCACTGAAGCCATAAAAATCAGGATCGCTCTTTCGGTAAAAACAAAGGAAGGAGGGCGTGGTGCTAAGTACTCTATTGATGACTTCATTCATAGGATTCAAAGCATTCTGAGTTTTATATAATCATTAATCTAAAAAGGGTTTCAAACCCCAACTGGACATTTCACGGGCAGTGCATGGTCTTCCTATTGGATAGAATGATGGATATTTGGCTCTGTTTGTTACTATTGCTGCTGTCCATAACTGAATGGTTTTCCTCCCATTTCGACCCTTCTCTTTATTGCATGGGACACTCTTCTTTCTGATAATAAGCTATGGGATGTCATTTTACCTCACATCCCCATCGCATGGTTACTCTCAGAATTTTGCGACAGGATCCATCTATTGTGCGTCTCTAGTTTATTTCTCTAGATCTGTCTCGTTTCTATGTGTCTTGGAGGATGCTATAGTTGATATCATCAGTTTAATTTACAGGGGTGGATGCTACTGGGTTTTGGAGGATAACCTGATGGTACTTGGGAAGAGGATATTCTGTTGGAACATTTGATTGATCTTTTTTGTAGTTGTAACATTGGTTCTTCTTTTTCTTTTTTTCTTTTTTTTTTTCCGGTTGACCTCTTGTCAACATTTTGTTGCTTTCCCTTTTGGTCATAGTTGGCATATGATTGTCGCAGGGTCGGGTGCTAACCTAGTTAGGATGCCTCCTTACATTGTGATGTCTTTGGCCTTAGCCCTTTTAATCTTTGTAATGTATTTTCAAAGATTAATAAAATTTCTTCTTTTTGGCTGTTCAAAAAAAAAACTGCCCAACCCAAAAACCCAGCACCAAACCCTATCCCCCCAACATCCGAAACACCAGTCTTAAACTGCCGACCAATAACCACCGGAGCACACCACCACTAGATCGAGACCCCCTAGGACTAGTTCAAAACCAACCAGACAACGAAGCCAGCCCAGAATGCAACCAGACCACTGCCATGAGCCGCCGAACGTCGTCACCCATGAAACACTTGAGATACAGAAGCAACGATCCAGTCCGCACGTACCAATGCTGGCCATGAGCCTCCACTTGCCGTTAAACCCGACATTGTATTGATTTCTTGAAAAGTTGAAATCTACAAGATAAACACAAAAGAGAAACTTGATAGACACCATCACATTTGTCAATTTCTTTCTGTACGACCTCGTTGATTTGTTAATCTAATCATTTATGCAGCTTGCATTGCTTAAAGTTAATTCATACATGTTGACTAGGTTGTTATGTTCCTCATGAAGTTTGAACAAAAAAATTAACATGCAAGTTATTGACAATGTTGATTGATGCATAGACCCTAAAATCTTTCTCAATTTCTTGATGTTGACATGTTACCAAAACTTGCTAAGGCTAATCATACCATCACTAAATTACGCAAAAGTCATTGAGTTTAGCCGATAGGACTTGTCACACACTTACAAAAGTTGGTTTGAGCAAAGAGTACCAAATCATCAGTAAAAATGAAAACAAACGGGGCATTTGACAAAGGCTTTGATACACATCTAGGTCTCATCATTCTATTAGTAACAATTTGAGACGTGGATTGGACAGTCGCCGCCAAATTCATCCACCCTTCGGTGCTTTTTAAGAACTAGCGAAATGTTTATATTATTTTTTTTACAGGAATTTTGAAAACTTTACCTAATTTTGTAAAACTATTAAGAAGTAAAATTCAATAGGATGTTGTGGATTAACGGAGATTAAAGCACGACATATTGCCTAAACCATCCCCATGTCTTTTATGTGTTGCTAAGGTTGTATTATGGATTTATCGCCGAACACCTGTTCAATCCTACAACGCCCCTACGGATCTTGGGAACAATGAATCACAGAATAGACAAGCAAATAAGTGTGTAATGAAAAACCGGAAAGAAAAGCAAGACACAAGATATACGTGGAAAACCTCAACGTGAGGAAAAACCACGGGAGCCACACCAGTGAAAAACCACGGGAGCCACACCAGTTCACTATGAAATCGAATCAAGGAGTACAAGTCTTCTCACAATCTCTCTGAGATTGGTTTTCTCTTGCCTCTCTCTATTTTTCACGCTCTAAAAATCTGATACACAAATCTAACACATACACAGTCGGCCGAAACCCTAAAAGCATATAAGTCTCTCGGTAGCGCTATAGGGAAACACCTGTAGCGCTCCAGAACGCTCTGTTCAGAAAATAGGTCCTAGGTAGCACTACACCAAAACCTTGGTAGCGCTACCGCGATGGTTATCTGCACTCCCAACAGGTTGAAATTTGTTATTGGCTACTTGGACTTCATGCAATTTTCGCAAATAGCGGAAAGAATTTAATCACTTACTAGAGAGGGCAAAATAGTAATTTTAAACGTATTACTAGACATGGAGGTAGTTAGAATGCTTGACTAGAGGGCAGTAAGTACGGAAAACTAATACCAACTAATGGGTTGAAGCTCATAAGCGGTAGGGCAGTAAATTGGTCCAGCCCAGTTTGGCCCATAAATCATCGGGCTCAGCTGGGCTTGGTCCATGCCCGTCAAGCTACGACCAAATGTTGGCCTTCCTAATTACATAGCAACTGCGATATAAATAGGTAATGCTCATTGGCCGAAATTGCCCGATACAAAATACAATTTTCGTTGTAATATGTGTGTCGGGCCGGCTTTGCTCCATACACTCCCGGACTTTTTGCTGAAAGTTGTTTGCATCCCCAGCATGGTTTCGTTGTGTAGTGTAATGGAGTTGGAAGCTTCACCATCCAACAATTCCACTATCTCCACTACTGCCACGCCGCCATATGATTAGCTAGTTTGTTCAGCTGTAATGTAGAGGTTGATTTAGCTATTAATACAGCTAGCATAGTAGTTTGTTATTCTGTGTTGTTTGTATTTTGATATAAGGGGCAAAACTTCTTGACTGAGATTGTAAGGAAAACATTACAAATTTCTTGGACGGAAGATTTACTTTCTCTATCTAGTTTTCATTGTAAAGACCTGGAAATTCATGAAATTCTTTTCTATCTTTTAGGCTTCGTTCTTCAACAGATTTTTGTTTCATAAAATCTTAGATTTTATGACACTCCAATCTCAACACATAATGTAAAAATGATTTTATGAGATTTTCATAAAATCCTCCCAAAATTTATAAGAAAACCACTACATTTTATCAGTTGGGAAAACAACTTCATTTTATCACCCCTCCATAAAATGTTCATTTTATGAGATTTTTATAAAATGTACCTAAAATCTATTGGAGAACAAGGCCTTATTCATTTTAGGTAATGTGAAGGAGTTGGTTAATGTTTTAAAATGTGTTCCTTTCTAAATATTGTAAAGGTGTGTATATCTTGGTGTACCAGGGGTTTGGTAAATGGTAGGGATAGGTGTTACGAGGTTGTGTAAATTTTTTTTTTTTGTCGTCCTATGCAATGCCTTTGGTGACCAAACATCGGCTTTGGTTGTGGAATGTTTAGTGCCAAAAATTATACAGTGCGAAATTATTGGCGCCAAGCGTAAATCTTGTGGAGACATATGGCGACCAAAAATTTTAGTCGCCAATGGTATATTTCGATAAATTAAATAATATAATAAAATAAAATACTTTTAAAAAATATATATAATAAAATATAATGCAATACATAATTTATGATAAATAATGTTATACATTTGTTAATATAAAAAGGAATATACAAAAAGATAATACATATAAATAGTTTCTAACAAATGGAACATAAATACATGGGTAGCCCAGTGGTTAGGTGTTGGGTCAAGAAGTGGGAGGTCGTGGGTTCAATTCTTGGCAGGTGCAAGCAATGTTTGATTATTTCTCGAGCAGCCATGTGGCGCATTGATTTTTTTTTTTTTCATATGAACTTTTGGCGACAAAATATTGGTCGCCGATGCGGTACCTTTGGCGACAAACGGTTTTGGTCGCCGTATGGCTCACCTTTTGGCGACAAAATTTTTTAGTCGCCGTATGGCTAGCTTTTGGCGACCAACCAGATTTTAGTCAGCGTATACATTCCCAGACGAGGTTTTGGCGACAAACTGGGCAACTAAAATATTGGTTGCCAAAATATTAGAGCGACTAAAAACAACCCTCGGCAACGAATTTTTTGGTCGCGGAGAGCGATTTTTCTTATAGTGGTCCTTAATTCCTTAATTAGTGCACGTACATCTCTCCCTCTGATTCCTTAATTAGTGCCCGGATCTCATTTCCTAATTATATGTATTGATTTTGTAAGATAGGTGAAGATAATTTCTAGAATTTATGAGACTAAAAAAATATAAAAAGAGTAAAAATAAAGGACATAGTTAATTAACAAGGTAATTTCAAATTTTATGATTTGAATGCTCAGCATTAAATTCTTGCCTTTTCAAATTCGTAACATTTTCAACAATATAGATGCAATTTTAAGTATTTAATAGCTAAACCCTCTATCCTTGCCTTTTATGCTATTTCCTTGCCTCTTTATGAAAAATGAGGGATGGAACTTGGAAGGATTTCATTGCAATACTATTTATTTTTATCAAATCTATTGCTTTCCATAACATCTTTATACATGCATCCATGCACTCGAGACAATAGTAAAAAATTCAGTAGTATATCATTACTATATCATTCCACTTAGAAACAAAGATGCCATTACAATAATAGTGGCTCTAGAAAATCATACTAAAAGGGGTGTTCAAAAATAATTTGAAGGAAATAAATAAATTTTTTATTCATATCCTAGTTGTCTTTGCTGACCTAAAGTTTCCTTATCTGAATAATTTTATTATTTTGTACTGTATAATTTTATTCTTTTTTTTTTTACTGTGGTGTAATTTATGAGGATATTATTTTGTACTGTTTATAACTTTTGTGCATACATATGTATAGTTTGAGTCTCGAAATATGCATGATTTTTTTTTCCTTACCATCAATATGCTTGAAATTTGGTCTTTCAAAAAAAGCATCTGGTCAGAAAGAATGGGTTAACACTCACAGACATTATCCATGTCGGGTTTTAATCGAAGAGAATGTGTGGCTTCTCTGGATCAAGGGATAAAGAAATTAATTACCTTAATAGAATAAAAATTTCAGATCAATTATAGAATGACCCAAACCTTGAAACAGTATACCAAAAGATGCAGAATATGAAAGACAAAACAACAAACCTTTTCTTCATGTTGATTCTTAATGTATAACGTATATTCATCATTCTTCTTTCTCTCATTTTTGAAAGTACACTCAACTTAAACCCGTGGGGGATTCTTAGATCCGACACAAAAGGGGCACTCGATAATGCTAACTCTACAATATTTCAAAAATCACGCTCAAAAGTTTATGGTTCAAAAGTTCAAGGGGGCACGTGACGCTTCCCTAGCCTCTGGGTTCAACCCTAACTAATCATACAATCCCACGAGGCCACGACGAATTTGATAGGAAGAAAACATAGTTCCAATTTTTGTGATAGAATTTTTTTTTCCCTTTTCAATTTTTTTGGCATAAATAACATACATATAACATGACTCTCTCTCTCTCTCTCTAGGCTTGGATACCGAAAAGAGACTGGGATTCTGATAAAGGGATGGCGAACTGCGGGGTTTGCCCCTTGTTCACGCTTCTAAACCAATATACTGTCCAGGTATTACCCACATTTGTAAACTCAAATACTATCAAGGTTATAAACCCAGATACTATCCAGGTTCACTCTTGACATTGGTAGTCTACTTTTTTTTTTATTTTTTATTCACAAGTAGTCTATTTTATTACTTGCAATTAATTAATGAAAGGTACTTCGATCTCTTGATGCAAATTAACACGCATATACTATTCAGGTCTTATCCACGCTTGAAGACCCAGATACTATCGAGGATGTAAACCCAGATACTATCGAGGTTGTAAACCCAGATACTCCCCAGGTTCACTCTCGACATTGGCAATCTATTTTTTTTATTCATAAGTAGTCTATTTAATTACTTGCAATTAATTCATGAAAAGTACTTCGATCTCTTGATGGAAATTAACATGCATATACTGTTCAGGTCTTATATACCCACGCAGGTAAACCCAAATACTATCGAGGTTGGAAACCCAGACACTCTCCAGGTTCACCCTCAACATTGGCAATCTATTTTTTTATTCATAAGTAGTCTATTTAATTCATGAAAGGTACTTCGATCTCTTGACGCAAATTAACACGGCGTACTTTTTTTTTTTTTTTTGGATCAGAACACGGCGTACTTGTTTAGATGGGAGTTTGCCCACATTATAGATTACCTCACGCACATAATTAAGCTTAAACTTCACAGTGGCATTGAAAGTTAAAATTACAGATTAAAAACAATTTTTGGCTGATAAGCAAAATATAAGGCAAATACTGTATAACTGCTATATAGGATGGAATATATATATCGATTTATAGAACTTCGCATGGAATGACATGATTAATTATTTACCAAGACACTCGCGCGCTTTACTCATAATTCCAAAACTTTGTTCATGTTATTAAAAAATAATAATAATAATTGTAAAACTTAATTTGTGTCCGTCGGATTTCCCTTTTAATTCTCTATGCGCCTATGTCTAGGAAGAAAAAAGAAAACGAAAAAAACCAACCGTAGTTTCCTCCTCTTTTTTTTTTTATCTCCTTAAAATATTCCATATTTTCACATCTTAGGCGAAAATAAAAACTAAATAAAGGAGAATTCTTGCGTATAATTCCAGGCGGATCAGTCTTCTCCATCAACCTCGTCCACATCAAACATACCGCCTTCTCCTCAAATATGAAGACGTACGTATATATTGATATTTCTTTCCATTTCTTTCAGTAATTATTTGATCAATGTATTCCAAACTAGCCATCCTTATAAGTTTTGGATTTTTTTTTCTGGGTTATCTGTTTTACAGCCACTGTAGATGATATCAAACAATTTGTCAGGTAGAGGTGTCAAACGGGCCCGTCGTCCCGTGCCGTGCCGTTCCCGTTTACTTAATCGTGCCATGCCGTGCCATGCTTAATTGTGCCGTGCCCATTTTTAGTTGTGCCGTGCCGTGCCATTTTTCTTCATTCGTGTCGTGTTGTGCCGTGCCGTTTTGTAACCGGGCCGTGCCGGCCCATTTACTTAATGGTGCCATGCCGTGCCGGCCTGCTTACTTAATCGTGTGGTCGTGCTGTGCCGTGCCGACCCGCTTAATCGTCTGACTCGTGTTGTGTCGTGCCGTGCCCATTTACTTAATCGTGCCGTGCCGACCCGCTTACTTAATTGCGTCGTGTCGTGCCGGCCCGCTTAATTGTTTGACACGTGTCATGTCGTGCTGTGCCCGTTTACTTAATCGTGTCATGCCGGCCCGTTTACTTAATCGTGTCGTATTGGCGCATGAATATTTATATACCGTGTCCACCCCAATTTTGGCGCATGGATATTTATTTGCCCTGTCCACCCCAATTTTGGTCCACCTGGGAGCACTTTCGGACCCTATTAAGTACTCCCTCCGTCCCTTAAAGTTTGACACTTTCGGGAGTGCGTGCCATTTTTAAATTGCCTATATCTTTCAATTCATAACGTTTTATGTGATTTTCATAACTTTGTTTAAAAGAACTAATTGAAATCTATCAAACTAGATCCATATTGGTTATATAAAACATTATAGATTAAAAGAAATAATCAATTTTTTCATAGGGCTAGAATAGTGAAAGTGTCAAACTTTATGGGACGGAGAGAGTATTAACTATCATCAGCAAAACTACATATTATCCAATTGGCCAAATTTTTGGGGGATGCTGAAAGCAAGAATTCATTTCCTTGTGAAATTTTATCAATCTACTCTCCATCTCTATTTAACAAGTTTTACCGTTTATAATTTTTCTGACAATCGAAAAAGGGTCATTTTGCAACCAGTACATATTGTGGTTAGGCAGCACCTTCATTTTTCTTACGGTCTGTTTGACACTTGTGGAAAGAAAGGGAAGATACAGTATTGAAAAATCGCAAGGAAAATTTATGGTGCTCTGTATTTTATTTTGTTACTTTTCTCTCTTTCTCCTCCAACAAAACAGGAAAGAGATTTTTATTTTTTTTAAAACAAAGTTCCCTTCACTCCCCTTCCTTTCCTCAATATCCAAACAAAATCTTTACCATGTAAAACACATACTAGTAAAAAAAACAGTTGAATCTTGTCTAATGCTACCACCACCTGCAAATCAGCAAACCACGGTCAAGGGCAAGTCCCCGTACATGCCAAAATGGCATTGCCAATGCCAGTTTTTTTTTTTGGCTACATACGGTTTTGACCATCAAGAATAAAGTTAAACTATCTACTCAGATCCTCTACCCGGAGATGTGCATTATATTCAAGGTTGTGTAAACAGTAAAATGGTGGAACATTACGACTCCCTCTCATAATGAGGTGTATCAAAATTAGTAATTTTCCTGAGATTACAATTAGGGAAAAAAAACGTGGAGTCCTTAGATCTGAATTACTAAGAATAATTAATGCGAGAGATCGCCAAAAATTTCAAGAATGCTGCAGCCTGAGGATGTACAGACTACAGAGAACCATGCCACGTGATCATTAACACCCGCAAAGCATTCCCTCCATTTCAATGAGAACATTTTTTTTTCCCCAAATCAAGCTCACTATCGACGAGTCACTTGTAGGTTTTCTAAAACCAAAACTATCCATTTATCCTTTTAAAGGAAGGAACTGGCAATAATAGGTGGCACCAGGGCAATAATTTCTATGTAGCACAAAAGCTTTCATCATGAGTAATATTTAGGGTCTAAATATGAATCAAGGCAGCGGAAGGGAAAATTGATGAGAGATGCACACAACCCAGGAGCAGAAAACTGTAACTTGAGTGAAAGGATGCTAGAATCTAATAAAGGCCCTACGCACAACACATTTGTCTTTTTCACTGTGCAGGAAGAAAAACCGTTGGCATCCAAGGCCATAATGTTAAGATTCATCATCCAGAGTGGCGAGTGCTCCATCAAAAGAGTTTGAATGAAAGCAACAAACTTTTCAAAAAACAGGAAATGATAATATTAAAAGAGTTTGCTAGAGAAAAGCACCAGTCATGCATAATAAGATAGTTAGGGTAGCGTACCAACATGTAAAGATAGCTACAAACAAAATACTGAACTACTGGAAACCCAGAAGTGAGGTGTTCCGTTGTCTTGTCGCCATATATAGCAGCCCTTAAATTAAGACAAACATTACCCAAAACCAAAAAGACCTTTTGACTGCATCAGTATTGCCACCAAGCCTGGATTGATCCTTTTATCAGTTTCAGAAGATGAGCCAATCTAAAATCAGTACCATGTCATAGCTGGATCATAATTTGAAGAAATGGCAAGTTGAATCTTGTTAGAATAGGCTAGTAAATTTCACTACGCAATCTAGCATTAATCCTTGATTTTAAAGATTTGCTATCAGAGGGTTCGAAATATAAGGAAACAATAGCACTGTGTTTTCATTTTAACACACTGAGACTTAGCATACCCAAAGTCAAACGAACACAACCTGACTCCAACAGACTCATGGGTCACAAGAAAACAAAGCAGTTGCTGGTGTTTTGTCCTGTCTACATTTCGCATATACATAAAGCTATATCTGCAATAAGCTCCAACATTGACTGGAGTTCCTTATTACTTCTCGCCAAATATCATCTTTAATAATGCAACATTTACATATGCAATTTCATTTCGAAGATAAGAAGATTGTACAAAGGTAAAAAAAAAAAAAGGCAGTGAAAAAAGAAAATACAGATATGAAAATTGAACAAGTTGTATAAAGTAAGGACCCAAACTGATAATTGCAAACATTTGAGCCATGTTAAAATACTGATATAACAATTGAACAAGTTGTGTAAAGGTAACACAACATGACCATTTTTTCTTACCAAAGTGAAGCAAAAGCCCCTTACAATTTGCCCAAAATCCTCATAGGCATTGGCCGCCTTGCACTTACATACAGGTCAGTTTATCAAGTGTGCTATTGTTGTGCAGCTACTACACTCCACATCTCCAAATGAGATAGAACTCATTCGGATAGCAAAAACACCAGTCTTCCTTCCGTTGTTGGATGTCATGCTTCATAGGATGGACTTGGAGTGTGGTTCAAAACAGGTCACCTTGTGACCCAACTTTCTTGAACGTATTTCTTAGAATGTCATGCTTCAAGGAAGATATTACGAGTTTCCCATCTCTCAACTTGCTTCACTCCCATCCCTTTCAACTTTCAAGGAGTTCCTCATCTTTTACCGTTCTAGTCATTTCTTTAATCAGACTCAATGTATGAGTCACAATTTTCTTCGGTGGTATCATTTCCAGTTAGACATGCAAATGCCAAGCAATTAAGTACTGATTAAACAAATTTGATGTCAGACAAAATCTAAACTATTATTTATGTTTCACACACTTCCATTGGCTCTCAGACAGTCCCCTCATCTGGGATCCCAGAGGCAGAGTATCTAGTCGCTTGGACATCCAATTAACAGAAGAAACTAGACCGTGCCAACTCATTCACATTGATCATTAAATTTAATTTTACCAACTACATCAAGCACTGTTAAATTATGCTTATGTTGAAGACAGAACATACTAAGAAAAATACTCTTTCAGAAGCAAAGTACGTACAATAAATTAAAGGTAAACCATTCACAAACATCAAAGAAGCAACATGAGTAGACTACTTTACGAATAGGTGTTGGCAAAAGTGTGTTAGCGTTTGGCTAGTACGGGATATTGTATTTATAGGACACCATCCAATGGTCCAAATACATGTATATATAGCAGTGATATGGATTTATTTTTCTCCTAAGCAATATTAAAATGAGCATATATGTTTTGGTAGACTAGGAAGACAAACAAACAAACAATCTAAGTCATAGATGAGGCAATTCACGTTTACCTTGATTTGGTGGGTAACACTGCCATGTTGTGTCCCTTCACTACATCCTTGAGTGAAATGAAACTTGGAATATGAGCAATCGCCTCAATTTCTGATTTATACCCATATTGAGGCTTCAAAAACTTGAAACCATGCTTTTTGGGGTCATGATAAAACAAAGCACCACTCAAACTGTGAAACAACATGATAGCTCCATTCCTCAAGAAACATATTGGGTCATATTTTCCATAAATCCACCTCCCCTCATTTGTTTGGGTTATAAAACAGAACTCTTTGCTCCATGATTTTTGAACACCGTATTCTTTCATCACCCATATCTTTAGCTTTTCAAAACCAGAACCATCACATATGCAGAGACAGCCTCTTAATACTCCCAAAACCATTTCGTCTTTCATGTCCCTGTCAATCTTGTAAAGTTTAAAAGGAGGTGGCGGAACTGATTGGAATTTCTCAATATCAAAGTTGAAAGACGCAATAGATTTTGAACCCTTTTCTCCAGTACAAATCCAATGAAGAGAGCCATTCAAATAGGTAGGAGACCCTAGGTTAAAATAGAGAGAGGAGGGTACATTGCTAACCCTTTCCCATGACCGTGTGCCAAGTGTATGTATCTCAGTCATGCTACCTCTTTCCATTTCCTTACTGAAAAAGGGCTTGGGCTCACGAATCCTAATCACCTTATACTGGTTCATCTTTGGACTGAATCCCAAACCACAATAGATGGAAACGGAACGTTTTCTATCTTCATCCCATTCTATGGGATCCGGAAGGTTTATAAACTCACCGGTAATTGGATTACACACTGCAATTGGATTTCTCCATACTGTGAAACAAGAACCTGCAGATGGTTCACACAAACAAAGTAATCCATTGCACGAATTCACTACTTTGAGTTCATGATCTTTGGCCCTCAATTTCACACCCGATTTAGGAGGGGGATCCATCTCAACTATCTCGATCACCGACTCCTCATCATACACTGGTATTTTCAGCTTGGTATCAAGCTTCATTTTAATAGGCCGATCGCATCCCATATCAAAACCAGAACAATGTTCGGGTGGTTCAACCAAGTAAAGGGTACGCGAAACACGAGAAGGGGCCAAGGGCCTAATAAGAGGAAAAGCCTCTCCTCGGGCAAAGTGAAGCTTGCCGAATTCAGGGCTTGATATGAGCTTGCGCCAGGTTTTACACACGCGTTTGCAAATGAGTATTCTCTTTACAGATAGCCTTACCAGAATATTAAGAGATATACAGCTTGGGAGATCTGTTATGGAAATACCCAAATTCTGAGTTTGCTCATCTTCAGACTCGTTTACTTCTTCACTGGTGGTGGGACCCTTTCGTTTCCTTCCTCCTTTCATGGTTTTTCTGTACAACAACAAAGTGGGGTTGGATCCAATGTGAAGTATAGATCAAAACATATTCCAATAACAATGATCTAAAAGAACCAAATGATTCAATAAACTTTACAGACAGTGAAGAAATAAAACGGATACACAAATCTAAATTCAAAGTGAAAAGGGTATCAATTTAAAGAAGAACCAGTCAATTTGCACAATCAATCGACACAATAATGTGCATTCGTGCCTGTGTGGATGTGTGCGTGACTCTGAGAGAGAGAGAGAGAGAGAGAATGTGTTACCAGCAAGAAATTGGACCAAACTTGAAAGAATCCCAAATACAGAGTCTCAACAGAAACAAATCTAGCTCTTCACACCCACCGATGAGAGTCGAGAGACTTCTTTAGGAAGCCTTGTTTCTGGCGGGAAATAGGGGGGGAGAACTGTGACTAGGCTGAGGTGGATTTCCCGTTTCATTTTATTTTTATGGGAAGAGGTTGCCTTATTCACGGAGGGCTCCAAAAGTTTAGGGAAGCTCTAAAAGGAGTTCTACTGACACCTCATCTCAATAATTTGAATTGGTTATCTTTTAGGGCTTGTAAATTAGTGTGTACATGAAAAATCAACTTGATCCGGCATCGATAGGTATGTCAAAAATTAAATTTTGGTAAAAAAAGAATGCCCAGGATCATTTCACTGGATACACTTTGCAACAAAATTCAATTTTTAACAAACCTATCAATGCCAGGTCAAGCTTATTTTTTTTCGCATATTCACACTATTCTATAGGCTCTACAAAATGACCGGTTCAGATTATTGCGATGAAGTGTCAATGGAGCCCGTGGGCTTCTGGAAACTACCCCTTTCAGGGCCCTCCGTTAAAAAGTTTTTCTCTTATGGGAAATCCCATAATAAAATCAGTGGGTTGATAAAATCACGTTGTGTTTTCATTATATAAAATCAATTCAGTGTGTGAGAGCTTTAAGGAGATTTGCTAAGCAAAATAAAAATAATTTTTGATAAAATTACTTATTTTATCCAATGGGAAACAAGATTTTAGTTAATTTTCCAAAATAAGTCACGGTGCTAAAAGTCACCTGTAAAATTTGTCTTTATTTAAAAAACTTTTTTCTTTTGTTACCCTTGATTTAAAAGTGCTAGAAGTTCGTCATTTTTGGAAAAAATGGGGTAAGGTTATAATCTTTTATTTTTCTAATTCATTTCCTCGAGACAAATCAATAAAGTCACAAAAGTTAAATGCAAAACAAACAAAAGCGAAATAAATTGAATGCTGAAAATTTTTGAAAGTGACTTTTAGTATCTTTATGTTGGGAAACTCATCTATTAATGTAATTAAAGGAAAATTTCAAAAAAAAAAAAAAAAACCCCAATCTTTGACCTCAATATCAAAAATACTCTCAAACTTATAGGCCTTGTTCGGATCAGTGCTCTAAAATGTTTTTTGGGAATTGAAAGTTAAAAAGGTCCTTAAATGGGACCCACTAGAGGGGACGTACAATACTGTACTCGGACAACCCACCAGAGCAGCGGCAATTCATAAGTGTGAGAGGGACCCACTAGAGGGGATTTGTACTTGGGAAAACCAAAACAAAGCAAAAAAAGGGTTGAGTGGGGCCCACTAGCCCAGTCATTGTTGGTCAAAAGACTTGGGTTGTTTAGGGAATAGTGGGTCCCCCTACTGACCCACTTGCCTTTTAGCTTTCAACTCCAAAAAAACATTTTTGAAGCACTTATCCGAACAAGGCCATAATTTTTTCAAGAGTACTCCCAAACTTTACTTCCGTAATAAAAAATATTCCCACCGCCTGGATCTGTTACCTCACTAACGAAAAATACTGAGTTGGAGCTTAATGGACCCTAAAACCGTTAAGTGGTCCGAAAATGACGTCATTTTGAGCCTTTTTATATACTCCCTCCGTCCCAATTTTATAGTCCCTCGTTCTATCCTAACCGGATAAAAAAACGATTATATCTTTCAATCGGTAATACATTTTATATGCAATATGGATCTTGTTTGATAGATCTTGATTTAATCTAAAAAACAAAGTGTTCAAAATCACCTAAAACATTGTAGATTATAAGATATAACACTTTGAAAAGTGGCACGAACCCCCAAAAGGGACTATAAAATTGGGACGGAGGGAGTATATATAAATTAAACTCTCTTTCCTCCCCCAATTCACATGAAAACAGAGATTCACAAGTCTAGCAGCCGCTCATAGCCAACGACCACCAGGAGGGGAGGTGCTCCAGCCTTCTTTCCCTTCTCTCCTTCGGCCGCCATTAGATAAAGAGGTTTGTTATGTACACACCATTCTGAATACAATACTTAACAATGTAAGGTCTCACGGCATATCTTGACAATCCGAGTTGTCCATTTTTTAGCTCTCGACGTCTATTATCATTTCCATAGAAAATCAGATTGATCGCGTACTTGTAAGTATTTGATTCAAATCAATGGAATAGCAGGTAGTATTCTAACAATCCATTTTTTCAAGGAAAATGAAAAATTTAAGATAGCTATCAGTTAATGTCCAGTTAACCTAATTTTCAGCAATGATAATGTTTGTGGTGAGACCTACCAATTGAACAATTTCGATTTGAAAAATCTATGTTGGAACTGTAGGAATAAATATATGGGAAAAACAGAATCTGGAATTTTTTATTAATAAATCACCGAAACATAAACAGGATACGGAATTGAAATTGAAAATTATACAAATAAACAAGAACACAAACTACAATTGATAAAGGAACATTCAAACCGAATTCCGTATTTCATGCGGTCTCCTTAAAGCAAAATACGCCGCCTCACTGGATGGAAGCTTGAGTATCTTGGGCGTCTGCTTCCCAGGATAAGACGGTTGCACAATTGCGGCTGCACCTCACCGGAATTGGTCGGTGAACTAAACTGTGTTGTACTCTCTCACACAAAACAAGAGCTCGATTACAAAGGAATAGAGGAGTGCTAATTTTCAGTGTAAAATGAATAATATCAAGGAAGAATTGTAACACCCAAGTATTGAAGTTCCACTTCAATTTGAAATCCCAATATCAAAACTGCCGTGGCATTTTAATTGACCAATTCAATTCTCAAATTGAAAATTCAAGCCAAAACTACCGTAGCTAATATTCCCGAAATTCAGTCCGTAAAAAGTAAGGACTATTCCAATGATCCGGTTCGGTTGGATAGCGGCAACACGGGTGCGCATGTTCTTCGAAAAATATTGGGTACCCGAAAGGGTCACTTTATGAGACAATTTCTCATTCATTCCTTAATAAATTTTGTTCATTATTTGTATGATTTGAATCCCTCTGACCCACCTCAAAAGGTTATTTGGTCTCACTTTATTTTTTTGCTCGAAGTGCCAAAAAATATTATGAACAAAATGCCCCATTTCCTATAGGAACTTACCCTATTTGGTGGTGTGCTTGAGAGATGTACTTGAAATGTGTGAATGTATAATTACCCAAACCTTAAAATAGAGAACCTTAAACAAAGGATCAAAACTTAATAGGTTTATCTATTTTTTTAGTCCTTACAAAATACATTGCGTTTAAATGTTGTCCCTATAAATCTTTATGTTTCAATTTCATCCTCACTTTAAAAATCATAGTTCAATGTTGCCCTTGCTGTTAATCAACTAACGGATTTTGCTGATGTGTCTAACAGAATCTATGGAGGAGCTAAAGTTGTATTACCTGATGCCACTTTGGCAAAAAAAGAAAAGGAAAAAGAAACCCTCAAACCGGTTACCATGACCAAAACCCACCTACCATGACCCATCCGAAACACCATTGCAAACTTCTCCGTGCACCCACCACCGACATCTACAAATGCCACCTCTCCAACCCAGCGCCGTAACCACCACCACCTCGATAACCACCACAAATCCGTTGGCTCATCTTTTAATTTGATAGAAAACTAGAGTCTATAGTTGTTCAGGATCATCAATTGGGTGGGAAATTTGCGAACTTTTTGCTGAGGATTTTTTTATTATGGAGTGGTTTTTGTGAGGGAGAGTTATGGATGAAGGAGCAACTGAGCATTTAAGTGAGCAACAACAAAAGTTTTTTTTTTTATCTTCTTCTACTATTCCGAGTGTTTAACCAGATGGATTAGATTGGTCAATTAGCTGGGTGCATCTAATTCAGAGAAGGAGACAAATTTGAAACAAAGAAATAGTATTCTAAAAGAAGAGACACCTAAAAAATGAATGAAAAATCCAGCCATAGCCCAAATATTCCTAGACCTCCACCATGCCTTCAAAATCCAAAATCCAAAATCGCCAAATCGGTGATGAGTTTTCCACTGGGTTACTTTAATAGATTGGAGATTTGAGGGGATTGAGGAGAGTACCGAACAAAGAGATAGAGAGAGGGAGAGAGGGGCAAATTTGTTCCACCCATTGTTGCCATATATGTTGTTTCCACTGTGTCAAAAAAATGTTCCACATCAGACTTCCGTTAGCCACGTCATACATTTCCGTGCAGTTTTTGATGGAAGGGTAACATTGACATGCACCATAAACTAAGAGGGTAAAAGTGAATCAAAAAATTTTACAAGGACGAAATTGAAACGGAGACTATTTTATAAGGACCAAATAGGTAGATAAGCCAAAAAATTTCAACCGGTACATATATATCAAAAACTGATCGGATCAAGCGCATCCGGGTATTTTTTTTTTTTCTGGAGATTCCTCCCGGGGCCCCTTAAAAACACGTTTTAAAAACATTGAGCCGTTCAGATCGTCAGAATTTGGTCCGAGAAGTCGAAAATACCCATAGGTTCGCATGGAAACTTAAATAAGGGTCCCTTATTAGACGTTTGTTATACCCAACCCGCGACCAACATCAAGACCCCACGCCCCTACTCTCTCTCTCTCTCTCCAAAACACCAAAAGTCCAAAACCCACCATCATAACACTCCAAAATCGGTTGTCCAAGCTCGGATATATTAAAATCCGCAAAGGGGAGTCGAGATTTGCATGTTTTCTTCATGAGACATAATGAAAGATAACAAGAGTGGGCACAATGAATACGAATATATGAAGAAACCCGTTGGCGCTGAACATTTCATCTGTCCATCCTCGAGTACATGGTCATTGTGTTCATCCATGCTGAACAAATAAACAATACCCATGGCAAACACTCCACCATCCACTCCGCACCCGCCACATCCATGCCCTCCCTTTCCCAAAACCAGACCTCAATCCCACAATCCAGCAACAACCATGGAAGCCGGCCCACCACCAATGTCACAATCGTAAAAAAAATGGGAGACAGAGGATCCATGCAGTCACGGCGAACGCTGCCGGCATCAGAGTCGCCAACAACACCCGTCGTGTAGCCAGCCACAAAGCTATCCCCCCATCGAAGCCACCCTATCATCTGGATCTTGTAAAGCACTCATTTACCTCTATTAATCTTCCCTAATTTCTATTTGTTCGTTAGATTTCGTTGATTTGAATACAAATCAGTTTCCTAATTTTTCAAAGAAACAATTGTTCTCAAACTATGGTTGCTCGAAAATTAGGGCTTTTCTAAAATCAAGGCTTTTGAAAACCTAGACATAAATGAAGGCATTGTTGTACCCTACTTCATTGTTGTATCCTAGAATTAGGGCATTTGGGAACCTAGAACTATTACAGAGCTAGATTTTTTTTTTTCCTAAGACGAATTTGACTTCAAATTCTGGTTTCTTTCCCCGTTTTCATGCTAGGCATTGTTGTACCCTATTGTCCAACTGATTATATCTTCTTGGACAAGATGTAAGTGCCACTTTTGGAGCCATTTTAACACTAAACCATTCTGACCTTTCTCAATTAGCGACACTCTGCATCTAATAAAATGTATTGATCTTGTAGTGCGGAATGAACAAGAAGGATGTATTTTGTTTCTTCACCGTTTTCCTCAATCAAGCAAAGGGAAAACATTGCGTGCCATTGTATCTCAGGATAGGAAGAACATCAGCTTTTATTGTCTTTAGTTTTGTTTCTTTCTAGTCTGTGTTGCGTGTGAGTTTGAAAGCGGAAGTTGAGTAGCATTATCTTCTTCAAAGTGGTTGCGAACTGTGATGCTGCCTTTGTAGTGTCAGTTCTTGGATTTCATCTAATTGTATCAATCAATGCAACAGGTGGAAATGATCTTAGAAAGACAACAGGAAACACAGGTGCAAGAGTTGGAAATTTAGGCACTTTTTGGATCAGGATCTTTTGTGTTCCAGTTGATTCGCTTCGAGTTTGTGAGTTTGTGCCTGCCAAGTTGGTGCACGGCGAATTTCACTTCGGTACTATCATTTTATGTTTTCTTACCCATTGCAAATGGATTCGGACCCAGCCTTTGGGTCCATCATACAGATAATGTCAACCGCACTTGCATATTTAAACATTCCACGGATCATCGATTCACGGTCCTTTATGTCATGTTAGTATTTCTCAGAAAGCCCAAAAAAATCCAAAATTTTCCCCTTGCATAAACCAGGATCCAGAACACCATTGAGTCCAAATTGAGTTGAACTAAGGTAATGCAGAGCGGAAAAAGAAATTACCCCCTCTATAAGCTGTCCTATGAAAATTTTAGCTATTGATTTATTTATCTGCAACTATGTAAATCCATCAGTGCACACTGCACACTATAAGAAACACGAAGAAAAGGGTTCAAATAACAAGTTCTTATAATCCATCAGTGCACTCCTTAAAGAGAGAATGAAGCCTACCCCGCTTCATCACCACCAACATAATAACCATGACAGCTAATCCCATGATGGATGCTGTGACAGCTCCACGAGAAAAGCAGGTTTCGGCACTCCCATTGGTGTCCGCTGTTGAGCCTCCAAAAAGATCTTGAAAATAATCAGATAACGTGCTCATCATCTCAACCAAGTTTTTCATACCAAGTTGGAAAAATTGCACAAACAGCAGGGGAATAACGTGCTCATCATCATCTGTTTCCTTGTTAACTTTTTCAGTGATGCCACATGCAAATAAATTTCAGCTATTCCATCAGCCCCAAAACGAAACATAAGCTTCATATCTCAAAGCCAAGGCAACTCTGGATGCATTAAACCATAGTACAAACTAAACAAAGTTATTCTCATTGCCTGAAAACTGACGATCCTATGTCATACATAGAATGACACACCAGTGAGTGTAGCGCAAGAAAAAAACACAAAGTTAACCTTTCCTATAGACAAGCAGCCAACAAAAGCATGATGCCTTTCAGAAAATTTCAGAAGATTCCAATGACCAAAAAATGAATGAGGACAAAAAGGCACGTGTCCTATCGAAATTGGAATTTATAAAGATGCAATTAAAACATATGCGTATGATAGAATACTAGAATATCATAAACACTAAGTACTTCAGCTTTACAAATTAGATTAAGATACCTTGTTTAACTAGCTGCGAAACTGTTGATACAGACTCCCCTTCCTGCCCTATAAAATGGAACAAGAGAAAAGGAAAGACCTACAAATATTCCTCAAACAACTGGCTATCACTCTCAACCATCTGCATTAGAAAAGGCAAGGAATCATCATTCAATTCCTCTCTAATTTTTTATGCCACTCTCTAATTTTTTATGCCACACCAAATTAGTATCGTCACACCACTTTGACTATTGCCACTCCAAAATTCACTCTTGCCACTTCAAAATTCACCATTGCCACTCCAAATTTAAGCCACTCCAATTTTGGAACTAATTCCTAAGCAAGCAGGAATGGAATGGTTATTCCATTTTCATTCTATTCCAATGTTCATCCATTCCTACCTCCATTCCATTCCAATAAATCAAACACAACCAAGTGGGCTTCAACAAACAGATATAGGTTGTTGAAACTGAGATGAGGTGGGTTTCAAGGATTTGTATCTTAAGCTTATTGAACGCATTTCCAGGCCGGTATAGCTTTGCAAAGTTAATTAATTCCCGCGAAGCCGAGCCAAAATACGCAACATTTAAAAGTTTGGCCATGCAGATTTTTTAGACCCAAAATATTTAACTTAAAAAAGTTATTTACAACAATCTGTGCCGAAAAAAATACCGGCAAAGAGCTCATCGATTTCTCGTATAAGAGAAGAGGTGATGAAATCGATCAAGAGACCAATGAATTTGGAGTTCTTTCAATGATATTGGGAAGATGGTGATATTGTGGAGGAATGAAGAAATAAATTAGTTGTAGGTGGTGGAGTTACTTTTACCATAAATTGTTCAAATTTTGAATTTGAATTTTCAATTTTAACACAAATAAGTTATCCTCTCCAGTTAGAATTAGGGTGGTGTTAATACCAAAACCGTTTTTGTTTGTGCAAAAAATGTAATGCTTAAAAAACCTTGTATCATGTGCAAGGTACAAGTCTTTTGTGCATTATAGTTTTGGCACAAACAAAAATGGTTTTGGCATTATCATTACCCTATAATTATAATTGGATTTCGGTACCAAATAAACATGGTCATGCTTATCCGCTCAACAATCGGCATTCCTATCAATTACTACCATTTACTGATTAAAATTCCAATCAGTCATTGGCATTGCTATCAAAGAGGATATTATAAATTAAAATTCCAAATGTCAAATAGTAATGTAGGAAATGATGAATATTATCTTTGTATTGATAATTAAAAGATTTAATTTGAACATTTAACAAAAGGATAATCAAGTAATTGTCTTACACATTAACCTCGCTATGTTGATGCCACTTGTCACAACCGCGTCCCTTCTCGCAAAAAGTCATTCTGCAATAAAATATAAGATATCCACAATGATTTACTTGATATGTAAGTGGACATGTGTACTCATTGAGATTTATTAATGAGAATGAATGAGGCTGCCCGTGGAGTAGGGAATTTGGTTATCCGAACCACGTAAAAATCTTTTGTGTTCTCTTGGTTTGATTTATTGGCTCAATAGCTAGCCATTTTGCGCAAGAACCCCAACAAGATATCTATTGCTTTCATATCAGTCCTTAATTCCTTAATTAGTGCACGTACATATCTCCCTCTCTGATTCCTTAATTAGTGCTCAGATCTCATTTCCTAATTATATGTATTGATTTTGTAAGATACATGAAGATAATTTCTAGAATTTATGAGACTAAAAAAATCTAAAAAGAGAAAAAATAAAGGACATAGTTAATTAACAAGGTAATTTCAAATTTTATGATTTGATCAATGCTCAGCATGTAATTCTTGCCTTTTCAAATTCGTAACATTTGCAACAATATAGATGCAATAAGTATTTAATAGCTAAACCTTCTATCCTTGCTTTTTATGCTATTTCCTTGCCTCTTTATAAAAAATGAGGGATGGAAGGATTTCATTGCAATACTATTTATTTTTATCAAATCTATTGCTTTCCATGACATCTTTATGCATGCATCCATGCACGCGAGACAATAGTAAAAAATTCAATAGTATATCATTACTATATCATTCCATTTAGAAACAAAGATGTCATTACAATAATAGTGGCTCCAGAAAATCATACTAAAAAGGGGTGTTTAAAAATAATTTTAAGGAAATAAATAAATTTTTTATTCATATACTAGTTGTCTTTGATCACCTAAAGTTTCCTTATCTGAATAATTTTATTATTTTGTACTGTATAATTTTATACTTTTTTTTTTACTGTGGTGTAATTTATGAGTGAGCACACTTCAAATCCTCCTAGATCTTATACCTTACCAACATAAACTGCCAACTAGTTCGGAAAGTGAATTTCCAAACACATGCAGCTACCGCAATTAATTGATAGCATGTTTCTATATATGCCACCTTTGAATATATATAGCTCTCAAACCTCAAGTGTCAAAACCATTTCGCTTCTTGCTAGTTTCTCTTTGTTGCATGCAATAATATACATATACACACGAACTTGGGAGAGAAAGCTAGTCAACACCATGGCTGATATTTTACCCAAAAAAAAAAAAAAAAACACCATGGCTGATGATGATCATCTAATGTATCTGAAAACCCCTTGGGCCTACGGCAGTCAAAATTTTGAGGTACATATTTATACTTTTGTGCACACATAGAGAGACACATAGATTGGTATGTATTTATAACTTTTGTGCATACATATATATAGTTTGAGTCTATAATTAAGCTTAAACTTCAGACTGGCATTGAGAGTTAAAATTACAGATTAAAAACAATTTTTGGCTGATAAGAAGAATCTAAGACAAATACTGTATAACCGCTATATAGGATGGAATACATATACCGGTTTATAGAACTTTGCACGGAATGATATGATTATTTACCAAGATACTCACACGCTTTACTCAGAATTCCAAAACTTTGTTCATATTATTCAAAAAAAAAAATTAATTGTACATCTTAATTTGTGTCCGTCGGATTTTCCTTTTAATTACTTGCTATGCCGAGGAAGAAAAAAAGAAAACGAAAAAACTAACTGTAGTTTCCTCCTTTTTTTTTTTAATCTCCTTAAAATATTCCATATTTTCACATCTTAGGCAAAAATAAAAACTAAATAAAGGAGAATTCTTGTGTATAATTCCAGACGGATCAGTCTTCTCCATCAACCTCGTCCACATCAAACATACCTTCTCCTCAAATACGAAGACGTACGTATATATTGATATTTCTTTCCATTTCTTTCAGTAATTATTTGATCAATGTATTCCAAATAAGTTTTGGATTTTTTTTTTCCTTCTGGGTTATCTGTTTTACAGCCACTGTAGCGGATGTCAATCAATTTATCAGGTAAGCGCATACCTATACCATCAATTTTTCAAGTAAGCATAGAAATTAGAATTCCAAACAACTTTACCTGTAGTTTGAAAAATTATCAGAATTGCTCATCTTATGTTTTTCAGCTATTATTTTTTCAAAAACGCTTGCCCATTAGTGGTTTTTAGTTCCAACCCCTATTATACGTGCACTACCTTTTGGAGTATTCTCTCAGTCTTTCTTCTCTCTATTGTTTTCCCAGTTTTTTTTCCCTAGTTTCTCCTTTTTAATAGTATTCCTATTGAGCATATACTTATTTCGACAACAAAGATCAGTCAACTAACTTATTTGAAGATCAAGAATACATCATACTTACTTTTTTACTTTAATAAGTCCATAAACTCGTATAAATACTCCCGATAATACAAAAAAAAAAATTGTTGCGCAAAGTTCTGGATAATTATTTGTTGTGCAGGGTCCATTGCTAAGTTTTGAATCACATATGAGGTTGTTGTATACTTACTTACTAGCATATGACCCGTTTTATGCACGAAGTAAACCAAAAATTATTTCCAAATGTTTTTTCATTGAAAAAGATTCGCATGTTTCTAACGACATAAAGATGTTATGAAACAAATATCATTAATTTATTGTATCAACCATGCAAAAATACATGCTATGCAAATGGCAAATCAGAATATAATCTTTTGAGTTGTCACAATGCCTAAATAGTCATTGTATCAGCTAAATTCAACAAGGAATTAAACTTAACAAAATATCCAAAAATTAATAAATAAAAAATCATTTTAATCATAAGACCCCAATGTTCATCAGTCACGCCTCAAATCTTACACGTATAAGATAGAACACTGAAAGTATCATTCCAGTGTATATAAAATTTGAGCAGTTAATATGCTTGACATGGATAGATTTTTTTACCTTTCAAAACAAACAAACATTCAATTGGGTCGTCTTTTTATATCTCATGAACATTGACCTAGGATTCTCCTTTTCAAAACGTTTGAACATCCTGGCACAAAATTCACGTTATGCACTACCACAAATACTTTGATCACATGCATATAATTCAAAACTAATTGAGTTTTAGCACTTTTGAGATCAATTGTCGACATCCGTAATGTGAAATATGAAAAAAATATACGAATATTCTACGTTCTTGAGAAATAAATTATTCATAAGATGAGAAGTAGTTGAATTTGTTTTATATTGTGGAAAAAAAAAAAAAACTTAGGACATATAACATGGGGAACCACTCATGTACTACAATATTCGTAATAGAGTTGTTTCAATGTTTCTCAATTGTGAAATGAAACAGATCAATTTTTCAATCATAAACTTCAAAGAATTAGACAAAAAATTCTCATAAATTATTGAAGATTGAAATTACACTTATCTACTCCTTCATGTGCTTCATATGTCCTCGAAGAAATTCGCCGTACAATTTCCCATATCCAAACATTGCACTGCAATAATGAAAATAAAAAAAAATTCTAAAACAAATGATTGTTTTCTAGAAAAACTGTTTCGGGTATTTCAAGATTGATCAACAACTAGCCATAAAGCATGAACACTCTTCTAATCATGGATTATATAATTGCTTTACATTTCCTTTTTGCAATCCGTAAACCGTGAAACAATTACTACAATTATGGTAATTGGAGACTAATTGGAGGATGGGCACCTCTTAAAATGGCTCCTAGCTAGGTGAGACTTCTAAAATTTAGCAAGCTATTTGATCAATTATGTTCTTCAATAGACTCTCAATACAAGCTCCTAAGGGGGCTCCTAATATTTTCCTAGCCATGTGCTCAAGTATTGGCTTCAATGGGCTCTCCATACAAACTCCTAAGGGTGACTCCTAAGCTTGGCTCCTAGCACAATAGTTAAATTTAGGTAGCCTTCTAGCTAACTCTAAGTGGGGCCAAAGTATTTAATTTTTTTTTTAATATGAAATCTTTGAAAAAGTTGCTCCTAATTTTATTTTTTTCACAAAATAGAGAATGCTATTGCTAGCTCATTGAGTGCACACATCCTCTCTAAATTTAACAAGCTCTAGGAGTGAAAAGCGGACCCCAATTATGCTTATGTGTACACTTTAGGATACAACTTAGGAGCAATTTTTAGGGAGCCCACTGTGGATGCCCTAAGAGCAACTCCAATAGAGGCTCTCCTAGCTAATTTGTTGAGCCGAATTGACATATTGAGGGGAAATTTTGTAATTTATGTCCCCTTTTCCTCAAAAGGTTGTACTGTTTGGAGGGACCCATCCACCTTTTTGTCACATCCACTCAACAAAATTAATTTCGGCTCAACAAATGTTGAGCCGAAATTAATTTTGTTGAGTGGATGTGACAAAAAGGTGGATGGGGATTTGTTGAGCCGAAATTAATTTTGTTGAGTGGATGTGACAAAAAGGTGGATGGGTCCCTCCAAACAGTACAACCTTTTGAGGAAAAGGGGACATAAATTACAAAATTTCCCCTCAATATGTCAATTCGGCTCAACAAATTAGCTAGGAGAGCCTCTATTACAACCTTTTGAGCCGAAATTAATTTTGTTGAGTGGATGTGACAAAAAGGTGAATGGGTCCCTCTAAACAGTACAACCTTTTGAGGAAAAGGGGACATAAATTACAAAATTTCCCCTCAATATGTCAATTCGGCTCAACAAATTAGCTAGGAGAGCCTCTATTGGAGATGCTCTAAGGATGGCTCCCAAGCATAACTCCTAAACAATTAGCTAAATTTAAGTTGCTTTGTAGCTAGCTCCAAGTGGGACCCAAGCCCTTTTAATATTTTTTTAATATGAAATTTTCAAAAGATAAATGATTTTATTTGAAAATAGAGAATGTTCTTGCTAGCCCATTGAGTGCACATATGCTCTCTAAATTTAGCAAGCTCTAGGAATGAAAAATGGACCCCAATTAGACTTATGTGTACACCTTTATGAGTCAACTTATGAGCTATTTTTAGGGTGCCTATTGTGGATAGGATCTTATGTATAACTTAGGCATAATTATAGAATGAGCCTAGAAGTACTAATGGGAAAAAATTCAAATTCAATTATTTTTCTGCATCATTCTTTTCGGTTCTATTATGATCAATTTCCGTTTTCATCTTGTTTGGCAACTTTCAAAAATATTTTACTACTGTACATGTTAAAGAATTTAAATCTTTCCTAGTTGATTTTGTAAATATATGTATTGTTTCCATAACAAATAAAATTACTCAGAGGTCATTCCTTATTCGAGAAGATACGACGAAGATAATTTTTTAAATTTAATTATAAGATTAAAATAAAACTTGGAAGTGTAAAAGTAAAGGGACACTTGTTGATCACGCCGACAGCGCTCCTCGCAAAAACTCAATCTGCAATACTAATGTAGATGTGTTTTGGAATGAAAGGGAGGAGACACCACGTGTCAAAAATGCCAATCCTACGCTAAATGATGAGCAAGCTGGCTATGTGGCTTGGAGAAATGTAAGTTTTATTTAAATTTTATATATATATATAGGATCCCGTTCTACTAAGGACTCCCTCAAACTCGTAATTTGTGGACCTCATGGATCGGGGTCGAATTTCTACGATCCGAACCGCTCAATGTGTTTAAAACGTGTTTTTAAGGGTCACCGCTGGGATTCGTCAAAAAAAATACTCGAAAGGGCTTCATTCAAGCATTTTTCGATAAATTATATATGTACGGTTATTATGAAAAACCACTCGATGAAGCCCTTTCGGGTTTTTTTTTTTTTTGTGATTCCTCGCGTTGGCCATGGAAAAACATGTTTTAAACACATTGAGCGGTTCGGATCGTCGAAATTTGGTCCGGAAAATCAAAAAAGGGATGGTCCTCACGGAAGAGATCTTTGAGGGAGTTCTCAATAGAACATCTTCCTATATGTATATATATACACACACACACTCAATGAAGCTTCCTTAATAATTTATGCATTCCTAATTTGTAGTGGGTTAAGCATGGCTATGAGTGGATGCAGCAACGAGCTATACTACAAGAAAATCAAGATCTAGCAACAGTTGAGAATGTCACAGAAGATGCCTAAAACTGTTACTAAAGCCCGAAAAACCTATACCAACAGTTTGGGTGAAGCGTAACAAGATCTGCGTCACAAAACCGTTGCTATAGACCCCCTTATTTTTTTTGAATAGCAGCCATATCTATTCCAATTTTTTTTCTTATTATACCGAAGAAACTATTATTAAATATCCATGATGCTAAAAGTCTATGAATTGCAATTTCATTCAAAATAAACCTTGATACTATAAATCAAAAAACCATCACATGAACATTTCAAAAGTAGATAGTACATCAAATTAATTTCACTCCATAGTTAGCATAACAAAAATCATCCACAAGGTATACCTTGCCCAAGAGCATCCTTATCAGGGTTAACAAACCCACTTGCAAGTTAAATATGGAGAGTAGACACTTGAAAACATGAAAAAATCAAGCTTAACAAATGTTTTGCAAATTTGTAAAATTTGCAGCTTTGCAACAGTGGCACCTCATTTTTGTTAACTCACTATTCATCCCCTATATTCTCTTTCTCTAACTTGGTTCTGTCCCCAGCATCCCCTCACCCACTTTTTCAACTTCTCTCTCTCTCTCTCTCTCTCCCCATCACTCTCCCCTTTTAATTAATTTTTTATAGAATAAAAAATGGTGGCACATCTCCCGACGTGGGAGAACTACTTTTTTGAGAAAAAAACTTTTTTTTTTATTAGACTTGAGGGGAATAGTAAAGTTTGAATAGAGAGTCTGATTTTGGGAATTTTTGAATAGTGACTTGCTAAATTTGTAAAAAGTGTTTTTGAAGTAAAATTTGGTGTAAAAGTTGGTGCTCCTGATAAGGATGCCCTAAGACTTTTCCAGAGAAAAAATGACAACTATTACAAGGTCTCCTTTAATAAAGTCCTCCATCGAAGTAGATATATGCCACTGTATTCTTCCATATTGTCCTATTACCTACAATTTTTTTAAAAAAACAATGAAAAATAACTAAATAATGCAAGGCAAAAAAACAAAGATACCAAACACATTAGTAGCAGGCGCGACGGATCTAAACAAGGTAACACCAGACCTTATTCACTCAGAGAACTGTAGTTCGGGCATGCGCGCACACACAAAAAAGCAGTCATGACTCATGAATGCAAACAAGAGGAAATGCAACTGAATCCAAAGCCAGCATTGCATAGAGCTGATTGCTAACATGGCAACAAGAAACTCATATATCCTACATCCGGATAGAATTGCAATGGTTCACCAAATCAAAACATACATGAAACCTGCAGTTTACTGCCTGCCCCTGGAGAATGACTAATTGTATGTAGCAAGCCGATTTTAACACTAAATTCCTGCACTTGTATGACTGATTTCAGCCCTCACACAATGTCGCCAACAATTAAAACTCAACTAAGCATCAAATAATGCAGTTTTAGCATCTAGCAATGCACTGTCAGGCTTCAACACCTAACAGTGCAGTTTCAGAGCCCAAATCAATTTCCAGCAACTAACTAACAGTTTTTGACAACCCAAAACTCATTTCAGCATTCCGAAAACTAGTTTTCTGTATCTAAACAACAGTTACAGCAACATTTTCAGTCTTATAATGGCATTTTCAGCAACTAAATTGCACAGTTTCAGCAACTACAGAGGTGGTTTCAAAAACTGCACTTTACAGCGTGGGTTTTCCAATTCCAGCGTCTAATTTCAGTTTCCATGGAAATCCAACAAAGTCAAGCAACTAGATATCAAATAAAAGAGAAGGTTCAGTCCCAACTCTTCACTTTTAGCTTATAATCACAGATTTCAATTACTATTAAGTAAGAAAATTTAATTCTGTGATAGGGCACTTAAAACCCAATTGATTTACAAAAGCCCCAAAATAACTCAACTTATAACGAATGAAATCAAATCAATCCACATGAGTAAAAACAAAACTAACTTACCAAGTTTTCCTGTTCCTTTCCCTGATCTCTCTCTCAGTGTCTCTTCCTCTCTCTCTCTCGGCAACTCCAACAAAATCCCCCTTTAAGTCTTCTTCTTCTTTTTTCTTTTTTTACCGGGTTCTGAGTTATCTCAATAAGTCTTTGAAGTTGGTCCTCGTGTCATTTATGTAGCACCCAACAATGTCTGGTTCCATATTCTGCAATCACAAGCAAAGGACCTTGAATGAAACATTATGAAATAGTCCATTCATCTTTATATGCAATGAAAAGTAAAGGGGCAACGAAGAACACCCACCTCGATTTTTTGAAGGCCAAAGTATGGCGTTGTAACCATTGACTTTCAGCAAGCCCATTCAAACTCTAGCTAAGTCCAAGTCATGATCACCAAGTATTCGTCAACAGCTGCACCTGTCATCTTAAGAATGCCCAGTTTGCCTAACCAAAACATGAAGTTAATGTGCCCTCTTGGTAGCAAGATCACATAATTTTACCTATTTACACTAGACTAAGGAGCTTCATAAGCATCAAGTAAGAATGATATACATTTTAAGCCCATAAACTTCTAAAAAGCCAGACAGGAAAGCCCATGCTATGTGTGAACTAAGGCAATCCATCCAGATAGCTAAACAAGTACGTATGGAATTCCAATCAAGTAAACAAGTACTAATCAATTCACTATGGTTGGATTGTCATGTCCCATACCTTATTCCTTTTCCCAAGCTTTGCTGCTTGCAAACATTTGGAGGATGGCAAGTTCTAGTGTCACTCATAGCCCATCCTATGGAAACAAGGACAAAAAGAAAAGGTAAAACTTAAAAGTAATTCAAGGAATTCATTTTCCATATGAGAAGAGCATTAAAAGTCAAGAAAAATCCACTAATAGAATGATAAACAAATCACCAACCATATACTTGGCAAACTGCTGGACATTCAGTTGTTGAGATATGAGACGCGATGCCGGTAGCGGAAGGACATGCTCTGTGGTAAATTCTAATCCATACTGATCAAGAGATAGCATAAGAATAGATAGCATTCTTTAAAAAACACTATAAACCAAAGTCATTAAAAGCAGGTTTTGTTGTAGTGAAGGAAAGTTGCATCTTGTGTATTATGTGGTAAACATAGCAATATCACACCATCTTAAAGATTGTAATGGATACCAGAAAAAAAAAAAAAAAAAAGACTCTAATGGATACATCCACTCATAGTTGTCAAAGGCGTGCCTAGGCGCACGCCTAGGTGAGAGGCGCAGCGAGGCGCACCCTTTGCACCTGGGGTGCCCCAGGCGAGGCAACCGAAAAGAGGCGACGCAAAGGCGCAAAAAGGCGCAAAGGCGAGAGGTGCTAAAAAAGCACGCTTCTTTCAAGTTTAATAACAACCCTAGATTTTTGTGACTTAGGTTAAAAATCTCACCTTGACCGTTGATTTTGGATCCCAGAAATAAAGCCCTCAGCTGTCCCCAACATCTCTACATCTCTCTCTCTCTCTCTCTCTCTCTCTCTCTCGAGCTACAAAAAAGGAAAACAGGCGAAGTCGATCAGCAAGAACCTCTCTGGAACGATCAGCAAAACGAAGATAGACGAAGTCGATCAAGTTGAGAACCCCCAAAGATGAAGTCGATCAAGTTGAGAACCTCCAAAGACGAAGTCGATCGAGTCTTGTGGGTGTCGTTTTTTACAGACGAAGTCAATCAAGTCTTGTGGGTGTCGTTTTTGACAGACGAAGTCGATCAAGTTGAGAGATCAAGTCTTGTGGGTCTCTCTCTCTCTCTCTCTCTCTCAAACGAAGACAGACGTGTGGGTGTCGTTTTTGGCAGACAAAGTCGATCAAGTTGAGAGATAAAGTCTTCTAGCCTTTGTTGATTCATGAGGTGGGCATAACATTCTCCAATTTTAATAATAATTTCAGCGTGAGCTATATTGGCTATGGATTTTAGTATTTCAGCCCTCCCTTCTTATTTCTTTTCCAATTTTTTAATTCAATTTTTTTTTAAAAAAAAAGAAGAAGAAAGAAAACAGTGATTACATGACTAATTCACTGATTATTTTAATTTTAACTTTTCTATAAATATTAAGTTGAGTCATATAATGAATTTTTGCTAAAAGAGAGGTTAGAAAGACAGAGACTCAGAGGTAGTATTTGGTGTTTCATTTTTAAAAAAAAATAAATTTAGTTCTACTCTATGCGAGAACTGTAAATTATGTGCAATTTGGTAGATGTTTTTATGTATCTTTTGGATGGTATGCTATCTAAAACTCATTGGCTTATTGTTATTAGTTAAAGTATTGTTATATGCTATTTTTTCTAATTTTTTTACATAGGTGCGCCTCGCTTCAAAAATGTGCGCGCCTCGCCTCTCGCCTTAGTCCCCAGAGGATTTTGCGCCTCGGTGCACTTTTCGCCTTTGACAACTATGCATCCACTCATAGTTTTAAATAGCGGTATCGGTCACAGTATCGGTGTATCCGTATCGGGACATATCGGCGATACGTTGCGGGAATCGGGTGTAGCGGTCGTGAATTTTTTTAAATCATTAGAAACTCATATAAAACTTTATGACACACATTTTTTGATCTCATTTGACACATTTTACATAACCTTAGGACATATAATACGAAAATAAGCACATTATAGAGTTCTTACAATACATAATTACGAGACATAACAAGTTTGAAGGTCAATATACGCGATTCTTATGCAATTTTCAATCCTAACCATTGATCCCAAAGAGGTTTCACTGGGTGTGGTATAGAGGATTAAATCCCCTCAAGTAAACAGCTGGACCCAATTTATGTACTTAAAACCAAAATCAAGAAATTGGGTTTCAGTCATCGAAAGCAAGCAAACCTGAAACAATAATGGACTGTAGTTGAATAAAACAAGTCAAACAAGCAAAAAGGTACTTCTCTTCTTCTTTTGTACGCCTTTTTCTGGACATCCTTGTTTATCTCACTCTCTGCCATGGCAGTGAATGACAGCGACCGATGCACCTCTCTCAGCCTCCAACAATGGCGGTGCACAAATCAAAGAACCTCTCTCTCTCTCTCTCTCTCTCTCTCTCTCTCTCTCTCTCTTGCTTCGTTTTGTTGTAGATCGGTCAATTTCGGGTTTTGTTTTGGGGATCTACAGCTAGGGACGAAAATATCAAAGGAGAAGATGAATCAGGTTTCTCATCCTTTTCCAGTCTCCCCCCTACTTACCCTCTCTTGAGAATCGAAGGTGGGGTTTTTTTTTTTAGTCTCGGCCGATACTCTCTGTACCGGCTTCCGTCTCGGCCGATACACCGAGATGTACCGGGAATCGGCCGGTTTGTATGCGATTTTTAGGTCACACAATTATATCGGGGTGTATCTGTATCGGAGGCTCAAAATTCCGGTACGAACCTGCCAATATGGTACGTATCGGCCGATATTTAAAAGTATGCATCTACTATCACGTCATAAGCATTGCTAAGTAGAGACAGTTCAGGTGCCACGGCCTAGCGACAAACAATGAGATGGTATACCTGTTTCACTTCTGCTAACCATTGAGTGAAAATCAGGCTAATTGTTCCTACACACGAAATGACTAGTAAGCTCAATAGGGGTACCGTAGTGTCTAAGTCATGGAGGCTAATAGGGGTACCTTTGTGTATAGAAGATGGAACTGCGATGTGAGAAGATGGAAAAATCAGTTGTTATTTGTTTTCTCTTACTTGAAATACGAAGTCAAGAGTGGTAAAGGTACGCAAAGTAACACAACTTGTTCGGGTGAAATTTGTCGACAAGGAGAAAACCCCACTTGATTTGTTGTATGAAAAACCAGTTCTCATTTAGTAGTTCTCAAACAATCATTTACACGTTTAACAATTCAAAATCAGTCATTTTACAAAATACAAATTCTATAGCGTGAGAAGAATAAGACAGCAGAAAATCGATATTGACAATTTTAAGAGCGTAAGATTAGTATGAACACGAGTGCTAGCAAGGGAAAATATATTAAGGGTTGTTCATAAACCACAATCAGAGAAATCCTTCCATTAACGATTTCCCCGGCCCATTTTCTGGTGGTTCACAACCACCAAAAGTATGTTCTCAGGAATCCTTTCAATTATCTCAAAACTCAATTACAGGAAATGGAAAAAAAAAAAAAAAAAAAACAAAACAAAAGAACAAGAGAGGAAGAAAATAGTGAAATCAAACCTCCAACAGAAATGTCTTCGGTTATGAAGCAACCATTGATGAATCACGCGTGTATAGCTATAGGGCGACCAATCGAACTATTAAGAGTTTGGATCAGACAAGTTAGGGTGTGGATCGTATTCCAGCTAGGGCTTCGATCAACCGTGTCGCTATGCTTCGAAGTCGTGTAGCTGCTCGAGATATGCAACTGCAATGTGAGAGAGAGAGAGAGAGAGATGCACATCGGATGAGTCTAGGGCAAAACCAGACGCCGCTGCTCGGGCTCTCATTTTGGGGTTTTTCACTAAAAACAGCATTTGTTCAAGTAAAGCCACTGTGGGGATCCTTTTTGGGTACTTTTTTTAACGCTGGTGCAACACAAATAATCGGAGCCGTTGGAGAATTTCTTCAAGTAATTTTATATAATGGGGACGGATCTGTGGATACAAATTTCACGCGCACATTTTACCACTCCATCTCATCCCTCGAAATCAAGGGCTGAGATTAAAACCTTAAAAACCCCTCCCCAACACGGTGAACCCTCTCTCTCAACTGCCACACATTCTGGTCCTTGAAAATTAATTGGACCATCTCTCTCCCATGTTCTCCCCAAAACGGTGAACCTCCATCTTCCTCTCTGCCCAAAATGCTGAATGACAGGAGTGAAAATTCTAGTGCACAGCAAAGAATTTATAGGAGGAAAGCCCTAAGAAGTGTATTTTATATGGAAAAAGATGCTCACACACCACTTGCACACCCCTCTCAAACAGGGATGGGTCCCACATGTGGGGTCCACCTCTATGTGAGATGGGTGTGCAAGTGGTGTGTAAAATGTTGTGTGTGTAGCAAAGTTCATTTTATATGCTAATCCTAAGCATTCAAGTTAATAAAATCAGACACAATCACTTGTATGCAAAATTTTCTTGGCCACAGCGAACATGATGAAAAAAAAAGAAAAAAACAGCAAAACCCAGTTTCAAGTTATACAGGTTCACCCCTTTAAGATCAGGCCCGGCTCTAAGATTTTCGGAGCCCTAAGCGTGGTTTAATAATGGGGCCTCTTGAGCAGTTATATATATATATATATATATATGTATTAGTTTTTCCAAATATGAATAAGAATTGACTAGAGCTGTAGTTGCTCTACGCGTGAAATAGCACCTAGAAGGCTTGAACCATAGTCCAGACTCCAGAGTTCCAATTTTGTCACCAGCATTTGCATACGTTTTTTCACATTTTCAAAATATACTGACATCAAAAAAAGGAGGCGGGAGGAGTCGACCAATGGACCTCATGGAGGTAACTTCATAGACTTGCCGCTGCGCAACAGCTACCTTCCGTGTTAAACCAATGACAATATTAAATATATAACATTTCTACGATTTGGGGCCTTCTTATTGGGCCAAAAACAGGGGGCCCTAAGTGGCAGCTTGGTGGGCTTGTGCCTAGGGTCGGCCCTGCTTAAGATTTAGTGAAAAAAATTATGAAAGTCGATGATGGGATTATACTGGTTTAATTTATATTCACTAGGGCTGCACAAAAAAATCGGTGAACCGTGAATCCGATCCGAACCGAACCGATCCGTGCTTTTTGGATTTTAACCGTAGATTAATGGTCCGGACACGGATTGAAAAAATAGTAAACCGTGACTAGCGGTCCGGACACGGATTTTGATTTCGAAACCGTGGATTAACTGATCCGGACCGTGAGATTTTTATTATATATATATTTTTAAATATATATATATACACACACACACACACACACACACATAATTTTACAAAAACTAGGGGGTAAACTTTAAACTCTTTCAAATCTTAGGGGTTAAACTGTTATCCTTACTTTTATTGATGTGAATTTGTGATCATGTATGTGAATTTGTGATCATGTAGCTACTGGGTGTATAGTGTTTGGATGTGTATTTTTATTGATAACCAGCTATTGGGTGTATTTTTCAAGTTGAATAATATGCTTTGGGTTTGGCCTTTGGGATGCTTTTTGATTTTATTTTTAATTTTTATGCCAGATTACGACTACCGCAAATAAGAATGTCTTATATAACATGTAATCCGTGGATAAAACCGGAACCGATCCGTGACTCGCAGTTCGGATTGGAACCGAACCGTGAGACTTTTGGTCCGGACACAGATTGTATTTTCTAAAAACCGTGACTCACGGATTAGGATTGGATTCATGCCAATCCGATCTGATTCGGACCGTGTACACCCCTAATATTCACCACCCCCCCAACATCAAATCATTTGCAATTCCTTCATCAAAACCAAACCGACATGAAAATCAGAGGGTCGTCATTTCGTCGTGAGCGAGAGAACAGAGGTGAGCAGCAATGGATGTGCCAGAAAGTAGGGATGGCCATCTCGGCAAAACCCAATCTGCAATACTAATGTAGAAGTGTTTTGCAATGAAAGGGAGGAGACACCACGTGTCAAAGATGCCAATCCTACGCTAAATGACAAGCAAGCTCGATGTGTGGCTCGGAAAAATGTAAGTGTTATTTAAATCATATATATCTATCTATGAATTATTACTCCCTAATAATTAATGCATTCCTAATTTGTAGTGGGCTAAGAATGGCAATGACTGGATGCGGTTATTTAGTGTCTCTTAACATTCTTCTAACCAATTAAATAAAAAACAAAATTGAGTTCCCGTGAAGTGAATAATCTTGCAATGCTAAATCAGCTACTCTTTAAAAAGACTTATATTTGAATCAAGAATTGATACATGGAGCGAATGAGAACATGACTTCGAAAAAAATATCTTTTTACGTACTCCGTTTGTTTGAGCGCAAAAAATTCCTATAATATTTTATTCATTTTTCAGTGTTTTTTTTTTTTTTTTGTCATTCGTCAATCCTAATCTATTACATGGGAGAGGGGGAAGTGGGACTCGATCCCGAGATGCAGTGTGAGGCATTCAAGAGCTCTACCGCATGAGTTAGCTCATTTTTCAGTGTTTGGTTGGACAAATTGTAGGTAAAATTAATATATTTGTGTAAAATATTTTCCATCAATTGGTGGAAAACGACTTACAGAAGAAAATGCCGTAAGTCATTTTCCGGTTCTGGTCTCGCGACTCCCGTCACAACTGAAACCCACCACCTCTATCCATCTTAGTCTCCCCCTTGATCATAACCCAATACGGGATACAGTGCCACTTTTCTTCCGTGCCAGCCGTGCCCGTGTCGTGCCGAGCCCGTTTACTTAATTGTGTCATGCCGTGCTTAATCGTGTCGTGCCCATTTTTAGTTGTGCCATGCCATGCCATTTTTCTTCATTTGTGCTGTGTCGTTTTGTAACTGTGTCGTGCCGTGCCGGTCCATTTACTTAATTGTCCGTGCCGTGCCGGCCCGCTTACTTAATTGTGTCGTGCCATGCCGGCCCGCTTAATCGTCTGACTCGTGTCGTGCCGTGCGGTGCCCATTTACTTAATCATGTCGTGTCGTGCCGTGCCGTGTCGGGTTTAAAGATGGATATACGGGATTTCATCGAACTAAATTATACTCTGGAAGTGCAAAAAAGGTAAGCTAGGGATTTTAGTATATTTTCCTACATAACACAAATATCTCTTACCCTTTTTATTTTCTGCTTCAATAGAAGAGTAAAAAACAACATAAAACTACCAAGAAATTGTTTCTTTTGTTTGCAAGATTGATGTTCAATTTGATTGGTTGGTGATGCAGGAATGCAGTGGCATGAGTTCTAGTATTGGACAACTGATGCATAAGGGCAAATTCCGAGAAAGTTGATTGTGTTTTATGTTAATTAATTATAGTTTAGTATTTTTATTTAATACGTTAAATTTAGTCAAAATATTCTAGAAGTATTTTGTTTCCTAGTTTATTTAGTTTGAGGTTTCCTATTTTGAAGTTTAATTGCTGAAAGAATTATGGTTGATTTTGTTTCCTTTGATCTTATTGGCTAGGGGACATAGCAGTTTCATGATATTGAATTGAGGGAGCATCTCTTGTTTTCTTATATTCTTGGTAATCTTAGAATTTAACAGATTTGTAGACGAGTTGTCTTTGTTCTTGAGTGATGGAAGACACTTATCTAGAGGTGTCAAACGGGTCGTCGTGCCATACCGTGCCGCTTTTCTTTCGTGTCAGCCGTGCCCGTGCCCGTGCCCGTGTCGTGCCGAGCCCGTTTACTTAATCGTGTCATGCCGTGCTTAATTGTGTCGTGCCCATTTTTAGTTGTGCCATGCCATGCCATTTTTCTTCATTTGTGATGTGCCGTTTTGTAATTGTGTCGTGCCGTACCAGTCCATTTACTTAATCGTGCCATGCCGTGCCGGCCCGCTTACTTAATTGTGTCGTGCCGTGCCGACCCACTTAATCGTCTGACTCGTGTCGTGCCGTGCGGTGCTCATTTACTTAATCGTGTCGTGCTGTGCCGTATTTTTAAATCGTGTCGTGCCGTGCCGACCCACTTACTTAATCGTGTCGTGCCGTGTCGGCTCACTTAATCATTTGACACGTGTCGTGTCATGCCATGCTCGTTTACTTAATCGTGCCATGCCGGTTCGTTTACTTAATCGTGTCGTATCGGCCCGCTTAATTCCTTATTTCGTTTGTTATGTAAATATGAAAAAAAAAAAAACAAAATAAATTTTAATTGAGTTACTCTTTTTAATTAATTGCCCGAATTGTAGTGAAAATGAATTTCTTGCGTGAGAGAGAGAGAGAGAGAGAGAGAGAGAGATGCAAAACTAGGCTGCATTTTTTCATGCAAACAAAAAATGTAAGTCTCAAACAAAAAATGTAAATCTTAACAAAAAAAGATTCACAAAAGAGAAACTTGATAGACACCATCACATTTGTCAATTTCTTTCTGTACGACCTCGTTGATTTGTTAATCTAATCATTTATGCAGCTTGCATTGCTTAAAGTTAATTCATACATGTTGACTAGGTTGTTATGTTCCTCATGAAGTTTGAACAAAAAAATTAACATGCAAGTTATTGACAATGTTGATTGATGCATAGACCCTAAAATCTTTCTCAATTTCTTGATGTTGACATGTTACCAAAACTTGCTAAGGCTAATCTTACTGTCACTAAATTACGCAAAAAGTCATTGAGTTTAGCCGATAGTACTTGTCACACACTTACTAAAGTTGGCTTGAGCAAAGAGTACCAAATCATCAGCAAAAATGAAAACAACAACGGGGCATTTGACAGAGGCTTTGATACACATCTAGGTTTCATCATTCTATTAGTAACAATTTGAGACGTGGGTTGAACACTCACCGCTAGATTCATCCACCCTTCGGTGCTTTTTGTGGTAAGGGTTTTGCTGTCTAAGAACTAGCGAAATGCTTATATTTTTTTTTACAGGAATTCAGTGAACTTTACCTAATTTTGTAAAACTATTAAGAAGTAAAATTCAATAGGATGTTGTGGATTAACTGACATTAAAGCACGACAAATTGCCTAAACCATCCCCATGTCTTCTATGTTTTGCTAAGGTTGCAATTTGTCATTGGATACTTGGACTTCAGGGGATTTTCGCAAACAGCGGAAAGAATTTAATCGCTTACGAGAGAGGGCAAAATAGTAATCTTAAACGTATTACTAGACAGTAGACATGGAGGTGGTTAGAATGCTTGACTAGAGGGCAGTAAGTATGGAAAACTAATACCAACTAATGGGTTGAAGCTCATAAGCGGTAGGGGAGTAAATTGGTCCAGCCCAGTTTGGCCCATAAATCATCGGGCTCAGCTGGGCTTGGTCCATGCCCGTCAAGCTACGACCAAATGTAGGCCTTCCTAAGGGGGTGTTCTACTAACATGGTTTTTTTGGTTTTTTGGATGTTTTAGTTTTGCAAAAAAACTAACTTGTTCCACTAACTAGGTTTTTGGTTTTTAGTTTTGCAAAAAAACTAAATTGTTCCACTAACTTGTTCCATTAGACGAGTTTTTTTTTTATTTTTAGTTTTGCAAAAAAACCAACTTGTTCCACTAACTAGTTTTTTGGCTTTTTTGGTTTTAGTTTTGCAAAAAAACTAAGTGGTTTTTTGTTAGTGGAATGAGATAGTTTTTGAGTTAAAACAAAACTGTATTTTTTTTTTTTTAGCGGAACGGGGCCTAATTACATAGCAACTACGATATAAATAGCTAATGCTCATTGGCCGAAATTGCCCCTGGCAAAACACAAAATACAATTTTCATTGTAATATGTGTGTCGGGCCTGCTTTGCTCCATACACCCCCGGACTTTTTGCTGAAAGTTGTTTGCATCCCCAACATGGTTTCATTGTGTAGTGTAAAGGAGTTGGAAGCTTCATCATCCAACAACAACTCCACTATCTCCACTACTGCCACGCCACCATGATTAGTTAGTCTGTTCGATCAGCTGTAATGTAGAGGTTGTTAGAGCATCAATATGTAGCTTAACAAATTGAGGTTGTTATGAGTATCAATATGTGGCTTAACAAATTAACTTTGAAGTTAAAGTAGAAAGCAACTCTAAAATCTCAAAAAATCAGCCTCACCAAATGCGTCACCAATTTGCAGATTTTTTAACTTTGCTACAGTAGCTGAACAAATTTGGTGCGACAATGTTCACGCACCAAAGGCACTGGTCACATACTGTTTATGCACTATTCATGCACTGGTCACTTTTTTTATTATTACTTTTAGGCGAGCAGGAGTAGAAAGAAAGAATATTTTAATATAGTGAAGTTAGAATAGAGAGTCTGATTTTGTAGAAGGTGTTTTTGAGGTTAAATTTGGTGTTTTTTTTTGTGTGCCTGATGATGATGCCCTAAACTATTAATACAGCTAACATAGTAGTTTGTTATTCTGTGTTGTTTGTATTTTGATATAAGGGGCAAAATCTCTTGACTGAGATTGTAAGGAAAACATTACAAATTTCTTGAACGGAAGATTTACTTTCTCTATCTAGTTTTCATTATGTTCTACAATTCTTTGATTTGTTCTTCACTTCTTATGGTATCAGAGCCTTAGCGGCGAAAGTCCCTCGACCAATCTTCAAGAAATTTATTTTAGATTCTGTTTCAATGGCGCCGAATGCAAGTGGAAGTGATACTGGTGTGACGATGCCATCAGCTTTGGCATTTCTGGTGTCAAATTTCCATTCTTGAGTCCCAATCAAATTGACGGGCGAAAATTTTGCTTCTATGGAAAACTCAAGTCTTGAAATGGATTCATTGAGTATGTTGACGGTACAATCCTTTCTCCTCCTAAACAAATTCTGAATTCAACTGGAAATTCTATTACAAATCCAGCGTTCTTGAAGTGGACTTTGATCAATAATCAATTACTTTCGTGTGTATTACTGCATCGTTAACTGCTTCAAGATTACCTCTGGTTCTAGGGTTAGATCATGCTTCTGATGTTTGGAAACGCTTAGAACATCGATTCAATTCTCTCTCTAGGTCAAGTATACGTGATCTCAAGAGGAAATTGTTTAGTTTTACCAAAACTGGAACAATGGAAGAATACATAGATGCTATAAAGATGTGTGCACAGAAGTTAAGTGTTATAGGGTATATAGTGGATGATGATGATATGATATTCCATACTCTACATTCTACCAACAGTTTTTGATGGAATAAAGTCTACTATTACACCACAAAGGGATTTAACTTTTCATGACTATCCTTAAAGCTGAAGAGAATGAGATTCATTCTGAGGAGGAAAAGAGTACATCTAGTGTGTTTCTTACTACAAAAAAGTTAAATCACTTAAAGATTACTGAGTGGAGTTCTTCTAGATCCAATACTTGCTCTCAACCAAATTCTGTGGGACAACAATCTGCTTTTCAGTCACCACCATATCCAACACAGACACAGAACTATCAAACTCAGCCACAAACCATGTTTACCCATCCTCAAACACAGTCACAACCTTCATTTTCTCAATCCTCTCAATCTTACAATACTCAATATTCAAACTTTCCTTCACAGTATTCTCAAACCCCTATGTTTCAACTTTCAACCACAGTATCCATCAGTATCATTTTTTCCAACTAGTGGACAAAGGTTCAATGATAGAAATAGACCAAATGGTCAAGGTTTTGGGTTTAAGGCTGGGTCATCTCAGATCTGTGGCAAAGATAATCACACTGTCAGAACTTGTTATTATAGAATACAGGTTTTCCTGCTGGACCACCTGGGATGAATAATTCTCAACAATGGAGGGGTGAACATGTGTATCCCACTATAGTCCAACATCCTTATTCTCATCCTTCTTCATAAGGTTTTTATCAAAGATCACCACAAGTGCATTTTTCTAGTAACAATGCAGATTTAACAAGTTCAAGTCATCTATCTTCAAGAGTAATTCATGCAAATGTTCCTCAAACAACTGGCTATCACTCTCAACCATCTGCATACAGTGCTCATTATGGATCACCTAGTTCTAGTTCTGGTGGTGGATTTGGATCTCAGCCATGGTACTTTGAACGTGGGGCTGGCAATCATGTTACACCAGATTTTTCAGCCTTTATTCATGCTCAACCTTATCATGCAGGTGCAAGTGTGATAGGCAATGGTAATTCTCTCTCCATTTGTAATACAAGTAGAGGAAGTTTACCCACTCTAAGTGCTAAGTTTCAGCTTGCCAATGTCTTACACTCTCTTGCCATCACACATAATCTTCTGCCAGTATTTCAGTTTGCAAAAGATAACCACTGTTCTCTAACATTTTCTCCTTCAGGTTATGTGATTCAGGACAATCTCACACACCAAATTATTTATCAGGGCCCCTATCACAAGGGCCTTTATCCTATTCAGAGCTTCTCTGAGTCTTCTTTATCACAGGCTCCCATCTCTACTGCTTTGTTTAGCCATACTAATGTTCCTATAACTTCATCTGCCACTTTATGGCATCAAAGACTTGGACACCCAAGTCAACCTCTTTTTCAAGCATTAACAAAACAATTTGCTTTACCTGTGATAAAACCTTTTGCTGTGAACTGCTATAGTTGTAACACAGTTAAAAGTCACAATTTGTCTTTTCCTTTGTCCATTTCTCATGCATCCTAGCCTTTTGACTGGTTGCATATGGATGTTTGGGGACTTGCCCCTATACCTTCTGTCCATGGTTTTCGTTACTACCTTCTAATCATTGATGATTGCACTAGATATTCTTGGCTTTTTCCATTACATTACAAGTCAGATGTTAAGACTACTCTTGCTCAATTCAAATTGTATATTCAGACTCAATTTAATGTTAATGAAAAAACTGTGAGGTCTGACAATGGGAAAGAGTTTGTTAATCTTTACTTGAATTCTCTTTTTCTTAATAGTGGGATTATTCATCAAACTTCATGTCCACAAACACCTGAACAAAATTGTGTATTTGAAAGGAAACATAGACATCTTATGGATACCACTTTTACCTTGCGTAACAAGTAGGTATGCCTTCTCATTTTTGGTTAGAAGCTCTTGTCACCACTGTTTATCTGGCAAACAGACTTCCACATTCTTCTTTGAAATTTCAAATTCCTTTTGTTCTATAATACAAAGCTTAACTTGATTATTATGCTCGCAAACCCTTTGGTTGTGCATACTTCCCTTGGCTCAAGCCCTATCACTCACGCAAATTAATCCCTAAGTCCACCCGTTGTGTTTTCTTGGGATATTGTTCCATTTCCAAAGGATATAGGTGCTTTGATCTCTATTTGATCTAGTAACAAACAGAGTATATATATATATCAAGGCATGTTAAGTTTGTTTAAATAGATTTCCTCAACCCTAGCCTAAAAGTCTAGCCTCTCATGGAGGTTTCTTCTCTTTTTCTAGCTGTGTGGTCTCGAGCCGTGATCTACATGATGTTCAGCCGTATTCGGCAGCCGCCGCAGTGTAATGATGCCCTCGTCCAAGCTGTGCTTATCCTCTTTGTAATATTACTAATAAAGCCTAAAATTAGTTCCTAAAGAGACTCCTCATTTTCCAAAACTAAAACTGAATATTCTCTTACCTGTCGAGACTAATGTCTGTGGGACCCAGTCAGACACCACATGGAAATCTTTAGGAGTCTAAGCGCTGAACCATGCTTCCTTGTCAAAATCAAAAATCAATCCGCAAGCTTGGTAAACTCTGTAATGGCACTTAGACATGATTCAATTTCCATATTTGCTTGTAAATTGCACCCACCAACGTGATAAATTTACTATAGTCATTCCAAATTTCACTATTGCCACTCCAATTTTGGAACTAATTCCTAAGCAAAATCAAGCGCGGGAACGGAATGGTTATTCCATTCTCATTCTCATTGCATTCCAATTTTCATCATTCCTAACTCCATCCCATTCCAATAAATCAAACACAACGAAGTGGGCTTCAAAAAACAGATATAGGTTGTTGAAAATTGAGATGAGGTGGGTTTCAAGGATTTGTATCTTGGGCTTATTGAACGCATTTCCAGGCCGGTCTAGCTTTGCAAAGTTAATTCCCGCGAAGCCCAGCCAAAATAAAAAAATGATGTGCAAGGATACCTTCCCTCCTATGGACAAAATTACCCCTCTTCAAATATTATTAGTGAAATTTTACTACATACAATTTTACACTTTACTATCTTCTCATCATTCCACATCGACCCTTCCATCTGGTAATATTAAAAATTAGTGAAATTTCACTAATTTCTTAAAAATTCACTGATAATAATATCAAAAGATAATAGAGTGTTAACAAATGAATTGATTAAATTATACATTGCGTTGTTCGGATGTTAAACTCGACAACAAATTAAACAAACACATTGGAATCAAACATAACACGTAGTTCAGAATTTTTAAAGCTAAAAAGTAGTAATTTGGGGTGTTTATGAAACAAATGCATTTGAATTTTCCGGATTCTCCAAAAACGAAAGAAGAGACGCAATTTATCGTAGTGTCGGTAGATCTTTCAAGTTTCATATGTATCATGATATCATCACAAATTCACACCCTCCAAATTGATACATAGTTCAAATTTTTTTTTGTATTTTAGTGAAACTTTTATACAAAAATTTCACTGAAAGAAAAATAAATAAATGAGACCAATCTTCGGAACCCATCCCACAACCTACCATGAAAATCCAAAATTTAACACGCTATAAAAGAACCACATATAGAAATAGATGAGTGCAAAGATTTGAAAGATATGACTAAGCAAGATTTATAATTTTGAAATTCAGAAAGATTTATAAAATCTGGAACACTAAACGTATGTGACAATATTGCCCAAAGGCTTTTATTAAACATTCTTAAAAAGGGACGATTATTGCCGACTATTGTGTTTCTTATTAATTTGCAACAATGAATTTACGATTGAGTTTGTGAATGTTATCTCTATGTAAATAATGGACGGCCCGTGACTCCGGGGTCATGGTTTGACTAACATTTCCAATTGCAAATTATTATTTTTTTTATTGGCAACAAAAATTTTATTCAAAAGGCTCGACGAAGGTACACCAAGCAAGAAGATCCAACCAAAAGTTAGAGCACCCAAAGGGCAAAGTCCAAACACCCATGGGCCTAAAAGCCCTGATAAAACATTGAAATTAACATCCGAAGGCCGACAAAGCCCATATACAATATTAAAGCATAAAGAAAAACCAAGTCCCAAAAAGTGGGCAAGCCCAACCCCTAGAAACTAAACCTAGCCTTAAGCCTAAGCCAAGTGCAAAAAAGTGGGCAAGCCAAGTCCAATTGCAAATTATTACGGACTGTTTTCCTTTTTAGATCTACCAAAATATATTAAAAAATAGAGATCGCATCCATGCTTCTCACGAAATATTGTTTTATGTTTTTTGGGTAAATATATCATTTTATGTTGATACGCAGTACGATAAAGTAACGTCATCACCACCTCAAGAGGTTTTTATATCTGTGAAGCGAGAAAATTTTGCATGCACGGAGGGTACCAAGCGTACCGGTAGCCAATAAAAGCTGGCCAACTCTTTGTGAATTCAGATGATGTCACTGACTTGCCATATCAGCTCATAAACCATCAAAGGTTGACGGAGAGAAAACTTCCGTTACTGTTTCTCTCTCTTTACACGTTTTAGAACAGAGATTCCCCCCAGACTACTTTTACTTTATCAGCTCTCTCTCTCTCTCTCTGTGAAATCCCCGCTTCCCTCCAAACCCACTTCCCTCTCTCCATACTTTCCCTCTCATCTCTCTCTTCCCCAATTTATCTTCCCATTCGTACGATTGGCCCAGAATTTATCTTCCCCAATTGAGTGCGTAATATGCACATGGATCCAAATCGGGCATTGGGTTTGGATTGGAGACACAAACGCTCCTGGTGAAGGTCAGCTGATTCGCTTGCTGTGGTCCTATGGCTTGGATGAGAAATGAGTTTTTCTGCGCACATCTGACCAGATGTAAATTTCGAGTGGTGCCATATGCACTGATTTGGGTGCCAAAGAGCACCAACTTGTATAGTTTGAGACTTCATTTTTAGCATTTTTGCCAGAAAATCGTGATGTAATTGTTTAATTCATTTTGTGATTGGGTGAATATAAATGTGAGTCTCTTAACTTCTTGTTGATGTAATCAATTTTTTTTTTTATATTAAAGATGAGTCGTCCGATTCATTTTTTGGTTTCTCTTACTTTGGATGCTCTGTTTTTTTTTTTTTTTTTGTTTATTCATGGGGAACGAACCCAATACCCTGTACAATATTAGAACTAGTAAATCAAAATGAGGAATGGCCGAACCCACCTGTTTTACTCTGTTTTTGCACTTACTGGTTCTCTCATTTCACCTTATTTGGGGAACCAAATCACCAACCCAACATTGTACACAATATTGAATTGATTCACTATGATTAGCAAACAAGTGATAACTGATACCAAAAATAGTAGGGCAGCCGATTAAGCTTAAAAAGTCGTTTAGCATTGGACGAATCATGCCCGTCTCGATCCGCTTTCACTGCTAGTTTGCTACCCTTTTTTAATTCAATTGAAGGTGGATGAACGTATTTGTTCTTCTTTCATTGAAGTGTTAGTAAATTCAAATCAAGGTCAAAGTTGCACTCCAGGGCTTGTCCTAAATTTCTCACTACACAACCCACAAAATCATCAAATTGGCAAAAGAATGAAGAAACATGGCTTCTTTTGATAAGAGTTCAGGTACTGGGCAGAGAAGATTGCTGGTCCTCTGTCATTAAACAAACTGGAGGGGTGCTTCTCGCCGGAGTGGACTCTTTGCACTTTCTGAGATGAGGAGGGTGGTGAGAAGGGTGGTCCTCACTTGAGCCTTATCCTTCCCGCCGGAAAGAGTAACCTGTACAAGTAGGCAACCACGTTAGTGCCTTGCCCGGACGGTGGTGGTCCGGGAAGGCACTCCGATGGTTAAGTCAGTCACCGGAGGAGAAAAGTACGCCGGAGATCTAGAGGGAAGAATCGAGTTATGAGAGTAGTAAATGAGGAGAGAGTGAGAGTTCCAACCCCTTTGCAGTAAATGCAATGTGGTATTTATAGGCTGAGGGGCGTGCGTCCCACGCGCTCGGTGCCCCTCACGCGCCTGTCATTCGCTCTTGGAATGACAGGTGATATGACCATAATCTCTGCCACAGACGCCGCATCCCGGCTGACGTCAGGCACGCGGGTTCGAGTGGTCAAATCACCTCGAGACATTCCCCATCGCCCACGTGCTTCTGCAGGCGGCGGTGGCAGAGTAGGTGACCGCCGCATTTAATGCTCCATCGTGGAATGTGTAGCGTACCTGGTACGCCTCATCCGAACGAAGTAAGGCCCGAACCCTTTCACACGACGAGGTCAATCGACTCGGCGGGTGAGCAGCCGAGCATCCGGGGTACTCGGCAGTCGCTCGGCTGAGGTTCCCGAGGGCATCAAGAAGGTCAGGCAGAGAAAGGCATATCCTCGGCCATTCTTGCTCGGCATGCATCACTCAAATCCATATTCGTTCAGGACCATCCATCCTCGTTCTCCGCCGAAGGAACCATCCCCTCGGCGCTACAGAGACGGATTGAACTGCATTCAGTTTTGCTGATTCTGAGATAGTTGATCTTTTTGGCTTAATCGCGGTTGAGGGGTGTGTGCCCCCTGTGACCCCTATGAACCCGGCCGCTACAATAGCCCCATCAACTTCCCATGCCGAGGGATGATGTATGTGGGAGTTGATTCAACCGGGGACGGCGGTCGGAGAAATAGGCTCGGCACCTCCTCGCCGTGAGTCGGAGTAACGTACTCGGCAGGCTGCACCGACCGTTGAGATGGTGGGTCTCCGAGTGCCGTTATCCGAGCGGTCGAAGGTAGTTGGCATTCAGAGCATCACATCAGACAGCGACGTGAAGAGATGTCTGACGCTTTGGTTCAGGAATCTATGACGCGTGATGACGCCCTTGCCACGCGTCGTAGCGTGGTTGGTCCGAGCGCCGCCGTGTGGATTCGCGCCCAAATATTTTGAACGGGGAGGACAGGTGTCAGGCTGTCGTTGGTTGCCGCTTCGTCTCCGAGCCAGCACCATTATTGCGCCTATTCACCGGCCTAACCACCTACCCCCTTCCCCTATAAATATGAGACGGGGAGGAGAGAGGGGACCACTGTCACTCTCTCTCTCCTGCGCCAGAGCTCTGCATCGTCGCCGCCACTACAGTACTCCACCAAAAACCTTCAAAAGCACGTTTTCCGGCGAAGATCTTCACCAAAAATTCAGGTATTGTGTTTTCCCCTGCTTTCTCTACGTTTTTTTTTGTCATTTTCGTGCATTTTTGCTGTATTTTGGGTGGTTTTTCGAAGTCCTTCGCTTTTCGTATTTCTCGCCTCTGTTTTCGTTTGAGTTTTCCAGCGGCTCGTGCGGCGGAGCACGGCCGCCGGATTCTGGGCTTGAAGAACACTCAACGTGTTCTTCCGAGCGTTGTCCCATCGAGCGCACCGTCTATTCGCCGAGGGGTAGTGATACATCCGAGCGCGTCTTCCTCCTTAGGTTTTTGCCGAGAGCCGGTGGATAGGCTGGACTCTCGGACAAATAACGCCGTACGGGGAGCTCGGCAGGGGCCGAAGCTCAACCCTTGCATTTTTCTTGAACTTAAACCTGTGCATATCGCTGATGGTTGTTTCACCCGTGCACTGTAGGTTTTCGCCTGAATGAGCTCGGACTCTTCGGACTCATCTGCCGACGACGTCCTCGCCGATTCCCAGTACAGTGACTTCGTCCGAAGCGTTTTCGTCCGAGAGAAGTTGAGGAATCTCGGGAGGGATTATAGGTGCCAATCCCAACCGCTGAACGTTACCCCCCTTCAAGCCATAACACCCGAGCGCTGGATGGAGATAGAGGAGGAAGCCAGACGCACCGAGAGCGGAGCTCAAACCTCCACCTCCGAGCCGAACCCAACATCGAGCCCGGCTACCGACACCGCACTCCCGAGCGACATCCCCTCGTCATCCCAAATTGACCCGGCGGACATCCCAAATTCCCCCGTCAACTGGTCTCCGGATCCGGAAGTAGTGGAGATAGACAGGGAGACCGCGGGATTCAAGGAGCCCGAGCCTGCTGTGCTGGTGGAGGTGGACGCTTTCCTGGCCAACAGGATGGACGTCGACGAATCAGGGCCGCTCTCCGAGGGCGAAGGCTCAAGGGAGGAGCCCGTAGCCGAAGACGAGCCCGAGGGGAGGTCGTCCGAGGCGGAGGAAGGGACGTCCGGGGCCGCCGCCGTACCCGAAGGACAAGCCCAGAAGTTCGCGGATCCAACAGCGGACGAAGACGTCTACACGGACGGGGGCGTAGAGTATGGCCCTACGTGGGAATCGATCCCGCCGCCGAATCCAAAACACGGCGTCTGTAAGTACGTCAGGGACTACTTTGACGGGACCACCGAGAAACTCGCCCTGTTTCGAAGGGACTACCAGATCCCTGAGGACGTGGAAATCTCCCGGCCTACAGATGGCCGAATCCACTACCGCCGAGGGCAGATCACCGTGCCGCTCATGGCAATCTGCGAGGGCGGCCTGACTTTCCTGATGCCGAGGCTCCTCCGGCGTTTCCTGGATCTCTACCAATTGGCTCCGCACCAGCTCGCCACCAACGTCTACCGAATCATCAACTCGGTGGTGAGGCTGTCGGAGCTGCATAACATCCCCTTCCGCCTCAACGACCTCATGGCCATTTACGTGGTCCAGAGGAGCCCCGCCTACGGGAGATATTACTTCGCGAGGCGGCCCGAGTACCCCCCCCCCCCCTCATTGGGAGCTTGTCTGACTCGGAGAGGCACGCCTGCGAACTGGTCATCGTTCGGGGGAATTATGAAAAGGCCCTCGGGGACGAGTCCTCGTGGTCCATCCCGTGGCGCCGGGGGAAGCCTAGTAAGTCCGAGGGCGCATGCCTAACACAATTTTCTCTATATATTGCTTCCTTTATGCATATACTGTTAAACTGCCGAACACTGACGTTGTTTACTTTGTGTTTGCAGAGTGCGGAGACGTGACCAAGTACCTTGCCAGGGACGCCGACGACGACGTCATCGATCGTATTTTCACGATCCCACATCGCACGGCCCCCGACATCCTCGGATACGCGCCCTCCTACAAAGGCTTTTTAAAGAAGGGGAAGGAACCAGTGCCGAGGGTTGGTCCACGGCGAGTGAGGCACTTCGACCCCGACATCTCGCGATCCGGGCTGGTCGGTTGTGAGCGTGTACCGAGGACATCCACCCGCCTCCCTCAGTCGTTCATCGCGGGAAGCGGATCCGAAGACGCGATGGCCGGGGCTTCGGCGCTGAAGGAGGCGCAGCGGAAAGAACGGGCTGAGAGGAAGAGGAAGGAGGCCGAAAAGGCGGCAGCCCTCCAGCCAGGGCATTCGGCGGAGGGGGAGGCTTCTGAGAAGAGAGCTCGGACGACCGAGCCCTCCGAAAAATCCAAGGGGCCCCTTCTGAAACCTCCGATGCTCCCGACACCGACCGTCCAAACGCCCCTGGCCGAAGTCGAGCCGAAGGGTTCGGACCCGAGGGACAAACAGGTCCTCTCTGCAGCGTTCGACGCCGCGCCCTCTGAAACCGAAGTTGTCGAGCCGTGGGTACCGGTCATTCAGACCTCAAGCGGCGAACCGGTAAAAAAGAACGCCAGCGTTCGGGAAAGCCGTAAAACGGCAATGACCCTGCTGAAGGCCCTTGCCCTGCCGAGGGACATGAAGGCCATTTCCAAAAACACGGCCGACAATTATTCCGAGCTCTGCACCAGCATCGTGATGGTAAGGTTTTAATTTTAAGCTTGTATTTCACCAAGTCTTCTCCTTCGGTTTACTAATTGTTGATGCCCGTCCTCCTTCCCTTTGCAGGCTGGTCAGTCGGCGTTGGCTCTCGGCGATAAGGTGTATAACCTTGGCATTGAGAAGTCTTCGGTTGAGAAGAAGCTCGAGGCGGAGCGGAAGGCCAGGGTTGAACTCAAGAAGAAGGCTGAGACCCTAGCTGCCGATGGCCATCAGCTTGAGAGGCTGCTCCTCGAGGCGCACCGTGACCAAAAAGAGGCCGAGGAAAAGGCCGCGACCGCCGAGAGTAAGCTCACGGCCGCCGAGGAGAGAGCTGCCAAGGCCGAGAGGGATCTGAAGCACGTCCAAGACGATCACGAGGAGATGATGGCTGCCGCCGACAAGAACGGCTATGACAGAGGGGCGGAGGAGACGCTTCGGAAGTTTGCCAAAGAGGCAAATGACAACGAGGAGAAGGCCTTCAAGAAGGGGTATCTCCTCGGTCGTGCCGGCTGCTGGGCCGAGGCCTTCTCTGCGGCCTATGACATCGTCGCCGTTCCTGCGGAGTCTGTGCTACGGACGTCCCTTCCTCCAGTCCCCGAGGCTGCGATCCCGGAGATGCCATCTGACGATGAAGAGGATGCTCCCGAAGGTGATGGCACCGAGGAGGCAGCTGCCGAGCTCAACCCCCCCGAGGCTTAGATTTTTGTCGCAATTTCTTTTGTCTTTCTGTTTGTTTTTGAAGTCTTTGTACTCGGGTCCGAGACCCCCCATCTTCTGTGATGGATGAACAGATTCTGATTTTTGATTTGATGAATGGATGTTGTAGACACCCCAAAATGAGCGTTCACGTACTTTTTAATCCCCAATGATGAACGGAAACACCCGAAAGAGCTCTCGGATTGAAATTCTCCAAGTCAACTCAGTCAACTGTACCGCACGGTGCTCATCTCTCAACGCACGGGACAGCCAGAGTCACGTACAACAGATTGTCAAAATTTTGACGGCCAGTTGTGCCGCACGGTACACAGGTTGTGCCGCACGGCACAGTTTGTGTACCGTACGGTACTGTTTACGGGTTCCCAGTTTTCGCGAATTCCCAGCAGCAGAAAACATGGACGAGATTGGTTCCCCCGCCCTGCTGGTCGTGGCCGAAAGAGAAGATCATGGCCGAAAGGGATATGCTACTCCCCATGCCATTGTCCCCATGGGCAAGAATCAAGAACGGCGCACTATGGCATGCTATGGCTTGCCCATCCTCTATATAAACCGATTGAATCCAATGAGAGAGGGGATCCCATCCCAGAGAATTTCGGTGTAAAATTGGTTATGAAACTCCACCTTTGAGTGCCATTTTCATTGCCAAAACCTCCTAGCTACCATCTCCATTATAGACAATCCAACATCATTCTCTCTGCCAAAGCCAAACCTGAGGCAGAGACTCATCCCCTGTTTTCGGTTCTCAAGCCGTGAGTTAACCATTCCAAATTGACCAAAGTTCAAGTCTTCAATCCCTCTTACCACTATACTAGAGTGAAAGTGAGGTCCAGAGAAGGTTCAAAGCAGCATTCGGAAGTTCAATCCGACGTTCAATCCGAGAGTTCGAAACCGAAGGTATAAACCCGTTTCGCCAAATTCCTTGAATTTGGTACCCTGAGGGGAGGGGTATCAAGGGTGGAATGATTCCTTGTATCATTTCCATGCTTGGTATGCCCAAATTACAGCAAGTCCAGTTTCATTTCACACCTCCCGGTCGCGTCGTACGGTGAAAACATCGCCTCGTACGGAGCGATTCAACGAGGAGGGACATCTCGTACTCAACACACTGCTTTCTCCCTTCAAAGTAGTTCATTTCGAATGCATTTCATGCCTTGTACGTACCTCTGATCAATCATTTCGAAGAGCCAAAGTTTCAAACTGTTTTGCAGCCAGGTGTGCCGCACGGCACTCTTACTGTGCCGCGCGGTACACTTTGAGTGCCGTACGGCACCCATTTGAAAATCTGACCGTTAATTTGAAGAACAGTGTCGCACGGTACACTATTTGTACCGCACGGTACATCAAGTATGCCGCACGGCACAGTTTTCTCGTAAAATATTAAATTTGAACCTTCCCCCTGCAGGAACAGTTTGAAGTTTGGATTTTCGTTTGATTTCTGTTATTTACATATTAGTCATCTGTTTTTCTCATTATTATCGTCTGTTTTGTTTAATTTAAATGTTTATCTGTTAATGTTCAGCAATAAAATTGTTTTCTAATAAAATCCCAAAAATGTTTAGTAGAGACCGATTTTTAATCGGGCGAACGGGGTGCATTAAAACCCTTCCCTGTTCGTAACCTGGCTTCCGGATCCAAAACGAATCTCTGGTTTTCAATTGGTTTTATAAGTCATTCTCTCAAATCATCATTTTCAAATTGGTTTCTCGGGTCCCAAACTACTTTCCCAAAACCCGGGTGGCGACTCTAAAAATCTTTTGTTCTTCGGACCGTTTCGAAGAACACCATTTCCGCCCAGAACCGAGTGGAGGTCGACCGTCCACAAAATGGCTACTCTGCTGGGGATACGATATTTTAAATTAATCTTTATTCTGAAATTTTACACTTGTAAAATGACCACTCGAAAGCTTGACACCAAGTACGTGCTTCACGCTGTACTAGAAAGGATTGATGTCAGGGTGAAAGCCCGATCAGTCTGGACTGGAGCTTTCTTGGTTGTTCACATAAGTAGAATTTCAAAATTTTGATTAATTTAAAAAGCGAGCCAAGTTTGAAAAATATTTGTGGGATTTTTGAAAACAATTTTATTGCTGAACTTTTGCATCACTTGCATCGATGTTGGATAAACCCAGCTGCTGCGTCTTGGTTACCCTACCCAGCTCGCTGGTGTTAGGACATCCCCGGATGCTCAGCAACCTTGGACCGTGATGAGTCAGCCTGCCGCTTGACCTTTGCCATGCAGTACACTTGGCACTGGGAGGCAAATATTGGCTCTAGTCTGGGGAACCCCCTAAACCAAAACCGGCCTTTGCATATAATTAACCTAGAACTTTCCAACCTAGGACAGGAACCCACAGGTTAAGATTATGTGATATGCCTTGTTACCTGTTTAACTGCTTGTCGTTTACCTGTCTTGCATGCGCATACATGATAGCTTTTACCCTAGGTTGTCACATCCTCACTTCCACAGCAATAAGAAGGATTATCCCGATAATCAAAGGCTCTGTCCAATAAAATAAAAACTCTTTTTAAAGAAAATTCTGCGATTGGCTCTCTTCCTCGCGGTAATTAGAATGTTGTATTTCTTTTATCAGAGTCTGTAACCCAAAAATGAGCAATCAATCCGGAAGCAAAAAGCTCAAGTCCACCTTTACCACCCATCATGGGGCACCGGTGTGGATACTTGAAGAGATAGATAATGAAGAGATAGGGAATGAGGTACCAGATAAAGACAAGCTTGAAGGGTTGCTTCACCAACTAGTCACATCTGATCAGCCAGGTTTAACTCTTCAATGGGACAACTCTGAACATGCGAATGATCAAAGTTGGAAATTCCACCTCCCTGCAGACAACGGAGCCAAGGACATCCCCGACAAGATCACTGTCAGGGTGGAGCGAGAAAGTGATAATGAAGAAGTGGACATCATGCCGCCAGTCAAAAACTTCCAACCAGACGGCACACCAGTCTACTACTTCCAAGACCCAGTGACGGGACACAAATACTGGGATGAGTGTGATTGCGAAAGCTGCATTAAAAATGGTCTCCTTCTGAATGATAATTTGTCTCCCAAGCAACTCAAGGAGAACCAAGTCCGGAATGCTCCCCGAGCAAATCCAACAACCGAGTCGGACTAAGAATTGGCAGCCAGCCAGTGGTCAGCAGATCAAGCCAACAGGGCCCTTTTTGAGAATGCCAAGTCTGTATTTTGCTTATCGAGTCTGTATTTTGTTTATCGAGTTTGTATTTTGCTTATCAAGTTTGTACTTTGCTTTATTGAGTCAGTCTGTACTTTGCTTTATGGAGTTAGTGCTTTTCCTATGATAAAGAAAAGAGCCGATCGTAGTCCCGAACTACGTCATGGCCTGATTCCTCCGAAATGAGGATACGTAGGCAACCCCTAAAGGTTCGGCCTTCATTTTGCAAATCCAAAAATTCAGATATATTGAACAGAGCACTGAAAATTGGGGCAATCCTTTCCAAAGCTGTGGTTGCATTGCACATCATGCATCATTCTTTCATTTGTACATAAATTCCTACACATAGCATTTCTTTGGCACCAGTCACTAAGTTCATTTTTTCGCTATCAGTTTCAATCATTGGTAAGGGCAAGAAGAATACTGTACCTAGTTGGACCAGAACTCCCGAACAACGATTAATTCGAACTGAGTCAAAAGCAGTCCAGTTAGATTCAGCAGACCCTACAGATATGGCGGGCAAAAGTGAAATCGAGGCTCTCAGGCTAGCCTTCGAAGAACAGCGGGAACGCAGTGATAATCAAATGGCTGAGATGTTACTCCTAATACAAGGTTTAGCTTTTCAGAACAAGCCACCAGGAGAGCAACCACCTCCGCAAGAGCATCCAAGTTTGGAAGCAATGATGGCAAAAGTCGCCAAACTCGAGGAATCTGTCCAGAAACAGGAGAAAATAGCCGCCACAGGTATTGACATGGACAAGTTATGTCTATTCCCCGGCGCCAAACTCCCTGAAGGATTCAAGCCCATAACCTGGGAGAAATTTGATGGGAACGGAGACCCGAGAGCTCATCTACAAGCATACGTGGGCACTCTGTCCATGTACAACATTGAAAATAATGCTATGGGTCAAATGTTTCAGCAAACATTGACAGGGCCAGCACTGCGATGGTTCTTAAATCTTGACATTTCAAAGAAAGGGAGTTGGGAGGATATTGGGACAGCTTTCATGGCCCAGTACAATTACAACGTTCAGCTTGAGATGACTATCCGGGAATTGGATGCAACCAGGATGGGAGCCAATGAGTCCTTTGCGGACTTTATCAGAAGGTGGAGAGGGAAAGCATCTCAGATGATGGATCGACCCTCGGAGAAGGAGCAAATGAGAATTATCACGAAGAACTTGGCACCCGATTTTGCAAAGCACTTGGTGGTTTTCCAAACCACCGCCGACTTCAAAACTTTCTACGAGGCCGGCCTCGCAGTAGAAGATGCACTCAGAACTGGTATATTTGAAAAAGGAGAATCTGTCAAACCCAGGCGAGTTTACTCTGGCAACAGCAATACCCTGTTTGGAACCAACCAGTACAATCATGCTCAGGCCAGCTCCTCAAACCCCAAACCAACCAAAACCGAGCCTATTAACCAAATAGCAGCCCAGCCAGCCCGGCAAGCAAGAAATTTCTACCAATTCCCTTTTCCCTTAACAACAGTTTACCAAAGGCTCCTTGAGAAGGACGTCATCAAACCGCTAGAGCCTCGCGAGCCACCCAAAGTGCTTCCTCCAAACCATAACCCGAACGCCTTCTGTTCCTACCACCAAATGTCCGGCCATCACACCAACAATTGTATCCGTCTTAAACACAAGATTCAGGATCTCATTGAAGACGGAACAATTCCACCCCCCCATAAAAAGCCAAACACCGTCTCTAACCCCATGCCGGAACACCAACCCAATACCCGAATCAACCAAATCTCCTTCAGCTCCACTCCAGATAACCCAAGCTCCACTAAATTAAACCCAAACCTTTACATCATACCGGCCACCGAGCCTAAACCAGTTGTTCCCGTATCGGAGGAGTCGGAAGTTTGCTCCCTCACAAGCATCAAATCAAGGTCAAAACCTAGATGGGCGGACATCACAGAAAGTGAAGAATGGGCTATGAATGATCGAGACTGGGAAGAGTTCCGCCAGGAGTGGGATCCGAGCCGGTTCATCATCCCCGACTCTCATAACAAACCAGTTGTCTCCATACCAACTGATCCCAGCATCTGTAGGATTGACAAAGTTGTATGCATCGCCGGCATGGTACATACTCTCGCATATGTGGAGCCTAATGAACAAGAAGATTGGCGGGAAAGATGGGAGGCAATTTGCGCTGATCCACTTGATGCAGTTTCACTCCCTACTCTGTTTGAAGAACCCGGAGACATATGGAACCGGACACTCGGAGAAGTTTATCATTGGGTCCCTAGCAGCAATCTTCCAGATAATTCGCTGCCACCTCCACTTCTTGGAATTGAAGGACATTCTGCCATAGAAACCATCTTTGGGGACCATGAGTGGTTTCCTCAAGCTTACATTATCAACGAATCTTTGCCTCGGCCATCCGTGACGTTTCATCCTCAGTCAAATGTTTCCGCCCTGACGGAGGATCCCACGGATTCATTTTGGAATAAAGAAGACGTGATCGATGTCCTGTTTGATAACGGTGAAATGTGGACTGTCAACAAAACCATGCTGGATCATTCATTTTGGCATGATCGAGCGGTGGAAAATCTGGAAAAGAAGATGGGAGATATTAAAATCGAGAAACAGAAAGCCGAGAGCAGTGTCGCAGGTTTTTGGACCGAGTATTTTGATACTCAGCAGAAGCTGGAATCCATCAAGGCTGGGAAGCGAAAGGTCAATGAATTTTCAGACTTTTGGGATGAAAAGCCACCGTCGGTCAACCGAATAACGCGAAGCGGACGAATCTATCAACCTGCCGACCTGCAAAGAGGCCACACCTCTAACCACGCTCAAGCTGGGGCATTTGTTTGGGACGATCCCGTCCAGCACGACTCAATTCCAAGTAACCCAGAAGGTGTCACTCAAACACCAGAAGTTATCATTCAACCACCACAGAGGAATCCCATGCCAGTGGAAAACCCCATCCGGAAGCAACTTGAAAGAACTCCAGCGTCTATATCCATCTGGGGGCTGCTTTCCTCATCCAGGGAACACCGTCAGAAGTTGATCAAAACTCTGTCAAACATGGAGGTGCCACCCGACATTCCCCCCGAAGCTCTAGTGGCCTTGCTTGCGCCAAACAAGGCAAAACATGTCGTGACATTCACCGAGAAAGATCTGCCGCCGGAAGGAGCCGGCCACAACAAGCCATTACACATCACCATGAAGTGTGTAGGGAAGTGGGTCCCTGTTATCCTCCTAGATAATGGATCTGCTTTAAATGTTTGTCCACTGCGCACAGCCTATTGTCTGGGATTTACGACTAAGGATTTCCAACCATCGAGCCTCGGAGTGTGTGCTTATGATAATACGCGCAGGGATGTAGTTGGAGTTGTCCAACTGGAAATGTCTGTCAAAGATTTCAAGTCTAAAGTCGAGTTCCACATGCTTGACATTCCTTCGTCTTTCAACCTACTGCTGGGTAGACCATGGCTTCACCACCCAGACATCATGGCAGTACCATCTTCGCTGCATCAGAAAGTTCAGCTTGGTTTAGCCACAGGAACTCTAACTATTTATGGGGAATCTGGGATTCATCCTCATGTTTCTGACAACGCCCCTCTGCTCGAGATCATGCATGGAGAAGAAGACGTCACCCTTGGAGGTTTTTCTTTTGACACCGCTGGGGCAGTTCTCACTATCAAAATGGATGAGGACTTCTCGATCAGCTCAACGGCCATTGAAATGATGAGGAAGATGGCTTACATGCCCGGTCTGGGATTAGGCCGCAACAATCAAGGGATAGCTGAATTCCCGGAGTTCCCTGTAAACAGTAACCACTTCGGCCTTGGGTATCAACCCAGTGGAGATGAGAAAGGAAGCGGATGGAAAGCCCGAACTCACGATCAATCGAAGAAAGGTCCCATTCGTTTTATCAAAGGAAAAGAGGCTATCTACCAAGGAGAGCCAGAACTGTTTTGGGATATGAAGAAGAAGACCAAGCTGCCAGGGTTCGAAATCTTCGCCAACGACTCATGGGACAGTGATGATGAATCGGCGAAGCCAGAAGAATTGGTCGAGCAATACAAATCTGACTGGATTGAATTTTTTGACTCAGGGAATCTGATATCGTTGTTTGAGGACGAAAATCTGACAGGTACGGTCAAGGACGGGTCTGCTGCCATGACAATTAGTTTGGAACCTGTTGGAGACATGGAGCTGATGATGCTAAGCCAAGAAGCCCTTAGAGATGTGACCTCACTCATTGTGGATGCCAACGGAATTTATAAAAACTGCACTTTTCTACCTAAAATTGTTTATATTGGCACTGAATTTGAGTCTAAGTCAGAATCTAGCATTGAGTCTGAGTTTAGCACTGAGTTCGGGACCACTTTTGAGTCAATGCATGTGTCTGTCAGTCCTCCGCGTCATCATTTTTCTTTTGAATTTGAGTCTACTCTGATGTATCACGCCCCTGGGGCCACCTCTATTGCAATGAATGAAGTTGACTTTGCTTATCTTGCTGTGTCTGAAATAAATTGTGTTGACCCGGACGATGATGGGATTGAGTTTGAGGAAGAAATTCCAAAAGAACTCCGATCCCTAATCGAACGAGAAAATGAAAGGCATGCTCAGCCTCTAAAAGAAGAAGTAATTTCAATAAATCTGAGAGGAGAGAGTGATCCGCGAATGGTTCAAATTGGTTCTGGGCTATCTCCAGAGGAGTTTAAAGCTCACTCGAATCTTCTGAAAGAATTTCAAGATGTTTTTGCATGGTCTCACGCGGACATGCCCGGAATTGATCCAGAAATTGTGGAGCATCGAATCCCGCTGTATCCAGATGCAAAACCTGTCAAGCAGAAGTTAAGGAAGATGAGACCAGACTGGGTATTGGAAATCAAGAAGGAAGTTCAGAAGCAGTTAGACGCAGGGTTCTTGATGGTCACGGAGTACCCTCAGTGGGTCGCCAACATTGTACCTGTTCCCAAAAAGAACGGGAAGATCAGAGTCTGTGTGGACTTCAGAGATTTAAACAAAGCCAGCCCCAAGGATGACTTCCCGCTGCCACATATAGATGTACTCGTAGACAACACTGCGGGGCACGCATTGCTATCGTTCATGGATGGTTTTTCAGGCTACAATCAGATTCTCATGGCCCCCGAGGACCGAGAGAAGACAACTTTCACCACAGAGTGGGGCACCTACTGTTACAAGGTTATGCCATTTGGGTTAAAGAATGCCGGATCTACTTACCAGAGGGCTGCTACAACTCTATTGCATGATATGATTCACAAAGAAGTCGAGGTATATGTGGACGACATGATCGTCAAATCCAAGGAAAGAGAAGGACACTTGCACGCCCTGAGGAAGTTCTTTGAAAGAATTCGCAAGTACAAACTGCGTCTCAATCCCGAGAAATGCACATTCGGAGTTACAGCGGGAAAGATGTTGGGTTTCATGATCACAACCCGAGGAATTGAAGTGGATCCATCCAAAATCAAGGCCATTCTTGAAATGGAACCACCACAGACGGAGAAAGAAGTACGAAGTTTCCTCGGCAAGATTCAGTTCATCAGCAGATTCATCGCCAAGTTAACCACAACTTGCGAGCCGATGTTTCACCTTCTCAAGAAAGGCGTGACATTCAAGTGGGACGACAGGTGCCAGAAAGCCTTTGAAGCAATCAAGAAATACTTGCAGAATCCTCCAGTACTAATGCCACCAGTACCGGGGCAACTTTTAATTCTATATCTGTCAGTCACTCCATCAGCTATGGGATGCATGTTAGCACAAGAAGGTGAAGGCGGATCTGAGAAAGCCGTATATTACATTAGCAAGAAGATGGTTGGATGCGAAGAACGATATACTCCCCTGGAAAAGACTTGTTGGGCTTTGGTCTGGGCTTCCAAGAAGTTGAGACACTATATGTTGGCTTACTCTGTTGTGCTGATTTCTCGAATGGACCCTCTCAAATATCTGTTTGAGAAGCCCGCGCTTACAGGCAAGTTAGCATGATGGTTGCTTTTGCTAGCAGAATTCGACATCAAGTATGTTACCAGAAAGTCAGTAAAAGGAAGGGCTGTCGCCGAATTTCTTGCCAATTACCCGGTAGAAGGTCCAGAAGATGTGGAATTTGAATTCCCAGATGAGAATGTGATGACGACCGCCAACGATGTCTGGACGTTGTATTTTGACGGAGCAGCCAATCAGAAAGGATTTGGAATCGGAGTACTGTTAATTTCCCCGGAAGGATCACATATCCCTCTAGCTTTCAAGTTAAACTTCGAGGTCACCAACAACCAGTCAGAGTATGAAGCCTGCATTGTAGGGATGGAAGCTGCCTTAGAAATTGGAGTCAAAAGACTAGAAGTCGTCGGAGACTCGAACTTGGTGGTGTCACAAGCAAACGGTGAATGGAAGGTCAAGGAAGATAAGTTGAAACCCTATCATCAAGACCTAGACGATTTGATTCCACGATTTCAGTTGGTCACCTTCACGCATGTACCAAGATTGAAGAATCGGTTCGCCGATGCTCTTGCAACGCTAGCCTCCATGGTTGAGATACCAAACGGAGTCAGACTCCGGCCAGTTATAATTGAACAAAGAAACAAGCCTGTTTATGAATACGTCATGGCCATCGACGAGCCGAACGATGGCTTGCCGTGGTTTCACGACATTTGGAACTTCATCGAAAGAGGCGAGTATCCGACAGAAACAGACAAGAAGGACCAAATAGCTCTTCGGAGGTTGGCGTCTCAATACGTCATTTGTGGAGGACAGCTATATCGGAGATCCTATTGTGGGACACACAAACTGTGTGTACACGGAGAAGAAGCCAGCCGGGTTATGGAAGAAATTCACAAAGGAGTTTGCGGCCCTCATATGAATGGCATGATGCTTGCCAAGAAAGTCTTAAGACAAGGTTACTATTGGTCAACCATGGAGACTCAATGTATCGAATATGTGAGGCGATGTCACAAATGTCAGATTCACGCCAATCTCATGCATGTCCCGCCATCAGAATTGCATTCCATGACCTCGCCTTGGCCCTTCTCCGTCTGGGGCATAGACATTATCGGCAGAATCACGCCAGCAGCGTCAAATGGAAACAAGTTCATCCTAGTTGCAATTGATTACTTCACCAAATGGGTTGAAGCTGCTTCCTACACGACCCTCACAGCGGTCCAGGTTGCTCATTTCATCAAGCAGAATGTCATCTACAGATACGGGGTCCCTCAGGCTTTCGTATCAGATAACGGGGTTCATTTCAAGGGGAGAGCGGCAGAGACTCTTGAAGAATTCGGGATTCAGGTTCATAAGTCAACTGTTTATCAACCGCAAACCAATGGAGCTGTGGAAGCGGCCAACAAGACCATCAAGTCTATACTAGGAAGAACCATCGAGTCTGCACGAGATTGGCACGAAAAGCTGCCTTTAGCATTATGGGGATACCGGACGTCCATTCGAACTCCGACAGGGGCAACACCCTACTCTTTAGTTTACGGCATGGAGGCTGTTCTTCCCATCGAACTCGAAATCCCGTCTTTAAGGATCATGGCAGAGTCAAGAATTGATGAAGCTGAATGGCAAAACGCAAGGTTTGAAGAGCTCATGCTATTCGATGAAAGGCGACTTAAAGCTTTATATCATGTTCAGGGATATCAGCGCCGAATAGCCCGTGCTTTTAACAAAAAGGTGAAGTCCAGAGATTTACAGGAAGGCGACATGGTTTTGAAGGAGATTAGGGCTCCAGTGTTCGATCCGCGCGGGAAATTTCGACCAAAGTGGGCCGGGCCCTACATTATCAAGAAGGTCTTGTCCGGAGGTGCAACGCAACTCATCGATCTTGACGGCAACAAGTTTTCTACTTTGGTCAACTTGGATCAACTCAAGAGATATTACCCCTGAGAGAAGCTCGCTGGACTGAAAACCGCAAGGGCGGGTAGTTCCAGGCAAAAATTAGAGCAAAAGCCTGCTAGGTCGAAAACCCGAAAAGGCGGCTTAGGCAAAAGATAAGGCTAAAAACAATCAAAAGCTCGCTAGACCGAAAACCTCAAAGGGCGGTACTAGGCAAAATTCAGAGCACAAAAGGAAAGTGTGAATACCCGAGCGAACCCTAACCAAACAATTGTATTCCTGAACTACGTCATGACCTGATTCCTTTCTACAAGGGATACGTAGGCAGCCTCATCCCGAGGTTCGGTCACAATCTTTCGAGTTGATTCCAAAGTCCTCATACACATTTCGCAGGCAGAACCAGTAAGAATCAAGAGTGGAAAATTCTCAAAACTCAAAGTTTTATTCAAACAAAGCTTCTTCGATTACATGGCTGAGCATGAAACTTTCAAACAAAAGAAATAAAAACATCCATAGCACTGGGTGCACAACTTATTTCAGGCACATTAAGATCGAGTCCAAAGTCTGTCTTAGTTTCCATTGTCTCTTGCTTCAATATCTCTCGTCAACCATCTCTTATAACGTGCCGGAAGAAGAACGCTGGGATATAGGTCTCTTGGGAATGGTCGTACGCTCCCTCCAATTGCTCTGGTAAGCCCTGAAGGTGGCGACATTGAAATTCGGCATGACGAAATCCTCAGGACCCGCAGGCGGCGGTACTTGACGAGCTCCAAGTTGACGGAGGATGCGATTTGGAACGTAGAAGGTCCATCGAGTCAAACCTGCCAGAATCACTCGCTGACGCCCCATGTTGCTAATAGCCATGTCAGGAAGGTCAATCCAAGTCAAACGCCAAGAGATCACCTCTTCTGTGAGCTGGGAAAGAACCCGAGTCCAACCTCCCACATCATCAAGAACCTCCCTGAAATTCCTGATAACGAACCCTTGAGTTTCATGAACCCGATTTCTTGGCACAGGCTCCAGCAGATTAGCCTTGTCGCATAACCACAGCTGTTTGAAAGAGAGAAAAACAAGTAAGAAACCTTAGACAGCTTTGAACTGAGCGCTGAGGTAAAATGAGAACGAGTGAAAAGCCGGAAAAAGGAGAGCTGAGTGAGAAGCCTACCTGTAGGAGCAGCGGACTACCCTCGAAGACGTCGGTCCTACCGGCATGAACCCCATCCAGACCCATCAAAGTTTCAGCCAGAACCATCGGAGCTACATCCTTACGCTCCTCAATTTGCATAGCCACACCAACCAGGGAAGAGCATGCTTGACCATCAGATTGCACGAACAAGAATGCAGCCAGTAAACACAAGCACAGTGCAAAGTTGTCGGAACGAAATCCTTCAATCAAGCGTGGGATATTCAGAAAACCTCCACGAATCAAGGACTTAGCCGCATTGTTGCTTATCTCTAGCTTGGAAGACAACACGGGGGCAAAACCAACTCCGTAGAGAGGAACGATGGGCTCCGCCAAATCAAAACCTCCAAGGTATGCGAAGAATTCTTCCACAGTGGGGCATAACTCGTGGAGACCAAAGCGGAAAACATGCACCTCAGGGTCCCAGAATTGTGTTGCAGCTCGCAACAACTCCGGACGTATGGACGCGTCTCGAATATAACGAAGAGAAGTCAGCCTATGACCCCGAAAGTGCAGCCAATCCAAGCCATCGAGATCATCGAGCCAGGGGCGCATCAAGGCCGAGAAGCTCACCACCATTGTGCAAGAAGGAGGGGTTAACAAGAAAAGAGTTTATGAATTTAGAATGCAAATAAGGGGGGAAATGAACAAGCTTTTTATAGACACCATGCACGAGGAACAATACGAAGTTTCAAGTTCCAAAGGTCACCTCGAAAGACGCGCCAACTCGAAGACCGCAAGGAATCATGTTAAAAATGATAAGTTCCCTCAAAACATGCCCCACAATGGCTCTTCAAGTCCCTAGGACGTGCGTTGAAGTGATGAAACGCCGAAAGGGAGGACCAGAAATCCGCTGCAAATGGCAGATTTTTTGGCATTATCAGGCCTGTACCGTACAGCACACTAATAGTGCCGCACGGCACAGTTTCAGTGCCGCACGGCACAACTGGCCAGATTCCAAGCAAAATTCAGTTTTGAGCCTCCGGGACTCACTCCGTGCTTTTCTTTGGCACAAAGCTTATGCATGCAAGCCATGGCGCGCACCTATGACCTATCGAAAGAGTCGGTTGGCAACCTCAACCGAGAATCAATGATCAAAGGTCTCGAAGACTTGAATACCAAGGAATAGAAGTATCGACGAGCTATACTTCATGATAACGCCACCCCACGAGCGTGGTCAATTCATGTGTAATACGTCATATCCATGAGTCATTCCGTTCATTTGTCAACGGCAATGCCGGCGTGGGTGCGCAACAAGCGTCATCCTCTCGTCGTTGGTCCATACATTGCGCATATGAGGTCAAAAGCTTAGTTCCATTTCATTGAGTCCTATGAGTCACAACCATAAATGCAAACCGAGCTTTCCATATACAAGTTTGTTGGTCTCAAATCCAGTTGCTTTAAGTTAAATACTCACATGCAAACTTCGACTTTCCAAATTCATTGCCAATATGAATGACAACATTAACTAAAATGCAAATTTTTATAAAACCAAGATCAAAATATCCACATGATGAATAAAACCATATCCAGGGGCAAACAAGCCCAATGCATCATCAACTACTACGGCTCGCAGGCCATCTATATGAAGGGCTAAACAAGTGCCCAAATCAAAACAAGGCACGCAGGCCCTACCTAGTAGAAATGCTACTACTAACTACTGTCTCAGGTACGAGGGCGCTTCGGAGGCACGGACCCCCGAGGTCTATACTCCTCTGGCGTAGCAGGCTCGTCATCAGTACTACTGCTCTCCGCAAGCTCCTCCCTCTGCTGTACACTCTCTCTCCGTCTCTCAGAGGAACGAAGGACTCGGCCTGAAGGGGGAGTCACTGAAGTAACTCGAGGCGTGGAACGCCTAGCACTCCCAGAGCCTGACGCTCCCTGCGCAAGCAGCAAAATTCGTCAGAATACAATGAAAGGCATACATGTTCAAACAGAAAAGAAAGACAAGTCTAATGTATACCTCAGCAGCTCCGGCACTAGGGGTGGCCCCTCGGCTAGCGCCTCTCTCACTGCTAGTACTCTCCCTCCTCCTGCGAGTACCTCGGCCGGTCTCTCTACCTCTGCTAGCCTCTCCAACACCACGGGCCGGTGCCCTCCCTCTAGTAGCTCTCCGGCCACGACCAAGTACAACTCCTGGCTCAGCCCGCGGGCGCACCTCTGGAGCCATGCCCATCACAAACTGACGGACCATGGCCTGCAAGTCCTGCGCCAACTGGTACGACGCCGCCGCCCACTCAACAGGAATCTGGAATTCAAAAGGGGCGTCAGCAATACATGAGATACTGGTATAAACAAGTAATAGAAGCAAGCATAATAATCAAAAGTCACCTCTGTCGTGGCAAGAGTAACTGTAGGAGTGATATGAGGCACCGTCACCACTCCAAGTGCTCCGTCAGCGGTCACCACCTCAATCTCTCTCCTCAACTCAGGTAAAGCAACACCGGCCCTCAAACGGTTCTCCATGTCCAGGTCATATGCCAAGTGTGTGCTCAAGTAGCCCTCATAATCCATCGAAAGACCGAAGACCACCTCTGTCGGCACTGTGTATCTCTCTATCTCAGCTCGGGTGTACTCCTCAGTCCTCTGAACGAGTGGAGGCAACGGCGAAGGCACTCTGAAATGGTCAATCCCGAGGGACTGACGGGAAACCCTGTCACCCAAGTACCATCGCCAACCGTAAGGGCACTTCAGCAGCACTCGACTCCGTGTCAGCTCCCTGCTCCTAACCAAGTAATCCCTGCGCATCCTATGCCAAACATTCCATCTCACCTACAAGAAAGAAAGGTTTGTCAGTTTCAAGGATAAAGGAAGACAATAAAGCATGAATATTTGAAATCATAGAAAAGGCTTACCCTATCTCCTGTAGTAGTGTCCAGAAAGAGCCGAAAAGTCCTCAAATCTCCCTTATGGTCACCACCTCCTGTGTACTCTGACCCCCACTTCTCGGCACGCGGGAGCACATCCTCATTGTTATGCGAATTGGCCGGGGCAAATACACCCAGCACCTCATAAGCCCACACCTGCATGTCCAGAAAATCGCCAAGTCATGAAACATGGATGAAAGCATTATCATGATCATTGAAAGAGGAATACAAGCAAAGTTTTACCTCTAGCACCCTCCAGTAGCCACCAAGGCTCGTGCCCACACCACGGCACACGCAACCAAGGAAGCAGTACACAGTACACAGGCCGGCGCCACCCCAGTCAAACCTCCCAGCAGTCTCCAAACTCTCCAGTGCAGGCAACCAACCCAAGTGCACCATGCCCTGCCTGTTCGGAAACATGGAGGCACCAAAGAGGTATAACAAATAGGCCCTCGCCATCTGCCTGGCCTCCTCCTCTGACTCTGGCTCGTGGTCCCAGAAACCCACCAAGACAGTATACCTCACCCCCGGATCAATACCTCCAAGCCTCCTCCCCAGGTAGTGCTCAACGGCAGCAGGGTCCAAGTATAGCTCTGAGTCAAAAGGGATAGGCTCACCTCCAACTCTCAGACCAGTGATCGCAGCAAAGTCAAGGGGAGTGATGGTCATTTCCCCGAATCTGAAGTGGAAGGTGTTGGTGGTATCCCACCACCTCTCCACCAGGGCTCGTATCAGCTTGCGATCCGTCCTAGTCATTGTCAGAAGCCGGATAAAAATGGTGAACCCAGAGGCATCAACCAAAGCCCTCACTCGTGATGGCAACGCGCGGTAATACTCCAAAGAATGCGCAGAACCTCCATAGCCACCCAAAGATCTCTCAATCTGTTAAACAAAGGCATGACAAAACTTCAGTCAGTATTATCAACAGGAATGTACAAGCAAACAAGCAGACAAGCAAAACAAGCAAACAAGCACAAGAATAAGCAGAGGATACGTACCAAAGGATTCCTATAAGCAATGTGGGTCGAACGGTCTCGAATCACACTCGTATCTAGGTACGTAGGCAACAAAGGTGTATATGTATCGCACCCCTGGGGAACGAAGAAGTGCACCCGTGGCACATAGGTAGCCGGTGTAAACGGAGCTCTGTGGTCCAAAGACAGCTCGACCTCTCGGACTATGGTCAAACGCTCCTCCCCTGCAGCCACCTCGGCCTCTCTCTCCCTCTCCTCCTGCTCAGCATCCCTAACAATAGATGCCATGCCCTCCTGAACCAGGACATTCTCAAACCTGGGAAACTCCTGTAAGGTCGCGGCTATATCCTCGTCTCTCGCTCCCTCCAAAGTGTCTGCCAAAGTCAGACCAGACCCACGGGAAGAACCAACGGCAGGTGTAAACAACGGAGGCTCTGAAGGCTCTGTCTCTCTCTCATCACTCTCCTCTGGCACTCTAGCGGTACCAATCGCAATAGCCGGACCTGGGGCTATACGCCTCACCAACGGTACCTCCTCACTCTCCGTACTACTACCTCCAGCCACATCCTCAACAACAACATCTATCCCACTCAAACTCATAGCAATATCCGAGGGAGAAGCACCCGTACCTGTGGGATCAATCTCCATAGCCTCCGAACCCCTGTGGCTAACCCCGGCACTCTGACCATCACCCGCGGCACTCTCGTCATGCCGCGCGGCACTCGAACCCACGGTCACAGCACCCATAGCATCACCCACGGCACTCTCAATGTGCCGTGCGGTACCCAAACGATCACCAGCATCGCTGCCGCCCACCACTGCAGCACCACCAACGCCCATGGCCTCCCGTACCTCCACCAGAGTTAGGGTCTCACCCGCGTGAGTCTCCCCCAGCACCGTCGGTACTGTTTCCGGTGTGGGTAATGCCGTTTCGGCCCCAATCAAAACCGAACCGGAAGCCCCTTGCAACGAATCAACGTCGGCCGGAGCACCCGTGAATGGGTCACTACTGGGCTCGCCGGACGTGGTACCGCCGCCCCCGTGCACCGACGGAGACAAACCTGCGACGGGTATTTTGGGATCGACTGGTCTTTCGCCGGAATCGGCCATAGCAGATGTATCTCGGGAGGGGGAAGTTTTATTTTGGGTGTGAAGGTGCTGAAAGTTTGAAGGAATTTGGGGGAAAAAGGAAGAAGAAGAAGATTGAAGGAGATAATGGTTTCGGACTCCTACTCTCTGAGAAGATAACTGACGAAGAAGTTTGAATGTATTGAAAGTGGGAGAAAACGAAACGGTTTCGGGCGGTTTTAATAGCCACTTGTGCCGTACGGCACAGTTTCTCTACCGTGCGGTACACCTAGAGTACCGCACGGCACACCCATTTTCCAGTTTCACCGCACGGCACTCCATCTCTGCCGCACGGTACAATATCGATGCCGCACGGCACACATCTGTGTTCTTAAAGATTTTTGCACCAAATTCAACCTTCCCAAGGACTTCTAAGCCAAGATTGCCAGCAATCTCACTCAGACTAATCCTCGATTTTGCCTCACGTCAACTTTGCGTGAGCACTCATCGGTTCCATCACAGGTACTCGAGCAACGATTGGATTTGTAAGTCCTCAAAGGCATTATCAACAAACTTCTATCAGTATCGAAAGTGTTTTCGTAAGTCCTCTACGACATCAGCAACAATTATTTCAAAACATTGAATGGTTTCGTAAGTCCTCAACGGCATCTACAACAACAATTTCGATCAGCATCCGGTGGTTTCGTAAGTCCTCGCCAGGCATTAACGACAGTTTTTATCAACGTCAGCATCCGGTGGTTTCGTAAGTCCTCTCCGGCATTAACGACAGTTTTATCAAACGTCAGCATCCGGTGGTTTCGTAAGTCCTCGCCAGGCATTAACGACAGTTTTATCAGCATCCGATGGTTTCGTAAGTCCTCTCCGGCATTAACGACAGTTTTATCAGCATCCGGTGGTTTCGTAAGTCCTCTCCGGCATTAACGACAGTTTTATCAGCGTCAAGTGGTTTCGTAAGTCCACTTCGGCATTAAACAGCAGATATCCTCAGCATCAAATGGTTTCTTGTGTCAGCGACAAGTGGTTTCGTAAGTCCTCTCCGGCGTTAACAAAACGGTTTTCAGCACCATTAGCACATCATTCGTTTTTCCCTCGTTGAAAAGCAGAATGACAAACTCCACTACCCAATCAAAGGTATGTTTTCTAGAAACCCTTATGCATTCAGCCCCAATGAACTACGCTGGTCTGATCCCTACAACGGGGTACGTAGGCAGCTCTCACGAGCGCGACCACACGCATCATGTTTAGCTATTTGTTTTCATACGAGGACGTCCACATCGAGGGGTGTCTTCTATCTTTGACGCGACTTCCGACGACACAATGATTGTAAGTCTCGTCAAAGAGGGGCAACTGTAGACACCCCAAAATGAGCGTTCACGTACTTTTTAATCCCCAATGATGAACGAAAACACCCGAAAGAGCTCTCGGATTGAAATTCTCCAAGTCAACTCAGTCAACTGTACCGCACGGTGCTCATCTCTCAACGCACGGGACAGCCAGAGTCACGTACAACAGATTGTCAAAATTTTGACGGCCAGTTGTGCCGCACGGTACACAGGTTGTGCCGCACGGCACAGTTTGTGTACCGTACGGTACTGTTTACGGGTTCCCAGTTTTCGCGAATTCCCAGCAGCAGAAAACATGGACGAGATTGGTTCCCCCGCCCTGCTGGTCGTGGCCGAAAGAGAAGATCATGGCCGAAAGGGATATGCTACTCCCCATGCCATTGTCCCCATGGGCAAGAATCAAGAACGGCGCACTATGGCATGCTATGGCTTGCCCATCCTCTATATAAACCGATTGAATCCAATGAGAGAGGGGATCCCATCCCAGAGAATTTCGGTGTAAAATTGGTTATGAAACTCCACCTTTGAGTGCCATTTTCATTGCCAAAACCTCCTAGCTACCATCTCCATTATAGACAATCCAACATCATTCTCTCTGCCAAAGCCAAACCTGAGGCAGAGACTCATCCCCTGTTTTCGGTTCTCAAGCCGTGAGTTAACCATTCCAAATTGACCAAAGTTCAAGTCTTCAATCCCTCTTACCACTATACTAGAGTGAAAGTGAGGTCCAGAGAAGGTTCAAAGCAGCATTCGGAAGTTCAATCCGACGTTCAATCCGAGAGTTCGAAACCGAAGGTATAAACCCGTTTCGCCAAATTCCTTGAATTTGGTACCCTGAGGGGAGGGGTATCAAGGGTGGAATGATTCCTTGTATCATTTCCATGCTTGGTATGCCCAAATTACAGCAAGTCCAGTTTCATTTCACACCTCCCGGTCGCGTCGTACGGTGAAAACATCGCCTCGTACGGAGCGATTCAACGAGGAGGGACATCTCGTACTCAACACACTGCTTTCTCCCTTCAAAGTAGTTCATTTCGAATGCATTTCATGCCTTGTACGTACCTCTGATCAATCATTTCGAAGAGCCAAAGTTTCAAACTGTTTTGCAGCCAGGTGTGCCGCACGGCACTCTTACTGTGCCGCGCGGTACACTTTGAGTGCCGTACGGCACCCATTTGAAAATCTGACCGTTAATTTGAAGAACAGTGTCGCACGGTACACTATTTGTACCGCACGGTACATCAAGTATGCCGCACGGCACAGTTTTCTCGTAAAATATTAAATTTGAACCTTCCCCCTGCAGGAACAGTTTGAAGTTTGGATTTTCGTTTGATTTCTGTTATTTACATATTAGTCATCTGTTTTTCTCATTATTATCGTCTGTTTTGTTTAATTTAAATGTTTATCTGTTAATGTTCAGCAATAAAATTGTTTTCTAATAAAATCCCAAAAATGTTTAGTAGAGACCGATTTTTAATCGGGCGAACGGGGTGCATTAAAACCCTTCCCTGTTCGTAACCTGGCTTCCGGATCCAAAACGAATCTCTGGTTTTCAATTGGTTTTATAAGTCATTCTCTCAAATCATCATTTTCAAATTGGTTTCTCGGGTCCCAAACTACTTTCCCAAAACCCGGGTGGCGACTCTAAAAATCTTTTGTTCTTCGGACCGTTTCGAAGAACACCATTTCCGCCCAGAACCGAGTGGAGGTCGACCGTCCACAGATGTCTTTTCCCTTTCTGATTTGATGTTTCGATATTTGGATGATTTTTCACAAGTAATGGCTCTAACAAAAACTGTAATAACCGAATCGTAACCATCGGACTGGTAATGAATGATAGCCCCTGCTTCGGTGGTTTGGCCGAGAGCTAGATTACTCTCTGGCACTCTGCCGAAGCACCAGAGTTGAAAAACAAGAAATGTCCAATTTCGCGCCGAGCGATGATCAGATGCAATAGCTCGTAGCCGGTTTGATGGGTTGGTCCCGAGACCGGGGGTACCTCCCCGAGCGCATGTACGTATTAGCGCTGCTTAATTGACACAATCATACGTTCCACCGAACGGTAATGATCGTTTTTGCGGGTAGGGTCGTTCAACCGAATGGTAGTGATCTGGACACGGCTCTTCAGCCGAGGATGAGGACTTACAAAAATGGGAACAAAAAATTTATAACCGAAAATAGGATCTTATCATTAACATCTCGGTTCCCAGGCATTACAAAAAGCTGCCGAGGGCACTGTAAAGTCAAAAATGATAAACATAAGATCCTACCCATAGAATTTCCTTAACTTTGACGCGTTCCATGGATTGCTCACAGTCGTGCCGTCCATTTCGGCAAGTTTGTAAGCCCCATAGCCAGCCTTGGCCACAATACGATAGGGACCCTCCCAATTGGGCATAAACTTTTTCTTGTTCTTCTTTTGGACAACCGCTCGGAGGACCAAATCATCGATATTGAAGGGGCGAGTACGAACATGCTTGTTATAACCCTGAGCAACCGTTTGCTGGTATGTAGCATATTTGATGTTAGCTTCGTCTCGGAGGTCTTCAATTTGGTCGAGCTCAGAGGCCAGGTGCTCGTCGTTTGTGGCCGGGTGGAAAGCCTCGGTTCGGGCGGATGGAGCAACAGCAGCAAGCGGGAGGACAGCCTCCGTCCCATAGGCCATGGAGAATGGCGTTCGGCCAGTCCCTCGCCGAGGGGTAGTTCGGTAGCCCCAGAGAACCTTAGGGAGTTCCTCCACCCACTTCCCTCGCTTATTGGTCAGACGACGCTTCAAGCCGGACGAGATCGACTTGTTCGAGGCCTCGGCCTGACCGTTCCCCTGAGGGTAGGCTACGGTCGAATTATAAACGCGGATGTTCCTCTTTTTGCAAAGGGTTTTGATTGCCTCGGCGACGAACTGGGTGCCGTTGTCGGAGATGATGGCGTAGGGCACGCCGAACCGAGAGATGATGTTTTTCCAGATGAACTGCTCGACCTCGGTGGCCGTAATGTGGATCAGGGGCTCGGCCTCCACCCACTTCGTAAAGTAGTCCGTGGCCGTGATCAAATGCCGAAACCCTCCGGGCGCCGTAGGAAGGACGCCAACAATGTCGAGCCCCCACTGAGCGAACGGCCATGGGCTGGTTACCGGCTGTAGGGACATAGCGGGCTGATGCAGAATGGGGGAGTGTTTCTGGCACGCCTCACACTTTTTGACGTAGTCTTCAGCGCTTTTCCTCATTTTTGGCCACCAGTAGCCCTGGGTAACGGCCCGCTCGGAGAGAGTCCGCCCGCCCGAGTGGCTGCCACAGCTCCCCTCATGGAGCTCGCAAAGGACGTGGGGGACGTCGGCGTCATGCAAAACGCGTAAGTCAGGCCCGATGTAAGTTCGGCGATAAAGCTGGCCTGTTGGAGACAGAAAGTAGGACGCGGACTGGCATCGAATCCGATGCGCCTCCTTTTTATCTGTGGGGATCGTTTGGTCTCGGAGAAAGGAGACCACAGGATCCATCCACCTTGGACCATAGATGCCGATGGTCATGACGTCTTCGGCGCCCTGTTCGAAACTTGGCACCGCAATCTCTCCGAGAGTAATCGTCCGCGTGCCGCCGAGCTCATTGCACGCCGATCCGAGGGCAGCAAGAGCGTCGGCATGGGCGTTCTTAGCTCGACCGATATGGGAGAAGTGGATGGTCCTGAACCCTTTTTGTAACTCCAGGACATGGCTAAGGTATTTTAGCATCCGAGCCTCTCCAGAACCGTAGTCGCTGTTCAGCTGATTCACCACCAGCAGGGAGTCACTATAGACCTGCAGCTCGTCCACCCCGAGAGCGAGGGCGAAGCGGAGTCCAGCGATTAAGGCCTCGTATTCGGCTTCATTGTTCGTGGCCGGGAAGCCAATGCTCATAGAGCATTCGTGGAGGGTCCCTTCGGGAGAAATGAGCACAATTCCAGCCCCTGCCCCTCGGCTGTTCGAGGCGCCGTCTACATGCATGCGCCAGGTCTCGCCCGTGTATATGGTAGCAGTTCGGGGCGGGGACCGCTTGAGGACGAACCCGGATTGCTCGGGAGTGGTGACGTCCTTAACCAACATGGCCACGACATCTTCGGCGGCATTCTTCTCGCGGAGTTCATTCTCCAACCGTGGAGTGAGCTCGGCGACGAAGTCCGCCAATGCCTGGCCCTTGATTGCCGTGCGAGGCTCGTACCGGATGTCGAAGTTGGCCAATTCCAACGACCATTTGCAAATCCGATCCGAGAGATCCGCCTTACGCATCACAGTCTTTAAGGGGTATGCCGTGATCACCACGATCGTGTGGCTCTGAAAATAGGGTAGGAGCTTCCTTTTGGCCGTGACCAGCGAAAGTGCCAACTTTTCGATTGGTAAGTACCTGGTCTCGGCTGGGAGCATCGTTTTGCTCGAGTAGTAAATCGGGAACTGCTCCGGACCCTCCCGCCTAACCAATGCCGAGCTGACGGCGTGATCAGACACCGCCAGGTAGATGTATAGTTCTTCGTCTTCCCTTGGCATGACTAGCAGGGGCGCTCGGGACATGTAGCTTTTAAGCTCGGCAAGTGCTGCGTCGCACTCGGCGGTCCATAGAAAAGCCCTGTTGCTGGTCTTAATGGACTGAAAAAACGGTCGGCAGGCGTCGGATGATTTGCTTATAAAGCGATTGAGGGCAGCGGCCATCCCCGTTAGTCGTTGGACCTCTTTGATCGTCGACGGCGCTCGGAGTCTCTGGATGGCATCCAGCTGGTTGGGGTCGGCTTCGATCCCTCGGCGGGTGACGAGGTATCCCAAAAATTTCCCGGATCCAACCCCGAATGCACACTTCTCGGCGTTAAGCTTTAGATCATGCCTCCTGAGGATAGAAGATCCTGCCGAGGTGGGAAAGATGGTCTTCTGCAAATTTGCTCTTTACTACCATGTCGTCAATGTAGGCCTCCATGATGTCGCCGAGCTCTTTGGCGAACATCTTGGAGACCATCCTTTGGTAAGTAGCCCCGGCATTCTTCAGGCCGAAGGGCATGACCCGATAGCAATAGGTACCCCTCGGCGTGATGAACGCCGTCTTCTCCACGTCCATGACGCTCATTGCGATCTGGTGGTACCCCCGGTACGCATCCATGAAGCTGAGCCTAGCATGGCCAGCCGTGGCATCGACCAACTGATCTATCCGAGGGAGGGGAAAGCAATCCTTGGGGCATGCGTCGTTAAGGTTCGTGTAGTCCACGCACACCCTCCATTTCCCGTTCTTCTTCTTGACTACCACGGTGTTCGCCAACCACGTAGGGTACATTACCTCTCGGATCGCCTCTGCCTCAATCAGGCGGTCTACCTCCTCCAGGACAGCGTCGCTGTGGATCGCCGAGGACCGTCTCGGCTTCTGCACCACTGGCCTCCTAGCCGGATCGACATTGAGGGCATGCGCGATGAAATCAGGGCTGACGCCCGGCATCTCATACGGAGTCCACGCAAAGACCTCAATGTTATCCTTGAGGAAAGAGACCAAGTCGTTCCGCTCGGGGTTAGAGAGATCCGAACCGATCATGAAGTACCTGGTGCCCTCCTCGTTAATGGGCACCTTGACCAGCTCTTCGATAGACTTGTCCTCAGCCTTTGAGCCGACGTCGTCGAGAATAGGAGTGCACTCGGGAACCTCAATACAATGCACCTGCTTTGGCGGCCTGCCCTCCCTCCTGTCCTTTTGGCGAACGGCGTTGACAAAGCACCTCTTCGAGGCCATCTGGTTGCCTCGGATGGTTTCCTGTTTCCCAGTCGCGCCGATGAACCGGACGCATTGGTGGAGGGTCGACGCGATGGCTCCCATCGCGTGGAGCCAGCCTCGTCCCAAAATGGCGTTGTAGGGGCTCGGGGAGTCCACCACGGTGAATTCAACGTTCAAATGCATCGACCCCGCCCAGACCGGGAGGGTGATGCTGCCGAGTGGGTACACTGGAAACCCTGAGAACCCCACTAACGGCGTGTCGGAGGGGGTAAGCTCATCACGCGTTCGTCCAATGGCCTTGAAGGCCGAGTAATAAAGGACGTCGGCGGAGCTCCCCTGATCTACCAGGATTCGTCGGACGGATTCCACGTGGTCGATACTCACCTCGATCACTAGAGCGTCGTCGTGCGGAAGTTGCAGCCCATCTAGATCTTGCTCGGTGAAGTAGATGGTGTGCGGATCCAATGGGTCTTCGTACTTTCGCTTCGGCGCTCGGCCGAGCGTCATGACTTGCATGGCCGCCTCCATTTTTCGCAGCTCTTCGTGCATTGAATCGGCTCGGGCTTTTCCGACCGGGCCGTGGATGGTAGCGACCACCCCCGGACGCACCCGATCTCCCTGCGCCTGCTGCCCCTGCGGCTGTGGGATGGCAGCCAGCTGGTTTGGCTGGGGAGCTGCCCCCTAAGCACGGTCGGCGTGCGGACGTGGTCTATCCATTCCTCCATGCGCCCCTCGGCGACTAACCGCTCGAGGTGTGCCTTGAACGGTCGGCATCCAGTCGTGTAGTGGCCCACCTCATTGTGGTATGTGCACTTCCCTTTCTGGTCTGGATCCGAACCCATCTTCTCCTCCGGCCAGTAGAACCAACGCTTTCTGCCGATCTCAGCTAGCAGCCTGTAAATTGGCATAGTGAAGACGGTGGTTTCGGCGATATAATCATTATCGTTTCGAGGGGGTTTCTCCCAACCTCCCCCGCCTCTGTTGTTTCTGTCGGCGTTCCGGGTACCCTTGTTCCCGAACGCCCCGCCTTGATCATTTCTCCCTTGCCTTAGATTGTTTACCTGTTTCTTCGCATCCCTGGGCGTGCTCTTGGCGGAATTTCCTTTCGACGCCTGGTCAAAAAGCAGCTCCTCCAGCTCTCGGAAACGGTTCACCGTTTCCATCAACTCCACCATGTTTTTTGGAGGTCGCACCATGAGCTCCTTGAAGAGGTCAGAGTGGCTATCAAGTCCATTTTTGAACGAAGTGGAAGCGATCTTCTGATCACAGCCTTCCACAAGGCTGTACACCTCCCAGTATCGTGCAATGTATTCCTTCAGGGTCTCGTCCGAGCCCCTCTTCATGTTGACCAGCGCGTCGAGCGTCTTCGGCTGTGTGTTGCTAGTCACAAACCGCGACGTGAACGCGCGTTCTAGCTCATCGAAGTCGTTTATAGACCCCGGAGCGAGCTGGCTGTACCATAGGAGCGCCGTTGTCCCGAGACTCATGGAGAACGTTCGGCACATCAGGGAATCACTATGGCCGTAGAGCTCGGAGACTAGGCGATACTGCTGGACGTGGGTGATCGCGTCAGTTGTTGGCTCGTACTTATCGAATTTTGGGATTTTGAACCCGCGCGGTGGGGCGGCTTCTACGATGGCTCGGGAAAAGGGGGACTGCTTTGCTTTCTCTAACCTGGAGTCCGCGGGAGTCGAGCGGTTCGGATCCACCGTTCGGTTTTCCGCGTGCGCGTGCTTTGCCGTCCCCGCGTTTCGGTGCCACAGGTCAGGCCCGTCCGCGTGTCCGTTACTCCTTTCGGAGGACTGCCTTTTGTTGCGGCCATCGTGCCCCTCGGCTGCCTCCGTCCGAGGTCGGCGGCGTCTGGTGTCAGGCTCGGCATGGTAGATCTTAGTCTGGCCGGTTTGAGCATTAACGAGCACGATGCTGCCTCCGTCATTCCGAAGGGTGTACCTGTCTCCGGGCCTCAGACCGTTGTCGCCGTTGTATTCCGGCCCCACCGAGACCTCAATAGGGTCGGCGCCCCTGTTCCCGCGCGAACCTTCTCCTCGAACGGCCAATGCACCGTTCTGGGCGCCATGGCCACCCAACGATCGGTGTTGGCGCCCGTCACCCCCCCGGTCCTGCCGAGCGGTTATGGTTGTGGCCATCCCCTCGCTCTTCTCGTGCTCGGTTCTGGCCACTCTGATCCCTGTGGGCCTGTTGAGAATTCGCCGGCCCCTTTCCGTTGTTATACTGCCTCTCGAGCTCTTGCGTATTTCTTCGGATGTCCAGTGTCCGGGCGCTTGATGCCGTGGCGCTGTCTTCGACGTGATCGGTCCGTTGGGACTGCCCACCGCGTCTGTGTTGCCGATGCGAACGCGCTACGTCTGCTGGGACGACAAGTGCTTCACCTCGGCGGTCCACTTCCACGATTTGCCCGAGCCGAGAGAAGACCGGAGCCCGCCCCCCGTCTTGCGCTCTCGCGCTCGGCTGTGGTCTCCGGGTTCTCGTCCGACCTCCAGATCTTGACGTCGTAGGCAGATTTCTGGCTTGCTTCATGGCTAGTACTTCCTTTCTTAACAATGCCAATTCTGCTTCTATGGTGAGAGGAGGGGGAGGGGGAAGAACTTCTATGCGTGCTGGAGCTGTGAGGTTGTCAAGAGAAAGGACGTTTCCATCCATGCTGAAGAGGATGTTGCCAGGACCAGCGTTGCTGGGGCCAGCGCCGTTGGTGGCCACGGTAACTGTTCCGTCTCTGTTGACAGTGGGAGAAACGGTGAGGCCCAAATCACTTCTGACCTGATGGTATCTGTACCGGTCGGCGGAGCTGCGAAACCCACCGGCGGAGTCAAACGCATCCAGGCCCAGAGTTAGGTTGGCCATTCGAGCAGCTTTCGAAAAGGTTTTGGGGAGATGAGTCTCTTGGAGAGTGGGAAGAAACACCACCAATGTGTACTGAGAGGCTGGGAGGAGTGGCTTTTTACCTCCCCAGCAGAGTCGCCAATTGGAGGGGTGCTTCTCGCCGGAGTGGACTCTTTGCACTTTCTGAGATGAGGAGGGTGGTGAGAAGGGTGGTCCTCACTTGAGCCTTATCCTTCCCGCCGAAAAGAGTAACCTGCACAAGTAGGCAACCACGTTAGTGCCTTGCCCGGACGGTGGTGGTCCGGGAAGGCACTCCGATGGTTAAGTCAGTCACCGGAGGAGAAAAGTACGCTGGAGATCTAGAGGGAAGAATGGAGTTATGAGAGTAGTAAATGAGGAGAGAGTGAGAGTTCCAACCCCTTTGCAGTAAATGCAATGTGGTATTTATAGGCTGAGGGGCGTGCGTCCCACGCGCTCGGTGCCCCTCACGCGCCTGTCATTCGCTCTTGGAATGACAGGTGATATGACCATAATCTCTGCCACAGACGCCGCATCCCGGCTGACGTCAGGCACGCGGGTTCGAGTGGTCAAATCACCTCGAGACATTCCCCATCAACCACGTGCTTCTGCAGGCGGCGGTGGCAGAGTAGGTGACCGCCGCATTTAATGCTCCATCGTGGAATGTGTAGCGTACCTGGTACGCCTCATCCGAACGAAGTAAGGCCCGAACCCTTTCACACGACGAGGTCAATCGACTCGGCGGGTGAGCAGCCGAGCATCCGGGGTACTCGGCAGTCGCTCGGCTGAGGTTCCCGAGGGCATCAAGAAGGTCAGGCAGAGAAAGGCATATCCTCGGCCATTCTTGCTCGGCATGCATCACTCAAATCCATATTCGTTCAGGACCACCCATCCTCGTTCTCCGCCGAAGGAACCATCCCCTCGGCGCTACAGAGACGGATTGAACTGCATTCAGTTTTGCTGATTCTGAGACAGTTGATCTTTTTGGCTTAATCGCGGTTGAGGGGTGTGTGCCCCCTGTGACCCCTATGAACCCGGCCGCTACACAAACCTTCTTGAAACTTTTTTCAACAAAATCACAGATTATGCTTTGCTTTTGATTGATATTTCAATTGAGCTTTTCTGGGTTTACAGTATTTTTCCTTTTTGCTTCAATTTCTACACAGAATGACAGGGGTAGAAGAAACAGAGGTGTTATTTTCCTCTGTTCATAGAAAACAAGATGAAAAGAGGTGTAGGGAGAGTAAACTAGAGTTGTAGAGTGGACGTTCTTTCGAGTAAATTGTTGAAGCTCACGATGATCAGTGAATGGCGTGTAATTTGCAACCCATCGCTGCTTTGGAGTCCATTTTCAGAAAAGCAATGAACTGAGAGAGAGAGAGAGAGAGAGAGAGAGAGAGAGAGTTTGAAAACCTCATAAACGCAAATTCGTATGAGCAATATATAGTGAGCTTTGAAATTCAAATACTATTTGGAACCGGGAATTTGAAATATTCAAATCATGAGAGAGGGAATCCAGATGGGCCCCATTCGAGCAGAGAGACACAAACGGTTGATTTCTCTCCGTTAGTTCCGTAGGTAAACTTCGCTGACGTGGCGGACAACTGACACCGTCTGATTTGTGAAGCAGCTGGCAGCTCCTAACTGGCTCAGGGTACCACGTCTGCTCTCCAGCTTGGTACCCTATTTGTATGCAAAATTTTCTCCTGTGAAGCAAGTACTTAGAAAGGAATTTCAAATTTCAACATTATAGCAGCATAGTTTGGGAGAGGAGATTAAAACCATAGGAGATTTCTTTTTTCATTTTTTCCTTCAAAAACTAAAGTTCTATTTGATAAGACTTACTATGTTATTGGGATTAATGAATTAAGCTCATTTAGGAATGAAAAAATAGGACCCAATAATATATTTAAGTCTCCTTTCTTTTTAATTTGCATGGGCTTAATAGATCATTTAGCTAGGCATGAAAAAAAATGAACCATCATGTATTTCATTGAGGAACAAGATGGTGTACGCTTAGATTTTTACTGGAGATTTTCGCGAATAGGTACATAAACCGATATATTTATTAAAGAGAACTTGTTTAATTCTTAGGGTGTGGGTTTTCCTCTTGGGTTTCTAATTTAATCGGCTCTTCAGCTTGTTGTTTGGTTCTTTTGTTCTGTTTTGGTTGGCATCTTGCCATCCACGGGTCATTTTCCTTTTCCTTGGTTCCTATCGGCATGTGATTGTCGGAGCTTGGAGTTGCCATCCCTGTGGGTATGCTTTGGCTCCCGTTTGATGCCTCCTAGTTTAAAATAGAGAGAGGAGGGTACATTGCTAACCCTTTTCCATGACCTTGTGCCAAGTGTATGTATCTCTGTCATGCTACCTCTTTCCATTTCCTTACTGAAAAAGGGCTCACGAATCCTAATCACCTTATACTGGTTCATCTTTGGACTGAGGGGGTGTTCCAGTAACAGTAAGGCGGTTTTTTGAATAAACTGACTTTTCACGGTTTTTTATGTGATGTATTGTGAGAGAATGACATATCTTGGTTTTTTGAAAAAACAGTTTTTTGCTAGTAGAACACCCCCTGAATCCCAGACCACTATAGATGGAAATGGAACGTTTTCTATCCTCATCCCATAGATCCGGAAGGTTTATAAACTCACCGATAATTGGATTACACACTACAATTGGATTCCTACGAGAACCTCCAAATGGTTCATACAAACAAAGAAATCCATTGCACGAATTCACTACTTTGAGTTCATGATCTTTGGCCCTCATTTCCTCCGTTTATTTCGATATAAAATGTTTTACAATGTAAAATGTTTTTCATGTAAAATACTTTTACTGAAAAATAGACTTTTTACTTTTATTTTCCAGTGTTTGGTTATCACATGAAAAAATATTTTCCAAAATAATAATTTCCGTTGTTTGATTGTCAAAATAATCTTCAACACAAATTTACGTCCAAACAAATGGAGCGTAAATGAGTTTTCATAAAAAAAAAATGTATTTTGTTTTTTGATTTTCCAATATTTGGTTAACATGACAGTGGAGGTTTTTTCTTTTTCTTTTTTCCCTTTAGGTATTTACTACAGTTTATTCTTTGTGTACTCTTGATTCGGCGGCTCCGTCCTCGTTCCGACGATCGGAGAAGTTCACTGCGTAGAGTTCGTCGAGTACTACAAGTGTACCAAAAATCAACTCGATCAGATATCTTTAAGTGCCTCATCGGAACACAAATAACTTAAAAGGAAATGGAACACAAATGGATACAAACACGGGATCAAAACCACTTTTTATGTTATTTGTGTTCCGATGAGGCATTTAAAGATATTCGATCGATTTGATTTTTGGCACACTTGTAGTACTCGACGAGCTCTACGCGGTGAACGTCTCCGATCGTCGGAAAGATGCCGGCGCGACCACTCCATGAGGCTGCACAGCATGGTGCTGTGCAGCCTCTAGACCACTAGAGAAAAACAAAAGGCGTTTTTGGTCCTATGGTATTCAGAAAATAACTTACCGGAATATCAAGCGTAAGTTATTTTACGGCCTTTGATGGTAATTATTTTCCCAAAAAAACATTTTACATTATTTTGTTCAACCAAACACCCAAAAAATGAGTAAAATATTTTTCTCACCAAAAATATTGTATGTCGAAACAAACGAGAACCAGTCATTCTCTGATAATAAAAGGATGCTGCACCCATGGTTTGGCCTTGTCATTGCCATGAGCTGCACTTCCGATCCTCCGGATCAATTCACCACAACATGGCCATTTTGCCAAATGCGAATCATGCGATATATATGACTGGATTTTATGGACATAGGCTATAGTGTGGCACCTATATTTTGCCCAAAAATCTGCCATTGGCAATATTTGAAAATCTCACCATTTTTTGTGAGCGGTGTTGTTGCTCTAAGGTTTTGTTCTTCAAATTATTCTACAACAATCACAGTAAGAGCGGAATATAGAGTGGAAAATGTGGTTAAGGTTCCTGATCTCAAAGTGAATAACAAGGATTTTCAGAAACCTCTTTTCCTTGATACTCGTGGGGGTTATTTGCGACAACAATCTTTTGCTAATGTTGTCTTTGGGAAGAAGAATTTAGAGCCTAATAGATTCATCATTAAAGCTCAGGAGGAAGATACTGAATGGCTAGAAAGAAGTATTGTTGCAAGGCTTCATACTCATAGGGAAGTGGAATCAATTAGGGAAGCTTTTATTGCGGAAGGTGTTTAGAATATTCATATTAGAACAATGGGGGGTAATTTGGTTCTGCTTACTTCTCCTTCCTCTCATGACATGAACTGCATGTTGCAAGGTGGTGATATATTTGAACTGGTTATATAACTGGTTTGTGGATGCAAAGCCATGGACTCCGAATCTTAAAGTGGAGAGCTCTCAAGTGGTGTGGTTAAATTGCTATGGGATCCCTGTCAATCTTTGGGATGCTAATACTTTCTTCAATATTGGAAAGGTATGGGGTGAAACTATTACTTTAGATGAGGCTACTTCTAAGAAGACTTCTTTCTCTATGGGGAAGATCAAGATTTCAACGAATTCTTTCGAGGTTATCAATCATTCTCTCACTTTGGAGCATAATGGATTGATTTTTCCGATTAGAGTGGTTGAAGCGCAAGTCTTGGTCAACAATTTTATGAAAGCTGTTTGCGAATGTCATGGGTTTTCTTTTGCGAGAGTTGATTACTCTCTTTGCTCTAGGGAGAAATTGACCGGAAATGAGGAAAAGATTGATCTTAAGGATGTGGACAGTGATAAAGCTTACTTAAAGGAGGGGTCAAATTTGTGGGAGCTTGATAAAGACCTGATTTCTTATTCTAACAGAGGAAGTGGAGGCGCAGGAAATGAAGCTTTGGATGGTTCTGAAGAATCTGTCTTGGGTGGTGAAAGCTATGGTGGAGCGATGATTGCTTTGGTTAAGGATCCTTTGGATGTAGCCCTATTGTTAGTCAATCTATTACTTCTCCTATCTCTCATGAGCAGGAGATTGGTCAAAAGGGAATTGTTTCTACTTCGACGGTTAATGAAAGAAGAGAGGTGCTTTGCATTCCAGATCACAAATCAATACATGGAGCTGTTCTCAATTTGGAAAGGAGGTTGAATAGATTGAAAAGGAAAATTCGCAAGAAGAAAATGCTTACTGAGATGGGGTTAAAAGCGGTCAATTCAAAAAATCGTGACAGGAAGGTTTCTTCCTCATTTTCTCTATCCTCTTTTGATATTCGTAACAAGAATTCCATTTTAGTTCAACGAGCTAAGAATGCGATGGATATTGGAGCTACTTTGTGAGTTAAATTTCATGGTGGGAGAGATTTTATTTTCAAGAAATATATTGAGTTGCAAGCCGATAATTTTGCCGAGAAAGAAGTTGATGTCTTAGATGATACGGAGGATGGGGTTTTTTAAGAATCAAAGGATGGTGGTTCTCTTTCCTTGGAGTTTTGATCCTTTCATTTCCTTTGGCGTGGCTGTTTTGGCTTTTGGTTTGCTGTGGTGTCTTTGGTTGTTTGTTGGTTTGGTTTTGTTGTAGAAGGGGTTTAGGGCTTGGCTTGGTTCTGATGTTTGGTTTTTGGGCTTGTCCTTTGGGTTTTTTTTTTCCTTGGCCGTTCTTGGTGTTTTTGTAGTTGTTGTTGGAATGGTAGAGAGGCACTGATAATAGTGGAAGCGTCACAAACATATGCACACATACACAAGATTTTTTACGTGGTTCCCCAAAATCAGGTACATCCACGGGAGGAGAGTATTTCACTATATGGGGTAAATACAAATACAATGGAGGGAGTTCTTGTCAACCTCAATCTCAAATCACTTCACTCATGATTTGTTCTCTCCCACTGGATGTGGGGAGAAACTCCCACTGGGGTTCTCTCAATCTCTCAAGAACACTTTAGTGTTCTTTTCTCTCTACCCCTCATACTTTTCAATACTCATAAGTACATCTTTATATAGGCATACAATATGAGTGTGAACACTTGTATGTGAAATGCGGCGGCCGTCTTCAATTCCAAATTGAACTCTTCCTCTTCCAAAGTCTTCACAAAATCTTCCAATGCATATCCGATCTTTGACTTTGATATTCCCATGTGGGAAATACAAAGGCTGCTGATAATGCCAAAACCCCTTTTATTCCTACCAAAACTCATTTTGCTTCTGCCAAAACTCTTTCATTCCTTGACTGAATTGCCCCTCGTCTCTCTCTTCCCCCAAACCCACCTCCTTCCTCCCCATCTATCCTTCTTTCCATGGCTGAAATCAAGATTACTATTTCTTTATGGATTCTGAGGAAATTCAAAGACACTGAAATCGATGTCTAGATTTTTTTATGATGAACATGGACCAGAAGACGAGTGATTTTGAACCCAGAAATGCTTTGAGTAAGTACTCTATTCTTTGCGAAGAAAACTCAATTCTTCCACAAATATTCTTGAATCTTCAGCAAGAAATTAATTTCCACTGGAATTCATTCCTTTTTTCCAGACTACTACCGTATCCTTCTTCTGTTACTATGGAGCTATGTATTCATATAAGCTTTTGGTGCCAATTTTTCTTTTAATGACTGGTCACATTGACTTACGAGTAAGTATTTCCTATCCCATTTCAGAGACTTATTCGAGGAAGCCAACCAAGAGAAACAACCCGGAGATGCAGGTGGCGATGAAGTTACTCCCTCCGTCCCAATTTTATAGTCCCTTTTGAGAGTTCGTGCCACTTTTCAAAGTGTTATATCTTATAATCTACAATGTTTTAGGTGATTTTGAACACTTTGTTTATTAGATTAAATCAAGATCTATCAAACAAGATCCATATTGCACATAAAATGTATTACTGATTGAAAGATATAATCGTTTTTTTATCCGGTTAGGATAGAACGAGGGACTATAAAATTGGGACGGAGGGAGTATTTTTTGGGATGACTATACACTGGAACTCAATTTGAACTTCGACGAAGATGAGGACGATATGCCAACGCATCATAACAAAATGTGACGTGTTCGAATCCTTTGTTCACATTCCAAGATGGTAGACCATCTTTGCCTCAGATGATTGATCACTTTTGAGTAACGGGTACATATTTCCTTTCCCCATTTCAGAGACTTATATGAGAAAGCCAACCAAGAGGTACAAGCCAAAGAAGCAGGCTACGTTAGGGAGATCAATTTGCGCCTTCAAGAAGAGGAGGATGATTTGCCAAACGACCTATTTCTGTTTGAAATGCAAGTACCAAAGCTGAATATTTCCTCCTCCTATTTGACTATGAAGCAAATCCACAAGAGGATGAAGGTGGGTTTTGGGGGGAAGAGAGAGGGGCAGTTCAGTCAAGGAATGAAAGAGTTTTAGCATGAACAAAATGAGTTTTGGCATTATCAGCAGCCAATACAAAACTCAAGCTTAATTACTTTTCAACAGTTGTTTGGGTGTTAGGCTTGGGTTTGGTTGGCTTCTTGCCTTCCGTTGCTTCTCTTGGGTCTCGGGTGTGTGGAGTTTTGCCGTTTTGCCCTTGGTCCTTTTAATCTTTGTATCTGATAGGGGCGCAAATATGCCCATTAGCGGCCCCTAATTTATTGTTGTTACGCCCGTTTAGATATTATTTGGAGCTTAATACTCGTTTTTACCTATTTCAGGATTTGTGGAACTCGTGAATAATATTTAGAGATAAAGCGCAAAATTATATTTAACTTTGGGTCGAAACAAAGCCGGGGCCGATCAAATTGATTGAGATGGGACCAAGTCTATAATGGATTGCAGAGGCAAAGCACTGAATCATATTCCTAGGTGTAAAATTGACAGCACATGGTGTGTGAATAAGTTATATGCACGTGGGACCATGGCTTCCTAAGTCACCAGCAACTAATTGGGATTTTAAGATTCTAATACGTGGGCCCAGTATACTACAATTGGGAGGGTTTTCATGCAGCCCTAGAATTCACCACCAAAGAACATTATAAAAGGAGAAGGCAGTAAGAGTTTTGGGGAGGCAGACTTTGGGATTATCACGAAGCGGCGGAATTGATTTTGACGCATAACCGAAGTCGCAAGGCACGCATAGCAGAGAGAGTCTCCTGATCACAAGGCTACGGTAGAAGACAACAAAGGCTCTGGGTTTAATCCTTTATTCTTTCCGTAACCTTTAAATTTGTTTCAATGGAGTTTACTAGTTTCATGTTTATTTGTTCTAACTCCATGAGTGGCTAAATTATTCGACTAGGGTAACGAGGATGCCTCTCCAAGTAATATAATTGTTTAGATTTTTGGGGTTTCGTATTCAACTTTTGATTGTGTGACACGGATGATTCATAATTTTTATGAAATTTTTATTCTTCCAATTTTCATACCGTATTTATATGCGCGTTATTAAATACCGTCATACAATGGTTATTAATGCTTCAGGATAGTTTCTGAGATAGACTATACGACGTGAGACGGATCGTGCCGCCCGTTAAGTCCGGTGAGACGGTCCGTGCCGTGTTGAGATAGCCTATACGGAGTACAAATCTTGATAATATTTTTGGGATTATCGATAGGATTTGCTACCCTACGGTAGTCTGGTTATCAGTTGAATGAAACTCTAGATTTCGCATAATTATATTATAAGGGGAGGTTGAATCGGTAACCCTAGTCCCTTCTCTCACTTATTTTCAAACCGCAATTATTATTTTTATTTAAATTTTAACTTAATCATTAGTTTAATCAAATCAAATCCAATCATCCAATTTATCTTCGAATTAAATTAGAAATCAGTTGAAAGTACCGCAACTTAGCTTTTTACTCTCCGTGGGCGATCTCGGACTTAACCACTGTTCTTCGGAATAATAGTTAATTCCCTGTTTTATAAATTATATTTTTGGTACAAAAACGACATACCAGTATCTCCTTCAAGGATTAATAAATTTCTGTTGCCTAGCAAAAAAATAAAATAAAATAAAATAAATGAGTGAAATATAGAGTCGAGAAAACAGGCCTGCCTAGGCCTCCATTTTGGGGATCCAAAATGGGCTCCCAAGTAGAATTAGATGTTGCCTAGTCAAGGCGTAGTGTCCACCACGCTTATCTACCACAAATTACACTGGTCCTACATGAATCGAAAACGAAATGTGTGATCATGATTTACTTAGTGTGTTGTGTGTCACTCAGTGTACTATGCACGCAGTACACTGAGCGAATCACAACCAAACCCGTAATTCGGAGATGATTTCGAGAAAACTTTTCATGGTCCATAGAGTTTTCCATGATCTCTTCTGGCTAGGGAAGTGACTTATTGGAATAGGTTGAGAGTTTCCGGTGTTTATGGCTCTAGTATGATGTTCTCTTCAATGACAGGGTTGGCAATCTTAAATTCAAACCTAAGTTTGTGGCCTTTAGGCCCTCGACGATCGAGATAGCTCACTGTGATAAGGTCTCCTACCTGCATATTTGCTTCCTCAACAAAGTCTCCCCACCTATCACCCTCAAATGTATAAGTTGCAGGATTTTCCCCATCGTCGTTGATCATCAACACCAGCGGGTAGGATAGTATTCCTTTGACGCCAGTAACATTAAGAAACCCCTCGACTGGTAGGTTGTTTCGATCAGCTTCTGTCATTTGGGGTACGATGACTGTGTCGAAATCACCTTTATTCAAAATCAATACTTTGCCGACGTTGGCATCCTCCTCCATTATTACTGTCATGTCCTACAACATTCAAAAAATTCCGGAACAAAATTTTTAGGCAATCAAAAAATAAATAAATAAAAAATAGCATAGTTAGTTAGTTACAAATGAATTCGTAAACCAACCAAAAGAAGTACATATCTATTTTGGAGTTTACCGTCTTCGTAACTTAAAAAAACAAAAAAAAGGCATAACCATGTACCAAAAAATAAAATGCAACTGATGAACCCAAAAAATAGGTATCATACACCAAGAATTTGCGAACCGCATACTTCCAAAGTACACCAGGCTTGCGTGACCCAAGGAAATTACGTGACATATACCAAAAAAATGCGTAATAATTATTAAAAAACACATAATATGGTATCATTGCGCTTTCTCCATTAGTTCACCAAAAATGATTGATCCAGGTACAACCATTAGTCTACAACATGATTCCAACACACATACACATGGTGTGTAGAGCCCACACACACTTGTCACATACCACACACACTTGAGTGTGAAGAGTGTGTGTGGGCTCCACACAGCGTGTGAATATGTTGGAGCCATGTGAAAGACTAATTGTTGTACATGTACCATTATACTTTAGCTTTTTATTTCCCTTTGGAGTCAACTTCTTTATAATCGACAAAGTCGACTGGACCGAACAAATTGGGCATGTCGGGTCAACTTTGTCCCACTTTACTCAAAAAATCAGAGTACTCAAATATCAAGAAGTCTAGTTACCAAGAAATTATCATTATCGCCGAATTGAAGAGAGAAGAAAAACTGAGAAACACAAGACATTCTATCGCCGTATCATCATTCCAAATGACTCCAAGATAGGAAAAAGGAAAGCACATTAAAAAATTCACTTATATATATTATAACAGAGCAAAATTTTATTTTCGGAATTGAGAAAAATTATTGCAACTGGGAAGAACCACATGAAGTAATCCAAAATGCCTTGCAAAGAGGTGAAAATTAATCGAGTTTTTCGCTCCTATAAATATATATATATATATATATATATATATATATATATATATATATATATATATATATATATATATATATATATATATTTGTATTTGTATTTATCTGTATATCGTTGTAAACTTTTGACCTGCATTAGGGTTAATCTATATTGAGAAATTTCATATGCTTTAATACACTTTCACATTAATCTGAGGTACGAGAAAAATGTTAGTAGATGGTATAGTTTTATTCATGAATATAGAGGTTTGCAAAGAGATCGAAAAATTTATTCTCACCATTTTTGGAGACAAACAACCTCCTCAAATATAGTTGTCTAATCAATTGACCCTCTTTTCCACCATACAGAATCACAGTACTCTTGAAGGTTATTACTATCTAATAAGTAGCAAGCATACTATTAGATATAGCTTTCGAAGGACCAATTAGCTAGCAGGCATGCATGGCGTTAATGTTGGGGATTAAGGACTAATAAAATTTGATACCTTGGAAAATTGATTGCTTTACGTATTAGGCTCATAATTATTAAGACATGCGCGCTCTTATTGGATATATGCGTTCCCCGTCTTTAATCTATATATTGAATGGAAATCTTTTTTATCAAGCGACATGCGATCCATAACATCGTAACACTTACAAATCTGGTATCCTAATCCTATAATTTTGGTTAAGCTAACAATTAGGAGACATATGATCTCCATGAGCCGGGTAATATATCACCAAATTGATGGGCAATTTTTTATCTATGCCACTAAACTAGTACTAAATATTTAAGGTTTTTTGAGTTTGATCATCCTATAGTTATGAAATGGTCATTACACAAAAGGTAAAATTAAAGCTGTAGCCTTATAATATTTCCCGGATCGTAGGGGTTGGGATTGGATGAGTGCGGTTCTGTTCACCCTCGTTAGAAGATAAATATGAATTACCCTCACTACTATTGATTGAGAAGGGAGGCCACGAAGAAAGAGGAAAAGGTATTCTTTTTCGTTTTAACAAGAATCAAAATTAGTCGAGATGCGCACAGGTTGGTCTGAACATCTGATTATACAAATGAATGCATTGTAGTCCACACAAATAGGGGTATGTATTGTAGTCTTTCCCTAGTAGGGACATCCGTTGTAACTCCAATCGGTATTAGGACAAGATTGTTCTTTTTTCAAATGATCAAATATTGGAATAGGTTGAGAATTTCCGGTATGTGCGGCTCTAGTATGCCGTTGTCTTCAATGACAGGGTTGGCAATCTGCGGCTCTAGTACGCCGTTCTCTTCAATGACAGGGTTGGCAATCCTGAATTCAAACCTAGGTTCGCGGCCTTGAGGCCCTGTACGGTCGAGATAGCTCACTGTGATAAGGTCACCTACCTGCATATTTGCTTTCTCAACAAAGTCTCCCCACCTGTCACCCTCAAATGTATAAGTTGGGATTGGAGTTTACCGTACACTCGTATTCGTAACTTTTAATAAATAAATAAAAAAGAAAAAAAGGTATAACTATGTACCAAAGAATAGAGTGTAACTGATGAACCCAAAAAGTACGTACCATACACACAAAATGTGCGTACAACATACTTCCAAAGTACACCTAGCTTGCATCACTAACCCAAGGAAATTACGTAACATACACCAACAAAATATGTAACAATTATTAAGAATTACATAATACTTCTATGGTATCATAGCGCTTTCTTCGTTAGTTTACTAATTAGTAGCTTTTTCTTTCCCTTTGGAGTCAACTTCTTTATAATCCTCATAGTGGACTGGACCGAACAAATTGGGCGTGTAGGGTCAACTTTTGCCCCAGTTTACTCAAAAAAAAACATAGCTGAAAATTAATCGAGTTTTTCGCTCCTATATGGAGTATTTATATATCCTTGTGAACTTTTGATTTGCATTCGCGTTTAGCAAGACTGAGAAATTTCACATATACTTTTAATAAACTTTCATATAAATCTGAATTCTGAGGTACGAGAAAAATGTTAGGTGATGTATAGTTTATTCATGAATATAGAGATTGCAAAGAGATCGAAAAGTTCGTTCTCACCATTTTTGGAGACAAGACAACTTTCTCAAATATAGTTGTCTAATCAATTGACCCTCTTTTCCACCGTACATAATCACAATATTCTTGAAGGTTATTGCAATCTAATAAGTAGCAAGCATACTAATACAATTAGCTAGCAGGCATGCATGGCCTTAATGCTGGGGATTCAGGACTAATAAAATTTGATACCTTGGAAAATTGATTGCTTGACCTATTAGGCTCGGGACGGGGGGGGTGCTGAATATTGAACCGCAGGGGGGTGCTGCGCAGCGTGCTGTGCGGCTCCCAGCGCGGCCGCGCCGGTGTCAGTTCAATGATCGGAAACGTCCATCGCGTAGAGCTCGTTGAATACTACAAGTGTGCCAAAAATCAAATCTATCGGATATCGTTAAGTGTGTCACGGGAAAAAAAATAACTTGAAAAAAATGGGTTTTATAGTTTTCATCTAGTGTTTCAAGTCATGTGTGTTCTAATTTTTTTCAAGTTTTATGTGCTCCGATCACACATTTAGTGATATCCGAACGGATTGATTTTTGGTACACATGTAGCACTCGACGAGCTCTACGCGATGGACGTCTCCGATCATTGAACCGACACCGGCGCGGCCGCGCCAAGTGCCGCACAGCACGCTGCACAGCACAAGGCTGTGCAGCACCCCCCCTGCTGTCGTTGGGGTCATAATTATTAAGACATGCGCGCACTTGTCGGGTGTATGCATTCCCCGTCTTTAACCTGTATATTTTGTGAAAATCTTTTTCATCAAACTACATGCGATCCATAACATCGTAACACTTACAAATCTGGTACCGTAATCCTATAATTTTGGTTAAGCAAACAATTAGGAGACATATGATCTCCATGAGCCGGGCAATATATCACCAAATTGATGAGAAATGTTTTATCTATGCCATTAAACTAGTACTAAATATTTAAGGTTTTATGAGTTTGATCATCCTGTAGTTATGAAAGGGTCATTACACAAAAGGTAAAATTAAAGCTTACAATATTTCCCGGGTCCTAGGGGTTGGGATTGGACGAGTGCGGTTTTGTTCACCCTTGTTAAAAGAAAATAAATATGAATTACCCTTACTACTCTTGATTGAGAAGGGAGGCCACGAAGAAAGAGGAAAAGGTATTCTTTTTTCGTTTTAACAATAACCAAAATTAATCAAGGTGCACACAAGTTAGTCTGGACATCCGATTATAAAATGAATGCATTGTAGCTCACACAAATAGGGGTATGTATTGTCGCCTTTCCCGTAGGGACATCTGCTTTAACTCCAATTGGTTGGTGTTAGGAAAAGGTTTTTCTTTTTTCAAATGATCAAATATTGCAGAAGCTTTCTTCAAGGCCGAAACAGTTCAGAATCAAGCTCACTTTTAATGAGTCACTGGTATATTATTTCAAAGCAAAACAATCCATGCTACCCTTGGAAAGCCTGCAACTAAGCCATATCAATGAACCGGTTTCAATCCGTTTCAATCCAGATCCGATCCATAAAATGCAATCCGAATCCAATTTAACACCACTCCGGTAATCCGAATCAGATAATCTGAATTCCCATCAGATCGGATTCAGATATTACGGGATTGGATTCGGATATAATCCAATCCGAATTTGAACAAAAAGACACAAAACATATCATTGATATCAGTCGACTTAACATTCGCTCTCATCGATCAAAAAACCCTAATTTCATCTAACGCATCGATCCGGTTTTAGACTTTTTCGTCTTTATTGAGGCAGAAGAACATTAACACAATCATTTCTTTAGTTTGAATTTACTTTTGTAAAACAAACTTTGTTTTAGCCGCCAATGAGCCAAATAGAATCATATCCTAGCTAATATACATATTGGCAATTGAATGATGGCATCTCCACTGTCTTTAACAGTGGTTTTCAATACTTCTCAAAAGATTTTTCGAAAAGAACATTTCGAGAATAATGATACTTACAGACGGGAAATTTTAAAACCAGATCGGATTCAGAGTTTTGGATTGGATATCTGTTTTTTTGGATTCGGATCATTGACTTTGGATTTTTTTGGATTCAGATCATTGACTTTGGATTTACCGAGTTCGGATTCAGATCCAATCTAATCCATTGATAGGCTTACATGAAGCTGGTAAAACCTGTCCCATGAGGCCACTAATTTAAATCTAGCGCAAAACTTTTAATAGAAGCAATATTTATGACCAAAAATGAATCAACGGATCCGAGTGGGAAAATTGATAAGAAGGAATCCACACAACCCTGGACCAGAAATGCGTAACTTGGGTGAAAGGATGCCAGAATCAAATATCAAGGCCCTATGCACAACACATTTGTTGTTTTCATTATGCAGCAAAACAAAGATCCGTTGGCACCCAAGACCTATGCACAATTTATGGGCATATCGAGTTCTAATATAAATTCATCATCCAGAGTGGCCAGTCCTCCATCTAAAGAGTTTGAGTGAAAGCAACAAACTTTTCAAGAATCATAAAATGAGAATATTAAAAGTGTTTGCTAGCGAAGCACCAGCTAGCCATGCATAATAAGATAGTTAGGGTACCAACTTGACAAGATAGCTACAAACAAAATACTGAACAACTAAAAATCCATAAGTGATATGTGTTCCATTCTCGCGATATATAACAGTCCTTAAATTACGATAAACATTACCCAAAAACAAAAAGACCTTTTGATTGCATCAGTATTGCCACCAAGCCTGGATTGATCCTTTCGTCAGTTTCAACAGATGGGCCAATCTAAAATTAGTACCATGTCATAGCCGGATCTTCTTCCACCAAGAACATATCTTTACACTCACCCTGTAATTTGAATTCTGCACACCTGTATCAACAGCCATAATGTTAAGACCATAATTTTGAAGAAATAGCAAGTTGAATCTTGTTAGAATAGGCTAGTACATTTCACTATGCAATCTAGCATTAATCCTCAATTTTAAAGATTTACTCTCAGAGGGTCAAAAACTATAAGGAAACAACAGCATTTTGTTTTCATTTTAACATACTGAGACTTTGTACCAAGCAGATATGTCAGGTCTGCATTTCCAACACGCATAAAGTTATATCTGCAATAAGCTCCAACAGCAACTGGAATTCCTCATTACTTCTCGCCTTATATGTTCTTTTATAATGCAACATTTATGTATCCAATCTCATTATAGAAGATGAGAAGATTGTAGCGAGGTAAAAAAAAAAAAAAAACAAATGCAGTGACAAAAGTAAAAAGTACTGAGATGAAAAATGAAAAAGTTGTCTAAAGTAAGGAGCCAAATTGATAATTTGCATATATTTATGCCATGTTAAAGAGCACAACTTCACTAGTGTTTACTATTGCAAAGGTAACACTGCAATAGTAACACAACATGACCAATGTTTCTTATCCAACTAAAGCAAATGTTTCTTACAATTTGACCAAAATCCTCATAGGCATCGGCCTCCTTCCACGTACATACAAGTCAGCTTATCAAGTGTGCTATTGTTGTGCAGCTGCTACAATCCACATCTCCAAAAGAGATAGAACTCCTTCGGATAACCAAACAACCTAATCTTCCTTCTAGTGTTAGATGTCATGCTTCATAGGATGGACTGGGAGTGTGGTTCACAACAGGTCACCTCGTGACTCAACTTCTTGAATGTATTTGTTAGAATGTCATGCTTCAAGGAAGATATTACAAGTTTCTCATCTAACCTTGCTTCAGTCCCATCCCTTTCAAGGAGTTCCTCATCTTTTATCGTGCTAGTCATTTCTTTAATTAGACTCAATGTATGAGTCCTACTTTTTCTTAGGTGGTATCATTTCCAGTTACACATACAATTGCCAAACCTTTTAGTACTGAGTAAACAAATTTGATGTCAGACAAGAGAGCTAAACTATTATTCATGCTTCGTACACTTCCATTGGCTCTCATACGGCTCCCTCATCTGGGATCCCAGAGGCAGAGGATCTAGCCTTGCTGGGACATCCAATTAGCAGAAGAAACTCGACCACGGAAACTCTTTCACATTGATCAGTAAATTTAGTTTTGCCGACTTCATCAAGCACTGTTAAGTTATGCTCATGTCGAAGACATAAAACACACTAAGAAAAATACTCTTGCAAAAGCAAAGTACGTAAAATAAATCTAAGGTAACCATTCACATACAGCAAAGAAGTAACATGAGTAGAATACGCTAAGAATAGGTGTTGACAGAAGTGTGTTAACCTACGTTTGGCTAAAACGGGATATTGTATTTACAGGATACCACCCAATGGAACAAATTCATGTATGGAGTATATGGAATTATTCTTCTCCTGAGCAATATTAAGAAGGCATGAATGTTTTGGTAGATGAGGCAAACAAAGAAACAAACTATCTAAATCATTGAGGAGGCAATTTTACATTTACCTTGACTTGGTAGGTAACACTGCCATATTGTGTCCCTTCACTGCATCCTTGAGTGACATGAAACTTGGAATGTGAGCGATCGCCTCAAATTTTGATTTATACCCATATTGAGGCTTCAGGAACTTGAAACCATGTTTTTTGGGGTCATGATAAAACAAAGCACCGCTAAAATTATGAAACAACACGATAGCTCCATTGCTCAAGTAACATATTGGGTCATATTTGCCATAAATCCACCTCCCCTCATTTGTTTGAGTAATAAAACAGAACTCTTTGCTCCAAGATTCTTTAACACCGTATTCTTTCATCACCCATATCTTTAGCTTTTCAAAACCAGAACCATCACATATGCAGAGACAGCCTCTTAATACTCCCAACACCATTTCCCAATTCATGTCCATGACACTCTTGCAAAGTTTAAAAGGAGGTGGCGGAACTGATTGGAATTTCTCAATATCAAAGTTGAAAGACACAATAGAATTTGAACCCTTTTCTCCACTACAAAGCCAATGAAGAGAGCCATTCAAATATGTAGGGGATCCAAGATTACAATGGAGAGAGGAGGGTACATTGCTAACCCTTTTCCATGATCCTGTGCCAAGTGTATGTATCTCCGTCATGCTACCTCTTTCCCTTTCCTTACTAAAAATGGGCTCACAAATCCTAATCACCTTATACTGGTTCATCTTCGGACTGAAGCCCAAGCCACAATGGATGGAAAGGGAACGTTCTCTATCCTCATCCCATTCTATGGGATCCGGAAGGTTTATAAACTCACAGGTAATTGGATTACACACTGCAATTGGATTTCGCCATTCCGTAATTATACCAAAATCTTTGGATGGTTCACACAAACAAAGCAATCCATTGCACGAATTCACTACTTTGAGTTCATGATATTCAGCCCTCAACTTAACACCAGATTTAGGAGGGGGATCCATCTCAACATCCTTGATCACCGACTCCTCATCGTACAAAGGTATTTTCAACTTGGTATCAAGCTTCATTTTAATAGGCCCATCGCAACCCAGATCAAAACCAGAACAATGTTCAGGTGGTTCAACTAAGTAAAGGGTTCGGGAAACACGCGAAGGGGCTGAGGATCGAATGAGAGGAAAAGCCTCTCCTCGCGCGAAGTGAAGCTTGGCAAATTCAGGGCTTGATATGAGATTGCGCCAAGTTATACATACGCGTTTGCAAATGAGTATTCTCTTTACGGAAAGCCTTACCAGAATGTTAAGAGATATACCGGTTGGGAGATCTGTTATTGGACGACCCAAGTACTGATTTTTCTCATCTTCGAAGGCATTTACTTCTTTGTCGCTGAAACCCTTTCGTTTTCTTCCTGTTGCCATGGTTTTCTGTGGATTAAAGAAGTGGGTTTAAGTTAAACAGAGCAATAACAATGGTTGAAAGGACTAGGTGATTCAATAGATGTGGAAGAAGATGAAAATGACACAAAACACAAATCTTGTTTAAAAGTAAGAAAGGGTTTATATCTTATAAAAGCACAATCGATATAGATAATCAACAGAGTTCTGTGTGTGTGTGTGTGTGTGTGTGTGAGAGAGAGAGAGAGAGAGAGAGAGAGAGAGAGAGAGAGAGTTACCAGAGAGGATTTTGATCACACTTCAATAAGCAGCCGAGAGGAATGTAGTGAGGTTTCGTCCGCACAGATTTATGGAGAGAGGGAGTGAGAGATTAGATCTTCGTGCGTTCGTGGTGATATGGAAGCATTGCTTTTGGCGGGAAATCGGTGATTGCTTTGGCGCGAAGAGAGGATATCCTGTCTTATTCGCGAGAATTTTTTCAACGCCGAATGGGCATTGCCCACGGCTCGGCAATCTCAGCCATCGAAAATGCGATCCGACGGTCAGGAAGAGGAGAGAGAGGTCTGGTGAGAGGAGAGAGAAGGAATCAATCTCGGCCATCTAAAACACTTTTGAACGACCGAGATCGTGCTCGACATGGCTACGTAGTACTCATTCTGTACTCAAAAGTTTTTCCTTGTTCAAGTTGGTTTTGGACTGGATCATCTATTTTGCTGCAATTAATTGTTTTGATTTACTTATCTTATTATCGGGTTTATGGGTAAATTTGAATCATTGAATGGGTTTATGAGTAAATTTTGAAAAATCCTAGATCCCCTAGGTTTAATAATTTGCCAATTTTTTTTTATCTCAATAAAAAAACATCAATCAATTATGAACCAATCACAAACAAAAAGCAATTAAATAATGAACACAAGATATACGTGGAAAACCCCGAATAGGGTAAAAACCACGAGAAGGAATCAAAACACTAAAAATAACTTCGCGCAGTTACAAACGACCTCAACTTACAATTATGACTCCTCACAGTTGATCAAAGGACGATTGCCGAATCCACGTTCACCGCACCAAGTTTTTGATTGCCGATGCCTTGAATCGCTCAAGCCTTCCAAGAATCGTTCAGAAATCCACCGAGATGGTGCTACTGCGTCTCGCTTTTTTCTTTTAAAACGTGGGTCATAAAATTCTTCTACTAACTTCCTCTTTTTTATCTAGAGTGGCCGCCAAATGCTTTCCTTATAATATTACATCCAAAATCTTTCTAGGTTGAGGAAGATTTCTCTTGAAGTAATAAAATCTTTCCAAGTTTGATTAGCCTCAAATCACTCCATTATTCTAATTTGATTAAGCCCATATGCCCGTGCAAATCATTCCAAATATACTGAGCACTTTGATGCTCTGCAAATTGACGTCGTGCACTTTAATGGACTACACACTCACAGTCCCTCGTTACAAGACATGTTGATTTCCTTCCACTTCCTAAACAGACATTCTAAAAATAAAAGAAATAAAAGAAAAAAATAAATTACAACTCGATAAACGGGATACATCCAAATATGTGTTTTGTCGTGGAATTACCAACAAACAGCTACCGCGGGCCTATGGACCTTACAAATTTGAATCATTGACGGGGCGTTCGGATGGCGGATTTGTTTTGGGTGGATTTGTAATGAGGGCGGATTTGGAGGGTGGTTTTATAATGAGGGTGGATTTGTAATGAGGGCGGCCCCACCTCTTAAGAAGGGTGGATTTGTATATTGGGTGTTTGGATGGTATTTTGAGAAGGGGGATTTAGAGGGTGGATATGATAGGATAGGAGGTCAAATGACATTATTGCCCCCACCTTATTAATTTAGTAAATAAAATTGATTAACTTAATTATAATTATAGTAAATACGTAATAATTATAATAAATACACAAAAAATACATAAAATAATTAAAACAACATTAAAAAATTAAAAAACTTAATTGGAAAGTTAAAGATTTACATAAAAAAACAAAATAACATATATGATTTCAACAAGAGCTCATTTTTTTCCCAAAGAATAATTTTTAGTAATTAGTAAAAATGACTATATTTTCAAATTACAACCACTACAAATAAAAACAGATCACCATTGGAATTTTAGCTAAAAAAAAAAAGATAACCATTGAATCAGAATGCTCATCAGAAAAAGAATATGGATGATGTACTGGATAAAAACCAAAGTGTTCAAATGGGGTGGGTGGGATCCATTACCAGTCTCTAGATCACATTCAGACCCACTTCCCCACCTCTCTCTGTCTCTACGGCAGTAGAAGACGACGACGACGACGACGACGACGAAGAGGTGCGATCGACGACGACGAACGAGATTAGGCAGACGACGATGACAATGATGGGTCGCGATTTCTCTATTTCTCAAACACTACAGATGCGTTGTTTTTTTTTTTTCTGATTTTTGTTACTACTACAGATGAGGATGACGTTTTTTTTTTCTTCTGATTTTTCTGATTTTTGTTACTGTCCTCTCTTTCTCAACAATGAATCTGGGATTTTTTTTGTTAGAATTAGTAAATTTGAGGAAGTAGAGATCATCTTATCTGGTACCTGTGTGTGTGTGTTTGCGTTGTTCGTCAGTTGGGAGAAGAAGAAGTAGAAGAAGAAGAAGAAGAAGAAGGTGGAGATGGAGGGGTAATATGGACCAAAAATGCCCGGATTTGCTAACGATAGGGGTGAAGGAGCGCTTCACAAATCCACCCCCAGGTGGATTTGTACTCCGAACAGTATCCACGGCTTCACAAATCCACCCAACCAAAAATCCATCCAAACACCTGATTTGGAGTGGGGCCAGGACTCCAAATCAGGGCGCTTCACATCTCCGGGGCCAAATCCTCCATCCAAACAGGCTGTGAATGTGACGGACGATCCACATGTGGATTGTCTCTTCTAGTTACCGAGATTATCGGAATCCTAATTACAGTGATTGCTTGCTTTTCTAGCAATAAAATAAACCCTAGGGCCTGTTTGTTTACTAGATTAATATAAGTATTTGTAGATTTCGCGTATTTTGTGAACTGGTTGAAATCTTTTTCAATCAAAATAAACTCCAAGTTCATATTGTTTTGTTTTCTTTTCGGAAAGAGGCAACGGTGAAAGTAGTGTAAAGATATATCTTACTCCCTCCGTCCCGCAAAGTTTGACACTTTCGGGAATGCGTGCCATTTTTAATTTGCTTATATCTTTCAATTCATAACGTTTTATGTGATTTTCAGAACTTTGTTCAAAAGATCTAATTAAAATCTATCAAACGAGATCCATATTGATTATATAAAACATTACAGATTAAAAGAAATAATCAATTTTTTCATAGGGCTGGAATAGTGAAAGTGACAAACTTTGCGGGACGGAGGGAGTAACTCAATGAATATTCTTCTGCTTACTATAAACGGGGCGGTTTCATGGACACAACGAATAACACAACAATAATTGGAGCCCCACGCTTATAATCGAACCTGTTCAAGTTGTTTAAAATATGTTTTTAAGATTACCTGTAAAAAGTCAACTCATTTGGATATAAGTAAAGGCTTGATTGGTTCATTCAAATTTATCCTGTAAAATCTGACAGGATTCAACTAAATGAACTGATCAAGCCCTTACCGATATCCAAATGAGTTAATATTTTACAGATAATCTTAAAAACATATTTTAGATAAATTGAGCGGCTCTGATCATTCGCGTGTGATTCAAAAATAATAATTTGTTTCAAATGTTGTGTTAACGGAACCGCCCCCTACTATAGGTAGTAAAAGAAGTTTGTCGTGTACTCTATTAGATATTTTTGTCCTATAATATATTTTTGTTCTTATAAGATATGCTTGGCCGTAAATAGGGCTGTAGACGAGCCAAACTAAGCCGAACTTTAGAATGTTCAAGTTCGTTCATTAAATTCTTAAACGAACTCGAGCCGAACTTGAACTCAATGAAAATTTGACGAGCTGAGCTTGCCTAGATTTGAGTCGAACTCGAATTTGTTTACGAGCCTTAAAGAGTTAAAACTATCAGATAGTTAATCTCTCATACAAGCTAGTCTAAAAACTTCAAAAAAAAAATTATTTTTTACATAAATAAGTTCATACATATATAAAATTATAAAAACATATTAGTAAAATTCAAGTTTATAATACTTTTATTGGTTTATACAAGTTATAAAATTTTCATTATGTGTATGTAAAAATTTATACATATCCAAGGTTATATAAGAAGTTCTTATTAGATATACATATATTCCAAGTTCGTGAGCCTAATCGAGCCGAATATTGTTAAGTTCAGGTTCGGCTCGTTTATTAAACAAGCATAAAATTGAGGTTCAGGTTCAATTCATTTAGCATCCGAATCAAACTTGAACGAGTCTTTAATGAGTCGAGTCTCGAATAGTTCACGAACGGCTCAGTTCATTTACAGGCGTAGCTGTAAAGCAATGCCAATGGATATGTATTAAAGATCATACGGATGTAAAATTTGATAGAAACGTGTGATACTGACAGTATGAATTGTTAGTCGGATGATAGTAGAGACACTATGGATTATGTATCAATTCACAAGCGTTGCAGTTGAACAAATAGGACCTAAAAGTTCTTAATTTTTTCAATTTTAACCTGAAACTCATGATTTGTAGCAATGTAGAACCGAGTCAATCTGAAATTTAGAAGTATCACTAACCATCATGTATGCGTTACATTCAGCAATAATGGACTAATAAGAACATATGAGAGGGGTGAACCTCATTAATTAGGCTCAAATTATTTTCAGGGCACTTCATCTAAAAAGTTTCAAAATTGGAGATGGGAAACTTTGTGAGAGATTATAATTTTTTTTTTTTTGTTACTTCGTTATGATAGTTTTTGTAGCTAGATCCGGGGGACTTGTAACCCCTATAGTAAGCAATTTTGACCATTCATCTCCGCAATCGATGGTTCAGATTCGCAAAAGCACTCTTACCGATAAAACCGATAAAAAGTATACTCTCATTGGTAAGAGTTAACAAACATATCTGAACCATTGATTCTCGAAATTGACGGCTCGGATGCTCACTACAGGTCCATATGTACATTTTACTCAAAATGATCATTGACATCATTCTTTTTTTAAGCTGACAGATTTGGCTCAACTACACAATTAGAGAGCCACATAAAAATGTACTACGTCTTTTCTGTGCGATTTCTTTTCTTGATTGTGTGTATTTTGATTTGGCCTATTTCTCAACCCTAAGCACTGTTCATTTGCATATCAAAGGTGATGTTCATAGCATGTATGAGAGCAACAGAACTGTCAAAACAGAAACTTTGAAAGAGTATCTTCGAGAGCCCGTGTCATTAAGTACTAGACAGCTGAAATAGGTAACATATTAAACATGTTCAAAGACAGATTAAAGCAGGAAGTTTAGAAAAGGAGTACAGAAGGTTAGGAAGTAGTACGCCCGATTCACCAGGTTCTACAACGGAAGGACCCAATCATAGTCAAAATCGAAGTTTGATCCTGGCTCAGAAAGAACGCTAGCTGCCAAAACTCCTCAACACTCTATTCGGCTGCATAAATTTTGCCTCCACTACTTGCCTCTTGGCTAGTCGGTTGCGTCATAATCGAGATTCGGCAGATAGATCAAAAACCAAATACATTTTTTTCATTTTCCTCTCTTAAGAAAAGAGCTTTTGCCTCTCCCTGCAGTTTCAACCCTGCACACCTATACCAACAGTTCTAACGTCAACAAAGGTGTTTGAACAAACCAATCTGAATCTCCTACCAATCACGTTGTCGTAATGCACTCCGACTGCTAAGCACATTTATTGAAAAATCTGAAAAGGCACAAAAACTAAGGCGAAGAAGTTGAGAGAGGATGAAGAAGGAAGAGAGATAAAAAGTAAAGCAATTCAGCCAAAATCGAGGCGTAGGAAACTAAATCCGTTGGGACAGAATAGAACATCATACCATTTCCAATTACATATCTTGGCATAAAAACAGCGTTGCAAAGTTTTAAAACAAGGAAACACCAGAATGACTGTGTATTCCCTTCCCTTTATACACTAACACAAGTGGAAAAGAGAATTCACTTACTGCTAGTAGGCTGAGACCTTGTAGTCAGCATAGATACAAAGCTAACCCTACGCAACTTGGTTCCCACAAATGCATCGATCAGAAAAAAAACCGAAAGGCACCAAAGCTATTGTGGTGTTCTGCTTTATCCCTATATCATATGTTGAAAACTTGAAGTTGCACTTCTTTCTTTAGTCTCTTCTGTTTTTATTCCCCCTTCTTTTTCGCTGGCATGAAAGTAGTACACTCAATTCACTTTCTACATTACTAAAACCACAGTAACTCTGATATGCCGATCGTTATAGTAATGTATTTACATTTCTTTCATAGGTTTAGGAGAAGATTAAGTCTTATATACTGAATCATGGCTTAGGAAAAAAGTCATAGATATACAAGCTTGCATGGCTTTTATGCCTTATATGCTAAACATGAGGTCAAATAACAAGGACTTGGGTAGGTCTTTGTTTAAATAGGCTTTAAATAGGCTTCAATGTTGGGTTCGGTTAATTCTCAGATCAACAGGAGCACAAAAAGACTAAATATTCTTATTTAGCAATGGTTCCATTTCGCAAGGTAAACTACCATTCTCAAGGAACATTGAGCCATAGCAAGAACACTTGTTTTCATTTGAACCCATTATACTGTTCAAGCCAAGTAGTACAAAAAGGAGTCGCGGCACTCCTTGTTTGATGTCCACTTATATTCGTTGGACATATTTCAAGCCTACCCAAGTATTCATCATCGACACGAAACTTACAGACGGAGGCAAAATAGCAGGCATGCTGGCTCAGCGCATAGCCTATTAGATTGCAGCCTCACAGAACAAGTCTCCTATCTTTATTCAGGGGGGTAAAACTGGTCCATGGAAAACTATGATCTATTGATGGTTAAACAGATTCCACTGTAAATAACCATAGTTTTGCTTTTCAAAAGAATAAGGGAAAACAAAGATCTCCTATATATGGAATACTGTAATGGAACAACAGTATTAGGTAGATTCTAAGTCTACTTCAGTCCAAACAAATGTCCAGTGGAATGCATATCACCAAGAACATATAAGAACATAATCTGTTGAGGTTAACGACTATGATGGAACTTGCAAGTTTCATATCTTATAAAGATAGCAACAAGAAAATTATGCTCTTCAGCAATTTTCATCGATAGTAGCCATGAAAATTGAAAAGGCATAAAAAAACAAGTTTTTAGGAACCACAAAACGTATAAACTTATACGGTTGGAAAACTAAAACACATCAAACGCGAGAATATAGATTCAACCAAGGTTATGTACAGCATACCAGTAATATTGGGCACATTTACCTTGATTTGATATTCAACACGGGTGAATTATCTCCCATCACTGCGTCCTTGAGTGAAATGAAGCTCGGAGTGTAAGCAATTGCTTCATAGTTTGATTTAACCCCGTGAACCTTCAGAAATGTCAACCGCTTATCGGCCTTATAATGAACCACAGTACCCAAGCGATCAAAAAACAATATATCTCCAATTCTCAAGTAAGTTAATGGTTGATACACACCACAAAGCCAGCAATTATAAGGTGTTGTTGCGGTACTTATGCAAAACAATTTAGTCCAAGATTCCTGGACAAGGTATTTCTTCATCACCCAAATTTTCATTACACAACGGCATTCATCATGGTCACATATGCAAAGCCAGTCTCTTAATACCCCCAATGATATATCCTCCATCCCATGCAAGCAAACGATGGCATCAGTGCATGGCGGTGGTGGAACAGGTATGAATATCTCCTTGTCAAAATTGAAAGAAACTATATAGTTTCTTTCAGCTATATGCTCATCATTATTGTAGTCAATAAGAAGCCAGTGAATAGCGCCATTCAGATATAACGGGGATCTTAGCTTATACCCATACTTGGATGAAGGTGCATGTCCAATCCTTTTCCATGATCCTGTTCCCAATGTATGTATCTCAGCCACCCTTCTGCTATTATCTTCTTTGCCTGTAATAGGATCACAAACCCGAACCTTATCCCGCTGATCAAGCATCCAGATCACCTTATAGTCATTTGTCTTTGGACTGAATCCCAAACCACAATCACTAAAACGTTTGGAAGACCTCTTAACGGTGGCTTGTGTAAGAACCTGGAGGTTTATAAACTCACAAGGGATTGGGTTACACACAACAAGTCAACAACAGGATCATTCTGTGATGGCTCAGACAAACAAAGGAACCCATTGCAAGAATTCAACAAATTGAGCTTGTGATCTTTGGGTCTCAACTTGATGCACCGCTTTCGTTTGGTCCCACCTTTAGAGTTGCTACTCACATTCGCATCACCTTCACTGCTCATCGCCAATTCTGCATTGCGCAGTGGGATCTTTAACTTGGTTTCAAGCTTCATGTGACAATGTCCCTCAGGCATATAATGTGCATCTCCATAACGATCACAGTATTCATGTAGATCACAACCAGAGCTGTGTTCCGGTGGCTCAACCAAGTAAAGGTTTCTTGATATGTGGGTACGGGAACAAAGTCCGCATAAGAGGAAACGACTCAGCCTGCAAAAAGTGCTGCTTCGCAAATTCATGATCAGAGACTAGACTTCGCCAAGATTTACATACGCATCTGCAGATGAGCAGTCCCTTCGTAGGAAGTCTTAGCAGAATGTTAAAGGCGAGAGGGCTTGGGAGATCGGTAATAGAAGCACCCGAATTCTGATTTTGCTGTTTACCGAATTTATCCTCATCGTTGTCAACTTTATGGGTGTGGAAACCCCTAGGTTTTCTTCCTCTCTTGGATTTTCTGTGCATCAAAAAAATGTGTTTGGAGCTATTATCTGTTATACTGGACCAAACATCACTAAAAGTAAAGGGTTTGGAGCTAAGGAATCTAGATATTGAAACAAATAAACAAGGATTAGAAATCCCAACCGAATCATTAGAACTAAATAAGCAAAAAAGGAACAAGAAAAAAAAGAGGCAATTTCAGAATAAGAGGGAAAACGTGAATAATATAATCAGATGAGCCTAATCTTTACAATAAAACAAAACGGGTGTTACAGCGGTAAAGACAAAATCATCAAACCTTGACCTGAATCCTTGTATCTATCTAACAGAAGACAACGTCTCAGCAGTCAGCACTACCAACTAAATCTGAGCTTTACTAATATTGTACTAATTTAGAGAGCGAGAGTTACCGGATGCAATTTCACTCGAACTAAATCTCAATAATAGAAGTTCAGCTTGATTTTGCACACGGACAAGCGAAAACATGAGAGAGAGAGAGAGAGAAGCCAATGAAAACGTATCATTTTTGTACTTTTCTCGCAATTTCTCACCACACTACTCAATCCAAGAGAGTGATTTCACTACTCAGGCTTAGTTTTCCATTTGATTTTAGCAACTCAATTGCTAAAATCAACCATGATTTTAGCAAATGAGTTCAGGTGCTAAAATCATAGCTATTTCAAATCACAAAATTAAGTGGTTCCGTTTATCGTTTTTCGATTTTTTTCACACCGAATTAAAGTACACGAGGAGTACTTTAATTTGGTGCGAAAAAAATCGAAAAACGATACACGGAACCACTTCATTTTTTATTTCAAAATCATGATTTTAGCACCTGTTAAACTCGTTTGCTAAAATCATGGTTGATTTTAGCAACTCAGTTGCTAAAATCAAACGGAAAACTAAGCCTCAATCCAGATGAGCCTCAATCCAAAGAGGCTGTAACTGTGATGGCGGATATGCACTCAGTAATAGTTGCACAAACCATTTGAGAACGTTTGAAATGAGCCTAATCCTTATCGAACCGGGTTTTACAATAGTACATAAAATTATCTACGCCGTTCATAAATCTACTGACAAATTGAGACTTAACCCATAGATGATGGAGTATCTACTACGAAACAAAATGGGAAAACAATAGTTCAGCCAATGAATAAGAAATCCCAATTGATTTGAACTCATAACCAAGAAATGAGGCAAGAAATGCCAATTTCAGAATAGAAGGGAAGACATGGGTACAGTTATACGAACCTAATCCTAGTAATAAACAAGCAAAACGGTTGTTAGAGCATCTCCACTCCTACACCAAATTCAAATTTGAGTAAAATCACCAAAAAACCCACTCCACTCCTTCACCAAATCCTTCACCAAATTTGCTCAACACCAAATTTACTCAAATTTTTCACCAAATTTGATCAACACCAAATCCTTCACCAAATAGGCAACGGCTCTATTTGTTCCATTGAAGACTTGTTTCTTTGTATCCGCTGAAGAGGAAGAAGAGGATGAAAAGGAGTTGACAAAATGAAAAGAAAAAAAAACAAAAAAAAAAACTGTTTTTGACAAAATGGTGGGAAAATTCTGAAGCCAAAATGAAAAAAAAAAAAAAAAAACAGTTTTTGACAAATTTTTAACTAGAATTTGGTTTAAAAGTGATTTTTCCATTGGAAGGGGTGATATCAAATCAAGTTTTTGACCAAATTTTTACTCAAATTTGAGTAAAAATTTGGAAGTTTTTGACCAAATTTTTACTCAAATTTGAGTAAAAATTTGGTGTAGGAGTGGAGATGCTCCTACGACAACAGAAGATGAAATTGACAAATCGGGATCTTAATACTCATAAATCTTGTGTATTATTATTTTAAAAAAGAGAGAGAGTTACCCGATTGCAGAACACAGTCTCAACAGAGAGAGAGAGAGAGAAAAAAAAAAAAAAAAAGAAAGAAAGAGAGAGAGAGTAAGTGAGGAGGGAACCACAGCAGGCTAGGCCAAGAGTTTTCAGAGCAATTTTGTTCACCCTCATTAAAAGAGGATAAACAAAACTCTCTCTCCTGTTGGTTGAATTGGTGTGGGTTCCACCACAAAATGATGTCATGCTTACTTCTGCAATACACTTTTTGGTAAGTATAACATCACTTTGTGGTGAGACCCACATATTTCAACCAACAAGAGAGAGAGTTTTGTTCACCCTCTTTTAAGGAGGGTGAACAAAATTGCTCTCAAGGGTTTTAGTGTCCAAGGCCTAATACAAAAATTGTGTCCAAAGAACAAACACTTAGATATAATTTTTACAGAAACAATCACAAAACAAAACGAGAAAGTCATAATAATATAAAATTTTACTAATCATTTCACAAGAACACAAAATATAAAATTTCCAAATACATATCATCTCATGGTCCTAAATTGGACATTTTTGTTTTATTATGGGTCTTATATATGGTCTTTAGGTCTAATAAATCTGTTGTAAACGTTAATTTGTTATGTGTTTTATTTTGGAAATTTAGGCCGAATAGACCTTGTTAGGCCTTTTTATAAAATCGATTGTACCCTTTTTGTTTTTCCTATTGGGGGTGCCCCGTTTTTTGGGTTTTTTGGATGCCCAAGGCCCAGATCTCTTGGGGTTGGGCCGGCCTTGCCTAGTCGTGTGTGGGAGAGCCATTTGGAAAGCATCATTTCATGAGTGTCCTAGTTGTGTTCCTGGCCAGTGACGGAGCCAGGATTTGAAATTGGGAGTGACGCAGTTCAATAGAAATCTACTTGTAATAAAAATGTTGTTTGTTGTCCGTAAAGAGGAACAGGGGTCCCCATAGCGCCCCTTCTTCCCTACACCGTGCACCATTCTAACAAATATAGTATATCTAAATCATTAATTATCAAGATAAACAGTGGGACTGGGGAAGCTGAACCATATAGGTTACCCAAACAGCTCCCAGCTTCGGATCCCCAGTCCCAACCCCCCAAAAAAAGCACCTATGCACCTGGAGATAAAACCAAACCAAACTAAACGAAACCAAAACATGTAGCACACCCATTGTATGAACACAATCTTTAATTTGTTGTTTTTTTCTTTATTATTGAAAGCTAGATATAAACACCACATAAAGAATAATAAGGTTAATAAGGTTCAGCAAGGAGCAATTTAAATAGGAAAATAAAAAATAGAGAACAGTACTCCTCATTGGTTAATGATGCCAGAATATTGGTGGTTACTACTAGTTCTTCAACTGGATTGGCCTCTTGCAAGCATGGTAAGCAAGAAATCCTTGAAATTTCCTTTAGCAATCTGTTCAATCTTTTGGGCTAGAGAAACTCCATATTCGTTTCGATACTCGTCGGTAATCTTTCCGATATCAACATCTGCTCTGGTTGCTATCACCCTAACTAACCCCTCTTTTGCGTTCTCATTCGCATAAGGTTTCAGTGCTGCATCCAAAACCTGACATAAAAATGATAGAAGTATGCTTCTCAAACAACAATTGCGAACGACAATGGAAATGGAAAAGGCTTGTTGAGGGTATCTGTATCGCGAACAAAAATATTGTAATATACTGTTTCATTGACTGACCTTGCTGAAGTAAGTCTGAGGAGCAGATAGGCATTGCACAGTCTGTTTTAAGCTTGGTGGACCAACAACATCCTGAATAAACAGAACATAGAAGAAAAGAAGATAGCTAGTGAATTCTAATAACGACCTTAGTACTGTTGAATGGTGATAAGAAAGGTACGCCGCTTTTAGATCTCACATCTATACATGAATTCTAATAACGACCTTAGACCTTAGTACTGTTGAATAGATTGATATACATTAATATTAGACCCATTTCCTAACATCTTACACTTATGAGACAATCGAATAACTTAGCACGAGTTAATATTTTGACACCAAACTTCATCATTATCACGCTATTAAGCACTGCACAGAGCTCAAAACTTTAGAATTCAATTTTTCTTGGTCAAAAGTTTTTTTCTTAATGTTTGGATCTGGGGGCTTTGTAAAAAAGAGGGTTTTTGCACATAACTAATGTTACTAATTATGATGTTGTTTGGTACCTCATCAATGGTCTTGCCAGATAAAAATTTGTCCGAGTAGTGTTTGAAGACTGACTTAAGATGGTGCTCGCTTCTTGTTGACAAGATCCTCACCACCTCCTCTTCTTCCACTAGATTCCTCATTTCAATGGCAGTACGGTGGGTTTCGGCCGCCGATTTTTCCACTAGATTTCTGTTTTTTATGGCAGTATGCAGGGTTTCGGCCTCTGATTTCGCAATGTCCTCGTGAACCATCCGACCTTCGTAGCGATAGGTACTGACTAGTGCTAACAAAAGCTGTGTGATCAATAGATAAAAATCCATAACATAAACAAAAGAACTCAGTGGTATATAGATCAAAACACAAGAAGAAAAACAAATTCAAGAACTGAGTTGTACATACAATACATTGAAGTTGAGACAGTTTCTGTTTGGACGTGGCTTTCGGCACTATGCCTGCTTTTCAAGTGATTTTTTATGCAGAGGCAGAAGTGTATAGGGGCCAAGGCCCGGCCACCCCCAAATTTTAAATTTTTCTAATACAGTATTAGTATACGAATCTCGAAAATCTAAATAATTTCAATTTGATATAGCCAAAATTAAAGTTAGTTTACATTGTCGTGTAAATTTTTCTCAATTTCATTCTCATACAAAAATATCACACATGAGCATTGCAATTTTCTATCGAAAAACAAAACGATGTCATGTAAACTATAGTAATGTGCTACAAAAGTTACTCAATGTGATGAATACATTTTTGAATGAAAATATTTAGAAAAAATTCTTCATTACGTATATTTTTTGTATTTGTTACGTATGATTTTGGTGATTGTTACATATTTTTTGGTAGACTAACGTGAACCTATGAAGCACCGACACTTCTAGAGGTCGTCGTATCGGAGCGTCAGACACGAGGACGTGTTGGGACACGGACGGGACACACCACGTGGTGTGCCCCCAATTTTTTTTTGAATTTTTGTAGGGGACACGGCAGGAGACGACAGGAGTCCAACTGTAATTTTTAAAAAAAATTCAATATGTAATTTTTTAATTTTTAGGGGTTACGTTGTAATTTTTTAATTTTTGGGGGTCAAACTATAATTATTGAGCTTTAAAGTTTTAATTTATATATATACACCGGTGATCCAGTTAAGGATCCCGAATTGAAGGTTTTTGGGTGTTTTGAAAGTTTTAAAAATCGTTTTTGCATAATCTAAACTGTCTAATGTGTTTAAAACGTGTTTTTAATAGTCTCTGCGAGAAATCATAAAAAAATTATAAAAAAAAAACGACCAGGAAGGGCTTGATCCGAGTAGTTTTTCACAAAACTGTACATATTCAGTTTATGAAAAACTCCTTAGATCGTCCTTCCCAGTATTTTTTTTGGATGATTGCTCGCGTTCACCCTTGAAAACACGTTTTAAACACATTGGATGGTTCGGATCTTGAAAATTTGGTCCGGAACTATGAGCCCCGGACTAGATCGGGACTATATATATATATATATATATATATATATATATATATATATATATATATATATATATATATATAGTCGTGTCCCCCGCCGTGTTCGTTTCCGTGTTCCTTTTTCTAGAATTGTTGTATCTGTATCTGTATCTGTGTCCGTGTCCGTGCTATATAGACATGAACAGTAACATGAATAGTGAATTTTTTAAAATCCGCAACAAGTCGTAACAAGTAGCAAAACCATGCGTAACAAGGTTACTGTGAACAATGCATTACTAGTGAATTTATAAAAATATGTAACTTGATCAAAACTATATGTAACAAGTACCAAAATCATATGTAACAACCAACAAGTACCAAAAATATATATAATGGGTGTATTGGAGCATTCTCTATTTATTTATCTTATTCTACGTGCTCTTAAAAACTACAGAATTTTGCAACCATTGCTGCTATTTGAATATGAAAAGCATAAGTACATCCTAATTAAATATATTACAAAAACAAACAGAAAGCTTGTCAAAACTCAAAACGGCAACAAAAAGTGGCCCAACAAAAATTAAAGGCACGGACATGCCGACATGCATTAATACCTGATTAAAATTAGAGCTGTTGAGAGATTGGCAAAGTCAACACAAAGAGTTAACAAAGAAGAATCAAATAAACGAAGAAGACTCAATAAAACACACGTAAGACACAAAAGATTTATGTAGTTGCCCAACTTTCTAATTTCGTGACTCATACAAGTTTTCATATGTATTGAATAAAAGATGAAGTGCGCGTGGTTCCATTGGCCAAATATAGGAAATAGTTACATTAGTATGTGTTTACATCAATTACTGTATGGTCAACGAATAATGTGTATACGAACTGACTTCGACCCAATAGGGTTATTGATTTTTCATTCCACTATTCTAAAATTCTGACTCTAGTCCTGAGTTATAGAGCAATGTTGCTCTGCTCGGCCTAACTTTTATTCGGAAAACATGAAAAAATAAACGCGAGGAAAACTCACCTTGCGATCAAAGGTCCGGGCTTGATAGCCAGGGTCTTCCTCTTTTTTTTCCAAGGTTGCTTCGGGATATATGTCTTCCTCAATGGAGCAGCCAAAGAGGGAATGGTAGGCTCTTCGCACTCCCAAAAACTCTTCCGACTTGCGAGTGCATGCTATTTCTATCACCACGTTGTATGATTTTGGATCGTTACGACTGAGAGCATCTTTGATCAAGCGCGCATCTCTTTCCCATGGGTGCATTGTCCACAACACCACAACTCTCTGGTTACAGTAACCCAAATAAAGGAGATGAAACAAAAAGTTACAAGTAATATTTTTTTTAGGGCAAGGAAAAGCCAGACAGGAGAGTGAATCAATCTTGTGCACTACTAGATATAGGGCAAACACAAGTTGGCGCCAGGTTGCTGGGATTTCTGTACGAATCCAATATTTTCCCAATTATACAAGTTTTCCCGGTTAATTTGAAAAACTTCTATGGGCTATTGCAAGTCCTTGGATGAACAAAAAAAAAAAAAAACTCGTAAAATTGTTTTACATGTGTGGAAAAATATTCTTCAAATTCTAAATAATTAATCAATTTGGTTTGTGCATATAAAATTAAATGGCGACTGCGTATGTAAACAATTTCGTCTCTTCTTAAGACCTAACAAATAACAATTTACATTTTCAGGGGAAAAAAAAAATCTCTGTCACCAAAAATTAAATACATATTGTTTGGGCCTTTTGAATATAAATAAGGCTTTTGACATTGCTAGATGGCATCAGCTTTCGTCCTAATAAAATAATAGATAAATTGAGTTCTACAAATAACAACAAAAAAATAAATATTATGCAAATAGATAGTCAGGGGGTGATTATTTATTCATCAGGAATTCAGGATGATGGAAATGTATAAAGAAATACTGATGAAAATCTTTAAAAGTTTATTAAAGACAACAGTAAAACAAGGGAAAGAGAGAGAGAGAGAGAGAGAGAGAGAGAGGATAATTTTGTCATTTCTAATAAATTTCGAGCTTGTTTTACCTTCTTTTACTTCTCAGATAGCTCGTGTCGCAATGTATAAAAATTTCAAAAAAAATTAACTCAAAATTGACAACAGCAACAAAAATTAAATAAAACTAAAAAACAATTCACCATGAAGTAGGGCCAAATTTGTCTTTTCGTACCATAAACCGTAGAAATTCATATTCGAGTTGTTCCAAGTGTCCCTCATTCAACCTTTCGAAAAGAAGTTCTTTGTCGAAAATCTTGGTATCCTTTCTGAAGGATTCCTTCTCTTCACGATTCCACTTCACCAATGTCGGTATCACTAATGCCATTGCCTTCTCATCCACTCCAAGACCTTCAAAAAATAAAAGAGAATAATACTAAAAGAAAAAAAAAAGTATTATGGAGTATTACTTACAAAAAAAAAAAATAGAGATAATTTTCTCATCACCTAGCTAGGAATTTGAAGTTATGGCATAAAGAAAAAGTTACCGTAACCAAAAAACAGATAAAGAACATAGCTAGAGGAAAGAAAATTAAACAGTCAAAGAGTCTTTTACATAACGGTATTTTTTGAATTCTTGGTACTTTTGGACTCTAAGTTGTCAAATCTGATATGGCAATATGTAACGCAAAAATACCACAGCGAAAATTCGCCATAAGTGAAATTGGTTGAGACAAAAGTTGTTTAGTCGCATGATCACGCCCGATTATTTCAGAAAATCTTCCAATATTTAGTCAAATTTGATGAGTCCCCTCAATTTTTTTTTAAATTGAAACGAATATCAAGGAGAACCTGAGATTGAGAAAACATTGGTGACGACATCAACATCTTTCATTTGTTGAGTAGAGACTCCACTCAAAACAGGCACAACAGCTTCCTCTTTCTTTTGTTGACTGGAGATTCCACTCACATTAATAGGCACACCTTGTGGTGCATTTGGGTTTTTGATTGATTTTGAGGTTGGGAGAGTCCTTCCGTCCATTTTGTTTGGTTTTAAGTTGAAGGGAGATGTGGTTGTGTTTGGGATAGACCCCCATGGTATATTTATAAGAGTCAGCAAGGGCATTTCTGTCCTTAGGTTTCCTGGTTTCCGGACACCCCTTTTGGGGGGAGAGAAAATAATATTCCTCCCTCCCTCATGCTGTTCCATTTTTTATAATCTCCTACGAAAAGACGTGTAATTTTTGTATCAAAAAAATAAAGGTCTTTCGCTCCTAATTTTTTTATAAAAAAAAATTGTACCAAGTTAAAGAACTAATCAATGTTTTTAATTTGGTGGGAAGAAAATCGAAAAATCATGAACGGTTTTTTTTTTTAAAATCCAAAATCACACATTCGTAGGATATTATCATTTTGGGACGAAGGGAATGCTTAAATGAACCCCGTCTATGTCATGACATCATAGGAGATTATTATTTTGAGACTATTATTTTGGGCCGGAGAGAGTGCTTAAATGAACCTTGTCTATATGACATCATGGCTATGATGTCATGTGAATGGCCAATGGATGAGCTCATCATTCTTGACCATGAAGAAAATGATGCGCAGGTGCCTATGCTTTTATTGCACCCTTGATGTTATGGTATATTATAGAATTGGTCCTTGAATCTACTTCTATTTAGGGCATCTTCAATGCATCTTTACATCTCAAAAATTGAGATTGGATGTCACATATTGATGAAAGATTTTATAATTTAGCACCTCTTTTTTTTTTGTACTTTGTGGTGGGATACATTGTCTTTTTTTTTTAGAGACCAAAATATAGAGACTCACACCTCCATTTTGGTTTCTAAATCTCTAAAAAGACGATGAGTCCCTCTAAGATTCTCTTATAAAATACCAAAAGTTGAAGAAATTAGGAAATAAATTATAAAATCTCCCCTTAACATGTAGCAGGTCACATCCGGTCTCCAAAATGTCACATCTAGTTTTATTCATTAAAAAAAAGAAACATAGGATTTTCCATGTACGTAGGACTACTAATTTAGAGAATATTGAGGAAAGAACAACTATTGGAATATTACCAATAATATTTAGTTGGCCCCGAAGAACAATCTTTCTTTAATATTTGTTCAACTAACTTTGTTCATGAAAATCTGGTGTTTTATTTACTTCAATTATATAAGAGTCTTCTTTTTCCAAAAAAAAAAAAAAGGAAAAGAAAATTGTTTTCATAAAGAATATGATGGTGATGGAACAATTAATATGCGTTTGTCACCTCACGTGTCTTTTTTTTTTTTTCTCTCTTTTGTGTGTGTGACTGTCATGCATTTACAAATTCGAAAGATAAATTATGAACAAAAACTTAAAAAATTGTTAGACTTCAACAAGTCACTTAACCAATAGTCTATATTATACGATACACATGTATTTGTTTTTTTTTTCCCCTTTCTTTCACTCTTACCAAACAATTAGATAATTGATGTGATCTTATATATATAGACAATAGTCCCTGATCCAGGAACCTTCAACAAGTTTTTAACACAAACATAGCAGTTACTATCATCTTTACACAATTACCCTAAAAATGGGGAGCATATATCCTAATGATAAACACTATCTTTACAATGGCATCTCCGTGAATAGGCCGAATCTGGCCCAAATACAACCTGTCAAAGCATTGTAAAGAGCAGCATTCCTTGTAGAAACTTCAAGCAAGGAATGTGAATAACTTTGCTAGAGTACTATCGAATTCAAGGGAATATGAAGAAATGGATGGAGTGCTTGTAAACCTTTTAGAGGTTGGACATAAGCGCTTGTAGTTATAGTTTAGGTTTATGCATCCAAACGCTCATGTATACATATTAGGAGGGTAGAAAAGTAAAACCATGGCAAATGTGGGTCCTACTGGAAGGACTAAGTAGCAAGTAAAGAATAATTCAAGAGAACCGTTGAAAGCGTATCGCTGTCTCTGAAGAAAAACGATAAGAGACACAAGCATGCCATCCATTTGACATAAAGCTTATCCATTAAAGGTGCTTGTAAATGTTTTAGATGTCGGATATAATTGTTTGTAATTAAAGTTTAGGTTTACGCGTCCAAACGTTGATGTATACATATCTAGAGGGTAGAAAAGTAAGACCACAGCAATTGTGGGTCAGACGGGAAGGACTAAGTAGCGGGTAAAGAATAATTCTAGAGAACAATAGAAAGCGTATCATTGTCTGCAAAGAAAAACAAAAAGAGACACGAGCAAGGCATCCATTTGACAGAAAGCTTATCCAAGGTGCTTGTAAATCTTTTAGGGGTTGGACTTAATTGCTTGCAATTAAAGTTCAAGTTTAGGCATCCAAACATTCATTATACATATCTAGAGGGTAGAAAAGTAAGACCACAGCAATTGTGGGTCATACTAGAAGGATTAAGTAGCGGGTAAAGAGCAATTCCAGAAAATAATTGAAATCTTATCTCTGTCTGTGAAGAAAAGTGATAAAAGACACAAGCATGGCATCCATTTGGCATAAAGCTCATGGAAGGTGCTTGTAAATCTTTTAGATCGAGGTTGGACAAAATTGCTTGTACTTAAAGTTTAGGTTTATACGTCCAAATTGTGGGTTATACATCTGGAGGGTAGAAAAGTAAGACCACAACAATTGTGGGTCATACTAGAAGGACTGAGTAGCTAGCGGATAAAGAACAATTCCAAAGAACAAGTGAAATCGTACTATTGTCTGTGAAGAAAAACGAAAAGAGGTGCATGTCATCCATTTTGACATAAAGCTTATCCATGGAAGGTGCATAAGTAGATACCATGCAATCATTAGGGGAGTGAAGTGAGTAATGGGATCTCATTTTCACCTACCAAAAACAAAAGAAACAGCTTTATTTACATCTATTGACTTAATAAACAAAAGAGGGCCTGAGAGAAAAAGAGAGAGACAGGAATATATAGACAAACCAGATAATAGGTAGGCACTTCATTGAATCAAAGCATCAGAAGGACCTTCTGCTTATTTCTAACTCAGAAATAAAATCAAACAATTAGAAGGCCATTTTTCATATGTCCACAAAAACAGATACTGAGCAGTGCCTGAATCCACTACCACATCATCAAGTGGAAATATGTGATATTCCAATTCAATCTCACTTGTTTAGGTGGAAAAAAAGAGTAATTGATGGGGGAAAATTTTGGAAACTCAAACCCTTGGAGTAATAATAAAAATAAAAATAAAAACTTTGGCAGCTGACATAAATTGTATACGTCGATAAGCAGTGTATTTGACAAGGCACAATTGATTGCTTGGATTTTTTGGATTCTGATGACATAAAAATGTTTGAGGACGAGTTAGTTTATGATGACTATATACAAATTTGTGTACAATGAAGCGTTGTAAATTGGCAAGTTAAAAAATGGGTGATGAAGACTTGAATATTTTCAAACATTTTCTACAGAATCTAGAGGTGTGTAGTATAGCTCCAGGCTTTAAAGAAACCATTTTCCCTCTGACTACAGAGCAAGCCTACAAGAACATCGAGACCATTCAAAATGCACTAGTAATACTTTTTTCTTTTTCTTTTTTTTCTTTTTCTTTCTTCATTCCTCTCCCAGAGTTGCCTAAAATTGATTGGGACATAGGGTTTATCACATGTTACCCCAATAAATGGGTGCTTTGCATACGCAATTCAGAAGTTGGACTTGGGCCATATGAAATGTTAACATACCAACAAATCACAATTTCTCATAATTAATTAATTAGGTCCCGTTCCATTAAATTAAAGGCTTTTTGGTTTGGTTTTCATTTCACGAGATAGGTTATTCTCTTCGCACACATCAACCCAAAAAGCCTAAAAAGCTAAAAAGCCAATTACGCAAAAGGTGGCGAATATCCATGCTTCCAGTTATGAGTGTCATTGCTGAACATATGGCCGAAAAGGTGGCAAATATGCCATGCCGAGGTCTGTTCAGTGCTCCGTCGGTATCCTTGGTTTCCGTCTTAACGGCCATCAGAGTCTTTGGATGCTGTTTGCTGTCTTTGGTTCCTCCATACGCTGGCTTCGGCTCACCCGTCAGTTCTCATTGTTGGGTGAGTCCAGGCCCTAAGCCTAACGGTAAGGGATGGCGGGGTTGCTAATGGTGGTTTGATGCTGGTGTTTGGATATTGGTCGGCGGGTGTTTGTGGTGGGGTAGCGGCAGTATAAGAGATGATCCTTGGTTTCCTTGTCAGGGTTGGGCCATTTGGGTGTGGGTTGTAATGTTTTTTTTTGGGTAAATTAGTTTGAAATAGAAAAAAAAAGGTTAACCGAATATACAGCCTACAATGGGGCATACCCCAGGAGGAAAAGAAAAAAAAAAAGGAGAAAAGAAAAGAAAAAAACAACTAAAACCTAACCATAGATATCCAACAAGCACAAAGCACACTTCTAAGAAGTAACACCAAAACACCAAAACAAAAGAAGGTCATGCTAGCCTCAAAAAACTAAACTCTTGAGGCCTTTAACATCTTGATTTTCTCCTGAAGCTTCTTTTTGTTTTGATCTCTAGTGGATGAAGGATTTGCAGAATCACTCACCACTTGGTTCAAACAATGTCGAGCTCCAATGAAATCGCCTTCCAAGGGAATTCGTGGAGGCTCTCGAAACCGTGTAGATCGGCGGAGAGCCACGGGAGGAGGCTCTTGTTGAGTACTACCGTGACCATGGAGAATCGGGGTAACATCACAAGATACAACCCCCGCACCAGCTATCTTTGTCACCTCCACAATAGAGGAGTCACCCGAGTCCTCGCATTTCTCAAGAACGCCAAATGCATTAGTTGTAGAAGGAACACTGCTAGACAATGAGGTGTCCAAAGGCACACCCGGATTTTGAATTTTCCTCTTCACCACCTCTACCCAATCATCCTTACTTTCACCAAATACTCCATCTTTTGCATTTCGCTCCTGAGCAACCGGGACATCTTGTCCTACACTCTCCTTGACATTTTGCTTTTGAACAACTGGGACATCTTGTTCTACTCTCTCCTTGGGTTTCCACACCGGAGGAGGTGGAGCTTTGGGTTTAACATTGCATGTGTTAGTAGAATGGCCAAAAATCTTGCAAACATGGCAGGCTTGAGGTTTCCAAGGAACCTCTACTCTAATTTCGTATGGGTTCTCCGTAACCCAAATTCACTACAAAGGACTTGGGAATCTCCTTCGCTGCATCCACCTCAACACAAACTCTAGCAAACGTCAACCTGCTATGATTTTGCGTGAAATCATCAAGGTAAAGAGGATTGCCGATGACACTAGCAATACTGCTCAATCCATCCTCTGTCCATAATTCAAGGGGAACATTGTAGAATTTAACCCACACTGGAACACTAGAGAAGACACTTTTAGTAAGTTGCATCCCAGGATGCCATTTTTTAATCACAATATGTTTGCCCGCGCAAAAGTATGGTCCGTTCTCAAGAATGGAATCCAATGTGTCCTCATCCCTAAATTTGAACACTACAAATCCATTGTCTAAGGTGACCACATCCTCAACATCAATTTGACCTTTTTAGCCACCTTTAGGTGTTTTGGGCTTCGGCCCAATGGGTGTTTTTTTGGGCTTCTCCCAACAAGTGTTTTTAATTTCTTCAACCCTTGGTCGGAATCCCCTCTCCTCTCCCAAACCCAAAGAGTGTGTGTTGCACCATGCACAAAGCATCTCATCTGTCCAAAAGTGTTTTTAATGGTCCGGATTCATAAACGCTTTCTTATCGATCAAAGTATACTCTTACCAGTAAGAAAGCTTCAGTGAATCTAGACCATTGATTTCCAAGATGGACAGCTGCAGCACATTAAGTGTGTTGCACCATCCCCGCTTCCCCCCTCTCCCCCTAACTTGATGTATCCTTTGTCAAGTTTTTTGAATAAATTTTTTTGCCAATAAAAAAAAGAAAAGCATACTTGGAAATGTGAGGGGAAGAAAATAACTTCTAAAAATTTGAATCGAAATTCAAATATCCAATCATTTGAGTTAAAAAAAAAAAAAAAAAAAGTAAGACTCAATTTGATATTAACCGAGGCATGAAATGAACTAAATTTTAAGGAATTTTTTTTATCCAAACTTGAATTTGAGGAGAAAGAGGAGTTTGCATTTGTTAAATGGTTCATTGTTTTTGGTTCCCTACCAACACCCACTGTCTTAGCTGGTATTGCCATAAATAATGAAGAGATCATCTCACAGCAAATGAAAATAAGGATTCATTGGCATGTCAAGGTCTAATAAGGATTCATAGCATGGAAGAAAGCAAACAATCTCAAGAAGAACACAGAAAGTGTCGAACGAGTTCCTTAGATTGCCCATCATGCATAGCAGCATATGATTAGATAGTGGAAATAACACATTGAACAAGTTCAAAGTTCAAACCCGCAAAAAGTTGTACCCCATTCCCTTGAACTGTCTTGTGCTGATACCGGATCTAAGGATTATGAGGTGATTCCAACAGGAAAAAGAAAAGTAACAAGAAAAGATTGAATCTGTGCTGTCAGAAGCCTTGAGTTTTTCCCATTTTCATCCACCAAATCCTTAATCTAAACAGACATGAAGTAACCAACAAGGAAGTTTAGAAAAAGGAGAACAGAGATGATTGCCCCAACTCCACTGTTTTTGGCTGCATACATTTTGCATCCTTTACCCGCCCCTTCATTAATTTTCCACCAGCTCTTGCTAGTTGGATATGTCATCTTCAAAGCCAATTGTGTCATAATCAACACCGGACTGATCAAAATCAGTATCGACATCTTCATCTTCCTCTCTTAAGAAAAGAGCTTTGGTCTCTCCCTGCAATTTGAGCCCTGCACACCTATATCAACAGTCATACAGTCAACACGGAGTTTTCAAAAAATCAATACGAATCTCCTAGGAATCATGTTCTCGTAACTTGTAACTCGATTTCAGGTGCATTCATTTACGAAATCCCAAAAAAAAGGAATAATACTTCAAAGAAAAAAAAAAGATTTAGCTGAAGCAGTTGAGAAAGGCTGAAGAAGGAAGAGAGAATAAATAAAGCAAGTTGGCCAAAATGGAAGCCCAAGGAACTGAATCAGTTGGGAAAGAATCAAAAGACGAAACCATTTTTAATGGCAACTCCTGCATAAAACAGCATTACACAGCTCAAAAACAAAGGGAAGTACCAAACATAGGTGTTCTCCTGTTATGTGATAGTAGAGATGGTTCAAAACAGAATACAATTACTGCAGTAACACGTTGAGACATTGTAGGTAGAAGAGATCCAGAACTACTCAGTATACAACATGTTTCCCACAAATTCATGGATCAAAACTAAGAAAACCCATCAGAAATGCTGTGTTCTGACAGTACTGAATTGTACAAACCTAAACGAAACTATATTCAACATTTTCAAATTTAACACATTTCAACACCTCAGACAATCTAGAAGCCCTTCCATAGATCTCTGTATAAATTATGTTTGTGTGTGTATAATGTTTATTAGACACTCGCCTATCAAAAACTTTTGTCCCTACGCAATTTCCCAAGAGTAGCCATCAAAGGGCATAGAAACAAGTTTCTAGGAACTTCAGAACGTGTTAGCTGGTTTACTACGAAAATAAAACCCATCAAGCATGATCAAATGAGTTCAATAAAGGTAAGGGCACGTGTAAATCTTTACCTTGATGTTATACTTAACGTGACCAAATTATCTCCTATCACTGCATCATTGAGTGAGATAAAGCTTGGAGTATGAGCAATAGCCTCATATTTGGATTTAACCCCACGAACCTTCAGAAACTTGAGACGATGGTACCACTCTTTGGCATTATAATAAACCATAGCACTAGCCAAACGATGAAAAAACAGGATAGCTCCGCTTTTCAAGTAACTTATTGGTTCGTACACGCCCCGAAGCCACCTTGATCCCTCAGTGATGGTTTTAATACAAAAGACTTTTGTCCAAGATTCTTGGACACCATATTCTTTCATCAACCATATGTTAATTTCAAAAGAACCAGAATCATGGTCACATATGCAAAGGGTGTCTCTCAATACCCCCAATGACATGTTCTTCATAGTCTCCCAGCTAATCATGCCATGTTTGAGTGGAGGCGGTGGAACTGGTTGGAATATCTCGTTGTCAAAATTGAAAGAAGCTATATATTCAGATATATCGTAGTCCTTAAGAAGCCAATGAACAGCACCATTCAGATATGAGGGGAATTCAAGCTTATAGCCACAAAGTGATGAAGCTGCCCATCCAATCCGTTTCCATGATTTCGTTCCCAATGTATGTATCTCCGCCACCCTTGGACTAAAAAGTTCCCTGCCTGTAATTGGTTCACGAACCCGTTGACGAACCTGTTCCTGTTGATTAAAGATCCGAATGACCACATACTGATTTGTCTTAGGACTGAATCCGAAACCACAATCACTGAACCTTTTAGTACTCTCATCAGCTTGTGTAGGAACCGGAAGGTTTATGAACTCTCCAGTGATTGGGTTACACACAACAACAGGATCATTCCGTGATGGCTCAGACAAACAAAGAAACCCATTGCAAGAATTCACCAAATTGAGCTTGTGATCTTTGGGCCTCAGCTTGATGCACCGCTTTCGTTTAACCCCAACTTTAGAGATACCACTCACATTCGCATCACCTTCAGTGTTCATGGCCAGCTCTGGATTGCGCAGTGGGATCTTTAACTTGGTTTCAAGCTTCATGTGAAAATGGTACTCAGAGTCATAACCACAATCACAGTACTCGCGTAGATCAAAACCAGAGCTGTTTTCAGGTGGCTCTACCAAGTAAAGGTTTCTTGATATGTGGGTACAAGATAAAGATCGGACAAGAGGAAATGCCTCTGCCTTTGAAAAGTCGAGTTTTGCAAATCGAGGGTCAGATATTATATTTCGCCAAGTCTTACAAACACATCTGCATACTAGCAGTCTCTTTGTAGGGAGTCTTAGCAGAATGCTCAAGGAGATGGGCCTTGGGAGGTCTGCCACGGAAGGACCCAAATTCTGTTTTTGCTGTTTTTTGAATTCATCCATTTCTTTATCAACTTTATGGGTGTTGAAAACCCTAGGTTTTCTTCCTTTTTTCATGGATTTTCTGCAAATAAACAAAACGTAGTTGGATCTAATGCTTTTTGTACATGACCAAGCCTCAAAGCAAATGACTTGGCAGTTTCAATCGATTCAGTAAATATGAAATAAGGAAAAATAACCATCTCTTTCTTTTCTGATCAAATCCCTCAATCCAAAGGGGATGTCACTGTGATGGCGGATAGATAATCAGAGATAGTTGCACAAACCATAGAGGACGTTCGAGATAAGCCTAATCCTTAAACTAAATGGGTTTTACAATAGGCCAATAGACGCCATTCGTAAATCTACGAGACTGCGACAAAATGAGTATTACAAGTTGAGCCTAACCCTAAACTAGTAAACTCTTGTACTGTTGCACACCATCCAAATACGTATCTACTACGGAACGAAAAGGAAAACAACAGTTCAGCAATATAAACAATGAAACAGAAATCTCAGTTGATTTCAACTGAAATAACGAAGAAATGGGGCAAAATGCCAATTTCAGAATTGAAGGGAAGACATGAATACCATGAGACGAGCCTAAGAGAGAGACAGTTACCAGAATGCAGTAAACGGAGCCTCAACAGAGAATTATGGCTCGATTGTGCACCCACCCACAGACACAGAGGGAGAGAGGTGACAGTACATGAGGAGGGAAATCTTTTCCTGGCGGGAAATCAGCGACTTTGGCGGGATTTTTTAATGTTGCTTTGTTGGGGTCCTAGCCAAGTGTGCGAGCGCGTGTATATTGGGGCCCGGTAGTAAGTGAGCTCATTACATAAGTGTAGTGAGCTCCATTGGCCGTCCGATCGGTGATTAACAGTTCGGATCGTCTTACGCTTTAAAAACACTTTAACTATAATTTATCCAAACCGTTGATCGCCGATCGGACAACCGAGTAGTGAGCTCACTCAATAAAGGCCCCCCGAATCCGAGCTCGTGAGCGCGAGTACCGCTGGAAAAGTGTCTTTCTAAAATACCTCAAACTATTTCACGTGAGTGGTAGTACAAATGTAAAAGCTCCCTTAAAAAATAAATATGCTTACATGGAAGAGTTTTATTTTAAATTTAATCTATTGATTGCCGAGTCCAACGGTTGCCGTTCCTCACTATACCCTGTAATGAGTTTGTAGGGCCCCCAATTCCCAAAAGTATAAGATTAGAGTTGATAAATAGTTGTTGGTTAGCACGTTCCCGCACTGCGGCGGAGTCATAACTCAAATTTTGTTGTGGACCATTTTTTTTTTTTGGTTAAAACAACAAAACTTGATTTAACTCTCTTGTTGTCATGAAAGTGTTGGATTATTATTATTATTATTATTATTATTATTATTATTATTATTATTCGAACTGTTAATATTTTTTAAGACTCAAACTTTACATTATTGGTGAAGATATTAAATCGTGGATGTATAAGTATGTAGGTGCCGAATTGAACTGGGGCAGTGTAAAAAAAAAAAATTGTCCGTAATTTGGGTTGCTCTGCCACTGAATTTAGCGTCACATGAACAATCATTAGAGCATCACTAGTGGTATACTCAAATATGGATACTCAAATATTGCTACGTCACATTTTGAGTATTCATTTAGTGGGTTTATAAGTTTGAGTATCTACCCTTCTACAATGGTTCATTTGCGTTCATAATAATAAAAAAAGTATTATTCACTCAATTTTTATTCATAAAATGGGTATAATTTTAAATTTGTTCATATATTTTTTTATAATATTATTACCATTTAAAAGATATTCACAATACGTTTAAAATGAGATCAATCTTGAACATATTTTGGTAAAGATTAAAAATTGATAATTTCAATTTTTGGGAGAAAGTGCAAAAAAATTGAGTTTTGAATTAAGTATTTGAAAAATGGAGAGAGAATGTTGTTATTTTTTATACGGTGTGGTCCCCAAAATTTGGTTATTGAGGTTTGGTTATCGAGAAAGATTGGTAATTTTGAGTATCCAAATGCCAAAAGTTGAGTATTTGTAACAAATATTGTTAACTTTGAGTATTTATCCAAATACCATTGTGAGCCTCTTTTGTGTATCAAAATACTCATCTTTGAGTATTTTTGTGTTTGAGTATACCACTAGTGATGCTATTAGGATCTTGATAGTTGATACTAGTAATTTAGGCCTAGTTTGGCAATAAGCCACTTGGCTTATTTAGCCACTTCGCTTATTTTTCTGTCTTTAACAGAAAAAATTCACCATTTTTAGTTTTGCATCAAAATTTTATGGATTGTTGATTCGTCTCGACAAGAAGAATTAGAAAGTTCAAAATTATTTCCCAAACTCAATTTTTTTTAATATAAAGACTAAAAATCAGGAAGGTAAGATACCAACAACAACACCAATGAGCAAAAAAAAAACTGTTTGTTTAGCTTATTTTTGTCTTTATTCAAAATAGTTGATTTTGTCTTTATTTCAAGAATTTTACTAATCTTTGGAGAGGAAAAATAAAAATTAAACAGACCAAAAACACATCAATCACCAACCAAGACCCGACAAATCAGGAAGGCAAGACGCCAACCACAACACCAATGACCAAAACAACAAAACTCCTAATCTAAACACCCAAACACCTCCGAACTATGGATCTCAACAAATAAAACAAACCCTACACCCGGAGATAAAACCAACCCAAACCAAACCAAACCGAAACATATAAGCATATAACACACCCATTGTGTGAACACAATCTTGTGGTTTTTTCCTTATCAGAATGAACTGTTATGTTCATAATTATTAAAAGCTAGAGATAAACACCAAATAAAGGATAGTAATAAGGTTCAGCCAGGAGCAATTCAAACAGGAGAGAAAAGGAAGGAAAAGTAAAAATAAATAGAGAACAGTACTCCTTATTGGTTATTGATGCCAGAATATTAGTGATCAGTATTTCTTCAATTCTCTTACTTCTTTTCCCTCAGCAAGGTAAGCAAGAAATCCTTGAAATTTCCTTTAGCAATCCTGTCAATATCTTTCTCTAGAGAACGTAGATATTCGGCTTGATACTCGTCGGCAATCTTTCCAATATCGTCTGCTCTGGTTGCTATCACCCAAATTAACCCATCTTTCGCGTCCTCAGTTGCATTAGGCTTCATTGCTGCATCCAAAACCTGACATAAAAATGATAGAAGTATGCTTTCAGACAACAACTGCTCTGTGTAGTAGAAATGGAAAAGGCTTGTTGAGGGTATCTGTATCGCGAACGAAAATCTTTTGATATACTGGTTCATTGACTGACCTTGACGAAGTAAGTATAAGGAGCAGATAGGCATTGTACAGCCTGCTTTAAGCTTGCTGGACCATCAAAATCCTGAACAAACAGAACAGAGAAGAAAAGAAGACGTGACTGAATTCCGCTAAGAGTATTTTTAGAATAAACTGGGTTTTTCACGGTTTTTTATGTGATATATTGTGAGAGAATGACTTATCTTGGTTCTTATATTAGAAAAAACTGTTTTTTGTTAGTGGAACACTTGACATCGGAGTGCCATCTGGATGAACCCAGCTGGACAGCGCTAACTTGGTTCCTCTTTTTTCGCTCAGCAAAGAAAGAATTCTCTTGGTCAAGTTCATTGGATAGGGCCAGTGATATATTTTGCACTTAATATTTGGATCCGGGGTTCCGTAGAAAACAGGGTTTTTGCACATAATGGTAGTAATGTCATGTTATTCGGTACCTCATCAATGGCCTTGCGGCTCTTGCCAGATAAATAATTGTCTTTGTAGTGTTTGAAGAGTAACTCAAGATGGCGTTTGCTTCTTGTTGACAAGATCCTCACCACCACTTCTTCTTCCATTGGATTGCTCATTCTAAAGCAATTACGGAGGGTTTCGGCCTCCGATTTTGCAGTGTCCTCGTTAACCTCCGGACCTCCGTAGCGACAGTTGCTGACTAGTGCAAACACTAGCTGTGTGATCGATAGATAAAACAACCAGAACACAAACAAACTAACTCAGTGGTATATACAGATATACATCGTAACACAAGAAGAAAAACAAATTTAAGAACTGAGTCGTACATACACTACATGGAAATTGAGACAGTTTATGTTCGGACGTGGCTTTAGGCACTGTGCATGCTTTTTGAGGGATCTTTTACTAGGAGGCAGAGGTGTAATGTTAAATTTTTACTAATCACTAATATTATATGGTTGCCCAACTCTCGACTTTCGTGACTCACACAAATTTCCATTATGTATAAAATAAAGAATGAAATACGCACAGTTCCATCTGCTGCATGTAGGAAATAGTTATAGTAGTATGTGTTTACATCAGATCTAATAGGGTTATTGATTTTTTTATCCCACTAATACTATTCTGAAATTCTGTCTCCGGTTCTGAAAAATAGGCAATGTTTGTCTGCTCGGCTTAGCTTTTATTTGAAAAACAGGAAAAAAAATAAACGTGGGGAAAACTCACCTTGCGATCAAAGATCCGGGCTTTATAGTCAGGGTCTTTCTCTATTTGTTGCAAGGTTGCTTCGGGATATATGTCCTCCGCAATAGAGTGATGAAAGAGGGATTGGTAGGTGGTTTGCACTCTAGAAAACTCTTCCCACGACCGAGTGCACGCTATTTCTATCACCTTTTTGTATGATTCGTCAAGCTTAGGACTCAGAGCATCTTTAATCAGGTGCGCGTCTTTGACGTCTCTGTCTCTTTCCCATCGGAGCTTTGTCCATAGCTCCACAGCTCTCTGGTTTACAGTAACCCAAATCAAAGAGAAACTGAGAAACAAAAAGTTACAGGTATCTTATACCATTTCAACCAATAGGAGGAAGGGTTTTGTTCACCCTCTTTTAAGGAGGGTATGCAAAATTGCACTCCAAGTTGGTGCCAAGTTGAATAGGTTTCTATACTAGGCCAAAGATATGTGGGACCACACACTAGTGTTAGGTTCCACATGACCCATGTGAGAGAGTCAATATAATTGTTAGTATAAGTGTTAATGCTTGTGGCAAACCTGTTTTCCAATTGTACAAGTATTCCCGGTTAATTTGGAAAACTTCTATAGACTCTTGCAAGTCCTCGAATGACAAAAAAAAAAAAAAAAACTCCAAAAAATTGCTATACAGGTGTGGAAAAATATTCTTCAAATCAATTTGCGTCGCACATATAAAATTAAATGGCGACTGCGTATAAATGTAGACAATTTCGTCTCTTAATTCATAAGACCTAGCAAATAACAATATATATTTGCCGAATAAAATTTTGTGTTACCAAATTTTAAATTCATATTGTTTGGGCCTTTTGAGGACAAATACCGCTTCCGTCACTTGCTAGATAGAATCATCTTTCGTCCCAACAAAACCATAGATAAACTGAGTTCTACAAATAAAAATAAAAAATGCAAATAGATAGGGGGTGTTTGGAGCTTACTTTTTTTATTTTCATTTTCCCCTTTTTAATTTATGGATGTTTGACAGCCCATTTCAAAACACATTTTAGGCTAATGAGTTCTCAATTTTGAGGGATTGAGGAGTTTTTTGGCTTCTCGTTTATTCATCAGGATGACGGAAATGAGTAAAGTAAAAAATACTGATGAAAATCTTGAAAAGTTTATTAAAGACAACAGCAAAGCAGAAAATTATTTTTTTGGATAATTTGGTCAATTCTAATAAATTTGAGCTTGGTTTACATTCTTTTACTTCTTGTGGCAACGTATAAAAAATTTGAAAAAATTTAACACAAAATTGACAAAAAGAGAAAAAGTAAAAAAAATAAAAATAAAATTTAATCCAACGAAGGAGTTAGGCCAAATTAGTCTTTCCTACCACAAACCGTAGATATTCGCAATTGAGTTGTTTCATGAAGTATTTCTTCATTTCATCATTCCACGTCCCCCATGTTGGTATCATCACTGGTATCACTTTTGCCATAATTTCCTTCTGATCCACTCCAAGACCTGCGGGAAAAAATAATAATAATAATAATACTAAAAGGAAAAATATATTATATTATTTACTAAAAAAAAATGTAGATAATTTTCTCATCACCTAGGAATTTAAAGTTATGGCATAAGGAGAAAATTAATGTCTCATTCATAAACAAAAAAGAAAGAAAGATAAAGAACAGAACTAGCAGAAACAAAATTAAACAGTTAAAAAGTCATAATAGTATTAAAGGTGAGTTTCCACCACGGTATTTTTGAATTACAAGTTGTCAAATCAGAAGGTCATTCTCCTCACTCGCACCAAATGATTTGATAACTTGTGGTCCAAAAATACCGAAAATACCATAGCGGAAACTTATCAGAAATGAAATTGATTGAGACAAAGATGTTTAGTCGCATGATCACGCCCGATTATCCAATATATTTACTCAAATTTGATTAGTCCCTTCATTTTTTTATAATTTGGAATGAATAAGAAGGAATAATGGGAGGTGTTGGGGGTGAAAGGAGAACCTGAGATAGCTTTGAGGACATCTTCCTTTTGTTGATTAGTAGGCCCAGCAGCTTCCTTTTTCACTTCGATATTGATTGACGACATTTTGTGTTTTGGGGTACTCAAGGGCAAATGAGTAAGGAAGAGACCCCCATGGTATATTTATAAGTGTCCGCAGGGGTGTTTCTGTCATTTAGATTCCTGGCTTTTGGACACCCTTTTTGGCTCGAGAAGAAAAGTTTTTGCACTAATTTAAAAAACCAGTCGGAATTTTTAATTTGGTACGAAGAAGTTCAAAATATTGTGTACAAAAAGATCATACTTATATTTTTATCCGAAAATTGCATGTCTTCTCGCTTCTAGTATATTAGACTACCATTTTGAAAAGGAACGAATATGTACATGCTTATATGAACCCTGTCTAGGTTATGACATCATGGCTGTGATGCCATGTAAATTGCCAATGGATGAGCTCATCAGCACAAACCATGAAGACAATGGATGTGTCGGTGCATATGCTTTTATTGCATGTTGGGTCCCTGAAGTTATGGTATATTACGGAATTAGCCCCTAAACCTACTTCTACAGATAAGGCCTTGCGTTTCAAGTTTCCTTCATTCAAAAACATATGACTAATAATGTAAAGAGTGAGGAAAGAACTATCTGCTCCATATTTGGTGTTTTATGTTGCTTCAATTTTATATGAGTCTTCTTTTTTAAAAAAAAAAAAATTGTTTTCATAAAGAAATATGATGGTAATGGAACTAATATGAACGTCACCCGTGTTTTTTTCTTTTCTTTTTTTTTTTTGTTGATTGTCATATGCACCCTATAAAAGTTACGAATCGGTTAATAAAAGTTACAAGACGCTCCAAAATTTTATGAATCATAGAAAATGTTGCGAATCACATTATTGAAAAGTTACGAAACACTAAAAAATATTACGATTGTCAATGAGGTGGCACAATATAGATCATACAACATGTGCATGCATATGGTACACATTTTTAATGGATGTGCATTGTAGCGATTCCCATGTTGATTTGGAATTGGAGGACCTTGTGTCCTTTCTCATCTTTTACTAATCAACAATGATACATGTACAACAAAAGTTTTCAACATGTAACACACTCACATGATGTGTAGAGCCCACACACACTTGAGTGTGAAGTGCGTGTAGGCTCCAAACACCATGTGAGCGTGTTGGAGACATGTATGTGAGTGTGTTGGAGGCATGTTAGAGCTGGGTGGTTTTACACCTATCATTTTTGTTTACCAATTCCCATGTTGATTTGGAATTAAAGGACCTTGTATCATTTCTCATCTTTTACTTTCCCTTTACAAGGGTACATTCTTTAATTTGTTTAAGCTTAGAACCGTGACTGGTGGTTTGGTCCTTGGATTCGAATCCAAACCATGCGCAGCCCTATTTTTAACCAAGATCATAGTCGTCACTGATCCAGGAACTTCAACGAGGTTTCGGCATAAACGTAGCAGTTATTAGCATCTTCACACATTTACCCTAAAACTAGGGAAATGGGGGGGCCATCATATAGACAGTGTCACGCTCATTAGTTTTGGGCGTCTGAAATGGACTCATTAGATCAGGTCCTCAATGCACAATAAAAAATTTCAACACATAGTATTTATAAAAAAAAAATCATTAAAACACAGAGTCTTTCTTCGATAAGGACATGGTATATGGGTCAATCATGGAAATAGGACATAAACTAATTTTTTAATGTCAAGAGGACAAATCACCCACATATTCCAAAAATGCCCCAGCTAGCCCATGAAAAGTGCCTAAACCTCTCAAACCCTATGAAAGTGCCTAAACACCCCAACCTAATGAAAGTGCCTAAACCTCCAAACCTAATGAAAGTGCCTAAACCTAAATCCTAGGGTACCCCTATGAAAGTGCATAAAATCCTAGGATACCCTACGAAAGTGTCTAAATCACTAAAACCATAAAATTGGAAAGTGCACCCTAAACCTAAACCCTAGGGTACCCTATGAAAGTTCCTAAACCTAAACCTTAAGGTACCTTATAAAAGTGTCTAAAACGTTGGGGTTCTAAACTACTAAAACCCTATAATTGGAAAGTGAACCCTAAGTGCCTAAAACAAAAATACCTAAACCTACTGTACCCTACTCCAAAAAGCCTAAACCCCCTACAATTGAACCCAAAATTTGAAGGAAGAGAATCAATTTTGTCCCATGCCATCAATTTTGTCTCACCGACAAGGACATGGTTTGATGTTTGTTAGGGACTATTTCGGGGTGGGGTCTGATCTTTGTGAGGGACAATTTGGCAAGTCCCTTTCAATGGTCAGGGCATAGTTGGTCCTTAACTCAACACAGCGGTTTTTTCCTCCACATGTGAGACGTTATTACTCTACTTCTTTAAAGGTATTTTTATCTAGTATTGTCCTTGAACACTAAAAAATTCATCATCTATGTATTGGAGACTTTAAAATAAGTTAAATTGGATTAAACACCATTTAAAAACCCAAACTTGGCTTTTTAGCCAATTGTCTGTAAAAAGTATTTATCATTGCACAAATTTAAATATATAGTCATTCGAAAATAAACAACCATTACAATATATAGGAGGTCTGTATGTTTAGAGGAACCGATTTTTTACATTTTTGAGAGGCCCAAAACGGTGACTTCATTGGCTTATACCATGAGCCAGGCCTGCCTACAGATGAACACCATCTTTAACAATGGCATCACCGTGTTACTTCAGAATAGGCCGAATCAGGCCAAAACACAGCCTGTCAACGCATAGAAAAAGCATAGAAATAACTCTCAATTCGTTGCAGAAACTTCAAGCTAGGAATGTGAACACTTTTGCTACAGTACTATCGAATTTAGGGAATACGAAGAAAGGGAGTGCTTGTAAATCTTTTAGGGGTTGGATGTAATTGCTTTTAGTTAACTTTCAGGTTTATGCGTGCAAACGTTCATTTATACATATCTAGAGGGTAGAAAAGTAAGAACACGGCAATTGTGGGTCATATAGGAAGGACTAAGTAGCAGGCAAAGAACAATTTCAGGGAACAACTTAAAGCATCTCACTCTCTACGAAGAAAAACGAAAAGAAACACAAGCATGGCATCCATTTGACATAAAACTTATCTGTGGAAAGGTGCTTGTAAAATTTTTTAGAGTTTGGACACTATTGCTTGTAATTGAAATTCTGGTTTATGCATCCAAAAGTTCATTACATATCAGAGGGTAGAAAAGTAAGCCCACAACAATTGAAGGTTATCCTGGAAGGACTAAGTAGGAGGTAAAGAACAATTGAAATCGTATCACTGTCTGCGAAAAAAAACAGAAAGAGACACAACATAAAGCTTATTCATGGAAGGTGCTTGTAAATCTTTTAGAGGTTGGACATAATTGCTTGTAACTAAAGTTTAGGTTTATGCGTCCATAAGGTCATGTATTTGGAACTTGTGGAAAGAATAGAAATGATGAGAAAATTTTTAAAAAAAAAATCCCACCATTAATTGGTTTATAGAGAAATAAGGAAAAATTTTAAAGACTAAGTTTAATTTTCTCTCCATTTTTTTCGTAATTTTTCCTCTAACTTTACACTTCATTATATTTTCTTCCTTCCCCTTCCCATCTCCAAGTTTCAAACACGCCTTTAGCGGGTAAAGAAAAATTCCAGAGAATAATTGAAAGCTTATCACCATCTGCAAAGAAAAACGAAAAGTGACATAAACATGGCATCCATTTGACATAAAGCTCATACATGGAAGGTGCATGCTTGTAAATTTTTTAAGGTTGGACATAATTTATTGTAATTAAAGTTCAGGTTTATGCATCCATATGTTCATGTATACAAATTTGGAGGTTAGAAAAGTAAGACCACAACAATTGTGGGTCATACTAGAAGGACTAAGTAGCGGGTAAAGGACAATTCCAGAGAACAATGGAAAACGTATCATTGTCTGCGAAGAAAAACAAAAGAAAGGCATGGCATCCATTTGACATAAAGCTTATCAATGGAAGGTGCTCGTAAATCTTTTCAGAGGTTGGACATAATTGCTTGTAATTAAAGTTTAGGTTTCTGCACCTATACATTCATGTGTACATCTCTAGAGGGTAGAAAAGTAAGACCACAACAATTGTGGGTCATACTGGAAGGACTAAATAGAGGGTAAAGAACAATAGAGACACAAGCATGGCATCCGTTTTGACATAAATCTTGTCCATGGAAGGTGCATAAGTATATGCCATGCAATCATTTGGGGTGTGAAGTGAGTAATGGGACCTCCTTTTCACCTACAAAAAACAAAGGAAACAGCTTTATTAAATCAAAGCATCAGAAGGACCTTCTGACTATTCCTAACTCAGGAATAAAATCAAACAATTAGAAGGTCATTTTTTCACAGAGCCAAAACAAACAATAGTACGTAGTTTATTGAGGAAAATCTGAGAAACTCAAAAAAAAACCCTTGAAGTAATAAGAAAAAAACAGCTTTGGCATCTGACATAAATTGTATACGTCAATAAGCAGCGTATTTAACGAGGCACAAATGATTGTTTGGATTTTTTGATTCTGACGATGTAAAAATGTTTGAGGACGAGGTAGTTTATGATGACCTGTATACAAATTTGTGTACAATGTCGCGTCGTAAATTGGCAAGTTAAGAAATGGGTGATTAAGGCTTGAATATTTTCGAACATTTTCTACGGAATCTAGAGGTGTTTAGGCTCCAGGCTTTAAAGAAACCATTTTCCCTCGGACTACAGAACAAGCCTAGAACATCGAGACCATTCAAAACACACTAGTTTTTTTTTTCTTCTTCTTTTCCTTTCTTCATTCCCATCCCTGGGTTGCCTAAAATTGATTGGGACAGAGAGTTTATCACGAATCCCGGGGTGCTATGCATTCCTCGACCATCCGATCGTGTTTTGGTTTTTTACCGGTAAAAATAAATTAAAATTAAATTAAACTTGCCGAACGCATCTAGGGGATGAGAGCCAAGGGAATCTTTTATCCCTTTAAATGCGTGCTTTGCATATGCAATTCAGAAGTTGGACTTGGGCCATAAGGAATTTTAACATACCAACAAATCACAATGTCTCATAATTAGGCCCCGTTCCATTAAGTACGTTTGGCTTTTTGGTTTTTCACGTTTCATAAGACATGTCATTCTCCTCGTACACATCAACCGAAAAGCCTAAAAAACTAAAAAGCCAATAAGCCAAAATTAGTGAAACAAGCCCTTAGTGTTGCCTATTATAATGACCCAAACCCAAATGTTAAAAAAATAATAAGACATGTCCTGTTTGTTATGGTTTGCCATTGCGCAGATTGCATGCGTAATGGTTGCAACGTGATTTGTTCAGAAGGTGAATTCTCACCAGCAAGGTGAAGATTGTTGGAGATTTGCACGATTGGTTCAATTAATGGAGCTTGGTTTTTGTATTTTCAATTAATCGAACTTGAACCGAAGACCTCAAGTGTTTGTAGTCTGGGCCATAGCCCTTGCTCTGAGGCACGGAAGGCAATCCTCAGAGAAAGAAAACAACTTCTGTCAAAAGTAGCATACTTATGACTCCAATGATCTATTACAATTTTATTGGAGTACAATTTTATGTGCTTGTATGGTATGCTTCGTGACCACATGTTTAGCTTTATCTTCTAAGCATTTACAATGACAAATTGTAATTGAATGTTATACTTGTGAGTTATGACTTAGAGGTCTACTCGTTCTTAGGATCTCAAGTTTAAAACTCCTAGAAGGTATCAACTCGTATGGGGTCAGTTTATGCAAGACATTGCCCTGATTTTAACTAGACATCTCAGTAGTGACGGTGGGATTTGGTCCCTCAATTTAGCCAAGTTGCACACAAAGCTGGCCTGACAACCTCAGTTATCAAAAGAGTCCTATCAAGGTCAATAATTTGCAATGACAGAATGAGAGAAAGAGTAGTATGGAGGGTAAAAAAAAGGATACTGACACGTAATTTATAAGGACCGGTAGCTTAAATAGTTTATAGGAAAACATCACCTCAACAATAAAAGCCAAGTCAAAGAAATACCAGTGCAAGACAATTGAAATACTAATACAAGACTCAATTTGTCAAGCAAGAAGGCGTACTTAGTGCATAAAGCTTCCACACGTGCGGGGGGTGGGGAAAGGTTGCTTTTCATGACAAATAAATCGCGACTTAAAACTAAGTAAAACCAAGCATCTGCTCAGGTTAATTAATTGGCTAGAAGCATGATCAATCGAAACACATAAATGATTGCAAACTACTCAAGGGCAGCCGAACATGGATGAAATAGCAGTAAGGCCCTGCGCACAATTGTTTTGCATGCCAAAGTCCAGAAAAGATGCTCACTAACATGTACAAAAGCAACCAAACTTTCCCAAAAAACAGACAATTTTGAAAGAGTTCCTTAGAGAGCCCCAGTATGCATGATTAAATAGTCGAAATAACATATCAAACAAGTTTTCAGAGTTCAAACCCACAAAAAGCACAAAAACTTATGCCTTCCTATTCCCATGAACTGTCTTCCGCCAGTTGGATCAAGGATTAGCGTCTCATAGAGGAAAAATAAAGGTAAGGAATAAGATTGAATCCGGGCCAGATGCCATAGGTTTTTCCTTTTCCTCTACGAAATCCTTAATCCAAACAGAGATAAAGTAACAAAAACAGGAAAAGGAGAAAAAGAAATGAGTCCGAATATAAACTTGGATTGCCAAAACTCCTAAGCCCTCTTTTTGGCATAAACTGTCTCTATTACTCACCCCTTTCATCAATCTTTACACCAGCACTTGCTAGTCAGTTGCTGAAGAATCATCATCAGATGACAAATTAAAGTCTGAATCCAAATCTTCAATTTCCTCTCTTAAGAAAAGAGCTTTGGTCTCCCCCTGCAGTTTCAACCCTGCACACCTATATAAAAACTTCCATTGTCAACAGTGGAGTTACGAACAAACCATTCAGAATCTCTTAGGAATCATGTTGGTGTAACTCACAAAGCACCGCTAGTACATTTATTGTCAAATATCCAAAAAAAATCAGAAAACCTACAAAAGAACAAAGCTGAAGCAGTTAAGAGAGGCTGAAGAAGGAAGCGACACTGAAAATAGAGGAAGCAAACTAAAATGGAAGCCCAAGGAGCTGAAGCAATTGGGAGAGAGTCAAACAGAAAACCAATTTTAATAGCAACTTCTGCATAAAAAAAACAGCATTTCGTAGCTTTAAAACAAGGGAAACACCAAAATTGGTGTTCTCCTGTTATATGATGCTGTGAGGCCTAGTAGGCAGCAAATATCCAGCATGAACCATAATGCAACTTGGTTCCCAGAAATTCAAGAAAAGAAGAAAACCCACCGGAATTTTCTGAATTTTAGACATGTAAACAATTATTTTCATCTTCAGATTGAACACATTTCAACACCTCAGGTAATTTAGAAGCCCGTCCATGGTCTCTGGAAAAATTTTGTTGTCTATGTGTAGTATGCACTAGACACTTACCCGTCAAAATCTTTTGATCCTAAGCAATTTCCCCCAAAATAGCAATCAGATGGCACAGAAACAAGTTTCTAATAACCACAGAACATATTAGCAAAATTAGAGGGAAAACAAAAACCCATCAAGCAGAGGCAAATAAGTCCAATGAAGGTGTAAGAACAGCAGTAGGCCTTCACCTCGATTTGATATTCAACATGGCCAGATTATCGCCCATCACTGCATCATTGAGTGAGATGAAGCTTGGAGTATAAGCAATTGCTTCATATTTGCATTTAACCCCACGAACCTTCAGAAACTTGAGAGAACTGAACCGCCCTTTGGCCTGATAATAAACCACAGCACTGGCCAAACGATGAAAAAACAGTATACATCCGCTCCTCAAGTAACTTATTGGTTCATACACGCCATGAGGCCACCTCCCCTCCTCGGTTGTCGTATCAATACGAAACACTTTTGTCCAAGATTCTTTCACACCATATTTTTTCATCACCCATATCTTAATTTGAAAATCGGCAAAATCATAATGACAAATGCAAAGCCTGTTTCTCAATACCCCCAACGACATGTTCTTCATAGTCCCCAAGCTAATCATGCCACGTCTGAGTGGAGGTGGTGGAACTGGTTGGAAAATCTCCTTGTCAAAATTGAAAGAAGCTATATATTCAGAGATATTATAGTCCATGAGAAGCCAATGAAGAGTACCATTAAGATATGATGGGAATTCGAGCTTATAGCCATACGACGATGAAGGTGCACATCCAATCCTTGTCCATGACTCCGTTCCCAATGTATGTATCTCAGCCACCCTTCTGCTATAATTTTCTCTGCCTGTGATGGGATCACGAACCCGTTCATAAACATCTTCTTGCTGATTAAACATCCTTATCACCTTATACTGATTTGTCTTTGGACTGAATCCCAAACCACAATCACTAAAAAAATTAGAATATCTTTCATTGGCTGGTGTAAGAATCGGGAGGTTTATAAACTCACCAGTGATTGGGTTACACACAACAACAGGATCATTATGGGATGGCTCAGACAAACAAATAAACCCATTGCAAGAATTCACCAAATTGAACTTGTGCTCTTTGGGCCTCAACTTGATGCACCTCTTTCGTTTAACCCCACCTTTAGAGTTACTACTCACATTCACATCACTTTCTCTCTTCATTGCCAATTCTGCATTACGAAGTGGGATCTTTAACTTGGTTTCAAGTTTCATTTGAAAATGGTGGTCGGACGAATAATCTCCATCAGAATCATAGCAGTCACGTAGATCAAAACCAGAGCTGTGTTCAGGTGGCTCAACTAAGTAAAGGTTTCTTGATATGTGGATAGGGGATAAAGATCGGACAAGAGGAAACGCCTCTGCCTTCGAAAAGTGGAGTTTTGCAAATTGAGGGTCTGATATTATATCTCGCCAAGTCTTGCAAACACATCTGCATACTAGTAGTCTCTTTGTGGGGAGTCTTAGCAGAATACTTAAGGAGATAGGCCATGGGAGGTCTGCCATGGATGGACCCAAGTTCAGTTTTTCCCTTTTTACGAATTCATCCATTTCTTTGTCAACTTTACGTGTGCTGAAACCCCTTGGTTTTCTTCCTCTTTTCATGGATTCTCTGTAAACAAACAAAACATGGTTGGATGTTATGCGGCTTATACAGGACCAAGCCTCAAATGCAATGACTTCTTAATAGTGTCAGTTGATTCAATAAAACTGAAACAAAGAAACGTAAATATATTACAGGATAATTGGGAACACTGTAACAACAAAACTACGTTCAAAAAAAAAAAAAAAAGTAACAGCAATAGTAAGAAACGACGAAAAAACTTTCAAAATTTCTTGTTTTGCTTACATGTACTGTGGCGGTGACATACACTTGGAGACAGCTGCACAAACCACAGTACACACCCCTTGTTTGGGTGTACTGTACACCCTTACAAATTTTCGTAGCGCCTTTTATGAATTTTTGTGACCCAAGAGATTAATTTTGTGGTAGTTCATTACATGAACTTTTGCGGCTCCTTTTTTGAATTGTTTTGGCTCATGTTACGAGATTTTGAGGTCAAATTCATTTGAATTTTTCTTTTGTTACCTTTACGAAACAAACACCCAATTTAAGAGTGTGTACCCTAACCTTGTCCAAACCAACGAAAATGGGTGTTAATTTGCTACTAACCCTAACCTAGTAAGTAATACAGTAAACTCTTGTACCCATAGATCTACTTATATGAAACAAAAAGGAAAACATTGATTGAGCTATATATAATGGCTAAGAACCGTGTGCAATTTTGTTCACCTTCGCCTAATGAAGACCTCACTCTAAATGGAGGAAAGGTGTGGGATCTATGGAATCGCATCACTTTTTGGTAAACACGACATCATTTTGGGGTGAACCTCGTCACTTTTTGAGCATAACATTGATTTCTAGTAGACATAAAAGAACCAGAAACTGATATTCTTTTTCTTCAAAATGACAGAATATCAGTATGCCGAAAATTCTAGAAATAAGGTGTATGAAGAAAGAGCCGCTATGGAATTTTTTTGGTTTAATGAATGACTTTACAAAGAGTCCATTTGTAGATTATAGGAACCCTTTTGCAAAAGGTTGGCTTTAGTAGACACATTAGGAACAGTCATGTCTTTTGAAGACACAAATGAGACACTAACGAGAAAGAGTCATGTTTTTTTGATGTATACATTATTAGCCCCAAAAAACAGAAGCAGAACAGGAAGCATTAGCGAAGACCGAGAATGAATCCATCCATGGAGGCTGCGAGCTGGAATACGCGAATAAAGCAAGTTCGCAGTGGATGAAATCACACATAATGCAAATATGGAGGCCGTGAACAATTCATTTGCAATGTCCATGTTTAATAAAGATTCATAGCACCTACAAAAGAAACCAAACTTTCAAGAAAAACACAGACAGTTCTGAAAGTGTTTGATAAAGAGCCCAAGTCATGCATGATGAGACCGTCATTAACATTAAAGTTATGCCTTTCTATCCGCATGAACCGTCTTGCTGATACTGTAGTTGGATCAAGGATTAGCAAGTGATTCGTGGAGAAAAAAAGGAAAAGTAACGAGAAAAGATTGCCAGATGCAATACGGTTTTCGTTTGCTTTTCCTTTTCCTCCAAATTCTTAATTCAAAAACAAGCTCAAAAGTAACCAAAAAGGAGAAGTTCAGAACAGAAATGATTCTGGAGGTAAGATTGGATTGTCAAATCTCCTCAACACTATTTTGGCTGCATAAATTCTGCCTCCAGTACTCGCCCCTTTCATCAATTTTATCACCAGCACTAGCTAGTCGGTTATGCCATTATCAGGACCGGATGACAGATTAAAACCCGAATCCATATCTTCACCTTCCTCTATTAAGAAAAGAGCTTTGGTCTCTCCCTGCAATTTCAACCCTGCACACCTGCATGAAACAGTTCTATTGTCAGAAGCGGCGTTTTGAATAAACCAATCTGAATCTGTTAAGAATCAAGATGTTGGAACTCGTAAGGCACTAAGATTGCTAGTACATGTATTGATAAATTCCAATAAGTTTTTCAGAAAACCAAAGGAAGGCCAAAGTTGAACCTCTTGAGAGGGCGCAGAAGGGAGATAAGACAGAAAAAATAAATCAAGTTGGCCAGAATGGAAGCCATGGAATTGAATCAATTGGGAGAGAAATGAAATAGATACCGGCAACTTCTCCATTACACAGCTTAAAAACAAGGGAAACACCAAACACTGATGTTCTTCCCTTCTATGATAGTAGTAGAGATGTTTCAAGGGAATTCCCTTACTGCACAAATAAGCTGAGACCTTGTAGCCAGAAGAGACCACGAACTAATCATAATGCCACTTGGTTGCAACAAATTCATGAATCAGAAAACAAGAAAACCCACCAGAATCTCTGTTTTCTGTCAGTTCTGAATTTTCCAAACGTTTAACAGAATTATCTTCAGCATATTCAAAAATTGAACACATTTCAACACCGCGGGTAATTCAGAAGCCCTTCCATAGATCGGCAGATAAATTATGTTGTATATGTACATTGCGTATTAGACAATCGTCGCGAACTTTTGTTCCTAGGCAATTTCCCAAAAGTAGCCATCAAAGGGTATAAAAACAAGTTTCTAGGAACCACATAATAAATTACAAGAATTAGAGGGGAAACAAAACCCATCTAGCACAAGCAAGTGCAATGAAGGTAAGGGCACTAGTAGACATTTACCTTGACGTGACATTCAATATGGCGAGATTATCTCCCACCACTGCGCTATTGAGTGAGATGAAGCTTGGAGTATAAGCAATTGCTTGATATTTAGATTTAACCCCACGAATCTTCAGAAACTTGAGAGACCTGAACTGCTCTTTGGCCTTAAAATAAACCACAGCATTGGTCCAACGATGAAAAAAAAGGAAATATCCGCTCCTTAAGTAACTTATTGGTTCATACACGCCATGAAGCCACCTCGACCCTTCAGTTGAGGTATCAATACAGAACACTTTCGTCCAAGATTCTTGCACACCATATTTTTTCATCACCCATATATTAAATTCAAAATCAACAGAATCATTATGACATATGCAAAGCCTGTCTCTCAATACCCCCAACGACATGTCCTTCATAGTCTCCCAGTCAATTATGCCACATGTGAGTGGAGGTGGTGGAACTGGTCGGAATATCTCCTCGTCAAAATTGAAAGAAGCTATGTAGTCAGAGATATCGTGGTCCATAAGAAGCCAGTGAAGAGCACCATTAAGATATGAGGGGAAGTCGAGCTTATAGTCATAAAATGACAAAGGTGCAACTCCAATCATTTTCCATGACTCCGTTCCCAATGTATGTATCTCAGCCACCCTTGAACTTAAAAATTCCTTTCCTGTAATGGGATCACGAACCCGTTCATGAACTCGTTCTTGAAGATCAAACATCCTAATCACCTTATACTGATTTGTCTTTGGACTGAATCCCAAACCACAATCACTAAAACTTTTACAAAACTTCAAATCGGCTGGTGTAGGAACCGGGAGGTTTATAAACTCGCCAGTGATTGGATTACACACAACCACGGGATCATTTTTTGATGGCTCAGACAAACAAAGAAACCCATTGCAAGAATTCACCAAATTGAGCTTGTGCTCTTTGGGCTTCAACTTGATGCACCTCTTTCGTTTAACCCCACCTTTAGAGTTACTACTCACATTCGCGTCACCTTCACTGTTCATAGCCAGTTCTGCATTGCGAAGTGGAATCTTTAGCTTGGTTTCAAGCTTCATGTGAAAATGGTGCTTGGACGAAGAGTATCCATAACAATCACAGCAGTCAGGTTGTTCAAAACCAGAGCTGTGTTCAGGTGGCTCAACTAAGTAAAGGTTTCGGGATATGTGGGTACGGGACAAAGGTCGGACAAGAGGAAAAGCCTCTGACTTCAAAAAGTGGAGTTTTGCAAAATGAGGGTCAGATATTATATTTCGCCAAGTCTTACAAACACATCTGCATACTAGTAGTCTCTTTGTAGGGAGTCTCAACAAAATGCTCAAGGAGATAAGCATCGGGAGGTCCACTATGGAAGGACCCAATTTCTGTTCTTTCTGTTTTTCGAATTCATCCATTTCTTTGTCAACTTTATGGGTGTTGAAACCCCTCGGTTTTCTTCCGCTTTTCATAGATTTTCTGCAAATGAACAAAACGTGGTTGGATCTAATGCAGTTTATACAAGACCAAACATTAAAGGCAATGACTTATTAGCAGTTTCAATAAAACTGAAAATTTTGAAACTAGAAAAATTGTATTTAGAGAATAACGGGAAACAAAGTAACGATAAACCTAAGTTAAAAAACAAGAAAAGTAACAACCGAGAAAGTAAAAAGAAACTTTTTAACTTTTTTTTTTTTTGTGTGTTTAACAGCCCCTTTAGATTGTGAGCAAGGATATGAAAAGAAAGGGGAGTTTTATCTTGCCATTTAGGTGAAATTGGGTGAGAATGGCTAAGGAGCCAATCAAAACACTGTCGTTTTTGTACTTTTCTCTCTATTTCTCAGCAAAGTACCCAATATGATTTGGCGAGAAACTCCAATTCATTCATTCTTTTCTTATCAAATCTCTCAATCCAACTCAGATGTTTTTTTGCACAACCCATAGAAGGAGTTTAAGATGAGTCTAATCCCTATCTAAACAGGTTTTACTGAAGTTATCTACGCAATTTGTTGGGGTGCAAACAACCTTCAGCAGTGGTCTATCCTAGGAGAGTAGGGGGCAGAGCCTCCATGGGACAACGTCCCGCAGTCCGGTGTGCTCCTAAGGTCGCACTCCAGACTACAGCAAAAACGATATTTTTGGACCTTAGGGTGTAATTTCGGCCATAGGACCTAACCTATTTATTTAGTAGTTTGTTAAATTTTAGGGTTATCAGTTTTTAGAGAAAAACAGAGAGAGGCGAGAGAAAACGCAGATCTCAGAGAGATTGCGAGAAAACTTGTACTCTTATTTTCAATTTCATAGTGGACGGTGTGGCCCCGTGGTTTTTCCTCACATTGAGGTTTTCCACGTATATCTTGTGTCTCGTTTTTTTTGTTTTTTTGTTTTTTTTCCCATTACGCACATTTGTTTGTTTGTGTTTCGATTTCCTAACACAATTCACATATCTACAAGAAGTGGGTATTACAAGTTCAGCCTAACACTAACCGAATGAACTCTCGTACACCATCCAACAAAAGGAAAACAAAGAATTCAGCAAGACAATATAAACTGAAAAATGAGAAACAAAATGCCATTTTCAGAAGATAAATTGAAAAAGAAATAAACAATAGTAAACGGGCATTACAACAGAAAAGAAAATTGACAAATCAGGGATCTTAATTCTCTGAGTGTAACAAATAATGTAAAAGAGAGAGTGAGAGTTACCAGAATCCAATATTACCAAACTTTACACGAACAACGAGTCTCAACAGAGAATTAGGGCCCAATTGAGAGAGAGAGAGAGCGAGCATGACGAGGGATGGCGGGAAATCGGTGAAAAAACCTTTGGCGGGTAAAACACTCTCCGATCTCTGCTCCCATGAACTTTCTGTCTAATCACTTCTTCTTCTTTTTTTTCCAAAATTTTTATTTTTCCGTAACGACACACAATTGAAAAAGCGTATTGAAACATGTGAAAAGTGTATAAGTATACATGAAAATATATTGAAAAGTATAAAATTTATATTAAAGTGTGTTTTTTTGTTTGTTTGTGTATTTATTGTGTGCTCATTGGACACACGTTAGCAAGACTCATCCAAAAATAATCACTAAAGATATAAAGTCAAAAAATACTATCTAAAAATATCAAAAAGTTCACTAAAGATAAAAATAATCTAATTTTTTGTAGATTATTTCTATCTTTATTTACAAAAGAATTTTACATTAGTTAATAATTTTTTACTCGTTAGATTCTCTTGTCTTGTCGAGATAAACCAATAATTAACAAAAATTGACGCAAAACTAACAAATGCAAATTTTTTTTATTAAAGATGTGGTTTATTTTTGCCGAAGCACCCCTTGGCTTTTCCTTGTTTTTTGTAAATCATTTCTATTGACTAATAGTATCAAGAAAAAGTATAAAAATGTGAGCTGAAGTTGAAAAAAATTCAAATAAAGTGACACTTTAGAGGGGAAAAAAAAAGACATTTGTTTGGTGGTGTTACAAAAATTTGAGTAGTTTGAGATAGTTATGGAAAAGGTTTCACGCTTGTACACAAGCTCACGCACACGATCGTGTAACAAATATCCTAGTCAGCGGGAAGCAAACGGAACTGGGCATGTGTTGTGCACTGGGTGCACAGCACGCGTGCTGCGCGGCTGGTTTGGGGCCCATTTCGAGTCCCGTTGTTTGATCCAAATCGTTCATTTTGTTTGTCTCGTTGAGTATGTCGCTCATGCAAAAAGTCAAGTTCATCGGATATTGATAACTACTTGATCGGTGACCATTTTTCTTGAAAACGAAAAACTGAAGTAACTGTTGTAGGTGATTTTTTTCTACAAAACTAAAAGCTAAATGGTCACCGATCAATTGGTTACCAATATCCGATTAACCTGAATTTTGGCATAAACAACATACTCAACGAGACGAATAAAATGAACAATTTGAATCAAACAACGGGGCCCGGGGTGGGCCCAATACCAGCCGTGCAGCATGCGTGCTCTGCACCCAGTGCGCTATATATCCTCATGTATGCTTTGTCAAAGAGTTGAGCATCATTATCACACTTAACAAATTGCTTGAAAGTTAAATTTGATGAGTGAAATGTAATAAAACCCTCTAAAATCAGACTTAACAAATCTTTTACAAATTTGTTAAATTTGTAGCTTTGCTACAGTAACACCCCATCTTTGTTAAGTTACTGTTTACTAACCTCTCTAAGTTTGGATAGAAAGTCTGATTTTGGGAATTTTGGATAAGTGACTTGCTAAATTTGTAAAAGGTGTTTTTGAAGTTAAATTTGTTAAAAAATTTGGTGCTCCTGATAAGGATGCCCTAAGTAGACCAACAAATGCTTTCTCAAAAGCGTTGTTATCTCAAAGTCGTGATTGGTTTAACTACGAATAGTTCGTAAAAAATAGAGCTTTTTTAAATCATTAAATTAAATGAAAATTGGCTACGATCGCGTTCCGGCTAGTCTCTTTCCGCGGCGTTGAGTCCATTAAAAGCCTAAAATTTATTGGTTAGTGCCCTTATCTGATTTCTTACTCATCTTTCTATTTCTCTCTCAAATTATTCAAGGGTGTGTTTGGAACTTGCGCAAAATAAGCAAAAATTTAAAATTTTCCATCCCTTTGTTTGGTTCTTAAACATTCAATTCAACTTTAATCTCAATTTCTCCTTAATTTTCCCTCTAATTTACTCCTTAATTATTTTTCCTTATTTTCCTCCTTTTCCCTAAATTTCAAAAAGAGTCCAAAGATGATGTTGAAAATAATGTAGCAGTAGCAGCAAGGCCAGCTCAAGGCAATTGGGTCCTGAAGTCGCAATCTAGAATATAAGTTGTTACATATATTAATATTTATTAAAAATTTACTTTTCTAGCTTTTTAAAATGCAAAATTAGTAGTTATATCATTATAGTCAAGTTTTGCTACCAAGATTATCTGAATTTGTGTTGGCAAATGATGAACCTTTTATGCATTTTTCACATTCCTCAACTCATCTTCAGATTCTTATAGTGTTATGCTACGGGTCAATTAAATCAAAACACGTACACACAGTCAACCAATCACAGAGAGATCGAAAGAGAGAGAATGCACAAGAAATTTATGTGGTTCTTCAAATCGGGTGCAAGCACGGGGAGGCAACAGATTTTACTATCTCAGAGTTTATTACAAAGCTCACAATCTCACCCTCTCAAGCTCTGAAATCTGAATCTCTCTATTTATTGTTACTAACTTACTATTACTAAATAGACATAAGCCCCAATTAAAGGATACAACTACTATCCATAACAAAGATTCAGCAAGCACAAGATTGCAAGCAGCAGTTCAAACAGAAAACATAACCAAGAAAAATGCCGACGAAAAAACAGAACTCGGCATTGGTTGATGCCAAAATTATTAGGGTTCACTTCTTCAATTGGATTGAGCCTCCTCCTCTTGCAAGCAAAGTTTGCAAGAAATCCTTGAAACTCCCTTTAGCAATTTGTTCAATCTTTTGGTTTAGAGCAACTCCATTTTGCTTATGATATGCTTCTGTAATCACTCTCATATCAACATCTGCTCTGGTTACTATGACTCTAGTTAACCCTTCTTTTGTGTTCTCGTCTGCACCTGGATTCATTGCTGCATCCAAAACCTGAAACGAAACGATAGAAGCATGTTTGAAGTAAAAAATTGTCTCAGTAGTAAATGAGATGGGATGATTAAGGATTTTTCATCGGTGCATTGGCTCACCTTGACGAAGTAAGTATGAGGAACCGATAGGCATTGCACTGTGTGTTTTAAGCTTGATGGAGCAACAACATCCTGAATAAACAAGAAAAGATCCACGTGAAAAGGTTCTGGATTCAACACCCGTGCCAGAGAAAAGTATTCTATCACCATTAGTACTTCTACTTTGATCGCAGGACTTTGTTGTGCCTTAGGGATGGCAAGGCATGTCGACTGATCTCGGCCGTCCAAAACACTTTGGACGGCTCAGATTTGATAGGAGTTGAAATACCCAAAATACCCTTCGGCACCTTTCAAATCTGGGTCGTCCAAAACCCATTTGGATGGCTGAGATCAGGTTGGCAGGGCCAGCCATCCCTAAGGGACGGCAAAGTCCCCGAGTTATGGCCAATAATATGGTGTTGACTTAATATTTGGATCTAGGGTTTTTGTAAAAGCAGTTTGCAGATATGGTACTAATTTTCATGTGATTTGGTACCTCATCAAGGGTCTTGCCAGAGATGTCCTTGCAGTGTTTGAAGACTGACTTAAGGTGGAGTTTGCTTCTTGTTGACAGTATCCTCACCACCTCTTCATCTTCCATTGGATTCTTCTTCTGAGCATTTTTAATGGCAGAACTGAGTGTCTTGGCCTCCGATTTTGCAGTGTCCTCGTGAACCCTCGGACCTTCGTAGCGATAGGAACTTACCAGTGCTACCAATAGCTGTAATCAATACAGTACACGGAATTGAGCCAAAATTAGGATTTTGTGATCTCTGTTCTATCGATTTCAAAGAAAACGAAAACGTAAAAAAACAAATTTTGTTATATTATGCGACCGGGAATGCATTGTTCCATTTGGATAACTGGAGAAACATTGGTAAGGATCAAGAATCTTTCGGCACATAGTCGATTGGTTAGTGGAAATTTTTTCCAGCTCGAGGTTTGTTTTCGAATACCAACTTGATACGTCTAGTCTCGGTTAATTTATCATTGGATTGTTGACTGAGGTTCAAACCTCACTGACTACAACTAACAGTATTGACTACTGACTTTCACCGAACACATAAACAAACCCCATATGCTAACGAGTTTTTGATTTTGCTGCCTTAAAATTGGTGTTGAATCTTCCTTTGAATAGGAAAACTTTTTTACAAAATAGAGAGAAATGACATGAATATTGCTGATGCTACTAATGTCAACTCACCTTCCGTTCAGCACCCTCAGCGTTATATGCAATGTCTTCCTCAACGGAGCGATCAAAGAGGGAATGGTAAGCTCTTCTTGCTCCCAAAAGCTCTTCCGACGATCGAGTGCAGGCTATTTCTATCACCACGTTGTATGATTTCGGTCCGTCGATCACAGCATCTCTCATCAAACGTGCATCTCTTTCCCACGGGTGCATTGTCCATAGCACCACAGCACTCTGGTTAACATAACACAAAAAATAAGTTACGGGTATCTTATGCAGTGCGAAATTTGCCGTTTCGAAACTATATATTTGATGTTCTCTTTGGTTTAACGTGTGCGTATTCTGACTCAGACATCTAGGTAAAAGAATAAAAAAACTGTGAATGAAATGAGTTCTAAATAAGGAGAAGTGGAGTAAATTTTTGTGCAAATACCTTGAGCCTTAGAAATTCGTGTTTGAGTTGTTCCACGTGTCGGTCAATCCACCTCTCAAAAAGACGTTCATCTTGTAAGAAGAATTGGGTTCCCTTCCTGAAGGATTTCCTCTGTTCAGGATGCCATTTTCCCAATATTGATACCATTGACTTCTCATCCACTCCGAAACCTTGACCAAAAAAAAAAATAGAGTACTAATAATTTTCTGCCATTTTTTTCATAAAAAAAAAAAAAGCGTAACTGTAAATAATTTGCTCACATTGGAACATTAAGTTATGGAAACTGTTAGTGGAACAAATAAAAAATTATATTTTCATCCATAAAACATCATAAAAAATATCCCATAATTCCAAATGAACCTAATAGTGTATATGACATGAAAACAAGTGGAGTGAATCAGAAGGATGCCATATTTTTTGACGAAAATGTCATTTTCGAAAAGTGGAAAGGTAAATCAATTAGTGAATTTTGAATGAGACGAAGTTGTTAAGTCACATGATCACGGCCGGTTATTAATTCCGGGAAACTTTGCTATAGTATGATTTGGAATGAATTAAGGAATGTTAGGGGGTGGGATGAAAGAATCAGAACCTGAGAAAGCATTGGTGAGGACTTCCATCTCATCAGAAGCTGCAGGTAACGCATTTGCATTTTCATTTGAGTTTGAGTTTGAGTTTGTGTGTGTGTTTGAGAGAGCCATATTCTGATCTATTATGTGTGAGAGAATTGAGGAAACTGAAGATTGAGGAGGAGAAGACCCCACTCCATGCATGGTCTACTTATATGGGTCTCAAGGGTATTTCTGTCATTTAGATTCCTGGCTTTCTTTTTCTTTTTTTTGTTGGAAATTCTCAATCCTTAGGGATAGAGATAATGTAATACTCCAATAAATGAACATGCTTAAATGTTACTACAAATCAATGAACCTTGCGAAATATGTTAGTGATATTATGATGATAATGGTACAATGAATGTCCATTTTGTAACCTACCCCTCGAGAAAATTTTGGGTGCTGAGCGGGTAGGGGCACACGTGGTATCGATCTCCAATCTCGGCCGTCCAAAAGTGAAAAGTGTCTTGCACGATCCAGGTTTTAGAGAGAGAGAGAGAGATCTAGGCCGTCCTAAACACTTTTGGACGGCCGAGATGCGCAACAAGTACCGCCATGTGGTACCTATCAGGCACCCAAGTTTTTCTCCTCCCCCTCATTTCTTTTCTTTTCTTTACTTTTTTTTTTTTTTTTTTTTTGCATGCGATTTTATGGTTCGAAAAATACAAAATTAGGATTAAAAGTTTTTAAAAAATCCTAAAATAATAGAATAATCGAAAAGACTAAAATAGATAGATCGACCAAGTAAAAGTATTTGACTTAAAAAAAAAAAGAGCTCAAAAATTACTAGTTAATTTAGTCCATATCTAGACTAACGAAGTATAACAGTCTTGATTTGGAATTAGAGGGGCCTTTGTCATTTCTCATCTTTTACTTTTCCTTTTACATAAGCTAATTTTATTTATTTAGTTTTAGTAAACTGGAACCGATTTAATCACAATCATGGTCGGATGATCTCACCAAAAGTCGAAACTGCATTCCACAGCTATTTCGCACAAACGTTTACTTCCCGAGAGGGTGGCATGAAGAATTATTCTTGTAGTGAGAGTTGAAGTGCTGAACTAGAGACTGGATTTGTTTGTTCTCGATTTTACAAGTCTTTTCCTTAAAAAACCGGTTCTTAATACCGTTCCTCAAAAACCGATTCTCAAAAGCTGGTTCTCAAAACCTTTAAATGAACGTAAAATGACGTTTATTTTTCCCTTCTTTTTCCATTGTTTCACACACACCACCGACCAGTTAGAATGTTAGATAGCTCATGTGATCTTTATATGGATCATCAAACTCGATCATGACTGGTAGCTTTCCATTTCCTGATATGAGCTTTCAGCCCATTAATGGAATAGGACGTGTACTTGGTGGAGTTGGGACGGCCCAACAAATATGTTAGGTAAAGGGTACCCTACGTGTACCGTAGCATTGAATGTAGGCCCACGTATGAAACCAGATTTTTGTTCGAAATAGGTTCTTTTCTTTTTCCAAGGGCCACGTGAATTGCGTGGCTTGCAGATGATGATAAAGTTATGTTCCCAAATATAAGTACAGGACGGAAAAGGGGAAAAATTATTTCACGGGTGGTTTCCCATTTTTAGCCATATTTTTAGTGACTTTTAGGCCCTGTTTGATACTTAGGGTCGGAGGATAGGATAGGATTAAGAATCCTGTAAGTCCTGTAAAACCTTATTTGGTTTTGCAAAAAATGAAAGAATTGTTAATACCATGAGATTGTGAATCCCACAAAATCATGAGATTATTATACCCATCCCAATGGGAGGTTGGGTATTGGCAATCCTATCCCATGGGATTACCCATCTCTCTGTCTCTCTCTCTCGTGGGTGTTGTTTTATTGAGAGGCTACAGCTGTCTCGGTAAAGCTCCTCCAACGAGGCCATTTTGGCGACAAAAACCTCCCACAACAAGACCCCTGCAGCCTCACCTAGTTAGGTCCTCGTCGTTTTCTTTTTCGCTATAGTACCTCGCCAGGTTGTCGAGGTACGGAAGCCTCGCCTCTAGGGTTGTCGAGGTACGGAAGCCTCACCTCTTCCTCCGGCGAGAATCTCCTCGTCGCCTCCTCCTCCGGCAAGAGAATCTCTCTCTCTCTCTCTCTCTCTCTCTCAAATCGTTTTGAGAATAGATTCAAGTAGCTCTTGTCAAGACAATTGTATCCACGCAACACACGTCGCCAATGGAGTTTCCCGGAGCTCTCACGCGTTGTTCAAAGGCAGCATGTGTCAGCGAGTGAGATTGACTCTCACACGTAGCTCTCACGAGCCCATTCTTCCTGAACACTGTTTTCATTTTTTTTTTTTTTTTTTAAGTTTGTTAAGGTCATTGGATGGTGGACATGCTTGGAGCTAGCCAAGGCACCTTTTTCTTGCCGAAATGGCTAGAAAGTAGTTTAGGCTGATGGAAATGCTCTTAGCACTTTTGTTTTTCAAAAAAGTGCTAAAAGTCAATTGTGCGTTGCGAGGGGAGTGACATTTTTCAAAATCCGTAAAATGGAGACTTTTAGTACTTTTAAGACTTTTAGCAAATGGAAAACGGGGCCTCAATGCCCCGGACATATTGTTACCTCGTGCCTCTTCTCGTCAAATGACAAAATTTGTAGTGTCCGCACATATAAGATACTAGAAAAGAGGGTTGAGACACCGAATGACAAGAAGCATGGAATAATCTTTCCGGGAAAGTCTCATTAATTATACAGCTGCCCTATCTTATGGATGTTGGTTGATTCTCGAGGCATAAGGTCAAAAATTTCAGCCATGTCTTAGGCCCCGTTCTTACTAAATTTTATGTTTAGCTTTTTTTTGTAATCTTTAAAATTAATCATACATCTCGATAAGAGGAAACAAAAAAAAAAGTAAAAAAAATTAAATCAAAATTGAAAAAAATTCATATCATGTGTCCAAAAATACCAGTTGTTTGGTCAACACACCCACAAATTCGGGTGTAATGCCCAGGGATATGAGGGAGAAATATTTAACTAATTGTACAGAGACCCATAATGTTTTTTATGATTGTGTTTCCTTTAGGTTTCATTGTACTTTGTTTTGCTAAAATACGTTATTTTTAAAAGTTTTAATTTTGTAGATACTTTTTTTTTAGAATGAAGGGATCAATAGCGGAATTAGGAATTCCACAAGAATACCTTTCAAGTATAACTTTGAAAAAAATCACAGTTCAATATATCGAGAAGATAAAATGTTTAAAAATTCTTCATTAAGTAAAAAAGTTAAAACTTAAAACATTATAAAACATTTCATACATAAGCACACAAAATTAAAGATTTGATCAAACCTTTTAATTTTTTGATTGGCCCTATAAAAAATTAGCTCGATTGGATAATTATAGGTGCAGGGAACTTGATCGAATTTTTCAATTATCATTCTGAATTTAGGACCCTAAGTATTGAATGAATTTTAAAGAAAAATTTAATAATTGTGTGCCCGGTATTCTCGTGCTATGAAACGTAGATATTGTAGGCTTATTGAGAAAAGTGTTAATTAGAAAAGTTATTTGGATCAGAGATATCGATAGGTATCGATTTGTTCATACTTTAAAAATAATCTTTGTGTTTTGATACCTATCGATGTCGGATCAAGATAATTTTTAAACAAATATTCTTCTTAACAATGCCTACAATATCTACTGTTTAAATCACTAAGATACCAGACACACAATGATCGTGCTTTTCTTCAAAATTTATTTAGTACTTGCGGTCCTAAGTTCTGAAGGAAAAATTGAAATGTTCGATTAAGTACCTATAATTATCCGATTGAGCTAATTTCTTACAACACCAATCGAACTTATTTTAAGGTTATTGAACGGCCGGATTTTTTACAAAACCAAAAAAAAAAAAAAAAATTCTAAAATTTCAGGAGGTCACGTGACCCCTGTGCGCGCTGTGCCTATGGTGCCACTGGATGGGATTATTTTGTTTTTGTGTGACAAATATAGTTGTTGTCTTTTAACCCTAACGTTTGTCGCGTGTGGATATATGCAGTGGCTAATGTTCACTTGTCCCCTTTCTCTCCCACATCCCCATCCCCATCCTAAACCCACTACCAACAGGCCTGAAGCTCGCTTGGGCAATAAAGGACCGCGCACGCGGATTCATTTTCGTAGAATTCAAGGTGTTCAGATTAGTTTACATGTATCTTGAATCCTTGATTGATAACTTTTGCAGGATCAATCTCAATGCCATTAGCCGGTCCAATCAAAATGGTCGTAAAGCCTCATATATATATCGTCTCTAAAACAGTTAATACCACCAAAGTACCGAAACCTAGAATGAGAGAAACAGCGATCGCTACGCGAACTACTACATATTACAGCATCTTCAATGATTATAACCTAGTGTACGATTAACCAAAGATAGAACCAGAGGGGGGCCAGTAGGAGCGGTCGCCCCTGTAAAGTATTTTGGAAAAAAAACAATTTCCTATGAATTATATAGGCTTGCCCCTACAAAGTATTTTGGGGAAAAAAATTCGCCCCTACATAGTAAAATTTCTAACTCCGTCCCTGAGTTTAACATGATACATTGTCGAACTATTGAAGTTTCGCAATTGCAAAAACTTAAATGGTAAGGACCATATTATCTATTGGCAAGGTTCTAAAACTTGCTAGGCACTCCCACGGCGTGGCCGGATACCTTCTAGCTTCCAGGCCAAGTGCTCATCGCCTAGTCAGACTAGTCGGGTGAGGGGCCTTCTAACGTCTAGGAGGCGAGTACTCAACCGCTCAAACCTCCTTTTCGAACACTGTCTGTTGATGACACAATGTGCAAATCATGGCTTGCGTTATTCCGCTTCAATGATCTATATGTTGACACATTTTAATGTCCTTAATTATGAACATAGTACTCTTCCCTCTCCTTTGAGTAGAAAGAAGGTAAAAGTTAATTGGGACACACGTTAGGTCATACGTAACTAACAAGGTTGAATATCTACAAATGAATGCATTAAATGCTATTCGAAAATAATTTTGTGTTGTGTGAAGGCATAAGTTGGATGTATTCACACAAGTACTAGCTTATCAGCACTTATATGATTTTTATTTTTTATTTTTATAACTCAAGCGTCCGGGTCAGTTTACGAGCGCCACTTTGACTAATCTTGGCGGTCCAATCTCACCGCCCACTAGTCGGAAGTCCAATTTAAGTCGGTGCAAACCTCCGTATAGACTAGGTCCAAAGGTATTAATAGCACATCAAAAATTTCGAACATAAGACCTTAAGAAGAAGCAAACTCTTAAATTATAGGCTTTGACCACCAGACTAATCCCTTGGGTTAGCAATTATATGAATATTATTAGTAGCAACAGTAATAAAATAGCATTAGATTTTTTATTACTCTCTTTTGCTTCTCTGATTAAAGTTTCCGAATACAAAACGTCTCTTTCAAACTATAGCATCTTAACTTAAACAAATTACTCAAGACTCGCTCCTGAAACCCTAGGAGCCGCTCTCTCTATCTCAAGTCTTCACAACCCACCATTGCAGCCCCTCCTTCCCCTCCCCCTCCATGGGTTGCACACCCTTTGGGCGGCGGGAGGGGAGGGACTAATCCCCTTTCTAGATCTGATTTCCCTTTCCCCTTATGGTGATTCTGCACCATATCTGCCTTCCGTTCGCCAATTGTTAGAACTTGGCGTTCCGCAGCCTTGTTGGGCGTTACGATTCGTCTGCTCCTTCCGGCGGCTTCTTAGGCCTCCGGTAGAGGCGCGTGACCGGTTAGAGGTTTGGTTAGAGATGGGCTGCTCAGCGACGAAGGGGAGTGTATCTTTTTTCTCGTTTCTTTTGTGTTTTGTCCGGCTTTAGGCCGGTTATGTCCGGCTTTAGGCCGGTTTTTGTCCGGACTTTGTCCGGTGTGTTCCGTTGGTTTGGTCATACGCTTTCTCGTTGTATTTTTGTGACCATGTTGTCGTTAGAGTGTCCGATCTGTGGACTCCCAATCTTTCCCCATGGGAATCTTTGATGAATACTACTCCATCTCTCAACTTTTGACCAAAAAAAAAACACTATAGCATCTTAAGACAGGCAGAATGTTATGTTAATAATTATAAGTTAGATTTAGCATCATTGATGCATCAGTTCGAACGCATAGCCTCATCATTCTTGAAACCTAATTATAATGGCTTAGACCATTTGGGTTAATTAAGTCCAATACTTGGATGCGATTTTGTGCAAATTCAAGACACGTTACTACAACGAGTAATTATTCCATGGTTTTTGGGCACCGCCACATGGTGCCTCAACACCTTTATCCACAATATATTTGTGTGGGGCCCAGGACAATATGTGGTGGATAAAGGTGTTAGGAAACCACACAGCGGTGTCTAAAAAGCATAGAAAAATTGGTCTACTACACCTACATTTTAAGGGAAAATTACGCAATACCCTCGAGTTTTCACCTCAATATCTAACAGACGCATAAAAACTTTGTTAAATTTCAATTAGACACCTAAATTATTGAGGCGTTATTCAATTCGGTTCCTGCCGTCTAAATCCGTCAAATTGGTAATGGATTTTGCTAACGGACTAAGGGCCCCTATATGCATATGAGTCATATGACATATGTAGCAATGCATCTATAACAACTCCAGGAGCATGCACATAAGATGCTGAGAGCTCAAACGAGAAGTGCTGCAGGACTAGGGCCAATGCAAAGTTCAGGCCCGACCAAAATCGGGTTCCCCAGCTGATCGAAGGCGATAAACGCGAGTTGAACCTTCGTTGCAGCCATGGATCCGTTGAAAAACCTCTAGCTCCGGGTAGAATGTGTCTGCATCGGGGCCGAAAATGGCTTTGTCTCAGTAGAGCACGATCCTTTGCAACATAATGAATTGATGATAACGCCAGTCGGAATGGTTTGGTCACCTAATTTCTCCTCTTTGGCGGTGATTTTACTAAGATGTGGAGCTGGTGGGAATAACGTTAGAACTCCATGCAGAATTGCAGTCACGGTCGAGGAAACATTAGTGAAAATTAAATTTTATCAAAGGTTTGGAGTCTTGAGAATGTTTTGGACATGAACTTTCAGAAGCAGGGACAGATCAAGATAAAATGTTACACAGAAAAATAAACTTTTCAAATACTGATAACATTGATACATGTGTAATTTTAGGTACACGTTATACTAAGAAAATTAACAAAAAGGGTTAACCCGAACAAGTTTTAAACATGCCGAGTTAGTGTCAAGAAATGTGACACGATTAAATAAACAATCGTTTTGACATGAACGGGCATGTTACCGTTCATATTGAAGATGACGCAACACTGACGCGGATAAACTGGAGAAGCCATATGCTCCTAGATGAGACAAGCATCATGTTCAGGGGCGGAGCCAGGATTTTAGGTTAGCAGAGTAAAAAATTAGATCTATATGCAAGTAATTTTTTCTATTTGCTCATGCAAAGAAATAACTAAATTAAGGAGTTAACAATAACATAGATATACAGTGATAAATGTAATTTTGCTTTGTAATTGGTCACAATGATTTATTATATTTCGAAAATAATGTAAGATAGCTCATTTGCAATACTATCAACTCTTGAAAAGAAGAAAAAAACTTGAGAATTCTATGCATTTTAAGAAAGTTGAGGCAATTTATGAAATGTTTGCAAGGTGAAAATTGCAAAATTTAGCTCTAAATTATTAAAAATCCTTGTAAGACATTAAAGCAAGAGGGTTCAAGTGACCCCTCTTGTCCTCAATCCCTCCGCTCATGGCCACGTTGCCACTTAAATTTATGGTAGGTGTATTTTATTATTTTATTTTTATTTTTTTTAATTGACTTCAATTATATTGTTGGGCTTAAAGAATGAAAGCAATTAATTCTTCCAGAGCTTCGAATTCTTTGACCTTTTTTTATAACCTTCATACTTAGGGTTCACATCCAAAACACCACACGTGGCTACCAACAATGGGATACCGACAGTCACTACAAGAAATCTGAGATACCCCAGCGCTTTTCCTACCAGCGCCTCCAAGAAACGCTGGAATTGAAGGTATATAGCAACACCTTGGAAAATCGTTTCTAGAAACGGGTCATTACCATAATACCCGCTGGCAGATTCTTCAATTTCTCAGCGGCCCACTTTAAGGCACTGGCCTAGACCTCAATTTCCCAGCGGTCCAATAAGGCATTGGCACAACCCCAATAAATTATACCCGTGAAACAATTGGCGGTTCCGATTACCCAAAATACTTAATTTTATTTGAAAAATGATGAAAAATAAAAAATGAATTTTTGAATAATAAAAATGAAAATGTTGATTTTTGAATTGATGGGTGAATATTGATTTTTTGTAATTACAAAATAAAACCTTAGCTTTTTGTTTCCCTCCAATTTGCATACAACATACATGTAATGCTATTTGTTTCCCGCCCAATTATATGTGTTTCCCTCCATTTCTTCCCCCCTTAAATCAGTATGTCACACAGAGAGAGAGAGAGAGAGAGAGAGAGAGAATTAAAAATATTGAATTTTGACTTGCCATAATGAAGAAAAATAAAAATAAATTTTTGAATAAGAATTAGAATTAAATAAATGGATTTGACATAATAACGGAAAAAAAATGAGGGAGAATAAAAATAAATTTATGAATAAATTTTAATTAAATAAATGGACTTCCCATAAATAAATAAATCAAAAAAACATTTTTATTAAATAAATTGAGCAAGTGTGTGGGCAAGTGAATAAGGTAATTATTAATCAGTTTTTGTTTTTTTTTTAAAAAAAAAACCCTTGTAACAGCATTTTTAGCTGCCTACACCAGCAGCTAAAAGCGTTGGTGAAATTGAGTCTACTCCAGCGTTTTTAAAGCACTAGTAAAACTTAGTCTACACCAGTGGTTGCAAAAGCGCTGGTAAAATATATGTCGCACCTACGCTTGCTAAAAAGCGCTAGTAAAGGGATACAGCAGCGCCTAGATGCCAACTGTTTTTTCAAGCGCGAGTATAGACCTCACAGGTCTATAACAGAGGTCTATAACAGTGCTTTTAGGCACCTTTACCAATGCTTTTGGCCGCTGGAGTATCTCAAATTTCTTGTAGTGAGTGTACCGATGAGGGAGGGGGGCATTCCAGCGTCTCATAATACAAATGATCTGAGTCATTCATCAACTTTAAAATAAATTATTAAATTGTCTTACCAAAAATCAGCCCAATTACATCATTTAATCTTTCAATTTTTTATTCAAAATGTAGGATCACACCATCAGTTTACAAATTTTTTTTCAATTACTTTATAAAAAAATCAACCCAATTGAAACTTGATTTTATCTTTCAATTTTTCCTGTTCCCAAAAGAGTACTTTACAATTTTTGTTTGTCATATTTGAGAAAAAGTTAAATTACCCAAGTACTAACTCAACCCGTCAACAAAAGCACTGAACATGTTCTATAAAAATTGAAATCACAATTTCGATCACTACACTTGAGTATAGTTAGACAATCGTTGGCCAACTACCTCAGTTGATGTACTTTTCAATTGTTGGGCACAAAGGTATGGAAATGGAACGGTAGGTATCGTTTGATAAGGCATTGCAAGATGATTTTAAGATCAAAAGCTAAGTTGAATTGAAGTGTAGCTATTTAAACTAACACCTTTTGATTCTCTGTGGTTAAAATTATCTCTACGATTTTTTTCTCTTAACCTCATGTACAGGTTTTGCTCATGCACACATCGACTAAATTGAAAGTCCTGAAACTAACAATCGGATAAATCTTAAGTGACTCAAAGAGATTTTTTTTATCATCGTAAAAGGCGAACCTGCGATTCTGTGATTTGGGAATAAATCCTTAGTTATTGTCCATCAGCAATTGTTATATGTTATATTGTTTATAGTAAAACCAAAATGTATGATTATCATCATCTCAACAAACCTCAAGGTCTCGAAGTTAACAATTGTTAAGCGGTGCAGACAATTTTCGGCAATAGTTCAATCGAGAAGTGTGGATGGGTGGGGCCCCCACAGTGTTGTTTTAAAGATAAAAATAAACAAAGAGAGGCAATTTCGGCCATTAGGCCTTACCTATTTGTCCGAAGATGTTTTAGTTCTTTTTCATTTATGCATGATGCAGTTGGACAGACAAGTCAATTATGATGCAGTTGGACATATAATTAACTAGGACTAGGCTTCATTATATTTTGGAGTCGAATTCGTTATTTACCCGGTTTCAAATGCGTCTAGAAGTAACCATTGATTTTCAGTCATTTTTATCCATTTCCATCTGTGGTATTTGCACCAATAGTGTGTTCTTTCGTTTTGCTGTTTTATTACGTATTAATAGTCCTAAGGCAAAGTAGTTTTCACTTAGGATTTAGGAGTTTGTCCCCACCTAAGGTCTCAGATTCAATTTCCCTTACCAACAAGTTCCTGGAACAGTTGGAAGTTATGCCCGATCATTACCACCAGGACTCTGGAATTAATTGAGCTGCGCGCAGACTGAACTAAAGATTTGGTTATTAAAAAAAAAAAAAACTTTCAATGACTATTTTTAAAAAAGGTAAAACCCGACTTGAAAGCTATTTCCTTACTTATGTCTGTCGTTATACTCGGACCAACATTACACAGTATTATCATCATCTTAACAAGTAGATATCACTGATAAAATTGATAGGAGTATTACTTTAACTACACTAGGAACAAATTTTGTGTATTTTGCACTGATGTCCGTTACACTGCCATAAAATTACACACCGACTACTAAATAAAGTCTTGTTTGTTTGAGAAAAATCTGAAAGAAAATAATGGCGTCCATCAGAATACCAGATGATGTTCCTCTTCCACCAGAAGACTGCAACACTCTCAAGAAGGCTTTCAAAGGTCTCTCTCTCTCTCTCTCTCTCTCTCTCTCTCTCTCCCCCTCCCTCCTTGACTCTCTTTCTCCAGTGATTTCATATGATTGAAAATGGAGGGTCTTAAAAGTTTCTTGAATTCTATGCAAAGTTCGTGTCTTTGTTAGTCTTCCATTGATATGAAAATTATTCAGGATATGGGTCATGAATGGATGTGTATATCTGTGTCTCTATACATGTATATACATGAAACCTTGTACTATACTTTCTTGATATTTGTATTTTGGGTTAATGGTTAGGTTGGGGAACGGACGAGAGGGCAATTATAAGGGTTTTGGGGTGTAGAAATTCCAGCCAAAGGAATAAAATCAGAGAAGCTTATCAGCAGCTTTACAATGAATCACTCATAGATCAACTCCACTCTGAACTATCTGGTGATTTCAGGGTACTTCTTTCTTGCTCTCTTTCTTTAAATCACCCATAATCATACATTAGACGTTATTTTGTTGTAATTGAATCTAAAATTGAGTTGATTGTAAGAAATCCACAATGACAATGTTAACAAGAAACTGAGGCCTTGTTTCACTAACTTGACTTTTTGGTTTTTTGGCTTTTTACGGCTTTTGAGGAAGATCATTGTCTTCACATACATCAAACAAAAAAAACCCCCAAAAGCAAAGTTAGTGGAGAAGGCCTGAATCTGAGAAAGTTAATTACAAGAAATCCACAATGACAATGCTAACAATTAGAAAATCAGTTAAGTATGTCTAATTCTGAGGGGCAGAGCCAGAAATCTCACAACGAGGTCAATAGCTATAAAGGTAGCTGATCTTTTATGTTATTGTTAATCAATATATTGATTGGTGTTGGTTAATAGTAAAAGCAAAATATTAACAGCTGATCATTCTTGGGGCTGTGGTTAACATCTAAAAAGTATTTCGATATTCGTGAAGGGGAGTGATTTTCACTTCCCCCAAATTTATATCCACACACCTTATTTGGTCTTTATGCATTTGAAGTTACAGCAATACCCTTTTATGTATATTAAAATGAACAAGTGAAGGGACAATGTTGTAATTTGACAAGAATAAAGACGAAGAAGGGAGTGTGGATATTAATTTGGGGAGTGTGAAAATCAATTACCTTCGTGAAATGTGCATATTAGTTTGTGAATGTGTATTTATAACCACAAAAATTTGTATTGGAATCGTAACTTCTTTGGCATTTTGCGAGTAATATCGATGCTTATTGGGTGGTTGTTAGCAAAATCATACTGTTAAAAGGACGACAAATTTGTAACTTCAGAGGGATTATTCTATGCTTGGGGGTAGTTTTATCGCTTTTTTGGGATCAAATTCACACAGAGGATTAAAAAGTAAATTGATCAGTGAGGTAAAATGGAAGTCAGTGGGTGAAGTGACCCACTTGACCAAATGTGGCTCTGCCTTTTCTTATTCTGATAAACATAATAAAAATTAAACTATGCGTCGCATGTTTCTAGCGTAACGTCATTCATAGTCCTCAGATCAGAAATGAGTAAGCTTTTTTTTTGGTTTCAAACGAAGTTTTGTCGATGTTTTACCAAATGTATATACCGCGTAACAGAAAGCCGTGATCTTGTGGACATATGACCCTCCTGAAAGGGACGCAAGGTTGGCGAATAAAGCTTTGAAATCAAGGAAGAAAGGCATCGCCCAACTTCAAGTAATAGTTGAAATAGCATGTGCAACATCCCCTCAACATCTGGTGGCTGTAAGGCAGGCATACCGTTCTCTCTTTGATTGCTCCCTTGAAGAAGACATCACATCCCATGTCCCCCTACCTGTTAGAAAGGTAAAGTTAACTATTTACTGGAGAGAAACACAGAAAGAAAATGGGACCATTTTCTTTCAACTATCTTTGCTTCTGAATTGATCAACTTTTATTCATGAGTGTTTCATCAATTGATGTAGTGAACGGTCTATGAAATCATTTGACATTCATAATTCGGAACTGTTGCATGTAACGTTGATGTTGACTGAAAGGCTGTGTTAAATTACAAAAGAGTATTTGAGGACTATCGTGTTGTCGTGGCACTTTGAAGTTTCTCTAACGTTGTTCGGTATTCAATAAAATGAAGTAGTCCCTCTAAAGAATTTTCAGTTACTAGAAGTGTTTCATTTGGTTCATTAGTTAAGTGGATAAGTGGTTGATTAAGAAAGTAGCAGGAAGTAACCTTAAAGAAAGTATTCCTGTGTAATTAATAATGGCAATTATGGTCTCATCTCATTGACTTCTCAATGTTGATCATCTTTCGAAAAAGGAGTTAGGTTGTTTCCTCGAATGAAGTTGAAAGAGTATGAATAGCGAGGGAAATAGTAGATTCCATTATCCTCTTAATCTCTCTCACAGCGATATATACAATATTTTCTTAGTAAAGAAAACCTATGGATGCTAAAATACCATAAATACTGCTATAACTATGGAAAAACCATATAGGCACGTCTCAAATTTCACAGAGATGTTAGCCTTTGACAATTTATGAAATGCTCCAACAACTTTAAAAACTTCTACCATGGAATTTACATCAAAATTGGTTTTCATTATGTGAAACTTTCCTTTAACTCATGATGTGGATTGTTGCTTAGGTTCTAGTGGGTTTGGTGAGTTCTTACAGATATGATGGAGAAGTGGTGGATTCAATCATAGCAAATTTAGAGGCGGCTAAATTGCATGAAGCGATTGAAACTAAGCATCTAGACCTGGATGATTTTTTGTGGATACTTAGTACTAGGAATGTTTTCCAGCTCAAGGCAACTTTTGAGGTCTACCAACAGAAGTATGGAAATTCCATGTACCAGGTTCAGTTTTCGATAAGAGCATATCAATTATCTATTTCTAATAGTTGTCTTTCATTTTCTGGTGCTTTCTAAATTTATTTAGTCTGAAATCTTGACAGGACATCAAGAGTAGTGGAAAGGGCATTTTAGAATCGATGTTGAGGGTCGTAATTTGGTGCATAGACGCCCCAGAAAAACACTTTGCTGAGGTACTCGGTTTTATCTAACTGCTTTACTTCTATAAGTACTATTTTGTATTTCTACGCAGTTTTGTCGCATTTTATCTTTCTTATCAATGTTCTCCTTTGATGAGATATCATCCATTTTGCATTGTAAATGTTTTTCTTGCTTTTGAGGGGGTAAAATTGAAGTATTTGCATTAAAAACTGACGAAGTATTTTGGAAGAAGGAAGATGATGTTGAACTTTTGGACCTCCTCTTTTAATTGAGCTTAATTGAAAATCATGCCATTCCACTTAAACATGCCTCGAGGACTCAGAACTCGTCACCTCGCATCAGGAGAAAATTTTGCACTTTTCCAGGCATAAGTTTCTTGGCCGATACATTTCATGGCCAAAATAGCTAGTTTGGCGGAAGTGTCAGATTTGAAGGACAACACGAGCTATGACCTCGTTTAAATTACTCAAAGGAGGGGAAGAAGTGGATGAAGAGGATGTGATTTCTTCCCTTCTGAAATTCAGTGAAACGAAAGGGAAGCGAAGTGCTTGTTATTGTCGTCGTTTTCTTAGTTCAAGTTATTCCCTTTTCAGAGTAATAAGGGTACATATTCATAGTGCAGGACTAATTAACTGGTGGTAGAAATTTTCCTTTCTTGAAAGTAATTTATCGAAACTAAGTTTGCTGTGTTTTGAAGAGTGTACTGTTTCGAAAATATGTTTAAACTTTCTACCTTTGCTGCTTGAAACATTATCAGGTTATTAGAGCTTCCATTGTCGGTCTCGGAACGGACGAAGATTCGCTAACACGAGCTATCGTAAGTCGAGCTGAAATCGACATGATGAAAATCAGAGGGGAGTATTTCAACATGAACAAAACTAGCCTGGACAATGCTGTGATTGGAGACACTTCAGGAGACTATAGGAAATTCTTGATGACCTTGCTTGGAGCAAAAATCTGATCTCTGTACTACATCTACTCTGTTTCATTAGGGGGAACTGTAACTTTTTATTTTTTAATTGACCTTGGAATAAAACCTTACCAGTGTGTCGCTCAGTACTCGTTTATTGTATCAGATGGTGTGCACTTTATTTTTGGCGAACAAATTTTTTGAAGCAAAGACGTCATGACCTAATCGGATGAGATGTGTTGTCCAATTTATATTGATTGCTGAATGGACGGACGGCCGTGATGGCTCACCACACCCTTGTTGTAGAGGGCCCCCGGGTCTGATTTATGTAGGTTAAAAGTTGTAATGATGCACGCTAAATGTGGCTTAAATTTTTTGGTAAGAACTAAATGACGTATTGTGGAGTTTAAAACGTTGTGTTTCCGATGCAACTTATGAAGCATCTAAACTTACTATTGTTTCGATTTGCATTATTTTTTGTTCAATTTGGTTTGGTGCCAAACTTGTTTCGATTCACTTTCTTTGGCAACGGTGAAAGCCCTACGAGAAATTGTTTTCAAAACTTACTATTGTTTCTTGACAAAAAGAAAAATCGTGATTTTTGCCCACATTTTTATCATTTGCATTATTTTTTGTTATTATTCCTGTAGGTGTACAGTAAACATGGTTGCCTACCTAAAATGAACTTTCATCTTTCTACGGGGTGTTTTGGCAAAATATTTTGTCTTTATTCAAAAAAAAAAAATCTTTGTTAATTTTGCGTCGATTTTTTTTTTGGGTGAATTATTAGTTTGTCTCAACGAGAAAAATTTACAGAGAAAAAAAATTATTAACTAGACTAAATTTTTTGTAAATAAGACAAATAATCTAGCAATCCACAGAAATTTAGATTATTTTTGTCTTTTGTGAACTTTTAAATTTTTTTAATAAATTTTTTTTTAACTTTTAGAATTCTCTCTCCAAGACGAACATATAATCTACAAAAAATTAAAACCAAATTAGCAAATGCAATTTTTTTTTTTTGAATAAAGACAGTATTTTTGGCGAAACACCCCTAGTCATGCCTATAATAGTAAATGTTATCCATGTTTTGCAATCACGGTTTTTTTATGACCTTCAAAAATGGGGTGATTCTATTAACAATTAACTTTTGGCTAAATTCAACCCACTAAAAACATAAAACACAAATTTATAATTCTAACCCACTTTTGGATAAATACAAACAAAGATTTTCCCAAATTTCCCATTCTACCCCTCTCCTTCATGACATCTAAATTATTTCCAATTTATCCCTCCCCCTCCTGTCAATCCCTAAACCCTAAAATACCCTGTAAGCCCCAAATCCGTCGTTTCCATCTCCCCATCGTGTTCTTCAGTAAGAACACCAGGAAAAAAAAACTGGCAGCGACCACTCCTCTTCTCACCTTCCTCTCCTTTCTTCCCCTCCCCTCTGTACTCTCACGACCGCCAACTGCGAGCATTACTCCGTCCGACTCATTCTTAGGATTGAGGTTCCTGAGGTGGAGAAGTTGAATGTGTTTCGTGAGACAATTGAGTTGATGTTTGAAGAGGATATCACTAAGACGCTTTTGAAGATTGGGGCGTATTGGTGTATTGACATACTTGAGGTGATTCATATGGATTCATTTATGCTTTTCTTCTCGATATCTAGCTTTGCATTTTGGTTCCTTGCGTATTTTTCTATCCCATTATTGAAATGCTCCAGCTTCCAAAATTTTTGTTTTTATGTGGGGATTTGTACATGTGTATATTTATGTGTGTGAATGATTTACCTAATCCAGTGATATGATGGTTGTAAAATGGAATATAAGATGGGTAATTCTCGTTTGTTGCCAAGGACGGAGCCAGAATTTTTGCGTAGAAGGGGCGGGTTATATATGTAGAGGAGGGGTGGGGTTATACAATTTGATAATTTATACATTTTTTCAAATTGTAGCAGGGGCAACTGCCCCTACTAGCCACCCCCTGACTCCATCCTTGTTTTTTGCAGTGAGACTTGGAGATAGTATGATTCTTTGGATTTAGCCATTGTGGACCTTGTGGTGGTCGAACCATTGGTCTACCTAGACAAATTAGTGTACTTTTTGGGAAGACTTTTTTGTTTGGTCTACTCTCTCTTTCCTGGCCTAGGTCACTCTTCCTCTGATACGATCCCTTTGACTTGGTTCTTTTCTTCCTTTTTGCTTCAACCGGCTTTTCTTTCGTAACCTTCGCTTCTCTGTCTGCCTTTGTTCTCTGATAGGAATAGACTCTAAGTTTTCGGGCATATGATGAATATGAAAGTTATGTGTTATTTGCTTCACCAAATTATAGGGGGGCTTGGGGCTTTTAAACATAAACTAGCTGAGGGAAAATGTGTGTAAAATGTGAAGGGAATTATTATTTCTTGCTTGGTTGCGGTGGTAAATAATGGAAGGAAAAGATGACAAGTATGATATGTCGAAGTTGGTCAGTATTAATCCTCGACCCACTTGAGGCCATGAATTTAAGCATGTGATTTTTGGTCACATGCATATTGTGATTTGTATGATACTTTTGTGGGCTTCAAAACAGGAACTTTTACATATCTTGGTTAGGCTCTTGGATACAAAATTTCAACATTTTTTTCTGAAAGACTCTACATCCATACTCTACCATTCAAGTTACCATCCTCTTGTTTCGAGAGTTGGTTATGCTATGCAGGCCGTACAAGTGTTAGTAAAAAGCGAAAGAAAAGAAAAAGTGTGGAAGTTGGTCAGCATTAGGTCTAGAATCACATGGGACCTTTCGTATGTGGTTGTTTTTGTTATTTTTCCTTGGTATTGATAGGTATCTATCCATCTATCAATAGATATGTACACATAAATCTACAAGGGTTTGGGGAGTTGAAGGTAGTTGAGTAAGAGGGATTACAAGTATGGGATTTATAGATGGTGGGGAGACTGGAGAGAGAAGTCACGGGGTCAGTGGTTTCAATTACATTCCAGGGCGGATGTGTTAAATTCCTTTGGTTAAGTGTACACGCACGAAAGTTGCCGGAGGGTTCAAAAAATTGCCCTTAACTTGTGTGATCATTTCGTTGCTGTTCTTTTCATGAAGCTGATGGATAAAAGAGTCCAATTACCAGGTGATTTAGTTAAGCTTTGCAATAAACGAGAAATGTCAGTAAAGGACCGACCGAAAAGGAATGCCATTTGTTTTTTTGTTGGTAGTAGAGTGCGTAGAAAACCAAATGAATTACTCCTCTCATAGCATTGAGTTAAAATACAGGGATAAATTAACAAGGTGGGTCAAGGTTTTGGACTAGTATGTGGGAAAAAAATTCTTCTAATTAATTACCCAAATGAATTTGCATAGTGTAGGGGTACTTTAATTATCTTTTTGGTAATGTTATGTATGGCATTGGCGTTGCTTGTCTGAATTTTCATTGCAAGCATGAGTGGAACAGCTTGCACCATTTGGTTTGGTTAATTGATTAATGGTTTGTTCTCCTATGCAGACAAACCATTATTGTTATGTCATTGGACTTGCTTTCCTTTGTGCCATGATCAAAACTAGGATATTAGTTCGGGCTTTCAGCTATACTGTGTCACTGACTGTTGTGAGGTGGTGATTTGTCAGAGCCTTTTCGGTGAGGATCTGACCCATGTGGCCATATGTAGTGTCCTCCTCCTCTGGATCTGCAAAGGGAACAATTAGTTAGTGTCGTTCAGCTGGATTCATCCAGAGGGCACTCCGATATTCAAGTTAGGGGCAGGTGAGGATGTAAGAAAAGTACTAATGTCAGAACTAGAAATGGCGTACCTCTGTAGGGTTTATGCCTTAGGTATTTATAGGAGAAGATTACTTGCCCTCCAAATCAGGTCGTGCCTGGCACAGGCTTGGTGACGTCACCCACAACCATTTGGTTAATGACGTAATTGATGATGTTTGGTGTACACATGGCCGGACACCCGTGAATGGAACGGGACACCATGATTGTACCTCTAATGGCTTACGATATCGTCAAAGGATCAGATTAAGCTTCTGCCCGCCCCAACCTTATCAGGACCATACTGGCCTCACACGTTGGGCCTCATGGAACAGGTGGACAGTTGGTACACGTGCGTTTGGCCCAAATGAGCCCCAGTGGGGCTTGGGCTACCCATACTGTTAGGTCTAGCCCTTCTCTGATATTGGCCCACTACAACTGTTATTGTCATTCCTCTTTCCTTTTTACTGCTTTTCTGAAGTGACATATGACACTGATCACTCTAATAACTGAATGTGATCTTTGAACCAGTTTACAGGCTAATTTGCTGATGTAACAATATCAAGTTTCGACGTTGAGTAATTACATTCTTGCTTACTGCATGAAGCTTGTAAGTCTCTCTCTCTCTCTCTCTCTCTCTCTCTCTCTCTCTCTCTCTCTCTCTCTCTCTCTCTCTCTCGTGCGTGCTCGTGCACATGTTTTATGAATGTCTCTATGTCCCTGTGTATACTTGATGCTTGTGCTTAGGTGCATTGCTGTGTGGACAGCTGTCCATGCTTTTGTAGATGTTGCATCTATTATTCTTGGGATTGAATGTATTTTATTTTGCCAGACGTGTCTAAGTAAAGGTGGAGGCTATCATTGCCCTCCCTGCCACATCGTTAATCTTGGTGGGTTACAGTTCTTACTTGATTGCCCACTGGACCTTTCGGCTCTCGTTATCTTCTCGCCTATACCCATTGATTCTAATGCTGTGCTAGATGAAGATTCTGATTCCGAAAATGGTCAAAAGAGGCAGACAATGGAAAAAGCACTTGATGCAAGCAATTTGATACGCTCGGAGCCTTGTTACAAAACTGTAACAAACTTACATCTTTGGGATGTTTCTTTCATTGATGTTGTCTTGATCTCAACTCCTATGGGGATGCTTGGCTTACCATTTCTAACACGCGCTAAGGGTTTTTCTGCTAAGGTGATGGCATATACAATGTGTTCCGTATATTTTGGAATTTGCTATGTGGTTTTAATTTAAGCTACCCATAGTGGAGATTATTGTGCTTTATTTGTTTTGGTCGATTATTGTGTCAGATTTATGCCACTGAAGCAGCAGCAAGACTCGGGCAGCTAATGATGGAGGATCTTATATCGATGAATATGGATTTTAGACAGTTTTATGGACCCGAGGAATCTAGTTTTCCTCAATGGATGAAGTGGGAAGAGCTTGAAGTGCTTCCATCAGCATTGAAAGAGATAGCTATGGGCAAAGACGGATCGGAGATTGCTAGTTGGATGCCATTGTATAGGTAATGATACTTCATATGTTAGATAAAAGACTTCTTTTTTCCATTAGTTTGTTCGCAGCTCTTTACACATGCCTATAGTGTTCTTTCCATCAATTTCATATACTCAAGATTATTTTTTGGCTTGTTGGATGGAGTCACAATGTTTTGGCCACTTTATATATTCTCTCGTTGTCGCTTCAATTTTTTGGCACGAGTTGCTTTCCCTTTGATCCAAACCAAATAGCTTCTTTTAAACTTGGATAGTTGGACTCCATGTAGCCTGTTCCATAAAATTTGTCTTTCTCACTCCTGGCTACCTCTAGTCAAATTTGAAGGGCTGACTAAGCTCTCTGTCACCCATCTGCTCCTTCACATGTCATTCTCCCCTCCAACAAAGCTCCTGCCTGTTTATTAGCTCTTACATGAGAATCTGAATGACTTGACTGAAGACCCTTGCCTCCACATGTCTCATCTGACTGATGCCTACACAATGTGCTGGCCAAGTCCGCTTTTTTCATGAACTCTCTATTTTCTTTATGTGGTCCTTTTGTGGGTAGTAAGGATGTAATGAAGGATGCTTCTCAGTGCAGCTGATATGAAGGATTGTATGCAGAAAGTTCAGACTCTTAAATATGCTGAAGAAACCTGCTACAATGGTGCATTTATTTTGAAGGCATTCAGCTCTGGGGTAGAAATTGGTACTTGTAATTGGACTATAAATGGTCCAAAAAGTAGTATTGCATGTCTCTCCAGCTCCATCTTTGTGACTTCACATGCAATGAACTTCGACTACCGTGCTCTTCAAGGATATGATCAGATTCTATATTCTGACTTCTCGCTTGATGCCAACGAAGATACTGAGGATTGCGTTATGACTGCTGCGAACAATTTGTCAGCTATCAGGTACTGTCCCTTGACTCACTTTAGGCACTTTTGACCGTGTATCAAGTGTGATCGTATGCAAGCTTGCTGCAGTATAAATATCAAATTTTTGATACAATTTTTTTTTCTTCAAACTACTTGTACAGTGATAACAGTGATACCAACCATATGATTACCGAGTTGTTGCTCAACACAGATGATAGTTTGGAAGAGATGGAGAAATTAGCTTTTATATCCTCGTGCATTGTAGATTCTGTGAAGGAAGGAGGTTCAGTCCTTATTCCCATTGGACGACTGGGCATTGTACTGCAGCTTTTGGAATGTTTATCAAGTGCCTTAGAGTCATTAAATTTGAAGGTATATTATCATCAGATCTCTTCTTGAAACCATACAAATTGATACTGCAATCTTCACTGATGTTATTTGAGGTAGTATTTTAGTTTTTCACCTCTGTAAGAATCGATCCTTGAAAGTGAAGACAAGAATTTACGAACCCCGATGGCAGATAATCTTTTGCTTGTACCTTGGTTGCTTGACCCTTCCAGTTCTATCACTGTCTTCTTGCTGCTTCACTATGTGTGGGTAACAAAAACTTATTCAAACCACCCATATTTTTGTTTTTTGTTACATGCACCACTTGTTGATCTGTAATTATGCCTCATTGGTTTTTTACTATTGACTCCTTGTAGCTAAAAGATAGATAAAGGAAAGGGATGTCCCTAGTTTTTTAATTTCTCCTGCTTGCTGCATGGCTGATAGCTATTAGATGATAGTAATACGAAGTAATCGTTTTGCCTAGGAAACTTTAGCCGTAGCTATGCTATCATTTGAGCTATAATAGATTTAAATGGTAAATCGTGCTTGATTCTAGGCTTTCAAACTGTCAAGTGTTTTCAGAACTGTGATTAGGGAAAATATCATGTCAATTTGACCATTAGTTTCTCTTTATCTGTGAGTCATTTACTCTATTCGCAATCTAAATGAATTGGTTGTGCTCCAGGTTCCCATTTTTGTTATCTCTTCTGTAGCAGAAGAATTATTGGCATTCTCCAATGTTATACCAGAATGGCTGTGTAAGCAGCGGCAAGAAAAGGTGCATATTTTTGGAGAAAATGTAGCATTATGGAGAGAACTTTTGAAAGATATTTTACTCTCTTTTTGGTTGGTCTTGCAGCTCTACTCTGGCGAACCATTGTTTGGACATGTAGACCTGATTAAAGGAAAGAAGCTTCATTTGTTTCCTGCACTTCATTCTGAGACATTACTGTAAGATTCTGCATTCCTATTAGGTGTAAGAGAATTTATAAGATGCATAGCTGTCCACTTTTTTCCCTCTCAAGAATTTTGTTTTATAGAACCTTCCTCTGATAATGTGCCTACAAAACCTGACATTAATTGTGGTGATTTAACTTATACCTGTGGTCTGTTATTTGTCCTCTCTTCATTTTACATATTGAAATTTTGAAGTGATGTCTCTGTTTGCAGAAAAATCTGGCAGGAACCATGCATTGTATTCTGTTCTCACTGGAGTCTGCGGCTTGGACCTTGTGTTCACTTGCTTCGACGTTGGTGTGGGGATCAAAATTCTTTGCTTGTCATGGAGGTACCAGCCTATCATAGCAATCTTACTTTCTGCCTTCTGAAATACATCTAGAATAGCATTACCTATTAGCATGATATCCTATTGTTTTGCATTCAAAGATTAGTGTTGTACAATTGGGGATGCCTTTACTAAATACCATGGCTATGTACAATCTGCAGAAAGGGATTGATGCTGATTTGGCTCTGTTACCTTTCAAGCCAATGGCCATGAAGATCCTACAGTGTTCATTTCTTTCAGGAATGAAGTATGGACTCTCTCTCTCTCTCTCTCTCTCTCTCTCTCTCTCTCTCTCTCTCTCAGAGTCAAAAAAATTAAATGTATGTTGTCTAGATGTTGAATGTGATTAGGAGGCCCATGCACCACCCTTCGTTGGCAGCGATTGTGTCTAGTATAGCTTATGGTTGTCATTAAGGACCACCAAGGTTATGTAGTTATTGAAAGGTTAGGAGGGTAACATATTTTGTGCCAGATTGAGTTACTCCTAGTATGTGCCTGATTGAGTTACTCCAGTATTTTGTAGCTATTTGTTTTTTAATTGGGAGGAACTCCTCAAATTACATGGACCTGTCTATAGTTGGAATTTGGTCCTTTTTGGTGGTTAGAAACCTTTACCTCAAGTTGAAAAAGAAAAATAAGTTTTGACACTTACATCAAGATGTTTGAATGAACTTGTAACTGTTCCTTTTTCAGCTTTACCACTAATTTTAGTATTAAGGCTGCTGAATTCAACTATTTGCTAACTTTTGTGGGTCAACCCATCTTTACGTTTCTCTTTTCAATATTGTATTTTAGACTTCACATCTTTTTTTTTGGCAGGCTGGAGAAAGTACAACCTTTGCTGACGATGCTGCACCCAAAAGTAGTTTTGGTAACAAGCCATTTTGAATCACACGTGATGCTTATGCGATATTCTCTCCTTTGCAGTCTGTTATTTTACTTTTAAGTCACTCTAATTCTGGTTTTCTTCTTGATCCAGTTCCCTGAAAATTTGAGGCAGCATTTTGGTGGTTCAAGTTCAAGTTCAATCTCGTTCATTCAGTACACTGAAAACGTAACACTGCGAATTCCAAAGTTGAATCTTGGTCCAGAGCTAGACATTGCAACAGACTTCGCTTCCCAGCTCAGGTGGACAAAGCTAACCGATGAAAGCATCAATATAGCAAGACTAAAGGGAGAGCTCTCCGTAGAGCATGGAAAACATCGGTTACTTCCTGGAAATGAGCAAGTAGTCTCTTCACAGAGTGGGCTATTGATGCACTGGGGTTCGGTTAATTTGCAAAGTCTTGTGACATCATTGCAAAAGATGGGAATTAATGCGCCCGTTGAAGAGGAGAGGAATGGCGCTGAAACAGAATATATTTTACATATTATTGAGCCAAACAGGGCCTTGATCAATATTAATGCTTCAAGAACTATTATTAGCACTGGTGATGAGAAATTGGCCTCCCTCATTTTTGAAGCCATCAGTAACAGTTTGGATGGCATTTAATAGAAGACATGTTCTTGTGTTCATGTTTGCTTAGATATTTGTTCTGTTGTATCCAGATTCTAGACAAATGTTGTGAAATGAGAAACCTGTCTTTTTTTTAACTAGCATATGCTTCGTTCATTGGCTTTATCAGCCATTTTTCTCGCTCTATATCAGAGGGCAATTGAAGGCATGAAATGGGAGAACAAGATGACACAATGTTGAAATTTCAATTTCTGAGTGCGAACAGGATTTGCAGCCAATATGTTATAGAAAGGAAATGGCTTGATCATTACTCTTCCTTTTTTTGGCTCATTGCTATACAATACTCTTGCAAACGACACGTGAAAGGATACGAACCCACACAAATAGCCAAGATCCGAGCTAGAAATCCACAGGCATGTAAAAATCACCTCTACAACCGTAAAAACAAACCCCAAAAAAACAGCGAATGTACAATCTCCTTGTTCCAAGAAAACACAGGATTATCACACGGTAAATGGGTATGTGTAATCTACTGCCGTACCTTCCAGTTTGGCATCCGACATAAGTACACAACACAAGCCTGATGTGTTCAGGCTTACACGCTTACCACAATGCCTAAACATCCAAATATTTTCCAAACAAGATGACACTGAGTTAAAAAAAGCACACTCTCACAAACTGATGGCACAGTAGCAAAAAATTGCTTGAAAATGCTGTACACAATTTCTGTACAAGAAACCAATACCACAAGTGCTCTTTTGGTTTTTTTTGGTTTCAAGTCGTTAATATTTTGCTGCACACGGACAATTCAAGTAAAGGAGACCAATGAAATCAATCTGAGCTCACAGTTGAAGCAAAGGTTCGTGAAGGAGTGCAAGTCACATTCTAGATCCAAGCAAGGTCATCAAAAAGTCCAAGTAGTACCCAGAAGTGTCTCCAGTAACTGCATCATCGAGGCTAGTTTTGTTCGCGTTCAAATATTCTGCTCTAATTTTTATCATGTCGATTTCAGCTCGAGCTATGATAGCTCTTGTCAGGGACTCCTCATCAGTTCCGAACCCAACAATTGCAGCTCTAATAACCTAGTGATGATTCAAGCACCAAAGAAAGGAAATTAAAAGTTTGGGGAATATTCTCAATAATTCGTTGAGAGTCTACTAGAGAAAAATCAAGGGCTGCACTGGAATCATTTACAGGAAATATCCTTCAAGGAAAGTAGAACAATTTCTCACGAAATTTCCAGCCAATCAGTTATAAAAAGTGAAATTATAGGAAACGGCTACCAAAACAAGTAAGAAGAAAACAAATTATAAAAGAGTGGCGTTTCCAAATACCTCAGCAAAGTGTTTTTCTGGGGAGTCTATGCACAAAATTACGACCCTCAACACAGACACCAATATGTCACTTCCACAACTTTTAATGTCCTGGTCGAGAGATTTGTTTAAACAAATTAAGGGAAAAAAGGTAAAGGAAAATATATTAAGATCAAATAAAATAGTTAACTTGCTACAAAAGCCAAACCTGGTCGATGGTACTTTCATATTTTTGCAGGTAGCATTCAAAAGTTGCTTTGAGCTGAAAAATATTCCTAGTGCTAAGTATCCACACAACATCATCATGGTCTAGATGCTTCTTTTGAATGGCATCATGTAGCTTAGCCGCCTCTACATTTGCTACATTCATATCCACCAGTTCTTTGTCATATCGGAAGGAGCTCACTAGACTGAGTAGAATCTGTGCAATATCCATGTTACAATTGAACGGGAAGTTTTATTACACCAAAAACTGTACATCAATCTGCATGAATTATAACATCTGAGAAATATCAAGTCATCATAAACTCCATGGTAACAGATTGTAAAGTAGCTAGGTATTTAATTAGGCTATCACCACCAACCAAGGCTCCAAGACCTGCGTGGAGTCGTGGACAAGGAAATTGTTCAGAAGCCTGTGTTTGGATCTTGGATTTGTAGAGAAAACAGAAGGGGAGGGATAGATAGGATACAGAATTGGATACCTCTAAGATGTGTCAAAATTCAATCTTTAGACCACTAAATAGTTCCTTGCCATTCCTTTGCAGTAGTTTGATGCAATCAAAATCACTTATGAAGGTCAAATCTATCGACATGCTATCTATTACATGGATACCGATTTCAATGAACATATGTTATACATAATGAAAATCTTGAGAGGTTCAAGATATCGCACGTTACAATTTCTAAATCAGCTGTGACCTTTTAGAACCCCTAAAACTTAAGGCTGAGCAGAGATGCCCTTGAACAAAACAAGCTGTTATAACTTTTAGTGTTCTACAGAATATCATTAGGAACTGAAATTTTTTACCTTTCTAAGAGGTAGGGGGACATTGGAACCAATGTCTTCTTCGAGCGAGCAATCAAAGAGAGAACAGTAGACCTGCCTTACTGCCATGAGATGCTGAGGGGAGTATGCACATGCTATTTCAACTATTACTTGAAGTTGAGTGATGCTCTTCTTTCTTGATTTCAGGGCCTCATTAGCCAACCTCGCATCCCTCTCAGGAGGATCGTATGTCCAAAGGATCACTGCTTTCTGTTACTCGTCAAGACATAATAACATATACCGAACATCATTCAATGAAACTCCGCTAAAAGAAACTTTATCCCTTTGAAATTGAGGACTATGGGTGGTTTCTAAATGCAAACCTACGATATCATCTACTTATTATACCGAGAAGGGAAACGGTGCAAAACAAATCAATTGCTTCAAACGTGGAAAATTTGGCCTTTGCCCTCTATATTCTTCAATTTACATGCCTAGCCTAAGACAAATTTTAGAGATTTATACATGGCTCCTCTTGCAAATATGCACCATAAGTTGAATGTGTAAAAATCTCAAAAATTATTTACGACTCTTCAAACCAGTTCAAAAAGCTTAGTATCAAACAATTGACCTATAAGCTGATAATAAAAAAATTGACATATAGAATGGAACTTGAAGTACATAAATTAGTTCCTCTCTCTCTCTCTCTCTCTCTCTCTCTCTCTCTCTCTCTCATTGTTCATTGGGAAGAAAAGTTCTAAAATAGATCTAAATTAGATACATTGAGGAAATAAAAATTGGGAAAAAATAGAAATAAAGAGTAAACAAAAAGGGAAATACATATTAAATTGTAAAAACAGAATGAAGATATTGTACCCCGAAATCACCAGAGAGTTCAGAATTGAGTTGATCAATGAGAGACTCATTGTAGAGCTGCTGATACGTTTCTCTGATTTTCTTCCTTTGGCTTGCATTTCTGTGCCCCAATACCCATATGATTGCCTTCTCGTCAGTTCCCCACCCTAACCATTAACCCAGATAAAAATTTCAAGAAATTTCAAGAAAAATACATTTCTCCAAAAATATAGACATATGCTATATGCGTAATGCCATACAAACAAATTCATCCATGACCCAAATAAAAAAAAACTCAAAAACGGCGAAAGAACAGAACAGAAAATCTTCGTAACGTTCAATACAGATGATTCACATTCCGATTTCAATTAGAGGAAATAACTGCAGAAAGGAAATCGAAACCCAGAAATGGAAAGAGAGAGAGAGAGAGAGAGAGAGAAGGACCTTTGAAAGCTTCCTTGAGCCTCTTACAATCTTCAGATGGAGGAGGAAAAACGTCCGGAACTTTGAGGGTGGCCATTTATTTTCTATTCGATTTTCTCTTCCGGAAATTCCAAACGAACAGGGAATTTCCTCAGGACCTTGTCACCAAATGGGTTTCTGTTATTCTTCGGTAGTGTAGCGAATTATGATTTCAGGAGTTTTCCCTCCTCTTGCATTGGTGTCATGGGTGCAACGCAAGAAAAGAATGGGCTACAATGGAAGAATGGCATAATCAATCTTTCGACTAGACCTTAATACCCTTCCACTTGCCTTCCAATACTCTCACGTTTTTTTTTTTTTTTAATTCTAGAAAAGCAAGAGGGAGAAACACCTCTGATGACCGGTTTTGGCTTGAATTTAGTTGGATTATTTTATGTCTTTCTTCAAGAAAATTTCACATTTATTATTTTTCTTTAATATTTATGAATTATTAGTTCATCTCGATGAAATAAATCTAAAAAGTAATAGACTATCATCCATAAAAAATTGACGTAAAAATAATAAATGAAAAATAAAAATAAAAATAAAAAGATTTGAATGAAGACAAAATTATAATCCGGATTAATTGTTGTGTCAAACGGGAAAGATTAGAGCAACTCCAATAGTCGGAGTTAAATCTCATGTGGACCTCCACTTGTTTAAATTGACATCATAGTCCTTCCCAAATTTACTTTCAAATGAAAGTCAAATTCTACATGGATTTGAAGACAATCAATTTGATTTAAACTGACATCAAGTGTAAAAGTGGCCCTTCAGATTACAAAAAAAAAAAAAAAAAAAAAAAGGTCTGAGGTTTTTTCCCAGAGCATGAGAGCAAATTTGACACTGTGAGTGAAGGAAAAATGTTATTATTGAGTGTCTAATTTGAAAGTGTCATATTTACAACATCAGTTTTAAAAATATTTGATATCTCCAAATTTAAAGCAAATATTGGAGATATATAACCAACTGAGTTATTTGACATCAGTTTGGTGTGATGTGAATTTATGCCCAATTTCACGTAATTCACATATTTGCATTTTTCGTCATTGTTTTTAATAATAATAAAAAGATTATAAAAATTTGCAATAATACAAACACAATGAGCATAATGGATAGTCATATGAAACAAAAGGATGTGAATATAACGTACACATTTTCTTGCACAATAAATCAATAATCATAAATTCCAAAAAGTAAAGAACCATTAAGCATTTGGAGTACATAAAGGATGGTTGGTAACGGTTCATCCGTAACCTCATTACTTACTTCCAATAACGTTTGACTATAAAAAATTAGATAATGGCTTCCAAAAATTCATTTCAATTCTTCACTTTCCTTTACTCCTAGGCACATTGGCTGTTCACATGTGATACATTTCTCATTTAAGAGAAGAACAATGCCACAATTAGCTCATTAGATTGTTGAAGGTTGGAAAAATTTAAAATAATGTATGTTTTTGAATTATCAGTTTTTTTCTTCTACAAGATTCGACCTCTTGACCTCCCAATTAGGAGTGTACGAAAGTAGCCAACTAAATGGACCTAGTTGAGAGTTTGTGATGCTCTCTCTATTTGGAGATCGGTCATTCTAGAGGTCGAATCAGTCTAGAGGTCGAATCGCAGGCAAAGCCTGGGTTGTGAGGCTCTAGTGAATGATCTTGCGTAGCTAGGCCTCTTGGTTGGTTATTTGCTACCCTTGGAAGGATATCCAACCTCATTGATGTACTCAGTTGCTTCTATGATATAATACAACTCCTAACATTTTGGGGAAAAAAAAAGAAGAAGAAAAAAAAAAAAAAGACCTAGTTGGGTTAATTCATTGTTGAGGTGAGACATTATGAGGGAGAGAATGACTTATTCCGACATTTTCGTTCCTCCACACTAGGACCAAACAGATCTGGGGGCCCTGTAGTGAGTGAGCTCACTACATGCGTGTGGTGAGCTCTCTCGGCCGTCCGATCCGAGATCAACGGTCTGGATTATCTTATACTTTAAAAAACACTTTTACATTTACTTTAACTTCAATTTATCCGGACCGTTGATCTCGGATCAGACGGCTGAGAGAGCTCACTACACGCATGTAGTGAGCTCACTCACTACAGGGCCCCCAATTCTGGACCAAACACAGCCTAGGGCATCCTTATCAGGAGCACCAAATTTTTTACCAAATTTAACTTCAAAAACACCTTTTACAAATTTAGCAAGTCACTTATCCAAAATTCCCAAAATCAGACTATCTATCCAAACTTAGAGAGGTTAGTGAACAGTAACTTAACAAAGATGGGGTGTTACTGTAGCAAAGCTACAAATTTAACAAATTTGTAAAAGATTTGTTAAGTCTGATTTTGGAGGATTTTGTTACATTTCACTCATCAAATTTAACTTTCAAGCAATTTGTTAAGTGTGATAATGATGCTCTAAGTTACTAAACATGCCCATGTACTCTGGCATAATTTTATAAATTCCATAACTTTTTGTTAATTGCACAAGAGGGCCACATATAGGCCGAACTGTCATTTACAGTTCAATTACTGTACTAAGGTGGAAATTATACTTCCAAAGAGTGTTATGACAGAACTGTCCGATGGAAATTACCCAGAACTGTCCGATGCATGAGTGTTATGACAGAACTGTCCGATGGAAATTACCCAGAACTGTCCGATGCATGGTAGCCCCATATCTTTCATATGGAACCCATATGTGTCGGAAGTTTCCAAACCCATCTGTATTTAAATACGTGCATGTCCATACCTATATCAAAACAAAAACAATAAAGTGTTGCGTCTATTCCGGTCACACTCACCCCATCCCATCACATTCATTGAGAAATCTACTAGATAAGCTTTTGAGCCTTTGGCAATCAATGAAAGTAATTCGTTACCCCACGACATTCATTTCGAAAATGGATGGTTAATTCTCTTTTTTTTTTTTTTTTTGAACTGGATGGTTAATTCTCAAAAGAAGCAAAATACTTGTGTAATTATAATTGTACGTTAAATTCACTTTTCGCAACAATCTCCCTCTAAAATGAACGGATTAAATAATTGAGAATTAGTGATGTACCTAACTTTAATGAATCTCGCCTCCCAAAAATGAATACTTTGTAGGTGCAATATTTGGCACCACAAATTAGGACTAGCTTAGTTCGTTATCCTTGTATAACCTCAATTGAGAAACGAGGGCATGAAAGAAATATTGCGAAGGAAAAAATAAATCTTCATTTCCACTTCATAACGATTCTTAATTTCTTCGATTGTTCATTCATTCCCCGTGATAAGCTATTTCTAGAGTTATCATTTAAGAGTTGTGTGTTTTTATTTTCAGGCTCTCATTGTCACAGTAAAAGAAAATAGTACAATCATTGTAGGGGTTGTCCTTTGTTATCCTCGTGATGCATATGTCCCAGACTCATAATTCAAAAGCTGAAAAAGGGGTTCTAGAATCAAAATGATTTATATGTAATTATCATTATCTTACCCGTAAAAAGGAATTAAAACATTTTATTAAGTGACAGCTTTCTAAGTAAGGGCATTCTTATCTGACACAAAAAAAAAAAAAAAAAAAACTACCGAATTTAACCTCAAAAACACATTTTATAATTTAGCAATTCACTTTTCAAAAAATTCACAAAATCATACTCTCTATTCAAATTTTAGCTAGTCACTTTATCAAAAACTTAAAAAATCAAACTCTCTATTCTTCAAAAACTTAAAAAATCAGACTCTCTAGTCTTACTTTTACTCTTCCCTCCCTCCTCCTCTTTTGGTGAGCGAACAGTAGGTCACGAAATTTGTTAAGTTACTGTAGCAAAGTTAAAAAATCTTCAAATTGGTGAGTTCATTTGGTGAGACTGATTTTTGAGGTTTTGGAAGAGTTTGCTCTCTAGAGCGGCTGATATTGATGCTCTAACTAAGTTGATAGAGATATAAAGTCGTGGTTTTTTAAAAATTTATTTATTGTTTTTCCTTTCATAATGTCAAGTCATTTTCAAGTTTAAATAGGTATGAACACCATAATTGATCATTTTTTACCAAAAAAAATAAAAAAGTGATTAATCGAAGTGGTACGTGGCTAATCACATGAATAAAAAAATAGGTATGAACACCATAATTAATAATTTTTTACATAAAAAAGTTATTAATCGAAGTAGTACGTGGCTAATCACATGAATAAAAAAATAAACGCATACAAAAAATGTGCACTAATCTGTTCATAACCTCCTAGGTCACATGATTAGGTCCCCATTAGACCTGTTAATTGAGTAGATTGGATCCGAATCCTAATTCAGTAAAATCAATTTTAGTAATTCAAATCCTAAAATCAAAATCCAATTTCAATTCAATGCCACACGATTGTTAATTCAAGAAAAACACTTCAATGTCAAACAAATTCGAACGCTGGTGGCCTGCTGTCCCCAAGGGTCGGCAGACTCTGCCAATCTCCATCCGAGCCGTCCAGACGTGTTTTGGATGGCCCAGATTTGATGATGGATATCGAACGATGTTTTGAGTATTTAACACGATAATTACCCACCATTAAATCTGGACTGTCCAAAAAATGTTTGGATGGAGGTTTGCAGCCAGCCGACCCCCGGCTTCAAAAAATTCTCCCTATAGGCTATATGCAGTGTGTGTATGAGTTTGTGTGCGGTTAAAAACCTGTGCACATTTATGGATTTCGTTTTTTTATGTAATGATTTATATGCTGAATAAAAGTTGTGGACACTGTTTAATGAAATACTAAGAAAATATTTCCCATAATTCTTATTAGACATGAAATATTTTAACCGTAAGCACATTTCACATTAAATATTTATATCTGAATGTCGCAAGTTTGATTTTCCTTGCCAATAATTCTTAGGATCACCTCACGCGTAAGTATGTAAAAAGGCTAGAAGAATTAGTTCGAAGTGCTTGGAAACTGGCCCGGGACACCGTGCATTACCCAGAAAATTTCTTATTAGACATGCAATAATATTGTAACTTCCTATCTAACTTGAAAAATAGTGAGTATATATACCAATAACCGAGTGGTAGCCTAACGATAAACGAATCACTCGAGTAGGACTTCAAAAAATTTGCAATCATTGTTTATCATTGACTCCATTTCCATTTGCTAATTAAAATAGGATCATTAAAATCAACCCACTTGATTTTATAGAATTTTTATTTTAGTAAATGAGAAACAAGACCTTAATAAAGAGAATGCTTTTCTCCAGTGTGACTTCAATTATTTTGAGAATTTATTCACCAAACAAAGTAGCCACACTGGTTTGGTGCAATTCTCATACCAATGTACTCTCTTCGAGTCTTCGTTTCATATTGATGATAGCTCACTTTTTACTGTTATGAAGCTCTAAATAATTTGTCTATATTTTTTTATTTAAAATACTTCATATATGGTGCAATAGGAATATTATTTGATAGATCTTAATTAGTTCTAGGAGTATCATACCATTTTGTTTAAATTATTTAAAACATCATAAATTGTTTTTATTTTTAATTTAATTTTTGTCATTCGTCATTCCTAATCTATTACATGGGGAGGGGGAAATAATGCTCGATCTCGGGATGCAGTGTGAGGTATCCAAGAGCTCTACGCCTCTACCGCATAAGCTAGACAACACTTGCACATCATAAATTGTTAGATACAGGCGAATTTGCAAGTGCACGTATGTCGAAATTGAACAAATAAATTGAAAGGGATGGAATAACTAATTTAATTAGAAAAAGAATATACAAATATTAATGAGGGGATGTCCCTCGTGGGCTTCATCCTCCTCGTGATTCACGTGTCCCGCCGTCCCGGACTCCCCATTCAAGGAGTATTTAACCCATAAAAACAAATTACTCCTAAAATTTACTGGAGTATAAAACATTTTATTGAGTTACAGGACAGCTTTCTATAATTGATCATTTGACATAAAGAAAAGAGCCATTTATGGAACTGGTGGCTAATCACATGAATAAAAAATTTAAAATACGTAGACCAAAATGAAGAATGTGCACATGGACTGTTCTTATTAAAAAAACAAAAAAAAAAAAAAAAACAAAACATGATGGGTCATTTATTAGAGTGAGTTTTCACTACGATGTTTTCAATATTTTTTGTATTTTGTTATAATTAAAAGTGAATGTAGTTTTTGCTAAATGATATTTTTATGATATATGTGAGGAAAATAACTTGTGTTGGAATACGTGGAAACTAATGAAAATACTGAAAATTTTGCCATTATTAAAAGTGAGTGTAGTTTCGGCTAAATGATATTTTTAAGATGTATGTCAGGAAAATGACTTACGTTGAAATACGTGAAAACTAGTGAAAATACTGAAGATATCAATAATACCGAAATTACCGTAGCTAGCGGAAACTCAGTCTTAATTAGGTCACAGTTGTTAATTTAAGAAAAACACTCGTTCAATTGAGCTCGTTCATAAAGTTTTTGTTTTATTTGCCAAAAATTGTTAAATATAAGAGGTCTGGATTCGATTATGGACTTCAATTGGGCTCGTTCGATTGTCAAGAAAGTATGGAAAAGAACGGGAAAATCAACTTTCCCATAATTTTTGAGGTGTTCAGTTACAGGCAAATAATGGGACCCACAAAATTATTTTAAATAATGGGACACACAAAAATATTTTTTCCACTATGACTCACTTCCCCTTAAGATGCATCCTGCAAAAAAGAAGGAATTATGTATCATGAGAAAATTTGCTCCCGCCAATTATACTTTTCTCAAAACATCTTTTATCAAGTGAACACTTACGGGAAAGTAAATTTCTCTTTTCTATACTCCGCTTCATTTCACTTTTTCGCATAACATTCTTGGCAAATGAACGGAGCCAATGAGACCGTCAACGTGGTTTATAGGAGTATTTTCTATGGTATTTTTGGGATCAATCACACAGAAAAAGTGATTTAGTTTAGAAATAGTTAATAGAGTCAAGTACTATATATCTAGAACCCACATATTCTATTGTAATTTAAATTTGGTCTCCTTTATCAACGATAAGTAAAACATGGCGTACTCTTTATTGGTCTCTAGAATAATGTACTAATTATACCTTACAAAATTAAAGATGTAACATACTACTTAACAAAATTTAACTTTTTTTCACCCGTGAGATCAAGTGACTCACTTGGATCAGTTAGCATTATATCAGCTTGGTCCCAATTGGTACCATACTCAATAAATATGAACCCAGAAAAGGTGACACAAAAAGTTAAAAACCACACCTGGGCACATGGCCAAGGACAAACGTTTATCATACCAAAGTGTCCTTACATAGTAATATTTGGGTGGGGGGTCCTCAAGTAACCAATGCCCCACCTAAAAAGTGGCCTGAAATCGTTGTGCTCTCACTTGCCAAAGGACAAGTTAAAAGAAACAAAAGAACTACGCAAAGGTAAATGCATGAAATAATAGAGCTACACACCTCAGGATTGCCCCAACAGTGCATTTTGAGCTTTTACCCATGTGGAGAGAAGAGACATCTTTTCGTCCAAGTGGCATACATGGTTTTTTTCCCTAGAAATAGAGTTTTCTTCAATAAAGTTCTAATTTGGGTGAGTGCTTGACTTTGAGAGTAATTCCTTTGGTCAAGAGTTCGATTCCACACAGGGTGAGTACCGTGTGCTCAATGGAGAGCCGTGACTAGTGTGGGTTGCTTCAGCTCCCTCTAAGGTTCGAGTTTTGCAGTAGGTCTAATTAGTGACCAGCTGTAGGACTACTCCTCTGTTACCCAAAAAAATTTAATAATAATTGAGCCTTTCCTCTTCTTCTTTTTTTCTCCATTTTTTTTTTATCCTGCTCAATGTTGACATAAGGGGCAGATGAGTCCCTGCACACCTCCCAATTACCTTATTATTTTAAAAAAAAATTAGATTTTGTTTATAAATATGATGAAAAGGGACTTCTCAAAATTGTGTTATCAGTATATGATGATGATATTTTGTTGGTAATTCATGAATACATGTAATTTTGATCCCCGCATTAAGAACCATGCGTTTGTCACGGATGTTATTAGCATCTTTTGAACACATGAAACTGACAATAGAACTGAATGCTATAACATCATCTGATCAAAACAGGGTGTATTGAGATTGCATTTCTTGACGTGGAAGATTTTTCTTGATATGTAGAATTGATAGGCCAGACATGTCACATGGCCATATGGCCCATATCCAAAGAAACATAGACTACAAAACATTATTTGGAATGAATTATTGCTGTCATATTTGGTCCAAAAATTCAATTAAGAAGCTTAGCTGTAGTGCTTATCCATGCCATAGGGTATGGGCTTCATGTCTATGTGTTTGGCCACTAGTTTTCCCTTCCCAACTCCTAACCACCCTCTGGGTTAAAGCTCACAAGAGCAAAAGGACAAGTGAAGTGATCAATGTAAGCAGTGGCAGACGTGGGATAACGATTTTGACCTGATTTGCAGGGACCAATTTTCAGTAATTGCACCAAAAAAAAAATTAGAAGTAGGAAGAAAATTGGGAGAAGCGCATGAACCAAACACTCCCCTTGCAACCATGGTCCGCCCCTGAATGTAAGACATCCATTTAATAGCTCAACTATTTAATGTCTGGTAGGTTTGAAAGAAGAGTAAGTAGAAATTGAGAAAATAAAAGATGGAACTTCCCAAGTACCAAAAAATAAAAACAGAGGTAGAGAAAATAAAGGATGGGGAAATTAGGAAATATAAATGGAGAAGTCGAGGAAGGAACATATAGTAGTAATTGTTTTCTAAGTGAATTTTTACTTTGTACCTATTTGTTGTTGAGAAGAATTTAGTTTTTTGGGTTCTCCATAAAAATAAAAAAAAGTTTTTTGGGTTAAGACTTAAAGAGGTTGTGTTTCCTTTTGTTTCATTTTTCTTATTCACTTTCAGATATCATGACCTAGCGCGATGACAAGTGTTATCCACTCCAACTTTTCGCTTTACATATTCACGTCAGCACTTAGTGTTTTAAGAAGTATGAAGACAAAAAATTACTTATCTACTATACCGGTTAGACATATTGCAAGCGCAGCACTTTGTGCACTAGTAACTCAAATCAAGCTTTGTTTGTTAAGTTTTCCCTAAGCTCGAATTTCAAATCACAAACAACTTAAGAAATTGGCCTGAGGACTCTAAGCTCGCATTGGCTCGTTTGCAGCTTTAGGCGTTATTTGGAGCGGTAAAAACAAAAATGAATTCAGACTATCAGGTGTGGGTCAAAGAAGTACAAAGTCCAAGTATAGTGCATGAGTGAAACGACAGAAAGTATGAGGATAGAACTGCAAAGAATTGAGTTTACCACAATAAAAGAGGACCAACATGTCATTTATTGTTTTCTCAGCCCTATTTTGGTCTTTGCATGGTTTCAATATCAAAAAAACCCACTTGAAATGACCAAAATACCCCTGAAGGAAGATATAAGAATAGCAGATGGGGTCTCTCTCCCCCTCCTCAGTCCTAAATTGCCACTCTCTCTCAAAACGCAAGAATTGACAGTGACAACCATGGCAGCACCTAATGAGGTTGAAGCCCTTACCAGAGCTTTCTCAGGTTCTCCCCTATGATCTTCTCCTTCAATTATGCTTTCTTTTTACCCAAATTAATAATGCAATTTTTATTTTGCAAAAGTTATTGCATCTTTTCTTAGGTATAATTTGGGTTTGATCAACTGATCATGGTACTCAATGGTTCTGAATTCAATGAATCAATTTTGTTTGCAGTACATTTTCCCCTTTTTTGCATAATAATTTCAAAAAATATACGGACTTTATTTTATTTTATTTTATTTTTTAGTAATGGTCACTTTTCTTTTTGAAATATTTTTCTCCCTTGAAATAATATTTTTCATCACAAAACACTGCTAGTATAATTTCTTTCTTTTTTTAAAAAAAAATTTATTTGGTTGGTGATCTTGCCATTTTAGCTTTTAATTACAAAAAAAATGCCTTCATCTCCCCTTATATTCCTCCAAATGAATCTAGAGTATGAAAACTAAAAAGGGTGCCTTTGTCAAATGGCTTCTGTCATAAATTATTTTTATTTGTGCTGTTATTATTATTATTTTTTGTAACTAAGCACTTAATAAGTTCTTTATCTGCCACTTCATTTGCTCAAAATGAATGCCCAAAAAGTAGATTATCGTCTCGTTCCTCTAGGTGGGTTCTTTGATTTTTTTTCATTTTTCGCCTTTTACAAGGCAGATCAAAGTGAATACCCAGAAAGTAGATTATCGCCCTGTTCCTCTAGGTGAATTCTTTGATTTCTTTGCTTTTTCGCCTTTTACAAGGCAGATCAAAGTGAATGTCCAAAAAGTGAAAAATCGCCTCGTTCCACTAGCTGAATTCTTTAATTCTTTTGCTTTTTGCGTTTTACAAGACGGATCAGGTCAAGTTTAGTGGAACGGGGCCAGCCGATTAAAATTTACTGAAAAGTTACTCAGCTAAATGAACACTTTCTTCTGTTTTTTTTTGGGTGTGTAGGTTTTGGGGTGGATGAGAAATCATTTGTAGCAATATTGGGGAAATGGCATCCGGAGCAGAGGAAATCCTTCAGGAAAGGAACTCAATTCTTTGTACAAGACGAACGTATGTTCGAGAGGTGGGCTGATGAACACGTTAAGCAACTCAGTCGTGAATTTATACGTTTTAAGGTAATTAATTTATTTATGCACCCTGTTGGAAAAGGTAATTTTCTATTTCTTTTAACTACCCATCTCAAAAAAATCCAATATTATTTCTATTTTTTTTTTTTGGTGTGAATTAGAGTGCGGTTGTGCTATGGACGATGCACCCATGGGAAAGGGACGCGCGTCTGATGAGAGATGCTGTGATCGACGGTGCAAAATCGTATAATGTGGTGGTAGAAATCGCGTGCACTAGATCGTCGGAAGAGCTTTTGGGAGCAAGAAGGGCCTACCACTCCATCTTTGACCGATCCATTGAAGAAGACGTTGCCTATAACACCGACGGGGTTGAACGCAAGGTGAGTTGTTTCTCATATTTTTGTTTATGTTTTCAATTAAAGTGTGAGCCTTGCCGACTAGGGCTGAACAAAAAAAAAAAGAACCGAATTGGAGAAACGGACCGAACCGATTTTTTTTTTTTTTTTTTTGATGTTTTAACCGAACCGAACCGGTTTTATATCTTCTATGTAAAATTTTATAATATTACTCCTTATGGGTGTGTGTATGTATATATATACACTACAGCACTACTGCTACTGCCCGAGAAAATCTTCACTTTCCCAATTCCAGTCTCTCAAAAATGCGGCGACCCATCTCTCTCCTCTCTCTCTCTTCTCCTGCGGCCACTCCTCGCCCAGCAAACTCTCCATCTCTCAGCAAAAAATTTCCAGATCTAGAGCAAATGAAGACGTCCAGATCTTCATGGGCTCAAACCAACGGCAATATCAATGACGAAATGGGTTCACTCTACCTACAAATTGATGCTCGAAGTCCAAGACGAACAAAGAACAAGAATGGTACAAGAAACCCCAAGAAGTCCAGATCTGGAGTAGCCATCTCTCTCAGCGATCGATCGATCTACTCATCAATCTAGGTGAACCAGACAAGGCATCACCATCATCGCCGTCCGACGCCGTCATCGTCGCTCCGACGTGGCTCTCTGTCCAGATCTGTTCCTCTAAAATTTAGCATATTGATTAGATTGATGAAGACATCTGGTGACTGAACCTCATTTACCAGATGTCTCCGTCCGTCAATGTAATCAATATGCTAATCCAAATCTCACTGATTCTACCTATTCAAGGGACCGTTTGGTAACTCTCTATTAGTCCAAAATGGCCAAACATTGTCAATATATGTGTAGAACCCAATAAGCCTTTTGTATTTTCATTTGCGCATTTTTTCATTTTCTTTTTGGTTGTTTACCGGTCACAGCTATTGGTAGCACTAGTTAGTGCCTATCGCTACGAAGGCAAAAAGGTTCACGAAGACGTTGCAAAATCAGAAGCCAAAATACTCAGTGCTGCCATTAAAAATGCAGCTAAAAAGAATCCAATGGAAGATGAAGAAATTGTCAGGATACTGTCGACAAGAAGCAAGCTCCACCTTAATTCAGTCTTCAAACACTACAAGGACATCTCCGGCAAGACCCTTGACGAGGTACCCAAAAACATGAAAATAATTTTACCAACATTTTCAAAAACCATTCTTTTAGTTAACAAAGGAGAGGATACCGCAACCGGTTGCACCCGGAAGACGAGATTTTGCTTGTACAAACTATTTGTAACTAACTCCTTTGCTAAATTCAGGATCTTGGTGCTGAATCAAGCTTAAAAGATACTGTACAATGCATAGCTACCCCTCATACTTACTTCATCAAGGTGAGCTGTAGACTGATGAATTCCACTCTTTCTTCTGTATGTAACCTGTTTTTCTCACTTGTAACGCAAACCCATTGTTACTGGACAAAAATTTCAGGTTTTGGATGCCGCGATGAACCCAGGCGCGGACGAGAATACAAAAGAGGGATTGACTCGGGTGATAGTAACACGAGCGGACCACGATATGAAAGTGATCACAGAAGAGTATCATAAGAAAAATGGAGTCACATTAACTGAGAGGATTGAACAGATGGCTAATGGAAACTTCAAGGACTTCTTGCTTACTTTGCTTGCAAGAGAAGGGGTTAACTAAAAAGTGACCACTATACTTGGCATCAATCAATGAGGAGTTGTGTTTTTTTCTCAGGCATTGTTTCTGATTTGCTCTGCTTCCAATCTTGTTCATGGTGAATTTTATGTGATTTCCTGAAGTAATAGCATCTCTTTAATCTATTGTGTTTTATTTTATATATGAGCAAGACTGTTGATGTTTTTCTGTTTTCCGGAACGCTAAGGTCATATTTCCGTCAATTACCCAAACGATGTGCTAGCACGAGGAATTGAAGCAAAACAATCTAGCAAAGTCGTGTCATGCCTTGTCTAGCCCGGTTGCAAGCAAACAAACTTATTCAACATCGACTTTGTAGACATCTCAATTGTGTGATACACTTCTGGTTTTGCTGTCAAAGGAACTGGTCATTAGACCTGGATCTGTTTTCCAGTAACTCTGAGAATTCAATACCAATCTTATTCTTATGCACCCCAGATACGGCACTAAATACTCTTCTCCCTTTTTTTCTGGCAAGATATGGCACGAAACCTGGATTTGAAGAAAAAACTTGTAACAAACAATACGTTGCCTATTTTATCTTAGTTATTCAGTTCTCCCTTCTTAATTATGTTTGGATTCTATCCGGTTTTTCATCGTCTTTCTGTTGTTTTCAAAATTGGAGTTCACATGGATTGGATTAGGCTCAAAGATTCTTTCACCAAACTTTTTATTTCTCAAAAACCAAGCCCAGAAGCCAATGTTGTTACTTGACTCACTTCTTAAGGCTTGATTTGAAGTGAGTTCATCACTAAGTTTACGGGAAAGCGAATATGAGGAAAGTCACTTTGAATCTCTTGAAATGAAATATCATAACCTCGTAAAATTATCGAAAATTGAAGCTACAGATTTTCAGTATGAAAGTGCCAACCAAAAGTGACGCCAGATAGTTACTGATTTTCGAGCAGACGAAGAAGAAATTCCAACTATATTACGCAGTGCATTATTAATAAGCAGTTAAGGAAATAAGAAAAGCACTAGAAACGTGCTAGACAAACAACGGTAAACAATATCTTCCTAGTTAAAATCAATCCTAAAGTAAATTTCCCTTAAAACTGAAAGTTCTTGAAATCTTGTCCTACATCACTAAGTCTTCCTGTCCTAGTAAAGTAAGAAGGAATGCCTTGTAATCGCCCGATGTGTCCTTGGAAACTGCATGATCAAGGTATACACTGTTTCTCTTGTAAAAGAGTTCATTGATCTCTTCCAAATCCTTCTCAGCTCTTGTGACAATCACCCGAGTGAGTGTGTCTTCTGTCCCCGGCTTGTTAAGCGCATTTCGCAGTACCTAAATGAAAACACGATATTGAGAGCAATTGAAGACCAAATAAAGATTGAGAATAATTCGTTTTCTGTTTTCGACAAGTACTTAAAATAGAAGAGTCCATGAAGATTACAATGTTGCGATTCGCAAGAAATGAGCATTTCTGGTAGAAGGAAATATCACCTTTGCGTAGTACTTGTTAGGGTCGTTGATACATCGGATAGCTGTGCGAATTGCAGCCAAGTATTCATTAGCCGTATCATCCACCAGATGCTGAAAAGCAAACAAAACAATAGGAAGAAAAGATTAATCGAATTCGTGATTGTTGGAGTCCCTCAGAATTTAGACTATAGAAATTTGATAAATTTCTCATTTTGTCAAGCTAAGATACTAAACCACCAGGTTCTTTTATCCGATCGATAGACTGCAACTCGTAAAAGTTTGCAATACCTTAGTGATGGAAGTGCCATAGTCGTCCTTGTAGCGATTGAATGTCGCCATGAGCTGTGCCTTGCTCCTTGTACTCACAATTCTGATGACCTCATCATGATTCAAAACCTTCTCTTCGATGGCATTGTGAAGAACATTCGCCTCTGAATGCGCTAAGTATGCATCTATCTCATCGCCGTCATACCTATATATGCCCACTAAGGCTACCAAAAGCTGTAGCAGAAACAAAGCTTACAAGAACATTAATATTTCTTGAATTGTCATTAGCAAGTGAAGAGAAAAAAATCTTTAACCGTACGAATTACATGCCTTGCGGAGATCGCCAGAGGTATGGGCAGCCAGGTGCTCTTCTAGGGAATGCTTGTAACGAGCCTGGTAGGCACGTTTCACGGCTAACAGCTCTTGAGAGGAGTAAGTGCATGAAAGCTCAACTATCACGCGGTAATCAGTGGCCGATTGGGTGATGGCATCATTAGCTAAGACAGCATTTCGATCTGTTGGATCCAATATCCATCGGTACACTGCATTCTGTGTCCACAAAGAGTGAAAGTTTCAGTCCTAAAAGGATCATGACAATGCAATTGGTGGTTCAAGGACAATAACCTCAAAATCCCCCGAGAGCTCTGATTCAAGCCGTTCCACTAGATCTTCTTGATAAATCTCCTCATAGGCTCCCCTGATAAGCTTCCGTTGAACTGCATTTCTACGGCCAATTATGTTAATTATCGTCTTCTCATCAGTCCCCCATCCTGGGAAAAAAAAATGCATCACGCTTTAGTTTCGATTCACTTCTAATGAAAGTAACTGGAAAAGAAACCACAATCCACAGCCGTTTTTTGAGATCAGCTTGGCGGCCAAGAGCATCTCCAACCTTTTTTTGTAGTCACGAATCATCACTCAGAATTGCACAACCAAAATAGATAGCAGAACAGATACAAACCTTGAACAGCCTGTCTCATGATCTCAGCATCTGCAACAGGAGAATGGTTCTCAGGAGCACAAAGGGTGGCCATTATTCTGCTCTTTTTTCTTAGTTCTTCCAATGTTTTCCAGTATTGACGTTGATTGCATTGCCTTTCTCAGGTATTTATAGTGCTAAAGGTACTTACTACAGGCAAAACGTTAAATGTCTGGAGTTAATGTTTCTTACTCAGAAGTTATACAACACATACCAGCATATTTATTTGGCAGTTTTCTCAAAAGATAAAACTTTCATAAATGCGTGAGGTGAATGTGAGGATGAATGGATTCTGTTAGCACGTTGGTGACTGAAAGATGATAACTGAGAACTGAATTAGCTATGCATACCACAATGTAAAGAGACATTCAAAGTGTCACGCATTCGCGGACTTTAATCCCACAGGCAAACACACACAATCGAAGAACAAACCAAGAACATAAAACAATCACAAGCAAGAAAGAACCAAGACGCAGGGATTTACGTGGTTCCGAATTAAGCTGATTGCTTAATCGTACTCCACGGGGTGCTGGGGTAATTCACTAGTTCACAATAATACATGAATAATCAAGAATACAACAGTGGGTGCGCTATCCTTTGCCTTTTATAAGGCATACAAGAGAAGCACTAAAAAACTCTAAAAATGCAACAAATAACACACTCACAGCTTCGCTCGTCCAGACCAGAGACACCCAGGTCTGGACCAGAGACTTGCTCGTCTAGAATGGCTCCAGATGCTGCAATTTTCTTCCTCTTGCTTGGTCCGGATCACGTTTCGCCCGATCAAGACTAGAGATGCTGAAACTCCAGAAAACGCATAGAAAGCGCCGAATTTGACTTCACACTCAACATAAAGTTACTGAATTGCGAATTTTCTGATGACTGTTTTCTTTTCCTTTTTTTGTTTTTTCCCTGGTGAATGTACATTCATTTCACGCTCAAACAAACATAAAAGACCTTGCTTACCCCTGCCAAATAACTAATATTCATAACCACAGAGACAAAACTACCTAAACAAAAAGGAAATTTTGTTGAGTTTCCATCCAGAAGGGTCAGTCATCCAGACGCGTATTTCAAACTCCGGAATGATTTACCCAACTTAATCCAGTCGGGGTTCAGCAGTTTGTCTGAAATAGTTGTACTTGTACCACAAACATTTCAATAATCTTGCTGCGAAATTTTGTCGTTTGCTCTGTAGTGTTCTAATAGCGAAAAGGAAACACATACGGAGTAAACTTCTTAAGACTCTTTTGAACCTTATTTCCCCACAAGTGCTACTGCCTCACAGCTCGGCCTCCATCTCACTCTCTGATTGGTCTCTTTAGGACTCTTAGGGGGTGTTTGGTTCGATGAAATGAGCGTTAAATGAGATGGTCATTCCAATGGAATCACTATTCACAAACATAAAGGAATGATTATTCCATAAAGAAACTAAGAAATTATCATTTTGTCAGCGTACCTTTCTAACTATAAAGGTCACATCCAAACTTTCTATTCACTTTAGCACATAGGTTCCCCCACCGTTGGTGTTCTCAGCAGACTTACCTCCCACAACTTCCGTTGGTGACTGGCTAGAGAAAGGAAGAAGCTTGAGCTCCATTAGATTGACGGGCTCTGGTACTTGATAAACCCCTTGAAGAGCACTGCCATCTAGTGGCTACTTTGAGAAGCCAATAGTGTCGCGTGACTCACTTCTTCCTTCTTAAGGCTAAACCCGTGTCGTGTGAGTGCCTACAGTATAGATGAAACAAATATGATGAAAGCCACTATAAATGAAATGCATCCAATACGTGTGGCGGCTCTGTAAGATGAAGATGACGTAAGCTACCCTCAAAGGGTATTCCATGGCTGACAGGTTAAACTCTGGATTAAGAGAAAATTACTCGCTCATTCAGTAATGAGTGCACAAACAAACCAATTCGAATGTCATTACGAAACAGAAAGTTTAACACAACAATGCAGATGTGGTCTCTTCAAAGCATCAAAGCCAGCCAAAAATTACTCCAGGTAGTTCGAAACTGAAATGCTCAAGGAAGAACAATTTTTTAAACTAATTTTCCTTTCCTAGTAAAGCTAGGAGGAATGCCTTGTAATCGCCTGATGTCACGTAAGCAACTGCATCATCAAGGGACACACTCCTCCTCTTGCAATAAAGGTCCTTGATATCCTTCAAATCCTTCTCAGCTCTCGTAACAATCACCCTGGTCAGTGCATCTTCGTCTGTCCCACCAGGCTTGTTGAGTGCACTTTGCAGTACCTAAAGGACAAAGCAATTCAGAAGAATCCGTTGAGGTTATATGCTGCCAATGGCAAGAAATGCACATTGAAATTTTGGTTGGATATACCTTTTCATAGTACTTCCTTGGGTCATTTATGCATTTAATGGCTGTGCGAACTGCAGTGACATACTGATTCTCCGCATCATCCGCCAAATGCTGAAAAGAGACAAGTGAAGGGGGGAGAATGATTGCCTTTATGCTTGTCAAAATATAACTGCAACTAAACCATTTAATTTTCATGCAGTTGTCTAGCTAAGATGTTCAACATCAACTTTATTGAGTTTTATTTCTTCACCAGTGACTAAGAACACTTGTTCAATCAATCTAATAGATAGGACACTCATCTGCTCTTTCATCTGATTGATGTAATCAGAATCAAATGAATAAGGAACTCAAATTGATGCTTCTCATACTTCTACGAATCTTCTTTAGACAAAACCAGATTATAATGAGACTATGAATTAATGCATGTAATAGTATTTGATTATTTAAGTTTCATTGTTGTTTTTTCTCTCTTGGGTGAAAGATTCCTACTCCTTACCTTGGAGATGGAAATGGTAAAATAATCTTTGTAGCAGTTGAAAGTCGCCATAAGCTGTGCCTTGCTCCTTGTACTCACAATTCTAGTGATAGCATCATGATCAAACTTCTCTTTAGCATAGTGAAGATTCTGGGCTTCTGCATATGCTAATCCTGCATGTATCTCATTGCCATCATACCTGTATATGCCCACTAAGGCAACCAGAAGCTGTAGCAAGAAACAAGCTCACATGAGCATTAGTCGTGTCAGTTATAACTTCTGTTGCTTGACATGGTCAGAGCCTCATAGCAGCTTAAATACGTCATGAGCAATGAGAAAAATTATCCAAACAAATTACATACCTTGCGGAGATCACCAGAGGTACGGGCGGCCAGATCTTCTTCCAAGGAATGATGGTAACGAGCCTGGTAGGCTCGCTTCACAGCTAACAGCTCCTCAGGAGAGTAGATGCAGGAAAGTTCAACAATCACACGAAAATCAATGATTGATTGCTTAATGGCTACATTAGCTAAGACAGCATCTCGATCTGCTGGATCCAACATCCATCGATACACTGCTCTCTATATCCATAAAATAAAAGAATTCACCACCAAAAGGATTATAATAAAACTAAATAAATGGTAAGGCTGTTGTAGAATGTGGTACACAACTATAATTGGATTACGATCCAGATAAAGAGCATTCTCAAACAATCCCATGCATATAAGAGATAAAGCCAGTAACAAATGAATAATGATAATGTGTAAAATTAACATGATGCGCCGAGCAGATAGCTTCAGATCCCTACATGTAGGCATCAATGGATCGGATCCGGAATCCGGATCCAAATCCGATAAAGGCAATTCGAATCCAAATCCGATATCAACCCAAAATCAAGACAATAACAGCAGAATCCGGATTCAGATCGTAATCGGATTGGATCCGGATCCGATTAAGACAAGCTTTTTCTTAATCAGATGTATCCTTTTCTTATGAAATCAAATGTGGAACATAATTCAGGATATAAAACTCAATGCAAGACCAGAGAAAAAGATTCACATCTATTTTGTGCAACATGGACTTCAAGCAATCTGACATCTTATGACAACCTTTTTCTAATTCTGCTCCTTGTGATGCGGTTATCGCCATATTTTTGGTGGATTGACTGGTTAGGTCACCCCACAACCCAAGTTTGAAGAGTTTGGCAACTTAACTCTCAAAGGTGACATAGGTGTTATACATTTTCGGTGTACGTGTTCTAGCCTTACGAAATCATCGTGACAAGCTTCCGTATTTACCACACACAAGCAATACCGAAAGCAATGAGTACATTGGCTATAATAATACGCAATTTATTCAACAATAACCTCAAACTCCCCACTGAGCTCTGATTCAAAGCGATTGACTAGATCCTCTTGATAAATCTCCTCATAGGCAGTCCTAATAAGCTTCCTTTGCGCTGCATTTCTGTGGCCAAGAATCGAAATTATTGCCTTCTCATCTGTCCCCAATCCTGGCAAAAGCTTGAAGCACTTGTTAGTTTCCATAAGTTCAACACAACCATAATCCAATCAAATTTTGACATCTATTTCGGCAGTGAAGAAAGTGGAGGCATATAAACCATCCTTGTTTTGAGCAATGCTACTACTCCAAACGTATCAAATAGATAAGTAATTGAAAGTAAATAAAAATAAGGTTGACCAACTATAAAAAAGCAGTTTGGGTAAACAGAAAAGAAACCATTTGATACTTCTAGAACAAATTTATACGAAGAATCCACGTAAAATCCAAGAGGACACTTTAGTTGCAAATGCGGAACAAATATAGACAAAGGACAGATAACCTTGAACAGCATTTCTGATAGCCTCAGCATCTGCAACAGGAGAAAATTGCTCAGGAGTGACAAGAGTGGCCATGACTGGTATTTTCTTAGCTCCTACTCTATAGTTTAGGCTGTATGCAATGAGTATGAACTGTGAATGAAAATTGCTGAGTGCTTTATTTCATAACTGTGTCACCTATTTATAATACTAAGGCTCCTTACAAGTCACAAACAATTTAATTTCCACTGTAAAGCCCTATTAGCGATGAAGGCAGTACAGATCAGCATATCTATCTGCCTATTTTCAAACAAGGAAACTAATTTAATGGATTGTATTTTCCATATTTGGTGTCCATGGCATGAATGGGAGGAAAAAGAGTAATCAGTATTAATTTAAAAAAAATTCCAAGTAAGGAGCATGCTGATGAGTAGGATAATGAGTAATATATAATGAGTCTTTAATTCATTAAACAGTACTGTATTTACTCTTTTCCTTTTACTATTGTAGCCTGGTGTAAACTAGATATTGAAATCTTACCAGGTACAACGTATTTGTTCTGCTGGCTCTGAATCTTAATCTTGTGACTTGTAGGATAAGAAGTTATTAACGATTTACTGTACATCCTATTCAATCTCTTTCTTTTTTCATTTGTGACAGGCGTATACTTGACTGCAATTTGATTAGGAAAGAATCTCTATGCATTTAATTCACATTCAATAAATTGAGATTTCCTTTTTTACATTAAAAGAAAAAAAAAAACCCAGCAGTCGTAGAATCTCGCAACTCCTAAATTTTTAATATTTACTTTAGAGCATATACCATACCCAAATAAAAAATATTCTCGCGGTGAGATTCAAATTTAGGCTTCAGGTATTTGCTTATTGGAGTTCCTCCTTACCCATTCATGGATTTAACACTATAGCTAGATATAAGCCAAAATATTATGTGGAAGAACAAAAATCATTTATTCCTTGGTTAAACTGTTATTATTTTTTCAGTTTTAAACTTCCACTTGCATTTGTTTCGGCTTCCAAGCTGCCGCTTTTGAATTTTTGTGTCAACTTATTTGTCACAACTTCTTAGAATTTTGGGCCACAAACTTCTTAAAAAGTTAATTACGAGCCTCTATTATTTTGCCATTTTGATTCTGCTATAAGGAATCAGCTTTTACCGGTCTAAAAGTCTTGAGAAACATCATTATAGTACTTTGGAAAATCCACCTCTCAGAATAACTTGAATGCACTCTTCGTTCCATTCATTGAAGGTCAGTCGATACCAATTTTAAAGAGAAGAGCACCTGTTCCTGTATACTCGACACTCGAGCATTAATGGAAAGTCATATTTGACACCTAGTCACCTATAAATGTGTTGTGGGCACCGGGATCATTTTTACTTCGCGTGAATGTTAATAATTTAAATCAAGACAACCTAGTTTTAGAAGTTTGCTTATGAAATTTGATACTCTTATTTTCCTCTTCCGGGATTATCAAGAATGCATGTCTTGTAAAAAGAACCCAAACTTTTCAGCTTTAACATGTTCTTGCAAAACAAAAAAACAAGTGTTTGGTTCCTGTCCTGATGGCAACTAGCTACTTCCACAAAAGCACTATAAAACTTGCAAATTCGATTTTTCCGCCAAAACTTGACAGTCATCCATCACAATTTTCTCCAATTGTTTAACTCATACATGGTGAATAACTGTAACTGCAAAGGCTGCAACATCGTCGAGTCATTGTTTTAATCTCTTTTCTGGGTGATCGCTCGACTACCAGAATATCATTCTAGCTAATCGCCAAAAGGTATACAAAAATATAAAATAGAAGTCTGTATTCTTGAACCTTTCTTGTAGTGCTAAATAGATGTATGCATTCCAAGATCAATTGGTGGGAACAAATTCATGTCGATGGTAGCTAATACTTCATATTCAATGGTCCATCCACTGTTAGAAATTGCTCTTTACGGTAATGTGAAACTATTAGCAGAAACAACACCAATAATCACATATACAACATTCAGTTGAGTCTCTCCAACTCATAATAAGGGTAAATATATGCTCAATCACACGGAGATCAATAAATAAAAATATATCATTGCCTAAGCAACTTAGGTTGTCATTAGCCTCGTGTAGGAAATTACGATACTCAACATAACAGAATGATGTGAATACTTGTACCTTGTCCTAACAGCACTATAAGTACAACCTTTTCATTTTTTCCCTAGCTCTTGAGAGTCATTGTTTTCAATTACCTCGAAGTGTTTAATTATCTGCAGAAGCCTCTTGCAAGCTTTCTCACATTCAATAAGTTCTACATACCGCCGGTTATGTCCTTATTTACGTCCTATGTCTGTGTTGATCAGTGAATTACTTAAAATGTCATCAATGCCAATAAACAGAACCTAGAAGCAAATATCACAAATGGTAGTCCTCTCCTCTTCAGCTCTTTCTTGAAGTACTTCTTTTTATCGGCATCATTTTCTTGAAGTGTTACCGAGATGTCAAGTACTATATGTTTTACTTCATTAATGAGATCAAATTACTTTAAGATGTTTTAAGCTATAGTGCTAACAAGTTACTTTCATATCCAATTGTCCATAAAATGCTTTTCTCTTCACAGAAATATCAAACTTCACAAACCCCAGATTGGCATAGTGGTAGTAACCTAACAGCCGAGGTCTCAAAAAACTCTTCGGTCTTGACTCCCATCCGCGTGCTATCAATTCCTATGTTTGGCAGTACATACGCAGCTTTGCTCTTACTTTACTTGAACCCATCCGGCTAGATACCCCGGTACCGAGTTATCAAAAAAGATGAAACTTTATAAGAAAAAAACACTCAGTAATCATATATCTACAACTTATGGAGTCTCCCTAACTCGTAAACTAAGGGGGTGTTCCAGTAAGATGGTTTTTTTGAATAAACTAGTTTTTCACGGTTTTTTATGTGATGTATTGTGAGAGAATGACATGTCTTGGTTGGTTTTTGAAAAAAACAGTTTTTTGTTAATGGAACACCCCCTAAGCAGTCTACACAAACATATAGTACTGTATCATCTCGACATCAACAAAATTCCACACTGATTAAGCCAAACAATGAAAGCAGAATAGAAGCATATGCCAAGACCCATCTTCAAGAACACTAGATAACTTACAATGTACAACTACTCCAAATTGACAGCAACAAATTCGCCACCGAAGTTGGCTGTGATCAAGAGGGCCGGCCGACCCACATTGCATGTCTAATAAGTGGTCTTGCTGTTGGAGGGTTTTCAAATTCAAACGCCATTGAAACGAAAAAGTGTGGAATTGAAAGCCATAATCAAACCGGGTTGACGAGAACTCTTCTGGTTATGTCAGATTCTACTCCGATTGTGATTTTGGTAGTGGCGAGAGAGGAAGAATATGGATTAAATATGTTTTTTTGAAAGCTCTGTGGCATGAAAGACTCCGTGGCCCAATGGATAAGGCGCTGGTCTACGGAACCAGAGATTCTGGGTTCGATCCCCAGCGGAGTCGACTCGAAACAATATTAAGTTTTGGACTTTTGGGTTTCAACTGGAGTTGGGGACCAATCTCCAATAAGGCGATAAGAAGCAACGAGCGAATAATGGGCCGGGCCCAAGCTAGACCCCAAGATAATTGTTTTTGGATTACATGTTTTTTTTTATTATATATATTTTAAATGGCAATAATACAGGACATTTTCATTTTTAATCTTCTATACAGTATCAATGCTACCTCTGGAGCTCCAACGACTTTTTTTTCTTTTTTTTCCCCCTATGGAAAAACCTAATTCTCTGTCTTTTATGGCAAAGCTTCTGTATAGCTCCAACGAGCCCCCCGTCTATAATTTTTTTGTCCATTTACGTGTATGAGTGTCATTTTTCAATCATCTATATGTTTCAATCTATATATTTTTTTTATAATGTCAAAAACTATCTTTAATAGAACTCATCGAGAATTATTAAACGAGATTCATATTGAATATATATAATATTATACATTTGAAGATATAAATAAATTTTTTGAGGTGTCGTAAATTGTGAAAGTGGACAAGAAATTTGGGACGGAGGGAGTAGTTTAATAGAACTCATTAGACGAGGCACTCCTATTTTGCATGCAAAAGTTGGTTAATGATGAGTCTTTATAAAAAAAAACCATCACAAAAGATTAACCATTACAAAATGTAAACCTATAGTTAACCAAAAATAAATAACCGTCACAATATTTCAAAATTCATCATTTGAACATTTGTCTTTTTGCACTTTTAGTAGCAAACGTACCAATTAAGTCTTTACAATCAAGTATCTTCACCATATCATTCTCAATGACAAAATAGCTAATCCATTTAACCTTTCTTGAGACCTGGTTGATTAGAGATATATGTATGTAGGTGTCCTAAATAATTGGAGACCCCGAATTTTTTCATTTTTTGTGGGCTAAAAGCCCAGAATTCTTAGAAAAAGCCTATAAGCCGGCTCCGGACACAACAAGACATGCTAAATAAAACCATAGTTATATTTTATGCTATGTGTGTCACAACATATAGTTTAGGTAAATATAGAATGCTTTTTACATCAGCATTGGAGAAGAGAATTTATAGCTTTTTTTTTTTTTGTCAATTGGTAGTTGAATTTATAGCTTCATGGTATAATATAGGTATAACAATACATATATCATATCATTGAAGATGCTCAAAGATGTTATCACGAAATGACAAATCATCTTTTTTAGTCTCCCTATGTTTTCCAAGGGAGAGATTTTTTTAGAGTTTTCTGGAGCAATGCTACACCCCCTTACAAAAGTACGTGACACATCCACTTTGTGAGAAGGAGGAGAATCACTTCTAGAGCAAAAGGCTCATCATATAACAGAAGTGCTAACTCATTCTCCTTGTAGTATCGCCGTACTTTGTTATGTGTTGTTTTTCTCCCGTAGTTTGACATAAAATATTGTGAGCTGCCAAATATTCTGATTTAATGTGTTTTATCTCACATATCAAGGCTATATTCTCCAAAAACTATATGTTTCTTACATGAATTCAGTCCAAAAAATGTGAGTAACACACATATAGAAAATTAGAAATGCATACACGTTCGTTTTGGACCTTGCAGTGAATCTGAGTGACACCGTGTATTAGTTTCATAGTAAACATAAAGATGTGCATGAATGTGTGTGCACTCTTGTATGTATCCATAGAAGGTTGATTTGAGTGATAGTGTGTGTGGGTTCCATAGTAAACGTAAATATGTACATAAATATGTGTGCACTCTTGTATGTATTCAAAAAAGGTTGATTCAATAATAATACTAGTTCTAAATCAAAATAAAGCAATTATAAATATTGTTAGAGCACCGCCATGTGGTGTGGCGTTCATACTTTGTGATGCAGTTCATAACAATAAATGGTCACTACTGTGTAGGAAAGAAAACTCCTATTAGGGTTGGCCATTTCATCCGCCCCGTCCGAATTCGATCCGATCCCCGATCCGAACGGATCGGCAATATGAAGATCTGTTTGGAGATTTGATAGGATATGGGGATTTTTTTTGAAAATGTTTGGGGATTGGATAGGGGGTGGAGATAGGCATGTCCCCGCCCCGAATCCGCTCCGAATCCGTTCCCCGCTCCATCCCCGCCCCGCTCCACCCCATCCCCGAATCCCCGAAATATAGGGGTCTATTCATGAATTATGAAACTTTGAGGTCTCACTGAATTTTCTCCAAATATATGGGGTACACCAAAATTTCCTTCCTCGTGCATAGGGTTGGTTTGGTAATTGAAGCATTTTCATCCACTGCAATGGCATGGTTTTAACATATATGTTCCAATCAAAATGACCATTCATGTGATTGATTACACAAAAAAATATCTAGTAGTACAATCTTTAAAAATGTTTCTTGGGCATATCCACAGTTAATTGTAGACTTGTAGTCTCTTTTCCTTTGAAACAATTATGTATACTATCCACTAGATAACCCATGTTGCATTTAATCAATTTTAATTAATGTCATGAATATACATAAGAACTCTTCATAATTTGTACTTTTCTGCACTCTTTATGTTGTTCTACAAACATGTGAAGTTTTACACGCCCAAGGGTTGCCCAGTGATTGGATTTTAGGAAAAATGATTTGTAATTGGGCTTCTATAACTATTTACTTGTTACTCTAGGGAAAATGATTGGATCCCCGAAATCCCCGTGGGGATCCCCGTTCCCCATTTGGAGCGGGGATGGAGGATAAAAATAAATCCCCATTGGAGATTGGATAGGGGATGGATATTAGTAAGGGGTTTGGGGATTGGGGGTGGAGATAGTAGTCTCCGGCCCCGATCCGTCCTCATGCCCATCCCTAACTCCTATAACACCAGTCGGCAGTAGTCCAAAAACATTTAAAAACATTTCACAAAAACATTTCACGAAACATTTAAAAACATTTCACGAAAAATTCACCGCGGCCCAAGAGCATTAAATAATTTTTCACAAAAACATAATGGGGTTCAACAAGTCTAAGAGCATCCCCATCAGGGGCATCAAATCCCTTTAAAGCTAAATTTGATGAGTGAAATACATCAAAATCCTCCAAAATCAGACTTAACAAATCTTTTGTAAATTTTTTAAACTTGTAACTTTGCTACAGTACCGCACCAAATTTGGTGCGGCACTGTTCACTCACCAGAGAACTATTCATGCACTGTTCAGACACTATTTACGCACTGTTCACTTTTTTTTTTTTATTATTACTGTTGGGGAGTAAGAGCAGAAAGAAAAAATAGTTTAATATAATAAAGTTAGAATATAGAGTCTGATTTTGTGAGTTTTTGGAAAGTGACTTGCTAAATTTGTAAAAGGTGTTTTGGAAGTAAAATTTAGTGTAAAATTTGGTGCTAATAAGGATGCCCTAAAACCACATTCAAAATATTGGGTGTGGTTCTAGAAGAAAAACTTGGGTGCCGATCGGGTAAAGTCATGTGGTGTTTGACTGCGCATTTTGGATGTCCGAAGGTATTTTGGACGACTCAGATTTATTCCCCCTCCTCTCTCCTCTTTTCTATTCATAATCCGAACTGTTCAAGACACTTTTAGATACCCGAAACGTGCAGTCGGACACCACGTGACTATACCTGATCAACACCCAAGTTTTCCTCGTGGTTATGGACTTTTTGTGGTGGGATTGCGCCATAGACAAGCTGGGTCTTGGAGAAAGCGACAGCCAAGACACCACCCACCACAAAACCCATCCAAAGTCCAAATGAAACCCAAATGAAATCCAATCCCCCAAATGAAATTCAAATCTAGTCACCCAATAAACGGCGCTCCGCCACTAAAACCAGATCGCCCTTTCCTCACCACAACTTTAGATACGCCCCACCGCCACGTGGATTGCGGGCCCTACCACGACAATCCCAAACCCCTGTCTCTCTCTCTCTACTTTCCACCACTAAACCCATTGGTTTTACTCTGTTTCTCTCTCTCTCTCTCTCTCTCTCTCCAAGCCGTTGATGCGATCGTTTCCGGTGAAATTCGGCGATGGTCTGGTCAGTTAGCGAGCGAGTAGTCGAATCGAGCTCTGGTCTGGAAATCTGTTGCGGTTTCTTCTGCAATGTTTGATTGGAACGACGAAGAGGTAATTTTTTTTGTAGCTTTTTTCGTTACTGGAAGTTTGAGAATAGGGAAATGAAGATTTAGCTGCTATCGGTCATGGGTTTAGAAGAACTGAAAGGTTTGTGTGATTTTACTTTGTCCGGTTCGTAAAAGGAAAATTAAAAATAATGCATTTTTTTCCGAAAATAATTTGAATTTAGTCTATCAAAAAAATTTTGAATTTTTCCTGATAAAAATGTATTTTTTTTTTTAAATTATCGAACAATTTTTTGGAGGGAGATAGTATTTTTTTTTCTTGGCTTTTCTTTTGTTTTCTCAGTGTTCAACATAGGGTGAAAAAAAATGGAAGTCAGGAGTCAAATTTGGGACTTTTATGATATAGTATTATTTTTTGTCTTTCGGGGAAAAAAAACGAGAGGTTCATGTAATTGGAGAATATTTTTTTCTTTGATTTTCGTGTGGGGAAAATAACATTGATGTAATTCACCATTTAAATTTTTACTTTGACTTCCTAGAATTTTATTCCGGATGAAATAGAGTGACCATTTTCGCGGTTTTTTTTTCTTTCCCAACAGAGCATGGAGATTGGAACTGATATTTTGGATGTTTGTTTTTCTGTGTCATTCTTTTTGTATCTTAATGGTCTCCTGCGGGATTTATGTCATCGTTGTAATCCTAATCCCAACTCATTATCAATCCCTCTAAACAAAACCTCGCATCAGACAGGGCCTTAGAAAGAATGACACTGTAGATTAGTGGATTACAAATATTCTGAGAACTGGTGATATATGAGTACGTTATAGTTCAATGGTCTTTGTGATTTGTGATATTAAACATAATTAGAGGGCAGTTGATTGATCTACAATGGATAGAAAATTCCCGGGTACTTGGTGATTTAAGTACATCAAATGATTTGTTTGATGGTGAAAATTCAAACCATTTAGGCCGATAAAAAAAAAAAAAAAACAAAACAAAATTCAAACCATTTAGCAACTTAGGATTAAGTGAGATAGTTTGGATTTTAAATGTGATGGTAGACAGGAGAATGCACTGTAGTTAATAGAGCTGTAAAATTGAAGTGAAAACCAAGAAACTACAGGGCGATTCATGCTAAATGTCTTTCAGATGATTTTTGTTAGGTTTGAATTTCGGGTTGAAAATGAATAGGAATGTGGGGGCTTTGTGATATGTGAGATGTCACGAGATATCCTCCCTTATGCAGAAACTCCAAAGATCATTTTCTTTTTTCCACATTAGGATCAGAGAGATTAGGCTAAGTTTTTGCTGCGGTTTTTTTGGTATTCTCGGACTAAAGGTTGTCAAATTAATAAGTCATTTTCCTCACCTACATCAATTGATTTGACAATATATGGGCCAAAAATACAAAAATACCGTAAATACTATAGTGGAAACTCACCCTGATTCTATTTGCCAGAAAGTAGTGCAAAATCCGGTTAAACCAATCCTGTTAACCCCTTGAGTTTACTTTTCCCTGCTCCGCCCTCATCACCACCCATCTACCTAACCATCAGTGCTGGTAGACCACCATGGCCTCCAGCTAACCAGCTCATGCACTCCCTCTCCTATCCTAGCTAACTTTCCCCAAACGGAAAATTAGTATTCTTGGCTACACTCTTGTATATGAATAAAATGTTTTGCAATTGGAAAAACGGATCATTTATTCATGGAATTTGACTTATGTGTATCTCTTTAGGGAGTTTAAAGAGTGGAGAGGGAAGAAAGGAAAGTATAAACATAGGAGAAAGATGGAATTGGGGTCATTTTCCATGTGCAGTATGCTGTTAACAGAGTTAGTATTGCACTTTAGTCCCACATGACAATGTACGCACTATTGCTATCTTCAAAAGCATATGGCAAAGTGCTCCAAGCCTAAACCAACGGCGGTAGAGTAGATTTTGGCTAAAATGTAAGATGTGGCAATTGGGCATGCTTTCCATCTCTGGCTGATAAATAGTGGGCTACTTATGAAGATTTGCAGAAAAATTTAATTATTTTGCCTAAGTTTGCCGATGTAATAGAGTCTGCAATTGTGAGAACATCAATGAACCATGATTGCAATTGCTAAGGGTACATTTTTTCAAGATTCTATGATCTTGGAGCATGACTACACAAGTTTAGAATGTGAAAGAAAAACGGAAATTACGGAATATTAATTTTTCTTCCCTTTTTTTGCTTTCTACCATGAAAATGATCGCAAAAATAAAGGTACATTAATGGAAGGTTGTTTTCTTCCTCTTTCTCATTCCTTCTCTTTTTCTTTGTTACTTTTGGCTATGTTGTTTACTTCCATATTTGTCTTTGAAATAAAAACAGGGAAGGTTATTTTCCTTCTCAATTCGCGTTCTTCTATTCACTGAAGGAAGCAACGAGAAATTTCCTTACATTTCTTTTTTTTTTTAACTTATAAAGTTATAATACATGTAAACTTCTTAGGTAAGTCCATCATTTGAACACCTACCTTGAACTCAAATATGAATGAACACCCAGTCAAAAATTAAATGAACATCCATACGAAAAATTTGCCTACAAACCAATCCACTTTGAATAACCCAAAATACATGCAAGTGGAGTGGTAGACACCATGTACTCCCATGCATTTGTTAGGGGTTCAAACCTCGTTGACTACAACTAACAATATTGACTTTTGCTAAGGGGAAAAAAACAACACAAATTACAGCCCAATCTTAGTTGCACGAAGCGGGAGCGGGTATGGGAGAGGAAGAATATAAAAGCTCCCAAGGTTTGGATCGTGAAACGAATATGTACAAAAATTTCAAAAATAAAATAGCCATGGAAATACACTTCAAAATTACAATCATTTTAAAAAATTATGGGCTAAGTCCACCTTTAAGTATAAGAAGTGGGATAGTGTTAGAATTCATGGTTTTCTTTTCAAGATATCATGACTTGGGCGATATGTATGAGCTAAATTGAAGGCCAATTCCTAAAGTTAAGTAATAAATTAGTATTTTTCTATATTAGTATTATACAAAAGCTCCCATTTCAATGCGAGCATGCTCCCATCAAGCTTCTAAGTTGGGAGCGCAGAATTGTGCTCCTTAGGTGGGAGCAGCACCACTTTAGGAGATCCCTCCAACTAAGAGCCCAATCATAGGTGGCTCCACTTATGAGTAGGGGTGAGCACGGGTCGGGTTCGAGTCGGGTCGGGTCGATTCGATCGGGTTGTGAAAAACAACACCCGAAACCAAACCGAACTACCCTATAAAGTATAAACCGATCGGATCGGGTTACGTTGGGTTTCGGTTTGGGTCGGTCAGGTTGGTCGGGTTCTAGATCCAGGAGAGAGAGAGAGAGAGAGAGAGAGAGAGAGAGAGAGAGAGAGAGAGAGAGAGAGAGAGAGAGAGTCATCCAGATTTATACCAAAAAAAAAACTCATATCAAAGAGAGAAAGATCAGATATTCAGATTGAGGCCAATAGGCCAACGTCGGCGTCAAGGAGGTTGGAAAACGATCTGAAAGAGAGAGGAGAGTGAGATCTGAGATTGGTGAACGGCGGCCTGAGATGGTGAGGCACTGAATGGCAGCTTGAGGCGGTGAAGTCTAAACAGTGACCAGAGACTCAGAGCTAGTTTGGGGGTGGAGTAGTGGATGATGGAAGTGGTCGATGCCTATCTGGTGTGGATTGAGAATGAGGATTGAGGAGTGTGAGAGGATTTGGTGAAGATGGAGAGACAGAACTCAGAAGAGAGAGGGACAAGTCTACTCGTACAGCCTTAATTTTTTTGTAAATTGTAGGAGTAGTAATTGCAAGTCGTCTTTACTTTCCAAAAAGTCTCTTTACTTTTTAACTTTTAGAGTACCCAGTGCATGTACAGGTACAGCCTACAGCTGTATCTCCCTATTTCCCAATGCACAACAGCTAATACGAGAGGACAGCTATATCCCAATCCCCTATTTCCACTATATTCGGGTCGGGTCGGGTCGGGTCGGGTTGGGTTAACCCGACATTGACATCTCCCACCCGAAACCCAACTTGAACCCCGAAATTTTCTAATATTTTAACCGAACCTGAACCGAATATAATTTAAACCTGACCGAAACCCGACCCGAACGGGTCGGGTCAGATTCGTGGGTTCCGGGTTTTTTGCTCACCCCTTAGCTCAAAATAAGGTACAGATCTTAATGACGTATATTAGAAAAATAGAGAGAGAAAAAAGCATCTATTGCTATCGTTATCGTGCAACTTTTCTTAGAATGACAATCAACTCTTATCTCCATAAACAAGAGCATTTGTTTAAAAAGATCCGTGTGAATCTATTCGGCACATAATTTTCTACAAAAAAAATTCGAGTGTATTTATCTCTGGTTTTGATCTTGCTTAGCTCAAAATATAAAAATTCGCCGAGAACTGTAGCATTTTCTATATTTTTTTGTATTTTGGTCACATTATATACACTAGTATATTATTTATTTTTTAAAAAATATATGAATGGTTGGTAGAACTAGTAGAGTGAAGGTAATTCTTGAACACCCTGTTAAAAATTTCTAGAGCCACCACTGTCCAAAAGCACTATAGAGTAAATCAATTAAAAATTAAGTGTAATTATGAGATTCACAATCACCCATGCTCCATTTTAATAGCCACAATTCAATATGCAAAAGGTAAAGCAATTAAACTAAATAGACAAGACAAGGAGATTTACGTGGAAACTACTTAGGGTCAATACAACCTAAGCATTAAACCGCTACCTAATCCTACTCATATATTTCCACAAATCAAAAGGTTTACAAACGTGAATGAATTAGGAATTACCCACAAGCTCCTTGTGACACTTCACTTCTTGATGTATTACTCCGTACTCCTCCTTGATTTCATGGACTCCTCAAATAACCTTGTCTTGATCTCCGAATTAAATTGGCGGTAGTCCCATCTGGCTCATGTGGGAGCAAAGGCAACAATGCATGATATGAAAGACATGAAATTTAATGAAGGTTTTTTTAACAAAATAATGAATCTAGAGCAAGTACATAGATGGAGTATTAAAGGATTGCACTAGATTGACAAAAAAAAAAATGATCGAACACTAATTTTAGATCATCTGTCATGCATCAAAACAAAAGAAAACATTAATATAAGAGGAAAATGTTCTCTCTGTCTAAAAGTGGGCTGATACAAGATATAGGTACCATAAAAGAGTGAAAAATATGCTTTTATTGAGCCAGGTACGAATGCCCTAGAAAGAACCAATAATGATGCGACACCTAATCAGACTAGGTGCTGCGCTAGCAAGCGCTAGGTAGTGCCACGGAGGAACAATGAAGGATCATCTCAGATTTCAGCGTGATGCTTGCAAACGCAAGGTAGCGCCAAGGGAAACACATGATGACATCATGCGTGACTTCAGGTGCACAGCTAGCGCAGTCTCTGGTATGGTTTTTCACAAAGGGTTCATGCCTACAAAAACTTGATTTTCACACTCAAGGCTAAAAGACATACCAATAGACTTAAAATGTTAACTGAAATGTGAAACCATGCATCATGAACAGGATTAAAAAGTTAAACTAAATAGAAACATGTTTGTACCTTTCATGATCTGCATTTGAGCTATGGCACAGCAACACACAGTCAACTACCTCCCAAACCCAAGTGGAAAAAGAACAAAATATAGACTCCAATGGTTTGTCAAAATCCGGAAATCGCTAATTACATTAACAGAATGCATTAACACTAGATTGATGGCCCGGGAAATAGAGGAAATATTGGGAATGACATACTCTTCCCATTGCATCTCTAGCACCTTCAAAGAGAAATTAGGGAATTACCTATATATTAGCAATTTGGCTTTCAACCCGAAAAGATGCAGTTCTAGTGCTGTTTTGGGACCTTCATGGGACAAAGAGAGTATCTTATGCGGCATTGTTTTTGAACTCTTGTATGGTTGGTCGGCCAAACTTGTTAGACGTGGATTGTGGTAGACCCGTAAAACTCATCCAAATAAATCCAATAGCGTGACTATATATATATATATATATATATATATATATTCTAAAACGGGAATCCCGTTTCCGGACCTCATGATCCAAACATTTTTTTGACGATCCGATTCGTCCAATGTGTTCAGAAGGTGTTTTCAAGGGTCCACGCGAGAAATCTTCAAAAAAAAAAAAATACCGGGAAGGGCTTGATCCAAACAGTTTTCGCAAAAAATATATATTTGCATTTTTTGCGAAAACTACTTGGATCAAGCCCTTCCTGGTATTTTTTTTTTGAAGATTTCTCCCGTGGACCCTTGAAAACACCTTCTGAACACATTGGATGGATCGGATTTTCCAAAAATAATTTGCAACACAAAAAAAATCATTTTTTTCTTATTTTCGGGAGGTGTGGACTAGAAGTTTTCGGTATATATATATATATATTTTATAATTTTGTATAAAAAATAGGAATTCTAGGTGGGCGTTTAAGCTATACATTTTCTAACTGTTCTGAGATCATCGACTGCTTTTTCGTCATAGTTAACTTTTCCCTGTCATGAACTCTGTTTTTCTTTTCAGCTTGCAAATATAATATGGGGTGAGGAGGGCGAGACTGATGACCATATTGTTCCGTATCCTGAGAGAAATGAAGATAGACCTCCAGGTTTATATGGAGATCACATAAAAAAGGAATGGAATCAAGAATCTACAAATACTAAGCCACCAGTGGCTGTGCAGAATAAATTTGTTAATAAAACTGATCATGCCGGGGATAAACAAGAGAGTGCTTTGCAATATGACTCCACAGAGGGAACTTCTGCAGGACGGTGTAGGATGGAACCATGGCCGGATTTATCTCTATCGCATGCCCCCAAAACTCTTCGGGATTTCATAGGAACTGAAGCATCTGAGGGTTTAACTGAAATCACCGGATTTGATTCCTCTAGGGGTGGTAAGTTAAGAAAGCATGTCATGTTTTGAGGGAAATGGCATAAAAAAATAAAAATAAATAATCCACATTTGGTTTTGGGTTTAATCTTAATCAGATTCAATGTTCAACAGATGCAACTTCTCAACCAGATGGAAGTTCCAGTATTTTTCAGAATCAGCATGATGATGGGGAGCAAAGTGACTTTGTTGACTATGGGTGGGATAACATTGGAAGCTTTGATGATCTAGATAGAATTTTCAGGTGAGATACCGTCTTGATATACTAATCTGTGTTCTGCAATGATAAATAGATACTTTTTAGTTTCTTTGTGCCACCTTGGCATTTTATAATGATGCAAGATGATTCATCATGTTAAAGTACTTGGGAAAATCAACATAGAATGCGAGGGTAGCATGCTACTTTTCGCAAGGCAAAATGAATGTAGGATGGTATAGTGCAGGCTAGGTATCTTTCAATATTATAGTGTAGGCCCCCGTTATAAAATATTCTTACATCATCGTCCTTCCTTTTATATCCTTACCAATCACATTAGCATAGTACATCTGGGTAGCTTTTCTGTTTACCTATAGATAATACCTATACATAAATGCCATAGTGTAGGCTAGGTTTTTCAGCAATTTCTCTTCTATGTTGATTTTCCTTTTAACATAGAGGAGAGTGTAAAACACAATTGGGCCTTGTATGATGTTAGAGTTTGTGCCACATTGGTCAATCACAACCCTCCAAAACTAGCATATGAGCCTAGACGGCTTCTCCACTCATTGCCAATTGGTTTTGAGTTGGATGCTTTAACTTGGTATCAAACTAGGCTTTCAGAAGCTTTTGGACAAGACTCTATGAATTTGTTGCCCCGTTGTTTGTTTAGTGCATCTAGTTTTATTGTTTGTTGCTTAGTAGCAGGATCATTCTAAAATGGGTGTGCTCCCTAGACGTGTTACACGGTCTTGGGTAGAACTCAATCCCAAAAGGTAGCTCATAAAGTGAGGGTGCCCTCGCGCTTATATATTTCATCTTACTTTGGTAACTAGGCAATGTAGGACTTCGCTTCACAAGATGGGAGCTCGAATCCGCACTCCCGAGATGAGAGCTCACTCCCATCCAGACGAGAACCCACTCCTAAAGAGGATGGGAGCTTCCATATGAATTTTAAGGATGAAATTCTTACTTTTTTCAAATATATGCAACAAAGAAGGAAAAGAAAAAAGATAGAAAAAAGAACTAAGAAAGATTTAGGACTCTCTTTCTCATCTTGTATTCTACTCTACTTATCTAGTTGTTTAGTCCATATATTTGGCGTAAAATAATCTATTGTGAAGTCATTACCCATTCATGTTTATTCATTAAATATTCCCTCGCTGCTCCCAACCTAGGGAGCTTCTAAATACTCCTGCACCCGCACCCGCTCCCGCTCTATACCCGTCCTCGCTCCCGCTTCTTGCGACTAAGGTTTGTTGTGATCCCTATGTTATGGATCCCTTTCTCTCCACATGGGTCATGGGTCGCATGTGCTGGGGAGTGTTGGACCTTGTCCCACATTGGTTAATTACAACCTCCAAAACTAGTATATAGGCCTGGGCGGCCTCTCCACTCATTGCCAATTGGTTTTGGGTTGGATGCTTTAACATTTGAGATAATTGACTCATCCCAATGGCCACGATTAGTATTATGTAATCGCAGATTGAAGAAGCACATGTACCCGAAAATTATTCAAAAACTAGCAAGATAACTTTATCGAAACCTTAATTTTGCTTTTAACTTGTCCTTCTCCAATGTAGTCGCAGATTTGTTTTAATGTTTGTGTGATTTGTTTTTTGAGGATATGCATCTGACCCAATATCCTCACAAGTGTTCATTTTGCAGCGACGATGACCAAATATTTGGGCATCTAAGTCTTGGTAGTGATGATCGGTCTTGGTCATCTTTAAAAGAAGCAACTTGTACTGCCGAAAATTCTTTTCCGCTATGTATGGACTCCACAAGCTTGGATTTAGGAACAACGGGGAGCATGTCTGGTCATTTTAAAATAAAAGCAGAATATGTGCAAGATCAAGACCAGTCTTTCACCCAAGGCTTTGAGAAAATGAGCTATCCGAGTTCCCATGCTCAAAAGAATGTAAATGCAAGTGCTCATCAGGTGGACTTTAAAAGCAAGTTTGTAGCAAAAGAAAAGGTATGAATTGTCAATTTTTTACGTGCAAGTCAATTTATTCTCTTTCTATTTTCTTGGTGAACTGTGTTGTATACTAGATATTTAATGTCATTCTATTTTCAGTTAAATGATTTCAAAAAGTTTGCATTCACCTTTTTTGTTGGCTTTCATAGACTGAATTGGAAGGGCTTGGAAAGACCCTGGCATTCAACTCCCACCTCATTGCTGAAAATATCACTTGTTCCTTGAGTTCACAGGCGAAGTAATTTTTTTTTCTTCTTGTACTCAAAATGTTGGTGGCTCAGATACAGACATCAAACAAGTGCACTACGCTACAGGGTGCAGACACGTGAACACATCATTTTTAAACAAATGAGAAAACGGACATATTGAATATCTTCAAAACTGTTATATTTTAAATATCTAGGAGAAAATAGTTACATGATTTCCGTCGTATTAGGGATATGACCACAAAATAATACGAACTTGATTGAAAATTATACAAGCAACGATCACTAAAAAGGTTACGAAATTTGCACTCTGACTTCCCAGTGCGTCTCTGGCGTGTCCCCAATGTTTAATCTGGGTGTGCCCAAGAGTGTCCGATGTGTCCACGTCCCCCGAATGTGTTTATATTTGACAATTGTGGGTCAGATTCTGGGGCTGCTAGATGTGTTAATTCTTCTCAGCTCAAGATGATTCAAATTCTTGATTCCTATTGTACTTTTTATTCTTGTGCAAAATCATAATGCATGGATTGTGTATTATATGCCATGAAATTGTTATGAGAGTGAAAAATAGTACTCTCAAGACTTTGTGTTCCATTTTAAGCCCATTTTGGGAAATTCAAATTAATCGGGGAAGTTTAACGACCTTCCAATTTGGAAGTTTGCCAGGGTGATCTTGGCTATAGTAGTGGCAACAATCCACAAAGACTCCTCCTTGGCTAGCCCTTCTGGGTGAGTTCGGTGGTGGTTTGTGAACAACTACCCACGGTAGATGTTCAGATCACTTCCCTACTCGTGATGACCACTTGGGTTGACAGTTGGCTTCACCTTTCAAGCGTCTCTGTGATATTAGTTCGCATTGAAGTGCCGATTTGCAGCTCTCTCCCCTTGAGGTCCATCACATTTCAGATACTAATGAGTACCGTTGCTTGTTGGTACTTCACTCCCACTTTTCCACACATTACCATTGTGGTTTGTCATCTTGCTCAGAGTGCCCCTTGGACCACTCATCTTGCTACATTAAGCACAAATGAAATACGCCTTCTGGATCTTATGGTCTTTCACCTCTCTGCTAGCGCACTAGGTCTGTATGCCTTATCTATTGCTGATTGGGATGGTTGTCCAGGTACTCATTTCACGTCTGGTTGCTTTCTTTTCTTGCGCGCAAATTTTATGTGCTGGATGGCCAAGAAACTGTCTACAGTTTGTTGCTGGATGTTGGAGCTAAATACAGCTCTCTTGCTCAGGTTTGGGCAATTATAGGCACCTTCTCTGAGCTCCACGTGGCTGTTTTCACTCTCGTCATGCTCTATTGTTGCAACCTCAACCTATGTACATGGCCCTAACTTTATTTTGTAGGAACCTAGCCCATTGAGTTTATTGTCACTTTATTTGTGAACTTGCCCCATTTGTTAGCCTTGATGTTCGGTTTGTTAATAAAACCTCTCTCGCTGGCTCTCGAGTTTCAAAATTAGCCGCCCCCCCCCCCCCCCCTCTTCTCCCATTTTCTTTTCTTCTTTTTCTCTCTCTTGTTTTTTTCGCCCAGATATGTTTTTGAGAGGGAGCACGGTGCGGATTCGACGGCATTAAAGGCGTGGGTTTTGGCGGTGATACGGTGACGGGAGGTTGTGGCGTTGATGCGTGTTGTAACGGCGACAGTTTGCCTGCAAAAGTGGCGGTGGTGGAGGTGTTTCCGGTTAGGTCGTTTGACGAAGGTGACCTGGTCACAGCCGGAGTTTGGTAGCATTGAAGATGTGGTGTTTTGGGGTTGCTATGTTTGAGTGCTTGTTGTGTTTCATTGGGGTTGGTACTGGGCTTTTGGTGATTTGTTTGGTGTCGACCTTGTTGTTTGTGGGGTTGCGGCAGTGGCATGGCGTAGTCTCTCCCCAATCGTTGACGGTGGTGGCATGGCGTCATTATCTCTGTAATTGATGAAGGTAGCAAGGCTTGCTATATTTTGCCGAGGGATGGCTATTGTTTGGGTGGTTTTTCTTTTTGTTCCTTTTTTTTTTTTTTTCCATTCATCTTTTTGTTGGTTTCCCTTCCCCTTCTTTCTTCTCATGCACTCTTGTTGAGTTTCTTACTTATATTGAGTAATTTTGCCGTTTCACAAAAAAAAAAAAAAAAAAAATCGTTTTGTTTTTTTGCCTTTTCAAAGTGCTAACTTGCTCACCAAAGGACTTCACAATTATCTCTGCGAGCTTTTTTACCCGTCCTTCCTTGAGTTTTGAGTTTGCAAGGGAGTATTAAAAGGATTCCTTAGTCGTCATTTGTGACCATCATTTTATGCCTCGTATCTTGCCGTATCGTTGCCATACATTAGGCTTAGCTTTAATCTCAAATTTGGGAAATGCAAATTCTCTTTTAACTCGCTATGTTACATGGTCTTGGATAGGAGTATCAGGTGCATGTATGTGTCTAAGTGTCCATTTCATCCACAAGCCATCTCAAGAATTCCAGGATAAGCCAAAGTTTCAAAAAATTTATTATATATATTTTATTTCGGCAAATAAATAGTGTTTACAAAGTGGCTTACGGCATTTGATGAAAATTGTACGAGTTCCACGCATAGTTCAAGGTAAATTCTATGTACACAATACTCTTGCTAGGCATATGTCCAATTAAATTTGTTGAACACAGAACCGACACCCTTATCCGAGTGTCGAGTGTTTGTCACGGGTATTTTAGACATTTAGGAGGATCCATGTAACACATAGCTCACTACATATTTGCTATGGTTGGGATGAATACATGTACACAACATTCCACTTTCTAACAACTGTTTCAAGAGATTTGTTGTGACCTCTGTTGAATCTGTGAGTGCACAATGTTGTGGAGTTCAATATGTCAATATTTGTGAGTCCAAAGTCAAACTACAAGGATCAATGTATGCCATCTATATCCGAGATGGTCCTAGAAAAGAGAAACTGATTAATGTTTGGTGGTTTTGGAAATTTAATTGGCTGGAAATATATTGAAATCATAGTTGATAAAAACCTACGATAGAGGATATGTATCCTGTAATTTGTATGAATCGTTACATATCCCACCTATATCTTTTTGTAGAGAAATTCTATGATACGATCACGTATGTTACGATATGTACATGTATCCTAGTTTAGTACATGTCCTACGATTACATAGGGAAAAAGTCAGGTCTTATTCTAAGAAGTAGAACTCGAAATGCATTAATCTAATTTGTTTAATATAATTATGCAACATTCACACCATTTGGTACAAATTCAACCACAATATAGGGCTTGAATAGTAGAAAGAACCCTACTTCGATTGTGTTTTGCCTAAATTGGATAAGGACTCTTCTTTTCTTTCCATAGCTAAGGTAGCAGAAAGCCTTAGAGGGTGTTCGGGAGTCTCATTTTTTTTAATTCTTTTTACATTTTTTGCCTTTTGTATTATGAATCTGTAGAGTGTTTGTTGGATATGTACAAAATGCATTTTGCAATATGAGTAGTGTTTGGAAAATATGTGCGGACTACATTCTGTAGGTTGTTTATATTAACAAAAATGAGAAAAATGAAAATTGAGAAGTCAAAAAGCTCTGTCCTCTGTCCCCTACTTTTGACTTTTGTTCTCTAAACTCAAAAACTAAAAAATGCATTATAGGAGTATTCATTTTTAGGTGAGGTAACCCTAACACCTACAATTGGAAAAGTGAAAATGAAAATGAAAATGAAAAAGCTGATCATCCAAACACCCTCTTAAGTCTTAATGTGTTAGACCTTAGTTGACGACTGACTTGAAATTTTGCATCTTGAAAATTTTATTCTAAATGTGAGCATAGTTTGTTGGTTTAATTAAATATAACTGCTTTTTAATTGTATATTAATTATGGTTAACGTTGTTGAAGAATCAACTAGATTTAATTAGTATTTTAGACTAAGAAAGTAAAGCTCAAACAAACCCAATTGATGAATATCTAGTTTCTAGAAGCTCTAGAATATCCTTGTGAAATATCTAGATTTTTTTTTTTGTGGGAATTAGTCACAGACTCACATGTGTAATTCTGGAATCTACTTTAAGTTTATCTTATATGAAAATACCTCGGGACTATAGCCTACCACGGAGTAATATAAATAGGGGGTTCTAGCCGTTTTGTATCAAGTCAAAAAACAGTTTGAGTTCAAGTGTAATGTTTATAAGTAATTTCCTTCCCCACTATTGTCTAAGTATTTTTCCCTCTTCCAAAATCTTGTCCAACTAAACACTAGTAACTCCTACCTTTCAACTATTGTACCTTAAAATATGCAATAAAAGAAACGATACACTATACGTAGCTCGATTTGAAAATGCTGACTGAAGTAACAATGAAAAGGCTTTAGGCACCAAGGATCACTAGCCAATGTCTCCTTTTGTACTCGTACAAAATATTTACATTGCAAAGATAAATCAGACATTAGTTCAATTATTTTGATTGATTGCTCAAACTTTAGAATCTTAATTATTTGATTGGCATGGAATTCCGAGATAGAACAAATAGTTGGGGTTTTACTTTTAGCATTAGGAAAGAATTTAGATACCCATGTTGAAGAAGAAAGATCTCTAGTGAAAATTTGGCAGATGGTATCAAAAGTGCTTTTAATTATACTTTTCCATGTATTTACAATGACTACTAAATCCTAACTTAACTTGGAAAAGAGGTTTCGTACACTTGGTATACAGCTAATTGGCTAAGCAAAATTAAGCATAATGAAGGAGGGAGACTATTTAAAAGTGTTTGAACCCTCCGAATGCCAATGTTCTTGAATTAGTTTTGGTGCTCTACCTGCCAAGCTCTTCATTTCAGTGTTGAAAATGTCATTTGAAGCTCTTTTCGACACTTTCTCTGATGCTTGTCTTTCTCTTCCAAGCTTTGCTCCAGAATCAGCTATATTCTCTCAAGTCACCTGCATCACCATTTTGTTTTCCAAAGAATTAGTCCATTAACAGACTATTAATCATTTATTGAGGAGATCTCTACTATAACCTGTAGTGCTAAATAGTGGATAATTATTCTTTCTTTAGGCCGTGGCGTATTGTAGCCTCTTCGAAATAGATGATGATTTGAATCAATCTTATTGCTAGAACCTCCCATCGGGGGTGAGGAATCTGCTTTAGAACCTTGAGTCCGCAATTCAGGGCAATAATCTTGGTAGAACCTTGATATCATCGTAAAAGAATGTTGTTCCCCATTTTGATGGAATCTCTCAAACACAGAAGTCCCAAAGCAACAAATAAAATCTACAAAGCAAGAGAAAATTTGTAAAGCCATTAGAGATTGGGGAAAATAGGTCAAGTTTCTTATACTGGATGTACTATCCTAATTTTATGTAACACGTAAAAATATTGCATTTGAAAGTAGTCTCCAATATTTATTTCTAGCGTGATTGCAATCTTTGAGCCGTCTATGTGCCCTTTCTGCTAGGCCCCTCCCTCCTTGTCTTTCCCCAGCTTCCACATTGTGCTATGATAAAACAAACTTCCATGTTGAATTTGACGCAGTATAATATGCCCACTATTTTTGTAGTGCTCTTTAAGAACCTTACTTGTTTCCACTTTTATTTTGGTCTTTGGTTTCTCTTGTCTGCGCTTGAACATTTGAGGTTTTTTGAGTGTCGTGTTGCTTTCAATTGCGCAGGTGAGTAACAAGGAAAAACTTTCAGAAACCAGGATGAAAACAGGCGGAGGACTTGAAGGACAGCAGTTGCAGGATTCTAGTACCTGGTCTCCTCGTGCAAACAAACTGCAACAATTTGAAATGCCCCGGATTTGCACTGGTTATGCCCTCAGTGATCAAACACAGTTTCAAACATTCAACTCATCTGTGGCCTCTCCTGTTCATGGAAACATCAGAAATCCATATCAGACCACGACCAGTTTGCCTCACCCTCATTATAGAGAACAGGAAAAACCAGAGCTTTCTGGTTGTGAAGTTTCTACAAGCGCCATAAATTCTTTAAGCAGGTTCCCTGTAACTTTCACGAAGCCTCTAAAAATGACACCACAGGAGAAGATAGAAAAATTAAGGCGGCGGCAGCAAATGCAGGCATTGCTTGCTATTCAGAGACAGCAGCAGCAATTTAGCAATCAAGTCTCCAGTAGTGATCACTCTGTTGCTCAAAAGCATCACAATGATCAAATTCAGCTGATACCAGGAGGGAACATTGATGTTGAAGAAAATGTCAGCCCCCTACTCTCCATTGATCCAAACTCACCCGTCGAACATGATGGCTCAAATAAAATTCCGATGGTAGTTGATGATTATTCGGTGGAGGCTGTAACTCTTCATCGGCTTCAAGAAATTATTGCAAAAGTAAGTTATTTATGAACACAATCTTTCCATGGTAGACATCCACTCAGTCATTTTCTTATATAGACACCATGCACTTCACACAGTTGGACATCCGCATAAGACTTTGTATGAGAGATAGCTTGGTTCGATTGGCTCAAAGTGCAATGCAAAGGCATTATGCTGGTGATGCAAACAGTACAAACAGAAATAGCGGAGATGAGCTTGAAGTCTGTAAAGATGAAACAATTAGTCATAACAGGTATGTTACAAAATGTATTCTTATTAACGAGGAACTTGGACGTTTCTACTTGAATGCTGATGAACTAATGATTACTAGAAGTTAAATGGTGGATACGCTCAGAACGTAGTTAGGAAACATGTATGTTTTGTGCATAAGATGCTGATGCCAAGACAGAACATATTTTGAACCTGTAAAAACTAGGAAAAAATGTGGAAAGTAAGTGTTAATTGCAGTGTTTGGCTATTTAATTGGTGTTCTAATCGCCAAAGAAGAAGATGGAACTCATTTGAATTACCAACTACTACACAATAATGATGTTATTTTGTTTCTTCACCATTTTTTATGCATATTTAAATATGGGAAGCTTGATGGATGGCGGCATATATACAGTAACCGAAACTAAGTATAATTCGTAGTAACTTCTGGAAATTAAAATCATTGGTCGTGCTTTTTGTAGTATGGTCATGAGCAACAACTTAAGGTCAAATCCAGGATGGATGCCAAGTTGGCCAATATTTGGTGGTAAAAACCAAATAATTTTCAGTTTGATGTGATGGGTTCACGTCCGATTGAAAATTGTTTTTCGTCAGTGCTGTTTCAATGGAAATTATGTGGAGGATAACAGTGGATAGAATAGTAGAATGATAGATGTTGCATTTCTTGGCTGGGTAGTGACTGTATAAAGGGAATTATCCAGTTTGTAAGCCACAGGTGAAGCCCAAGGGTCCAATACATGGGAATATTCCTACTGTGTGCATAAATGTCTTTGGTTTGTTTTCATAAGTACCCAATTTAGTAAAATTCATATTGCTTTTCCACTATGCTATTTTGGGATGTCCTCTTTGAAAAGTCAAACGAAAAAGGGTGTAAATTGCCACTAACCCTCATAAATGCTTTATTGTAGAGAATAAGGGTAATGTTGAAAATCTAATCAAAGTTTCTGATGAGATATGCATTAATTGCATGTCTGAGTTCTCTATAGTGGACAAGCAATATGGGACATAGGGAGTAGTTAGTTAGGTTAGTTTGATATTTCATTCCTGTGGTTATGTTCCTTTTAATATCAGTAGGGGTGGGCATCGTGTTGCGTTCGTGTCAAAATTCTCTCAAGCCTAACCCGATCTGTTTTGTTTTTCGTGTTGCCATCTCGTGTCATACTCGTGTTCTGTGTCAGAAATAGTTGATCCTAACCCGCTAACATTGTGTCGGGTTATCTTGTCCTTTAATAAATTCTTGTGTCATGTCGTATTCGTGTCAAAACTCTTTTAATCATAATCCGACCTACTTAGCTTTTCATGCTATAGTGCCGTGTCATTTGTGTTTCGTGTCAGAAATAGCTGACCCTAACGCGCTAACTTTGTGTTAGATTCGTGGCATGTTCTCGTATCGTGTCGAAAATTCCCACCTCTAACTATCAGTGTATCTTGCTTCGTAATTTTCTGTGATTGTTCGTCTGTGGATAATTGCCGTTGTGAATGTACTAATGAGACTTCAATGATAATATTGATTGAGAGTTGTCTAAGGTTGTGCCTTTTTGTTATTAAGTTTGCGGCCTTCATGCTTCCTACCTCCCCGCTCTGAACTAATTTGGTAACAGAGCCTAATCTTCAATCACCATCCTCTTCTTTCACTATCTCTGATATCCCCTCTCTTACCTCATCAATCTTTCTGCTTCTGTACCTTCTGTCAACCATCCAACCAATCAATTACAACATCTGCATCGCTGCCATTACCCAAGACCCAGAAGAGATTTATCCCCATCCCGTTCACTAATATCTTTTATACAGTTTCTTTCTTTGGTACCTAATGGCCAGTGAAACAGAAGTACTTCCTTTCCAACACAAAATTGTGGGGTCAAGCTAGGGTTTGGTAGGCCAGCTAACAACAAAGGCATTATGTCACCATTTGAACATGAGAAGACGTGGGAAATTGCAATGGTTCATTACTTTGATCCACAATATTACTTGCAATGAGCTACCATCTTGCATAGTTTTCCAAAAGATTTTAGCAACTCAGTGCAAATGAGTTCAGAAAGTGCTAAAATCATGGTATTTCAAATAAAAAAATTAAGTGTTTTCATGTATGAATTTTTGAATTTTTTGACACCGAATTAAAAGTACACGAGGAGTACTTTAATTTGGTGCCAAAAAATCGAAAAACGATACACGGAATCACTTCATTTTTTTATTTCAAAAAATTGATTTTAGCACCTGCTGAACTCATTTGCTAAAATCATGGTTGATTTTAGCAACTGGGTTGCTAAAATCTTTTGGAAAACTATGCCTATCTCACTACCATATTATGTGATGAGCTAACTAGCAGTTTCCCTGAATTGTTGCACGGAAGCTAATTTCCACAATGTTCGTATCAGATGGGTGAGAACAAAAAGGGATAAATCACAGAAATATAAGCTTAATATCACTTGTTAGACTTAAAGTCTAAGCCCATGGGCAAAAATCAGATAGCAAAAATTGAATTGAAGATTCCAATTTCAAACACACACAGTAGCTACCCAATTTAGATTTCAAATTTCACTTCTTGTCACAATCTTGATGACAATAATGCAAGATCCTTCTGTGTATTCTGCAAATATTTTGGGAAAATTCTTCGTATGCTCTTGCAAGGATTTCCAAAACATCAACTCTTATGAAGCTTTTACCAAGGTTTATTGCAGCTGCCGATCAGAAAAAAGATTTATTGTAGCTTTGTTGTTTGTCCTTGTAGATTTGTGTACTTGTACCTTAAAGTTATTTAGTCCGAAGCTAATCCTATTTCCTAATTTGGTGCAAGTTGGATTTCGTTAAGGTGAAAAAAACTAAAACTAGAGTAGGAAATCACAATCACAATTCAAATAGGTTTTGCCGAAAATTCTTCGGTGTACACCTCAAACTCAAACTCAAACTCATGTTGGGTTTCCTTAATTTTGTAGCCGCCATGTCATTCATGTGAGTCTATATGTGGAGGCCATTATATAGAGTTGGTATAATAAAACTGCCTACTTCCCTTATCTCTCTTCTTCCTATGATGCCATTGTGTTGCAGTTTCACTCGAATTCCTGATGTGGAGACACAAACAAATCGCATAGACCGAGCTGTGGCTCATCTGCTCTTTCACAGGCCTGAGTTGTCTGGAAAACATCCTCAGACACCAGAATCACCATCATCGACTAAGCTCCCATGTGAAATAAATACTAGTGGTTTACTGAGCTCCCCAAGAGAGTTCTTGCCTTACAATAGCAGAGGAAAACAAATCCCTCACTTACTCGTTGAAAATGCTGTAAACAAAATATCAGATGCAGGAATTAGGGAGATTGAAGAACCTGATCAATAATTGAAAATCTCGACAAGGGTAATTCCTTCCTTTATCTCTTTTATATGTTTAGATTTTCATTTCATACGTGATTATACGGATTCTCTGGTAACGAGGTTTCTTTCATTGTCAGCGGACTGGTTCGATCTTCATCCAGCACAGGTCACCATGGCTCAGGGATCATTTCATGAAGGAGTCTTTTGTCTTTGGGTATGCAAAGGATATGTGCATTTGTGGTTCACTGTTTTTCTATGTTGTGGAGAAATCGACTCTCGTGTTGACAATTTAATGTCCTTTGATGTGAACTTGATATGTCCCCGTGGAAGGGTGATACGACTCCCAACTTAAATGAGTCCTAGCTTTTCTATGTTTGCAAATCCTATCCATTCTTCTTGTGCTTCTAAATGGGCCTTCTTGTTTGCCAAAAAGTGCGGTAACAACGAATGTTTTCATTCATTTTCCAGCTTGCGTGTATTTGCATTTGTAGGATTGATGTTGAATGAAATTGTTATTTCTTGCTTGAAGTGTTGGTAGGCTATGGTGGAAAGGATTATGGATGTTAGCATTTGAGGGCAGGGTTAGTTTTCTTGAGATAACTTGTAAACCTCTTCATTCTCAGAACCCTTAATCTCTCAATTATTGAAATAGCAAAATTGAGTTTAACAGTCTCATAATCATACAATTGGAAATGGATAATCAATTGGAGAAAAAGAATCTAATAATCTATGTAGCCGACCCAAGGAATTGCCATTAAGGTGGTGGTTCACTTGACTAGTGTGTTCATGTTCACATTCTTAAGCATTTTTCATCTCTAAACTATTCGTATTAAAATTTGGGTGGTGATAATATCAAAACTGTTTTTGATGGTGTCAAAACTCTAGTGCATAGAAAATTAGTACTTTGCACATAGTACAAGCATTTTGTGCATTGGAGTTTTGGTACTGACAAATCAATTTTGGCATCATCATTAAATGGGAGGGATTGGATTCATGCAGCCGACTCTATAGTTGTGATGAAGGCTTTGTTGTTTTGAGATGAGTGATTAATGTCAAATATTAACAATGGACATTACAACTATCCGCGGCGATGAAATTCACATGTACTTAATGGATCTTGAAGGTTTTTTTCCCCCTCTTTTCTTATAGGCATCTTGGATTATGTTTACAATGAAATCTTTGAAATATCATTCCTTCCTATCCCTGCTCCGATCTTTGAAATAGCTCTCACTCGCGCATTGTATTATGGTATTTTTCTTCACATTTTTTGTTTGCTGGTATTTTTCTCTCGCATTTGTATTCCAACTTTTGTCTCATTGGTCGGTTTCTGATCTCTCTTGCCCCCTCAACCTTCCCCAAGTTCCTATTTGTTCTATCAAACTTATACCGAAGTGGTTCTCACTCTCACCACAGCTTTCTTAAGACGATAGGAAGCCGGGCAAGAATCACCAAAGATGGTCACCTCAGACAAGCAAGTTAGGGGGGCCATATTAAATTATTAATAAACCTCTTATGGAATATCAGAGGCATAGGCAACATCAAATCAAGGAGGGGTGGCATAATCTCATAGGAGGTCTAAGGCAAAATATGAGTGTAAGAGCTTCCAAGAGTTGAAGCATTAATGTTGAACATATTTATCTCTTTATTCAAGAAGTACTTTGTCTCTATCGTGTATTCCCTCTGTCCCTTTGTTATAGTCTAACTCTTCTATTTTGGATTGTCTCGTAATAAGTATGTGTTTTAAAAAGTTATTGGGTAAAATTTTGTTCAATTATTATTTTGCAATTTTGAAAAGTTAGTGGGTAAAGATTTACGTAATCGGTAATAATGGAGGATAATTTTGAAAAGTAGAGGTAAAAGTTGATATGAAAGGTGTAAAGTAGAGCTAAAAACTTGATGTGAAAGACGTAATGATGCCATTTTTTTTAATAAGTTGGATTTATGAAGCAACACATTTAAAAAAGAATAGAGGGGTGAAATGTTAGCATTTACATAAAACATGAAAACATGACAGAGAATAATCTTATAGAACGACCAGCCCTAATAAAAAGATCTTTTTAAAGAGGCATTTTACCTAATTAAATAAGTTTCTTTTTTTTTTTCAACAAAATTCACGGTTGGGAGATATGGGCTTCCTCCCGCCGGTTGGGCCTATTCAAGCGATGATGGGTGAAAGGAGCCCTATCCTCCGTTCATGTCCTTGTTTTCACGAGTTTTTGGCTCTAGTACCTTAAGATAGCACCGAGCTATGTATAGAAATAAGAACACTGTAAATTAGATTCACGGGTGGGAGATATTGGGTTCCTTCCGCCGGTTGGGCCTGTTAAAGCAACGATTGGTAGCCCTATTCTTGATCCGGTCATATAAGATAAGATACAAATGTGTATGTATGAAAGTGAGGCCTCTAAAAGCCCTAACGACCTAGTGTTTTGGCCGCCCCTGCTTCTACTGAAATTTGATTGGTAAGTCTACTCCAGACTCAACATCTATTCTAAAAGTTAGTTAATAATTCAAAGAGACTCTCTCCACCAATCAACCTGAGTTGACAAATCCTAATAACCTTTCACTTGATGTCACAAGATTACATTTTTATAGGTAGAGGCATCTTATAACTTAAATTCTTTGTGTCTTGCAGACGTTACCCATATTATAAATGTATGTTCATATACGAAAAATTGATATGAGAGTTTCTCTACCAATCAACATGAGTGGACCAATCCCAAGTACCTTTCACCTGATGTCACAAGATTATATTTATTCGGGCAACCAACTAAACCTGGCACATCAAATTCTATAGGTATTAGAGCAAGACATCTTATATATTAAATACCGATATGTATTCCAAACTCTAGCCTTATTCTAAATGCATATCTGAAATTTATATGAGACTCATTCTACCAATCAACATGAGTTGACCAATCCCAAGAACCTTTCACCTGATGTCACAAGATTACATTTATAGGTAGAGTGTGCAGGACATGTTACCCATATTCTAAATGTATGGTGATAAATCAAAACTTGTTGAGACTTTCTCTAAGCTTTACCAATCAACATCATTGGACCATTTCTAAAAATCTTGCGTATGTTGTCACAAGATTACATTTACAATTAGAGTGCAAGATATCTTATAAATTTAATTCCAATGCGTAGTTCAGATTTTTTGGAGTGATAAGTGTATGTTGATAAGGCAAAATTGATAAGAGACTCCCTCTACTAATTAACTAACACGATTTTACCAAAATCTTAGAACCTTTCGCCTCATGTCACAAGTACATTTATAGGCAGAGTGCAATACAACTTATAAATCTAAAAGTGGAGTACTGTAAATATAATTTCCTTTTTTTTTTTTTCTTTTGAACGAACTTGATGGTGCATAGAATATTATTTGTATGTTAGTAAAAGATTGGAGTTGGAATACTCGAATGCAATGTTACGTAAAAGAAAATGTGACCTAGAGGGAATTGCCCATGTATTCTGTACCTTTGTTAACTAAGACCCACTAAAAATTTTCATTTTTCGTTCTTGATATCCCTTTTTTTTTTCCTTCATGGGAAGTCTATTTCAATTCACGTACTCACGACGAGTCCCGAGCAACTCAAACCATGGGATTGGAAACAATTTGCAAGCATTTAAGCTGTATGTTAATTGATCTAGGTTTTTATTTGTAGACACCCTTTTTTTTTTTTATTTGCAGATAACTTTGTATCTCAAAACATTTTGTTTCTCTATGGCTGAAATTTCATTCCCAATTTTCTTTTTTCAACCCCACAAAAAATTGTGTCAGAATGGGTTACTTGTGAGTGACCTTATTGGGTGACGGCAGTTCTCCCCTCATTATTTTACTCAATGCAATTTTACCTAATTATAGTCACATAATTAGGTACATGAGTGAAACTTGGAGCGATAACATCAAAGCATCTTTTGCAAGCTTCTCATACTACTAAAATTTCTCAAGAATTGGAAACGAGAATGTATAGAACAAGGAAAACGAATGGATATTTATGTAACCTAGAGGAGAGGTCCAAAGATATTCTCCCGTCTTTGTATGCAAAAAAATCGCTACTTTTTTTGTCACTGAGACTAAATAAAAATTTCAATTTTTTCCCATTCTTCATGACCTTTTTTTAGAAGACCACTTCAAGACTTGTGTTAGGAACACAACTACAACACAATAAAAATTGCGCTGAAATTACGTTCTAAAATTGTGTAAGTAAACTTTTTTTTCCCCTCTTTCCTTTCGGCTTTTATGCATATTATATCACGACTACCTTATCTTATCTCGCAACACTGAAAAGATTTAAAAAGAGAGAATACAATTGGGTAGGGGTAAATTGGTCACAGCTGTAATGTCACGAAAAGCGTATACTCCTTTGGGGTCACATCCAACCTAGACTTTCCAACTAACAAAACTTCATTTGATCCATCAGGCATACCAAATTTGGTTTGCATCTCTGTTTACTCATCTCTAAGACTCTAACTCAGAACTTCCATTTCATACAACAAACAATGGCTATTGCGGAAATCTTTCTCACCGCTTTCATCCAGGTTCTATTTGAGAAGTTGGCATCCCCTGACCTGTGGAACTTTGCACGGAGGGAGGGGCTCCACACCCTTCTAACGAAATGGCAAAAAACGTTGGAAGATATCAAGGCAGTGCTTGCAGATGCTGAGGCGAGGCAAACAGATCAAACGGATATCGCACCGTGGCTGGAGGATCTCGAGGACCTGGGTTATGATCTTGACGAGTTCGCCACTGAAGCTTTGCGACAAAAGGTGATGGAAGAGCCTCGAGCTTGCACCAGCAAGGTACATGTGACAGCCCATGACCACCTGGATGCAACGGAGGTCTGTGATATAAGATAATAGATCATGCCTTAACTTGCACAAGGCCTTTTAAAGCCGTGAGGGCGTCAAAGCTCGTTGGTACTTCACAGTTAAGCGTGCTCACCCTGGAGCAATCCTGGGATGGGTGACCTTCTGAGAAGTCCAAGGAGCTTGGGCGACCAAAGCGGACAATATTGTGCAAGGCGGGGGCGGATCGTTACAGTACGTGCCTTAGTAACTAAATTCAATCGACGCACCATAGTGTTTGGTTTTAGGATGAGGCACCAGATCGATGAGATCACTACCAGGTTGCAAGATATTATTAATCGTAGAGTAGGGCTTGGCTTGCAAAATGTTATCACCGGGCCATCTGTTCAAGCTCCACAAAGGCCACACACGTCACCTTTGAGTCATGAAACTCCTTTATACGGGAGGCATGGCGATAAAAGGAAGATAATTGAGCTGCTCATGTCTGATCAATCGAGTGATGAAAAAGTTAGTGTAGTTCCGATTGTGGGTTTGCCCGGAGTTGGTAAGACCACCCTTGCTCAACATGTTTACAAAGATGACATGGTTGAGAAACATTTTGAGATGAAAGCGTGAGTTTGTGTATCTGACGTGTTTGATATTTTGGGTGTGACAAAAGCAATTCTTGAGTCCGTCACTTCCGAGCCTTGCCATTATAACGAATTGGAACTAGTTGAACCTCAATTAAAGAAGGTTTTGGATGGAAAAAAGTTCTTGAATGTCCTAGATGATGTCTGGAACAAAACGCATAGTGATTGGATCAATTTAAGGAGCCCTTTTAATTATGGAGCCTCTGGAAGTGAAATCATGGTAACAACACGTGATAAGAATGTTGCACAGATGATGGCCAGAATCGATAAATTTCATTCTTTGGGGAAACTATCAGATGATGATTGTTGGTCAGTGTTTACACAGTATGCATTTGCGAATAGAAGTTTAGACGAAAGTCCAAATTTCGTTTCAATTGGTCGAAAAATTGTGCAAAAATGTAGAGGATTACCATTGGCTGCTAGAGGTGTCATACGGGCCAGGCCGGCACGGGCACGACACGTTCGGAAGCGGCACGGCACGGCACGCCAGAGGCACGGTAAAATCTTAGCACGGCACGGAACAGCATGGTATAAGTTGGCACGCGGCATGGAAATGAGCGGGCACGGGCTAAGGTGGCACGTGGCACGGCACGACACGGTCTTCTATGGGCATGGTACGAAGTCAACGGGGCACGAGACACGACACGGTACGACTTTATTCTATCACGGCACGGGCACGAGCATGAAAGTTGGCCTGTCACAGCACGGCACGGAACGGAAGTAGGATGGGCATGGCACGGCACGGGCACGACACAGCACGAGCATGGTAAAGTAAATTGGCACTGCACGACACGACATGAGCACAGTATGTCACGGCACAGCGCAACATGATAAAGTAAAAGGGCACGGCACGAAGCACGGTTGGCACGAAAGTTGAGTGGCACGGCACGCACGTTTGACACCTCTATTGGCTGCCAGGACACTTGGTGGCCTCTTATGATGGAAATTGACAGATCGTGAATGGGAAGATGTATTGCAGAGTAAGATATGGTTATCAGACAAGGAGTGTGAAATTCTTCCAGCTTTGAGATTGAGCTACTATCACCTCCCTTCACATTTGAAAAAGTGTTTCGAATACTGTTCTGTATTGCCCAAGGATTACGAATTTGAGGAGAAGGAACTAGTTCTCTGGTGGATTGCAGAAGGCTTAATTCAGAAGCCACCAGGACAAAAACAAATGGAGGATGTTGGACGTGACTACTTTCAAGAATTGTTATCGAGATCTTTATTCTAGTAATCAAGTGGTGGTGAGGTCTCAATGTTTGTTATGCATGACCTCATCAACGATTTAGCTCAGTTTTTTGCAGGAAAAATTTGTTTCAGGTTAGAGGAGATTACTGAAAATGAGGGCGATATAAATATTGCTAAGGCTCGCTATTCATCCTATACACGTGGTTATCGTGGTGGCATAAAAAAGTTTGAGGCCTTCTAAAAAGCAAAAAATCTACGGTCTTTCTTACCATTTGGATTGAGAGATCAAGGAACCAACCAGTCAAGGTCCTACTTGACCAGCTATGTTCCCCTCCATTTGTTGCCGAAACTAAGACGTTTGCGCGTGCTCAGTTCAAGAAGTTATCTAATTTGTGAGCTTTCGAGTTCATTGGAGATTTGAAACATGTGAGGTTCCTTGACCTTTCATGTGCCTTGATTGCCACATTACCAGACTCTGTAGGAACCCTTTATAACCTACAAACATTGATACTGAGAGATTGTAAAAATCTCAGCAAGTTGCCTACAAACACAAGTAACCTAATAAACTTGCGGCATCTCGATGTTACTGGGCTGATTCCTTACAAGAAATGCCACCAAAAATAGGTAAATTGACAAGTCTCCAAACATTATCTAACTTTATTGTCAGCCAAGACCAGTTCTATGGGTCAGGCTGCTCAAATCCATTCCCAACTCTACAGATTTTAACCTTGGAGGACATGCCAGAATGGAAAGAATGGTCTCCTTTTGGAGGGGAGGAGGGAGCTCGAGCATTTGTTCACTTGTCACAACTCTCCATTAAAAGGTGTCCGAAACTTTTGGGTAAATTGCCCAGCAATCTTCCGTGCTTAATAAAGCTAGAAATTGAAGAGTGCCCGTTGTTGGTGGTTGCATGGGTTCCAAGGCCTATAGAGCTGAATGAAGTAAGGAACACGTTTCACTTTGATTCACTCATTTCCCTCTCTCTCAAAGATGTTACGTTTCCAGACTCCTTTGGTAATCCGGAAGCGGGTGACGACGTAGTTGTGGAAAATGCAAGGCATAACCATTTGAGCTCACTGACTTCCCAGAGAGTTGAGAACATCCAGGGTCTCAAAAGTCTACCTAATTGGTTTTTTCAAGGGCTGATGGGACTCCAAACACTCTCTATCATTGGTTGTAAAGAACTCGCATGATTGTGGAAGAAAGAAGCTAGATTCACCATTGTCTCCCTGCCGTGCAGCATTTTGTGTTTGAAGACTGCCCCCAACTCATTTCCTTGTTTGAAGCGAGGGTAAAAGCCTCATTAAGCGCTTGTCAATCTACCGATTCTCTTCATGTTCTAGACCAACTATGCTATGAGCACTTTAAGAAAGCATTGCATGTGGTTATATCTATTCGTGAAGCATTGGTGAGTTGTTTTTATTTCTATGTAGCCAGGAGCAAGCATCAAGTGATTGATAATAGAATCAGATGCAATGCCCTTGGTCTAACAATTTGAGCAACGGCTGTTTATTGTGATTTGGGTAGAATCTTCATTCAAACATGTCAACCATTGATGGAAGCTCAAGATGAGGAGAGGGCTGTGGAGCAGCCACAAAATTCTCTCAAAATCAAGTCCTGCAGTAAAATTGGGGTGATTTGTCTGTTCAGGCTAAGGCAATGGTTGTTGCTGAAAAATGGTGAGGCATGTGGCTATGGCTTCCTGGAATAGTCCAAATTCTATGGATTTCAAATTTCACTGAAATGGGGAGCAATCTACTCATTTTGGGTTGATATGGGAAAAAATCTGCCTACTATTAGTTTTTGTCTTTTGTTCTCTTCTTTTTGGTTGATTTCTGGTCTAACCTTGGTTCTCTTGGGGCTTTGGCGGAATATGATTATCAAGGGGTTAGGGTGTCAATTTATTTGAGATGCTTTCCTCTCGTTGTGATACTGTTTGCTTTTGTTCCTTTAATCATTTTAATCTTTGCTTTGATTAATAAATCTTTTCCGCTGCTCCAAAAAAAAAAAAAAAATGTCATTAACCAATTCTGCTTAACAAAGTTAGGTTCAAAACTTACATGGCAAACTTTCCCTTTCTCTCCCGCTATACCCAAAAGCAAAATCGTATCATAACAAATATTCAATTTTGACCATGCAGCTGCCCAACCAGAATAATGATACATACACAAACTTTGTGCCACAACCAACCACAACCCCACTCACATGGGGTGTGGGGCTCGCATGTGGGGCCCATGTGGGACCCACACCACATGTGAGTGGGGTTGTGGTTGGTTGTGGCACAAAGTTTATGTCACAATTATTTTTGGCCCAATAATTCACGTTCATTTGATCACTTGGAAATGGTAAGGTTGCGAGTGCTTGTAGATTCGTTTTCTTGTCAGTTGTCACACAGTATAACTTGTTAAGGAAATATTTGATTTTCAATGCATCAATTTTCCCTTATCTTTTCACTTCCTTCTTTCTTTTTTTGCTTTCTTTCGGGGTTCAGGTGCAAATCCTCCAACAGTGCTAGCTTATGATTAAGAATAAAACTTTATGATCAAGGATCGCTAGGCCAATTAACTTCATATATGGTCAAACCACGTTATATGACTTTCCATCGATCCTTTCAACTCACGCCAGTTTCTAACATCCCAAAATTGCATTATTTGCTTAATTACTTTTTCCATTTTTTTTTTTTTTTTGTCTTTTGGCTCAAGTAATTGGGGATTGAGGAAAATGTAGTTCATTATCTCAACAAAGGGTGGAAGAATGGATTGTAATTTCAATGTTGCTGCAGTTATGCCATTATTGCCAGGCTAAATGAAAAACTAAATGAATGGTGGAAAAGAAACAAGCTCGAAAATGGCAGTAGGTACAAGAAGGATGTTGAAAAGTGCACCCTAAGTGTCTAAGCCCAAAAAAAGAGTGATTGACCTTAATGGTGTTAGTGGTAATTAAAAAGAATGATTGGAGTTAGTGGTAATAAATATTTGTTTTTTGTACCGGCTCGTAATAAATCCCAAAAAATAAGGCACATGGGCCCCAATCACAGGACAAGGACCTCGGGCCTTAGGCCCACAGTCAGGTCAAGAGCTCAAAGCTCGCATGGTGTGCAGTGTGCACACTCCCTCCTTCGGGAAATTTGGATACCCCAAGAAGATCCAATCCTTATTAATCCTTTATGCTATACTTGGAGGTTATCTACAGAACAAAGGTTCCTTCTCAAAACACCCGAAGGCTCTTTGGTCAAATTCCAATTTTCCAACAAGCCATTTTTTGTTTTAGATAATCGAAGTTATTATAGTATATAAGTAGTTGGGTGAAATTATATAGTTTTCCCTTTCGATGAACATTTTGCATGAATTAGACAATTAAAGTGAACAATTTTGATCAAATGAATGAGCTAATACCCCTATGCCTACCTCAAATCCTATAGAATTTACAATGCTTTCGATAGGTTGATGTATTTAGGGCCAGATTCCGCGTATTCTGCGCTACCATAGAGATACAATTGCTATTTTGTTTCTTTTGACGATATGCAATTATTGACTTCCTCGATAGAATGTGAGTGTTTTTGCTAAATAATTGAGTCGTGTCATTTTTTCTATTCCAAGTTTTCAATAATTAAAAAAAATAAAAAATGCATGACTAAATGAGAGAGAATAATGAATGAGAAAAGAAGTTAAATCACTCAATTCTTTAACTTAAACATCCCGAAGTTTCAATCATAGAATTCATTGCTTCGTATTCTTTTACAAATTAAAGCTGATTTTCTCCCCTCGTGAGATCCCACCACCACCAAACTGACATCCTGCGTATTCTGCATTATTTTACTTCTTGCGAGGAGACGCCATTATTGACTTCCTCATTCAAAACTTTGTTTTCTTCCCGCATGAGACCCCACCACCACCACCACCAATAACCAATTCATGCATTGCTCTAGCTAAAGATAAGAGAGGAAGATTCATTCGGGGTCACATTCACTTGGGTCTTGGTTCTTCCAAAACGAACCTCAAATTTTTAATTCATCAATTTCTTCACTTGCCAACTTACTGCCATTCGTTGTACTATTATGCAGGTCTTATAAAATGAATGGTATAAACAACAACAATTAAATCATGATGTAGCCCACCTATGACAGTGGTGGAACAAAAGGCCTATTTTATGCCGAATGTAAAGAATTTAATCTCAAACCGAGTCCGCACGGCGTTTGGCATCTCGATGTTACTGGTGCTGATTCCTTACAAGAAATGCCACCAAAAATAGGTAAATTGACAAGCCTCCAAACATTATCTAACTTTATTGTCAGCCAAGACCAGGGGTCTACCATAAATGAGTTGGGAAACTTGATTCATCTTAGAGGTACACTTTGCATATCAGGCTTGGAGAATGTGATGCGTGATATGGATGCCAGGAGGGCCAACTTGGATAATAAAAAAGGCATAGATAAGTTGTTGATGAAATGGAGTAACATCTCAGATAATTCTCACAATGGAAGTATTGAATCAAAAGTGCTTGACGCGCTAAGACCTCACAAGGAGTTAAAAGAGCTCACCATTAGTGGTTACCATGGTGAAACATTTCCAACTTGGGTTGGAAGTACTTCTTTCTGTAGTATTGTCTCCTTGAAGTTCCAAAATTGTGAACAATGCATTTCCTTGCCATCTCTGGGGCAGTTACCCTTACTTAAAAAACTCTACATTCATGGGATGAAGGCAGTAGAGAATTTAGGACCCGAGTTCTATGGGTCGGGCTGCTCAAATCCATTCCCAACTCTACAGATTTTAACCTTGGAGGACATGCCAGAATGGAAAGAATGGTCTCCTTTTGGAGGGGAGGAGGGAGCTTGAGCATTTGTTCACTTGTCACAGCTCTCCATTAAAAGGTGTCCCAAACTTTTGGGTAAATTGCCCAGTAATCTTCCGTGCTTATTAAACCTGGAAATTGAAGAGTGCCCGATGTTGGTGGTTGCGTGGGTTCCAAGGTCAATAGAGCTTAATGAAGTAAGGAACACGCTTCACTTTGATTCACTCATTTCCCTCTCTCTCAAAGATGTTTCGTTTCCGGACTTCTTCGGTAATCTGGAAGCGGGTGTGTTTACATATAAAATTAACAAATCCAATAATTAATTGACACGTAATTGAAAATGCCAAACATTGGCAATTACCTGTTGGTAAAGATGCACTGGATTAAAGGAATATAAATGATTAAATACGATGTCGTATCATGTTCAAATATGAAAAGCAGTTATTGGCAGTTACGAGCCATTGCCAACGTAAAGGGTGGTTTCGAAGCCATGATATTAACTGCTAAACATATAAATTCCACGTGTGGATTTGGGAAACAAGGCAAAATTGGCAGTTATAACACGTGGAATGCTTATCGAAAGGCAGTGATTCACCTTAACGTTTAATCATTTGAGTTTGTTCAAGCAATTGTACAGATTCAAAATCAAAACTTCTGGAAGAAGAATTAGAAGGATTCAAATTCAGACGTGGAGGAGAAAACAACTGCCAACTCGAAGAATGAAAGTTAGAGTTTGGAGCAAGTCAATGTTCAAATTTATTGAGCAGGAAGCAGCGTCTATAAATAGAAGAAATTGAAGAGTAAAAAGCCCCCAGACAAATCTTCAACAAACAGCTATCAAAAACTGATGCTTGGTTTGTTCATTGGCAAAGTAGTTTAGGAATTCGAACTCAGTTCGAAGTAGTTTTAGGATCTCGAACTCAGTTCGAAGTAGTTTAGGAAGTAGATTAGGAAGTAGTTAGGATTAATTTCGGTTGTTCTTGTAACAATCACCCGTTCGAAGTTCTTGTATCTGAAGTTGGAGACAATTTCGAAGTAAGTTTACTTTTGATTTATTAAATCGAAGTATCTTGTTTCTTTTCGTTCTTCGATTTCCTAAGTTTGTTGGTTTACATTTCTTCACTTGTTGAAAAAATCCTCTTAATTGAGGTAATTGAACCAATAAAACACAATCGCCTGATTAGATTAGGTTTTTCCAAAGTTAATCTGAGAGAGGAGATTGAAACTCTCTCTGGCACGCTCGCACACAATTATTTCCATTGCAAAGAAGTAAAAAGAACCAAAACAGGGTGACGACGTAGTTGTGGAAAATGCAAGGCATAGCCATTTGAGCTCGCTGACTTCCCTGATAGTTGAGAACATCCAGGGTCTCACGAGTCTACCAAATTGGTTTTTTCAAGGGCTGACGGGACTCCAAATACTCTCTATCATTGGTTGTAAAGAACTCGCATCATTGTGGAAGAAAGAAGCTAGAATTCACCGTTGTCTCCCTTCCGTGCGGCATTTTGTGATTGAAGGCTGCCCCCGATTTATTTCCTTGTTTGAAGAAGAAGAAGAAGAAGAAGAAGAAGAAGAAGAAGAAGAATGGAAAGAACAGCAACAGCAGCATGAGGAGCTGTCGTGTGTGTCGGACAACCTCAGATCTCTTGAGGAGCTTATCATCGGCACTTGTCCAAGTCTCATCTCTCTCCCAAAGACAGGTTTGCCGTCTACACTTGTAAGGTTGGATATTTACAATTGTGACACTCTGCAGTCCCTACCTGAGTTGAATAGTCTCCAGAATTTGACGGTTTCAGAGTGTCCATCACTCACGTATTTAAGTTGTTCTAGAACTGGGCTACCGCTCACTCTCAAATATCTGTGTATTAAAAATTGTCGAAATCTGAAATCAATACTAGCAGAGGAAGGGATGAAAATCAATTGTCCATCTCTTATATTTGTTGATTTTTGGTATTGTAAGAGCCTCAAATCCTTGCCGGATGTGATGCAAAATAATAATAATGGTGCATGTTTCGAGTATCTCCGTGCATTGCGTATATTTGGCTGTGAGAATCTAGAGTCCATTCCGGAAGGATGGTTCTCCGCCACCAATCTGACAACATTGTTTATCAGAGGGAGCAAGAAGCTCAAGGGCCTGCCATACCATGGCTCCAACAACAACAACATCCACAACCAGCTCACTTGTCTTGAAGATCTAAGAATAGATAGTTGCAGTGCTGGAGTCGTATCCTACGTTCTGGAAGAAGAGAGTTTCTCCCACTTCACCAATCTCACTGCCCTTGTCTTGGCCTGTGTCGACATGGGTAACAAGCCCCCATCAGAGTGGGGTTTGTACAGATTGTCCTCTCTCAGAGAACTCTACCTTCTAGGTTATAATTGGGCGTCATTTCCACCAGAAGAAAAAGGAGATTGGTTGCCCCGTTCTCTGAACAAGCTAATAGTCTTCAATTTCCCAAATCTGGTGAAGCTGTCTTGCAAGAACCTCCCCTCTGTCAACAAACTTATAATTTGGAGGTGCCCCAAGCTCACGACCATTACAGAGCTAGGGCAGCTTCCCTCACTTTCGGAACTACTGATCATGGATTGCCCCCAGCTCGCATCGTTTTCTGCAAAGGAGAAAGGATCAAGGCTGCCCCCCTCACTTTTAAGATTGGAGATCAAGTTTAATTGTCCGAAATTGAAACAGAAGTGTGAAAAGGGGAAAGGCAAATATTGGCGCCTCATTTCTAACATCCCTCATGTCGTGATCGACGACGGCCTATTGGACCTTTTTGACCCAAGCAACTAAGGGTGGTGCGTTTTTACATCGAAACAGGTAATACCCCACTTCTCACATATTTGTGTAATATTTTTTACTTTTTGGGTTTTGTTTTTATCAAGTTTCGGTCATATTTTTATTACTATTCTAATTGCCCTCGTCGAAATGAGTCACGAAACCTAAAAAGTTTGATGGAAAGAAAAAAAACTGAACACAGACAAATCAAATCAAGAGTGCAAAAAGTTAAGGGTAATGAGGCCTAATCAAGCTCTATTAATGCCTTTTACTTAACTAAATCCATCCTGGGGTTTTTTTTTTTTTTTTCTCTCTCTCTAAAAATATCTTGGCTTATTTGCATTACTGATTTTGGGAAAACAAATGTGTACTACAAGGCCAACCCACTCCTACCTCATACGACATGGTTCACACACATGCACAAATATATGTTACTTTAGACTCAATTTTTGGTCCTTAACCAATTGTTATAAAAAGAGTTTCAAGTAATAATAATAAAAAAATACACAGTTGTCTAATTTTGACCTAACAGAGCCAACAAAACGACTCATATCTGTTAGGAAAAATAAGGATATGGTAGCATGATTTCTAATACGTTGAACAATAAAATCTTAAATTTTACTGTCTACCTAAGAACAATAAATGGTGCCTCCATTGATCTAAAATAAAATTGCAGTCACGTTATTATGATTAGGTTTTTCTTTCATTTTTGTGATTCATGACCAGATATGATTAGTCAAGAGCTCTCAACTTTGGTTTCCTTGGATGTTTGCACTTCTACAGTTATGACAAGTGGAGACTGTGTTATGCTTCTTTGGAAGGCTATCTTCTTGAGTGATACTTTGCAACAAGAGGATGGGAGTTGGTATTCAATTCTTCCAATCTTTTCACACGGCAAATTTTTTATTTCTGTCCAAGTTTATCATCCACTTAGCTGTCATTAGAATATCCATCTTCTTTCTGTCTTCCTGTAATTTACGAACATCCGCTAATGTTAGATTTTAGCACAAACTAAGTTAAAAATTAATACTCAGTATAAAAACTTGATGGCATGGACAATTGGTCTTATTTTTGCATTTCTTTTCATGCACAACAATGTCGGATGCCAAGCAAGTGCGGTGAAGGGGCACATATTCTTTGTCTTGAAACGATTGCATTCAGTCGTGGAGCATCTTTATTTATTTAGTGTTTTATTTGCTTCTGAATCTTTCATAATAAGTTAAGTATTTCGCTTGGGTTTGCCCAAAGCTTGTGCTAACTTTCTCACCATTCTAAAATTTGCAGCCTTCGACTCGTACATTTCTGGCACCAATCATTTGAAGTTACCCATGGTGAATTTTTGAATTGCGGCGCTCTCACCTCTCAAGTCTCAACGTGTTTTTAGAGCTTAGGATGCATTCAATTGAATGCTCAAAACATATTTACGTGTGCGCGTATGCGTGTCATTAGTTTTCAAGTCCTGCTGAGAACTGTTACACTTAAATTGTCTGGGGACAATTTTTTTTTTGTCGTTCTTCCTAGTTTCTTTCCCCCAACACTCTCATTTGTTGATCTTCTCCAATTTATTTGGTATCATTTTCGAAGATATGGCAAACTTTCAAGCTATTAGACTCATATTTCATAAAGTGATTTATGAATTATGCCTTGTTGCGAGGCTTGTCTTTTGTATTTATAAAACTTTTGAGGATCTTTTTTATCAGCATATTTAGTATTACTGGTTTGGAGGGCTGGTATTACCCACGATATTCCCATGTGTCCTCTGTTTGAAGCGAGGGTAAAAGCCTCATTAAGCTCTTGTTAATCCACCGATTTCTTCATGTCCTCTGTTTGAAGCGAGGGTAAAAGCCTCATTAAGCTCTTGTTAATCCACCGATTTCTTCATGTTCTAGACCAACTATGTTATGAGCAATTGAAGAAGACAGTGCATGTGTCTATATCTATTCGTGAAGCATCGGTGTGTTTTGTTTATTTCTCGATGATGTTTGATATGTAGCAAGGAGCAAGCATCAAGTGATTGATAATAGAATCAAATCTAACAATTTGAGCTATGGCTGGTTTTACTGTGATTTGGGTAGAATCTTTTTTCAAACATGTCAACCATTGATGGAGAAGCTCAAAATTAGGAGAGGGCTGTGGCGCAGCATAAACTTAAAAATCAAGTCATTCAGCAAAATTGGGGTGCAAGCTCTTGGCTTTCGGGGAAATTTTATTATGGAATGTCAGGGATTTGCCTTGTAGAAACAGGAGAATATAAGGAAAATCAAGAAAATTGTGAAGGTAAGTTCTGTTTCAAAACAATGATCCAGATTGGGTGGAGGAAAATCAAGAATAAGGGTGGGCTGTATTCAGAATTACCAAAAAACTGAAAGGTTTGAATATGACTTTGAGAAAATGGAGCAAGGAGGAAGTGTATGGTTTTGTTGCCTGGAGTCTGGACTATCAAGCAGAAAATAGAACTCTGGGTGGTGTGAGAGTGCCATTGTGGATTCCAAGTTTTGCTGAAATGGGGAGTAATCTGACAACCTGCCTATTAGATTTGTCTTTGTTCCGTTCATTTTGGTTGATTTTTTGTCTAACTTTGGTTCTCTTCGGGCTTTGGCGGTATATGATTGTCGAGGGGTTGGAGTGTCATTTTATTTGAAACGCTTTCCTCTCCTTGTGATATCGTGTGCTTTTGCCCCTTTAATCATTGTAATCTTTGTTTTGATTAATAATCTTTTTCACTGTTCAAAAAAAAATTGACATATACCAATTCTTCTTACCCAAATTGGGTTCAAAACTTACATGGCAAACTTTCCCCTTTTCTCCCACTGTACCCAAAAGCAAAATCGTAGCATAGCAAAAATTCAATTGTGACCATGCAGCGGCCCAATAATCCACGTTCATTTGATGACTTTGAAATTGTAAAGTTGTGAATTCGTTTTCTTGTCCCGTAGTACAACTTGCAAGGAAATAATATTTACATAACCAATGTAAGTGCATGGACAACTGCAGAAAATGGCAATAGAAAAACTTACAGGAAGGATACCAACAGGATTTGCAGCAATCAGCTGCTCTCCCACCAGCTTTATAGCATCAATCAGAGCCCCGGCCTGGTTTACATGGGGCATTCGATGCTGTGAAATGACTGACCGAAGCAGCTCCCCAGTTTGCTTGGCCGTAGCCCATGACCCCTCAATTTTACTGCACCAGAAAAAGATTTAAACCGCAAAATGACAAAACCGTACAAAACTCAAAAATCCCATCAGACAATCCAATGAAGACTAAGGATTTCGCATGATAGGGAGCTTCCTCAAATGTGAAACAATGTCGGATAGCAAACAAAAGTAGTGAAAGGGCACATTTGTTTGTATTGAGAGTTGCATAATGTCGTCGTGCATCTTTATCTATTCATCTTGTAATTTTGCTCTGAGTCTTTCAGCAAATATGACGAATTTTGATTTATCCAAAGCCTTTGCTAACTTTCTCGCATTTCTTAATTTTTTTCAGCCCTTCAACCTGTGCATATTTCAGTCATTCGATTTCAAGTCTTGTAGCGACAGAACTATTTAGTTTACTTATGTGCTGTATATAAATCATAAATGCCTTTCTTTCTGTATTACTTCCTACTTTCCTTCCCCAACACTCCCATTTATTAACACTCCTCTATTTATTTGGTATCATTTCTGAAGATTTGCAAGACTTTTAATCTGCTAGCTAGACTCATATTTCATAATGTAATTTTTGAATTATGCATTGATGGGACACCTGTTTTTGTGTGTGCATAATTTATTTTCTTCTTATATCACTGGTTTGGTGAGCTGTATTACCCGTGATATTCAGATGTGTCCTCCACTTGAAGTGACAGTGAAACCCTCATTACGCTCTTCGTAATCCACCAATTCTTTTCATTTTCGGGACCAACTTTGATATGAGCATACAACAAAACAAGAACAGAGTGCATGTGTTTATTTTTAGTGGTGAAGCTTCGGAGTTATATGTTCATTTCTAAATGATGTTAATATATAGCCAGGAGCAGGCATCCTGTGACTTTCAGTCCGACAAGATGGGTTCACGTCCGATTGAAAATTATGTATTGCCAGTGATTTTTAAACAAAAATTATGTGGAGGATAACATTGGATAAAACAGTAATGAGAGTGATGCTGCATTTCTTGACAGGGGTAGTGACTGGATGATAGGAAATTATCCACCTTGTCATTAAGCCACTGGTAAAGCCCAAGGTGCAAAACAGGGAAATATTCATGCTCGGTTCATACTACATGCAATGAGCTAACTAGCAGTTCTCTGATTTATTGCAACAGAGCAAGTTTGCATAATGTTTGAATCACAAGGACGAAAATAGAAACGGATAAGCCGAATTTCGTTTTCTGTGATAAAGGCTATGCCTATGTGCGAAGATCAGAAATTAAAAATTGAAAGAAGGATTCACCTAGCTACGGTGTACCCAGTATGGACTGAAAAAGGCCAATATTTTTGGCCCGTGCTAATCACGTAGTTACGTGTTCCGTTGTACAATGGGTACGATACGGAATTGGCAACACTTATCCTATTTTCAACCCTCAAACATTGCATTTACTTGTTTCTTCTACTTTAATCAACACCACCACGCGAAAGATGCTAATTAGGTTTGGTCACTGGTAAGTGTTAGTAACTCTTGACAATATTTTGGTGTTTGTTTTTTGTTTACCCATTTCTTAACTGGCCAATTTGCTGCCATTCATTGTACATACACATATAATCATCTAAAAACTAACTTTTCCTCAAACCATTTTTTTTTTTGCCGAAATTTCACTCTTTTTTTTTTTTTTTCCAACCACTCAAAAATTGACATTGGATTGGATAATTTGCGAGTGACCGTTCTTGTTCGCTGGAAAATCTCCCCTTGATGATGGCAGTGAAATTCAGATGCTTCTCAGTAAAGATGCAGATATTTCAGTGTTTGATTTTACTCCGTACACTATTGCCTTTAAATCCCATTAAATTTCCAATGCTTTCCGGTACGTTGATGTATTTGGAGCTACATTCCGCATATTCTCCACTACCATAGAGATGCAATTGCTATGTTGTTTCTTTTGAGAAATGCAATTATTGACTTCCTCGCTCGAATCTGAGAAGGGTTGTTTTTGCTAAATAATTGAGTTAGATTATTTTTTCTATCCTTATTAAGAAAAATTCAAATTTGATAGTTTCGGGTTCATTTTTTGTGAATTATTGGTTCATCTCGATGAGAGAAATCTAAAAAGTAAAGCAATAAATGATTAAAATCTTAAAAAGTTCACTAAAAACAAAAATTATCCAAAATGATTTTAATTTTGGTCAATAATTTTTACTTTTTAGATTTCTCTCGTAGAGACAAACCAATAATTTAAAAAAATACAATAATTTTAGGTGTCCCTACTAACGATTCATAGATGAAGGAGTGTGAGTACTTATTTTTATAGATGAGTGGGTGTTTTTACTATTTACCCTAAATAAAATGGCTCAATTATTTAGGTAAAGCACCCCAAATTTCAATCATAGATCTCGTACTGTTTTACAAAGCCGATTTTCTTCGCGCGTAAGACCCCACCACCATCAACTCATGCACTCTCTATCCGGCTTTTAAATTTGTTCGGAGTTCTGCTTAACCCAAGAGAATAATTTCCTTACACCGTCGTGTAAAATCGTCCTTTTCAATCACCGCTTTTGCAGGTCCCATTATATGTTATTAATTGATCTAAATTATTCTTTTTGTAGAGCCCATAGATTAATACATTCATGCAAAAAATCAATTTTTTTTTTAATGGCAAAAAATAAATATCATTGATCTTTGAAAGAGGTGCAAAGATAAGGTGAAAAAAATCAACTTAATCAGATATCAATAAGTATATCAAAATATAAAATTTTGTTTTTTATAATAATAAACTTAGAGTGAGGCCCACATATTACAGTGGTGGAAAAAGCTAGTTTTACACTGGTGTAAAGAATTTAGTATCTAATCGAGATCGCAAGGGGTTTGAATCCCACAGAAGCCAAAATATTTCAAAACTTGGAGCCATGGAGGTGTATGTTTGATCGTTAACTTTAGAATCCTGAAATTAGTCAATCTGATGCTGTACATCCGGTTAAAAAAAATTCCTATGGCTTTTATGAATTCTACAGCACACAATTGAAAAGATTAGATAAAAAGAGGAAGATTCCTTTAGGATTAGTGGATTACATTCAGCCTAAACTTTCTAATAAAGAATTGTTATAGGGTCCATTATAGCTTTTTATAAGCCCTCTAGTCCACCTAATGTTTTCATAACACCTCTAGTCCACCAAATCACTTTTTAAATGCTCTTAGGTCCATTCTATTTTTTTACTAGACAAATGTACCCTTACATTAAATTTAATACATAATATACCTTCGCCGGAAAGTCACCGGCGCCGGAAAGTCTGCCGGAATTCCGCCGGTGCCGGAAAAGTTCGCCGGAAAAATTGGACTTCGCCGGAGAATTCTGCCGGCGCCGGAAAAGTTGCCAGAAAATTGGACTTCGCCGGAAAATTGACCGGCGCAGATGTGGTTATCTGAACTGTGTCATTTTTTTAAAAAACCCACTTAGGATCAGATGTGGTTATCTTGATTCGCAAGAGGTGGTTATCTGTACTCATAAGATGTGGTTATCTGGACATATTTTTGTTTAAAAAACTTACTTTACTGAAAATTGAACATAAAATTTTAACATAAGATGTGGTTATCTGCTTTTAACATAAAATTTTACTAGAAATTTTACTGAAAATTGAATAAAACAAAAAAAAACCACTTTTTCAAAATAGAGGTGGTTATCTGGACTCAAAAGAGGTGGTTATCTACTTGGTTTTTTTTTTTTTTTTACTGCAACTGGACATTTTCGTTCAAAACTAGTAAAGCATAAGTACAGTAGATGCATAGCTGCTGCAAAGTAATGGAGTACAGCTGTGCATAAAAGCAAAATAAAGTTTTTGATTAAAAAAACAAAAGAAAAGGTGTACAGCTGTACACAAAAGCAAAAGTAAAGTTCTGATTAAGGCCTAATTTGGCCTAAAAGTGGTTTTTAGATTATTGGTTTTTTCATTTCGTTTTTGTTCAATTTTTTTTGCATTTGTTCGTTTCGCATCAAGATTTTGTGGTTTCTGGATTCCTCTCGACGAGACGAATCTAACGAGTATAATATTGTTGGGTAAATTCAAAATTTTTTGAATAAAGCCAAAATAGGTGGATTATTGGTGAATAATCCACCTATTTTGGCTTTATTCAAAAAATTTTGAATTTACCCAACAATATTATACTCGTTAGATTCGTCTCGTCGAGAGGAATCCAGAAACCACAAAATCTTGATGCGAAACGAACAAATGCAAAAAAAATTGAACAAAAACGAAATGAAAAAACCAATAATCTAAAAACCACTTTTAGGCCAAATTAGGCCTAAAAAAGCAAAAGGAAAAGAAGGCAGGTATCCAGATTCTTTAACGTTCTTCTTCTTCTTCTTCAAGCACTCTCTCTCTCTCTCTCATCGCCGGCGGCCGCCATTGCCGACCCAGAAGCTCCCATCTCCCTGAGGAGCGCGATCCCGTCTCAATGGGAACGCGTTCCCGTCGCGTTTCTGAGCGATCGAGCCGGAGAAGTCGCCGGAGGTCTCTGGTAACGGAGTCATCAACAGCCTTCTTCTTACTAAAGAACGATGCGTCACGGCGTTCACCGGCCACCGGGGATCGCGCCGGGAGAGAGGATAGCGGATTTGAGGTCACGGATCTGAATCTGCTCAGGATCCGGGCCCAACCTCTCCGTGCCACACAACACCAAATCATCAACGGCGGCAGTTTTCTTCTCCGCCGTTAGTCGACGGCCACCACCACTGTTAACCGTCGGTATGACGATCTTCGCCGCCTTGATGACCGGATTCTCGTCGGCTACAACTCTGACGATCTTCGCCGCCTTGAACGGAAAAGCAGATATCATCGTCGGTATGACTGCCTTCGCTAAAAACTGCAAGGGGTATTTGTGTCATTTGGACGCGCGCGTGGATTGGAAATGTTACGAAATTATAGAATGAACCTGTGATCTTAGCAAATTGCTATAGTGGACTGGAGAACAACTCTCCAATAAACAAAACTCCATTTTTTGACTCTGAATAGACTTCATTGTATGATCAATGTCGCTCGACTTGCGATACTATCCAGTGCTTCTGGCGACCACCGCTGCCCATGCATCCCCCACCACACCACACGTGAAGTCTACACACACTGCTGAATCCCATATCAATGTATGGTAGGAAAAAAGCATTTTCGTGGAGGATTTGTCAATTAGAGACAGATGGGAAAAGTAACACCAAAATACAAAGCATTTTCCTGGAGGATATATTTGTCTATTCGAGATTAGCTAATAACCCTGTGCCTACCCTAAATCCCATTGAAATTTCTGATGCTTTCCAATAAACTGTAGTATTTGGGGCCACATTCCGCGTATTCTGCACAATGCCCGTTTGTTTGATTCTATTCTTTTGAGGAGACACCATTATTGAATTCCTCATTGAAAGCTTTGTATGCTTTTTACAAAGCTAGTTTTCTTCCCAGCGTGAGACCCCACCACCACCAATTCATGCATCGCTCTATCCTGCTTTTTTTCTAATTGTCCTATTTCCTTTGGCTTTTTTGTGCATCCCGAGATCTTGTAGAGCACTTGCTTTAGTGCACTCGGTATTGCACATCTGAATCGTCCCTCCGCAATAGAAAGTTTAGATTTGCAGACGTACTATTGGCGATAAGAGTTAACAAACATATCTAGATCATAAACTGTCGAGCTAGACGGTTTGGATATGCACTAAGGATGTACTACAGAAAAAGTGCTACAAAAAGATTTTTAAAAAAGAGACGGTGACGTCCATTGTACGAAAGAAAAAGATGAAATAAAGGTAAATAATTGGGTAGTGGAAATTGGGTCACAGGTTCCATATAAAGAAAAGAGAGGAAGATAAGATTCTTTTGGTGGTCACATCCTGGCTAAACTTTCCAACAAACAAAACTCCATAAATTAGTTCAGCCAATGGAATCCTTTCTAGAAAAAAACAAATCAGGCGTTCACTAAAAGCACCCACATCCCTATTCGTTTGGTTTTGCGTTCTGAATTATACAAACTATTGTCTTTCTTCCTTTGCTGCTTGCCTTTCATCAGAGGAAGAGAGAAAGAAAAAAAAAAAAAAAAAAGCACAATGCCCGTAGCGGAAATCTTTCTTAAGGCTTTCCTTGATGGGCTGGTTAAGATATTGACCTCCCAAGAGTTGTTGAACTTTGCGCGGAGGGAGAACATTCATGATCTGCTGATCAAATGGAAAGAGATGTTGGAACAGATCGATGCCGTGCTTGCAGATGCTGAAGAGAAGCAAATGAGGACAGATCATAGGGGTGTCCAAGTGTGGCTGGAGCATCTTGAGGACTTGGCTTATGATATGGATGACATACTAGACGAGATCTCCACTGAAGCTTTACGACAGAATGTGTTGAAAGAGTCTCGAGCTAGCACTAGCAAGGTACGTGCCCTCATACATACTTCTATTACGCATCTCAATCCAAGCACCATATATTCTGATTTTAGAATGAGGTCCAAGATGGATAAGATCACTAAGAGGTTGAAAGATCTCTTTGACCAAAGAACGGGGCTTGGATTGCAAAATGGGACATCTCCTCAAGCTCCGCAAAGTCCACCCACGTCATCATTGAGCCATGAAACTCCTTTATACGGTAGGCATGCCGATAAAAGGAAGATAATAGAGCTGCTCATGTCTGATCAATCGAGTGATGAAAAAGTTAGTGTAGTTCCGATTGTGGGTTTACCCGGGGTGGGAAAGACGACCCTTGCTCAGCATGTCTACAAAGATGTAGGGGAACATTTTGAGATGAAAGCGTGGGTTTTTGTATCTGATGTGTTTGATATTTTGGGTGTGACAAAAGCAATTCTCGAGTCTGTCACTTCCGAACCTTGCCATTATAACGAATTGGAACTAGTTCAACCTCAATTAAAGAAGGTTTTAGATGGAAAAAAGTTCTTGATTGTCCTAGATGATGTCTGGAACAAAAAGCATAGTGATTGGATCAATTTAAAGAGCCCTTTTAATAATGGAGCCTCTGGAAGTAAAGTCATGGTAACAACACGTGACAAGAATGTTGCAGAGATGATGGCCGGGATTGATAAATTTCATTCTTTGGGGAAACTATCAAAGAATGATTGTTGGCAAGTGTTTGAACAATATGCAATTGCGAATAGAAGTTTAGACAAAAGTCCAAATTTGGTTTCAATTGGTCGAAAAATTGTGGGAAAATGTGGAGGATTACCATTGGCTGCTAGGACACTTGGTGGCCTTTTACGATGGAAATCGACAGATCGTGAATGGGAAGATGTGTTGCAGAGTAAGATATGGTTATCAGACAAGGAAGGTCAAATTCTTCCAGCTTTGAGATTGAGCTACTATCACCTCCCTTCACATTTTAAAAAGTGTTTCGAATACTGTTCCATCTTGCCCAAGGGTTATAAATTTAAGGAGAAGGAAATAGTTCTCTGGTGGATTGCAGAAGGCTTAATTCAAAAGCCAAAAGGACAAAAACAAATGGAGGATGTTGGATGTGAATACTTTCAGGAATTGTTATCGAGATCTTTATTTCAGTCATCAAGTAGTGGTGAGGTGCCACTGTTTGTTATGCATGACCTCATCAATGATTTGGCTCAGTTTGTTGCAGGAAAAATTTGTTTCAGGCTGGAGGAGATTACTAAACATGAGGGCGATGTAAATATCGCTAAGGCTCGCTATTCATCCTATACACGTGGTTATCGTGATGGCATAAAAAAGTTTGAGGCCTTCCAAAAAGCAAAAAATCTACGGTCTTTCTTACCATTTGGATTGAGATATCAAGGAACCAACCAGTCAAGCTCCTACTTGACCAGCTATGTTCCCCTCCATTTGTTGCCAAAACTAAGACGTTTGCGTGTGCTCAGTTTAAGAAGTTATCTAATTTGTGAGCTTTCGAGTTCGATTGGAGATTTGAAACATGTGAGGTTCCTTGACCTTTCATATGCCTTGATTGCCACATTACCGGACTCTGTAGGAACCCTCTATAACCTACAAACATTGATACTGAAAGATTGTAAAAATCTGAGCAAGTTGCCTCCAAACACGAGTAGCCTAATAAACTTGCGGCATCTCGATGTTACTGGTGCTGATTCCTTACAAGAAATGCCACCAAATATAGGTAAATTGACGAGTCTCCAAACATTGTCTAACTTTATTGTCAGCCAAGACCAGGGGTCTACCATAAATGAGTTGGGAAACATGATTCATCTTAGAGGGACACTTTGCATATCAGGCTTGGAGAATGTAACAGGTGCTATGGATGCCGGGAGGGCCAACTTGGATAATAAAGAAGGCTTAGATAAGTTGTTGATGGAATGGAGTAACATCTTAGATAATTCTCACAATGGAAGTATTGAATCAAAAGTGCTTGAGATGCTAGCACCTCACAAGAAGTTAAAAGAGCTTACCATTAGGGGTTACCATGGTGAAACATTTCCAACTTGGGTTGGAAGTACTTCTTTCTGTAATATTGTCTCCTTGAAGTTCCAAAATTGTGGACAATGCAATTCCTTGCCATCTCTGGGGCAGTTACCCTTACTTAAAAAACTCTACATTCATGGGATGAAGGGAGTAGAGAATTTAGGACCCGAGTTCTATGGGTCAGGCTGCTCAAATCCATTCCCAACTCTACAGATTTTAACCTTGAAGGACATGCCAGAATGGAAAGAATGGTCTCCTTTTGGAGTCGAGGAGGAAGCTCGAGCATTTGTTCACTTATCACAGCTCACCATTAAAAGGTGTCCCAAACTTTTGGGTAAATTGCCTAGCAATCTTCCGTGCTTAAAAAAGCTGGAAATTGACGAGTGCCCGCTGTTAGTGGTTGCGTGGGTTCCAAGGCCAATAGAGCTGAATGAAGTAAAGAACACGCTTCACTTTGATTCACTCATTTCCCTCTCTCTCAAAGATGTTTTGTTTCGGGACTCCTTTGGTAATCCGGAAGCGGGTGACGACGTAGATGTGGAAAATGCAAGGCATAGCCATTTGAGCTCGCTGACTTCCTTGAGAGTTGAGAACATCCAAGGTCTCACGAGCCTACCAAATTGGTTTTTTCAAGGGCTGACGGGACTCCAAACACTCTCTATCATTGGTTGTAAAGAATTAGCATCATTGTGGAAGAAAGAAGTCAGAATACACCATTGTCTCCCTGGCGTGCAGCGTTTGGTGATTGAAGACTGCCCCCGACTCATTTCCTTGTTTGAAGAAGAAGAAGGGCAACAACAGCATGAGGAGCTGGCACGTGGGTCGGACAACCTCAGATCTCTTGAGGAGCTTATCATCCGCACTTGTCCAAGTCTCATCTCTCTCCCGGAGACAGGTTTGCCGTCTACGCTTATAGACTTGGATATTTACAATTGTGAGACTCTGCAGTCCCTAGCTGAGTTGAATAGTCTCCAGAATTTGACGGTTTCAGAGTGTCCATCACTCACGTACATGAGTTGTTGTAGAACCGGGCTACCGCCCACTCTCGAATATCTCTGTATTAAAAATTGTGGAAATCTGGAATCAATAGTAGCAGGGGAAGGGATGAAAATCAATTGTCCACGTCTAAAATATGTTACTGTCCATAAATGTCAGAGCCTCAAATCCGTGCCGGATGTGATGCAAAATGATCATAATGGTGTATGTCCCGGGAATCTTTGTCAATTTCATATAAGTGACTGTGAGAATCTAGAGTCCATTCCGGAAGGATGGTTCTATGCAACTAATCCGACATCATTGTATATCTACGGCCTCAAGAAGCTCAAGGGTCTGCCACACCATGCCTCCAACAACGACAACATCCACAACCAACTTACTTGTCTTCAATATCTATGGATAGATAGTTGCAGCGCCGGAGCCGTATCCTCCGTTATGAAAGAAGAGAGTTTCTCCTGCTTCACCAATCTCACTCACCTTTACTTGGACAGTGTCGACATGGGTAACAAGCCCCCATCAGAGTGGGGTTTGTACAGATTGTCCTCTCTCAGAGTACTCAGCCTTATAAGTTATAAATGGGCATCATTTCCACCAGAAGAAAAAGGAGATGGGATGATGTCGTGGTTGCCCCGTTCTCTGAACACGCTGATAATCGCAGATTTCCCAAATCTGGTGAAGCTGTCTTGCAAGAACTTTCAAAACCTCCCCTCTCTCAACAAACTTGTAATTGGGGGGTGCCCCAAGCTCACGACCATTACAGAGCTAGGGCAGCTTCCCTCACTTTCAGAACTGGGGATCCAGGATTGCCCCAAGCTCGCATCGTTTTCTACGAAGGAGAAAGGATCAAGGCTGCCCCCCTCACTTTTGAGATTGGAGATCAGAAAGAATTGTCCGAAACTGAAACAGCGGTGTGAAAAGGGCAAAGGCAAATATTGTCCCCTCATTTCTCACATCCCTCAAGTTGTGATCGATAACAGCAAATTGGACGTATTGGACTTTTTGGGCCCAAGCCGCTAATGGCCCTCGGGCGGTGCATTTTACATCAAAAAGGTACTACTACTTTAATACCTCCACTTCTCACATATTAATCCACCTAATTAAGGGGTATTAATTCCTAGTAAATCCATCGTGCCTTTTTTTTCCTCTATAAAAATATCTTGGCTTGTTTGCACAAGTGATATTGGGAAATTACACATATGTTAAACAAACCACATGGTTCTCACACGTGCGCACATGCACATATTATTATTAATTTTTAGACTCAATTTTTGGTCCTTAACCAATTGTGATAAAAAGAGTTTCAAGTATTAATAAAACAATACACAGTTGTCTATTTTCATCAAATATAATGTGCTTCATCAAATATAATGTGCTAAGTATTGGTATTTCGCTTGGGTTTGCCCAAAGCTTGTGCTAACTTTCTCACCTTTCTAAAATTTGCAGCCTCCAATTCGTACAATTCTGACACCAATCATTTGACGTTCCCCATAGTGAATTTCCGGATTGCGGTGCTCTCACCTCTCAAGTCTCAACGTGTTTTTAGAGCCTAAGATGCATTCAATGGAATGATCAAAAACAGCTAGAGTCGCATGAGGAGCTGCCGTGTGGGTCGGACAACCTCAAATCTCTTAAGGTGCTTATCATCCGCTCTTGTCCATGTCTCATCTCTCTCCCAAAGACAGGTTTGCCGTCTACACTTGTAAAGTTGGATATTTACAATTGTGACACTCTGCAGTCCGTCCCTAAGTTGAATAATCTCCAGAATTTGACGGTTTCAGAGTGTCCATCACTCACGTGCTTAAGTTGTTCTAAAGCTGGGCTACCGCCCACTCTCGAAGATCTGAGTATTAAAAATTGTGGAAATCTGGAATCAATACTAGCAGAGGAAGGGATGAAAATCAATTGTCCACGTCTGAAAGATGTTAGTGTCAAGAACTGTCGGAGCCTCCAATCCTTGCCGGATGTGATGCAAAATGATCATAGTGGTGTATGTCCCTGGAATCTCTGTAGATTGCTAATATTTCACTGTGAGAATCTGGAGTCCATTCCGGAAGGATGGTTCTACACATCTAATCTGACGTCATTGTATATCCACAACCTCAAGAAGCTCAAGGTCCTGCCACACCATGCCTCCAACAACAACAACATCCACAACCACCTTACTTGTCTTCATGGTCTAGCGATAGATAGTTGCAGCGCCACAGTCGTATCCTGCGTTCTGAAAGAAGAGAGTTTCTCCTACTTCACCAATCTCACTCGCCTTTTCTTGGCGAATGTCGACATGGGTAACAAGCCCCCATCAGAGTGGGGTTTGTACAGATTGTCCTCTCTTAGACAACTCTACCTTATAGGTTATGATGATTGGGTGTCATTTCCACCAGAAGAAAAAGGAGATGGGATGATGTCGTGGTTGCCCCGTTCTCTGAACAAGCTGGTAATTGGAACTTTCCCAAATCTCGTGAAGCTGTCTTGCAAGAACTTTCAAAACCTCCCCTCTCAACAAACTTATAATTTGGTGGTGCCCCAAGCTCACGACCATTACAGAGCTAGGGCAGCTTCCCTCACTTTCGGATCTGGTGATCACGGATTGCCCCAAGCTCGCATCGTTTTCTGCAAAGGAGAAAGGATCAAGGCTGTCCCCGTCGCTTTTGAGATTGGAGATCAAGGAGGATTGTCCGAAACTGAAACAACGGTGCGAAAAGGGTAAAGGCAAATATTGGCCCCTCATTTCTCACATCCCTCAAGTCGTGATCGACGACGGCGTATTGGACATGTGGGACTTTATGGGCCCAATCAGCTAATGGCCCTCGGGTGGTGCGTTTTACATCAAAAAGGTACTTACTACTTAATACCTCCACTTCTGAGAACAATTTTGTTCACCTTCCTTAAAAGAGGGTGAACAAAACCCTCCCTCCTATTGGTTGAAATGTATGGGTCCCATCACAAAGTGATGTCATGTTTACCAAAAAGTGTATTGCAGAGGTAAACATGACATCATTTTGTGATGGGATCCACACCAAATCAACCAATAGGAGAGAGGGTTTTGTTCACCCTCTTTTAAGGAGGGTGAACAAAATTGCACTCTCCACTTCTCACATATTAATCCACCTAATTAAGGGGTATTAATTCTTCGCAAATCCATCGTGCCTTTTTTTTTTTTTCCTCTCTAAAAATATCTTGGCTTGTTTGTTGCACAAGTGATTTTGGGAAATTACACATCTATTAAACAAACCGCATAGTTCTCACGCACGTGTGCACATGCACATATTATTAATAATTTTTCGACTCAATTTTTGGTCCTTAACCAATTGTGATAAAAAAGAGTTTCAAGTATTAATAAAACAATACACAGTTGTCTATTTTCAGCAAATATAATGAGTTAAGTATTGGTATTTCACTTGGGTTTGCCCGAAGCTTGTTCTAACTTTCTCACCTTTCTAAAATTTGCAGCCTCAAACTCTTGTACATTTCTGGCACCAATCATTTGAAGTTCCTCATAGTAAATTTCCGGATTGCGATGGATTGCGATGCTCTGACCTCTCAAGTCTCAACGTGTTTTCAGTGCCTAGGATGCATTCAATGCAATGATCAAAATATATCTACGTGTGAGCTTATGTGCATCATCAGATTTCAAGTCTTGTAGAGAACATTACACTTAAATTGTTTGTGCGCATTGTTTTTATTGTTCTTCCTAGTTTCCTTCCCCCCAACACTCTCATTTGTTAATCCTCATTTATTTTGTATCGTTTTCGAAGATTTGGCAGACTTTCAAGCTATTAGGCTCATATTTCATAATGTGATTTATGAATTATGCCTTGTTGCGACGCTTATCTTTCGTATTTATAGAACTTTTGAGTATCTTTTTATCAGCTATTTTTGTTCATTAACTATGTACTATTACTTGTTTGGTGGGCTGGTATTAGTGTGTTGTTGATATGTAGCCACGAGCAAGCATTATTGGTAATAGAATCAGATGCAATGCCCTTTGATCTAACTATTTGAGCAACAGCTAGTTACTGTGGTTTGGATAGAATCTTTATTCAAACATGTCAACCATTGACATTAACCAATTCTGCCTAACCAAGTTGGGTTCAAAACTTACCTGGCAAACTTTCCCTTTCCCTCCTACTGTAACCAAAAGCAAAATCGTAGCATGTCAAAAATTCAATTGATACCATGCAGCTGCCCAATAATCCACATTTATTTGATCACTTGGAAACGGTGAAGTTGTGAATGGTTATATATTCGTTTTCTTGTCACACAGTATAACTTGCAAGGAAATATTTCGTTTTTATCGCATCATTTTTCTGTCATCTTTTCAGTTCCTTTTTTCTTTTTTTGCTTTCCTTCTGGCTTTGGGCGCAAGTCCTCCAACGATGCTAGCTTGTTGTTCTATTTTATTTTTGCACCATCTTGCAAGTCCAATATCAGATTTTATATTTACTATTGGGCATATAAATAGTTCCATGTCCATAATAATGTCATTGAAAAAAAAACTCTAAGGCAGTTCCACAGTCCTTCCTCCTAAGCACCAAACGAGGGTGCAACTTTTCCTTGAGCATGCAACGGTACAAGCTAAATTGTTCCAGACTACCAAAATGCTCGCTCTGGACATGCTATACGCACAACGAAAAAGTATTACTTGAAATTTTTCATGCACAGGTGGCATTTGGCATATAAATGGTACTGGTCCTTCGACATTTGAATAGCACAACTCCTTTAAATGCTATCGATATCGCATGCTAATACAACTACACTTCAAGTAGGATCCATCTTAACTATTCTGATATGCCCTATTCTTGTTACTATATACACCTACTAACCCCAGAACAGCGTTTTCCCAAAAGAAAATAAACCTCAGAATTGCCGCACTTGGCCTTCATTTTCTCGTTTTCTCGTTACAACTCTTACATCTCATCAAAAATACCTCCAAAAAATGAAAGAAAAACAAAATGAAAAGCACTCCTCCATAGCTCTTTTAAGGTTCATTCCATATCCATACCCAAAGCTCACAAAATGAATTTTCCTTAAGACCCTGGTTCCCATTAAGTCATCCACGGTCAAGAGACTTCAGGCATTACCCGTTTGACAAGACGTTCCAGATTCCAGCCCCCAATTCTTAGACAACACGTATGAAGACAACCTGGAAATTGAGCAACCACAAGGTTTTGATCAGTAGTTATACTTCGACATCCGAATACTAGGTGGACCCAAAAAAAGAAACTTGGAGCGTGCAAAGAAAAGGGAATTTTATTTTGCAACTTCAAAAACACAAATAGACAAAGTCAAAATGAAAAGCACTCCTCCATAGCTCTTTTAAGGTTCATTCCATATCCATACCCAAAGCTCACAAAATGAATTTTCCTTAAGACCCTGGTTCCCATTAAGTCATCCACGGTCAAGAGACTTCAGGCATTACCTGTTTGACAAGACGTTCCAGATTCCAGCCCCCAATTCTTAGACAACATATATGAAGACAACCTGGAAATTGAGCAACCACAAGGTCATGATTAGTAGTTATACTTCGACATCCGAAACTTGGAGTGTGCAAAGAAAAGGGAATTTTATTTCGCAACTGCAAAAACACAAATACAAAAAGTCAACCTTAAAATTAAATGAAAGCAAAACTAAAAGAAAACCATGCAAAATGGTATGTCATTGCCAACAATTGAAGTCCATTCATTAGGATGTCTATCGGTATCTTTTTCTGGGGTGGTCCAGTGAATGTTGAACTAAAAAATCTGTACACTATTTTACGTATGAATGCTAATAATAATAGCTCCAAACTTTTTACGCTGGAAATGCATGAAGCAAATCAATGATTGGCTCAGAGTTAGGTTACAGACAGGTGGATAAGATCTATGGAGCTCCTCCTAATGGGATCTATCTTCAACTGCCAGGGACTTCATCATAGAATTTGGGAAAGAATATCTGAAACGCTATGCGCCTAGCAGAAAGAAAATCAAGCTGGATTGCATGATGCAGATTTGGGATAGGAAAAGACTTTTCTTTGTTTCTTCGGTCATAAACAACCATATAAAGTATCGATGTTCCTCTAAGTCTTCCATCACTGACCTCCAGTTTGTCTTGAAAACAATGTTATTAATCTTGGACCGTACCAGCTGGTACGGGCCCTTATGGTAAGAAAGCGGTACAGTTGAGTGACAGTTCCGTCCCTCTCACTTTCCCGGCTCATTTTGGCAAGTCCAAGCATTACGGCTCATCTGGGTGATTTCCGCCTCTATTCTAGCCTGTACGAATGAGGGTGTAACTTGTTCTTTCCCTCTTTTACAGTCACATGTCACAGAAAAGTTATTTTATGTGGTTTCTTCACATGAAAGAAGCACAAGTCGTGAACGACTTACTCAAAATGTTCGACAGGTCGCTAAGCTTGATTTCAGGAAACAGGTTTCCCTTGCACTACCAAATCATCAACTGAATAATAATCCGCAATGAGCCGATACATGTACGATGGGTTATGCCCTCCTCTGTGAGTACACAACAGTTACAAAATCCTTTCAGAAATCGGGGAAATATAGCATAGTAAATATACAGACAGAAAGACGAATATATGAGTTTTATAATTCTGAAGATCTGGAAAAAAAAATGTGCAACATCCATAATGAGTTCTTCAATATGGCATTAGTCAAAACAATGCCAAACTTCATCAAGTAAAGCCACAACTAACTTCAAGGGGGTCTTCTTATTTTCATGTAGTTGAAGAACCAGATAACCTAGCATACAAAGATAACAGGGGAAACTTCTAAACTTAATAAGCACCTCCATGTCCAAGAAAAATAATGAAAAGGTGAACTTACGTGTCAGTAATAAACAAATTAACAAGCTTTGGAGGCACATAGTCAAATGCAGGATTGACGACATGAAGAAGATGAGAACCAGCACCACTTCCAAAATCCATGCAATCTGAGAATTCTCCGAAGTCTAGAAGCTCAGATGGAGATTTCAGTTCATTCAATAAGACCTCTGGATTATGAGGATACAAGGGGCACAACTGTCATGTAGGCAATAGAGAATGAATAAATAACCATGGCATAAAAGTGACGTCAAGTGTAATGAAAGACAAAGAAATATGTCCATAGTCCAATAAAGAAAATTAAATCAACAAGGTCATATCCAAACTACTTGGGGTTGGCTAGGTGGCCGTGTCCCTCAATTAATTCTATCAGAGGTCCGAGTAGGAGCATTGGCAAATACTAGCATCTCCGATGCTTTGGAATTATAGAAATTGGCCTCCCCAGAATGTATGTCAAGCTAAAGACAATACGTGAGAAATCTATCCCAGAATGACACCCTCAAGCTTCAATCGATCATTGAATCATACCGAGCAATAACCACAATGTCAAGGCATAACAAAAGAAACCACCACCAGCATTCAACATTTTCAAAAGTAAAATTAACAGGCTCAACTTCATGGCAATTTCCTTTCTCTTTGTGATAAGTAAAGGAATTCTGGATACTTCAATCCTCTTAACAGTCATTCTTCCTACTGAAAGAATTCAATGATGAGGCTGCAAACCTCCAGACATTCATCCCAGCATCACTACTTCTGTTGACTAACAATGTACTCGCTCTGATTATGTGTTCTGGTCCAATACCAGGGCATAGAAAGGCCTGCAAATTTTGGTATTCTCTATGGCCAATTCTCTTAGTAATCCACCAATTCTCTTCATTTTTTGGACCAACTTTGATATGAGTACACAATGAAACAAGAACAGAGTGCATGTGTTTATTTTTAGTAGTGAAGCTTTGGAGTTATACGTTGATATATACTCATGAGACTTCAATGATAGTATTGAGAGTTGTTTAAGGATGTGCCATTGTGTTAAGTGTTTTGCCTTCATGCTTCCTACCTCGCCGTTCTGAACTAATCTGGTTACTGAGCCTAAGCTTCGATCAGACGATCACTGTCCTCTTCTTTCGCTATCTCCGATCTCTTACCTCTCTTCCCTCGTTAGGTCTTTGTGCTTCCATATTGTCTGTCGACCGTCCCATCAATCATAGCACCGGCATCGCTGCCATCACCCCAAGACCCATAAGATCATCATCCCCTTTTCATTCCCTAGAATCATTTGAACAGTTTCTTTCCTAGGAAAAATGGAAGGGTAAAGCTAGGATTTGGTAGGCTAACGCATACCAGAGGCATTATCTCACATTTTTAACATGAGAAGACATGAAAATTGCAGTGATTCATTACCTTGGCCCACCATACATGCAATGAGCTAACTAGCAGCTCTCTGATTTATCGCTACGAAGCTAGTTTGCATAATGTTATAATCACAAGGACAAAAATAGAAACGGATAATTCGCAGACATATAAGCCGAATTTCGTTTTCTGACCTAAAGTCTTTGCCCATGTCCGAAGATCAGAAAGCAAAAATTGAAAGGAGGATTCACCTAGCTACGATATGCCCGGTATTGACTGGAAAAGGCTAATATTTTTGACCCGTGGGAATCACGTAGCTACGTGTTCCATTGTAAAATTGGTACGGTACGGAATTGACAACGCTTATCCTATTTTCAATCCGCAAACATAAAGTTGATGGATTATTGAATTGATCAAAGCTTTGCAATGGGTGCTGGTTTTTGCTTTGCTTCGATGCCGATTGTTCGGGGTGGTTTGTGCTTAATCTGAATAGAAAGGTTGGATTATATGTTTGTTGATTAGCCTGGGATCATTATCATTATTTGGAATGGGATCAGGTTGAAGGTTTATGAAGTTTCGTAGCTGGAATGAAATATCTTCTGACGAGTCTATAAAGTGAATTCTTCATCTTTTTTCTATCATATTTGCTGAATCTCTGTAAGCTTTTAGTGTTTTTTAAGTTGGTATCTTGCCAACTTTTGTTACTTTCCTTTGGGTCCTTGCTTGGTGCGTGATTCATTTTCGGGGGTGCCAACCTAGTTGGGATTTCCATTATGTTTTTGCCTAAGCTTGGTTCCTTTTAATCGTTGTAATTGGTTTTCAATGATTAATAAAATTTTCTCTTTGCCTATCAAAAAACAAAACATTGCATTCACTTGTGTCTTCTACTTTAACCAACACCACCATGCGAAAAATGCTAATTAGGTTTCGTGACTGGTAAGTTGTTGTAACTCTTCTGACGCAGCGGAATACACGAGAGAATAGTTAGCGTACTATTCCAAACGATGATAAGTCTCGAATCCACAAGAGAAAGAGAATAACTCTGATTTATAATTGATTAAAAATTGAATAATGATAGAGGTTACGTGCCATTTTATAGGGAAAACTAGCAAACCCTAGCAAAACTTACCTAAAAAAATAAAGTATCCCGAAAATTGGGGAAACTCCCAAAATTGAAAACTAGAAAGAAAAATAAGAAATTCCCAATTGGAAACAATGTAAAACGAATTACACTTTAAGAGTAATTCGTAATCTAATTATTACCTAAAATAGCAAAATTACTAAATTGAAGGCCTAAACGAATGAATTTGGCCGAATTCCACCATCCGTCACGATTAGGGTGGTGAATATTGATCGCAGTGCGATCCTGCTTTAGCCCACCAAGTTTGGGTCTATTCCGGGCTCGTCAATAAATTGCTGAAATTGGCAATTTTCAATTAAGAGTTGTTTGGGCCTCCTAGGCTTTGACCGGTCCAACTGATCATAGAACTGGACTACTACTTTTTCTGCTTCTTCACATATTTTGGTGTTTGTTCTTTGAATTACTTCAACCTTCTTGTTTACCCATTTCTAACTTGCCAATTTACTCGGTGGTCTTCCCCAAGTGGGAAGAAAGAATAATCCAATGGGTGGGTGGGTGGGTGAATGGTACGGTGTTTCTCTTATTTCCCATCAGAAGGGACCCTGGTCTTGTATAGTTCGTACTTTCACGCTCGAACCAAGTTCAGTTCTCATTTGGCTTGAGACTTACTTTGATTTATTCTACTGCTTTGTTTTAAGGGGACACATGTTAGCGGGTACGTGAGCAAAAGCGGGAGTGAGTGCGTGAAAGTGCATTAGAAAAGCATCTCATACTACTAATTGCCGCTCGCTGGAGGTTTGAAGTTAAATGGAGAGCATTGTGCGAGAATTGAGAGCAGAAACAAAAGAATTGAGATTTATTGTTATACATATTCACTTCTTTCTTGTATTCTAACCACCATCGATATTCCAATGATGCCAATTTGGTTCGGTGATTAATAATGGCCATACTTTGGTACTGATTCTGCAATGGATGTGTCGAGATTTATTGTAACACATATTGATATTACTTTGTGCATTGTGAATTTCCAATTAACTATCACGAGAAATGCATATTGCTGGCATAGGGTTAGACCACATAAGAATATCTTTTAAGAAATCACGAAACCATTCTGCTTGTTTCCTAGCTTTATGTAAAACATGAAATCCTGATTCGACTTTAGATCTAGCTATGCACGTTTACTTAGTAGATTTCTGAGACACGCGGCACGATCAATTGTAAACACATATCCACTTGTAGACTTGGAGTGTGTTGAATCTGAGATCCTGTTTGCATCATTACAACTTAGATATCTGGTGTAGCGCAGGCTGTAATTCAGTGTTCTTCAAGAATCTAAGAAGTTATTATAAATGAAAATAGTTATGTGGAATTATATTGTTTACCTTTTCGAGCAACTTAACATTACCCTTCATTAAAGGTGGATGTTTGGTTACCAGTTTTTCAAATTTTGATTTTTTTTCATTTTCTATTTCTAGGTGTTTGGCACACCACAACCATAACACAATCCACGAAAATGAGTTTTTGGTTTTTGAGTTCAGAGAAGAGAAGTCAGAAGTAGGGGAAGAAGAGCTTTTTGACTTCTCATTTTTCACATTTTTTTCATTTTGGTTAACAGAAAGACCTATACAATGTATCTTGCATATATCTCCCATATACTACTCTACAAAATATAGAACACTCTGTAAATTCATTGTACATTCATAATTTAAAAAGCTAAAAATGTGGGAAAAAATGCAATAAATTAAAAAATAAGACTCTCAAACATCTCCTAAAGTGAACAATTGTAAGTAGCTAATACCCTTGTGCCTCCCCTAAATCCCATTGAATTTCAGATGCTTTCCAATAGGCTACTGTATTTGGGGCCACATCCCGCGTATTCTACACAATGCTATTGTTTAATTTAATTCTTATGACGAGGCACCAATAGTGACTTCCTCGTTCAAAGCCTTGTTTTCTTCCCCGCCTGAGATCCCACCACCACAATTCATGCATTGCTCTATATATCCTGCTTTTTCTTCTTGTTGTTTGCAGTTGTGCTAAATGCTAATTGTCTCTTTCCTTTGCCTTTTGTGCATCCCAGGATCATGTAGAGCAGTTGTTGTACTGCACCATATTGCACATTTAAATAGTCCATCTCCGTAATTAAAGGTTCTTGTTTAGAGACGTACTATTAGCGGCAAAAGTTAACAAACATATATGAACCATTGACTATCGAGCTAGACGGTCCAGGTATGCACTACAGGAAAGTGCACTACAAAAAGATTTTTTAAAAATAAGAAGGTGACTTCCGTTGTACAAAAGAAAAAGATTAAATGAAGGGATTAAATAATTGGGTAGTGGTAATTTGGTCACAGTCTTAAATAATTGGGTAGTGGAAATTGGGTCACAGATTTCATGTAAAGAAAAAGGGAGGAAGATTCTTTTGGGGGTCACATGCTGGCTAAATTTTCCATTAAAAAAAACTCCATTTCGTGATCAATCAAGCATAGCATGCCCAGTTCAATAAAGAAGAGAGCATAGCATCCCTATATTGGATATTATCCCGTGCTTCTGACCCTCTGAGCACCGCCACGGTCAATGCATTCTCTACCACACATGGAGTCCATACCCGTAGTCTTGGATCTCATATTATATTATTGTGTGGTAGAGAAGAGCCTGAGGCAGGGGCACTGAATAATTTTTCCCTCTGAACTAGGGACCATGGTCTTGCAACGGTCGCGTCTTACGATCAAATTCAGTTCATTTCTCATTTGGCTTTAGATTAGAATTCGATTTCTTCTACTGCTTGGTTTTAAGGGAATTAAATCGGCTACATGAGTGAAACTCGGAGCGATAGCATGAAGCATCTTTTTTCAAGCTTCTCGTACTAATAAAATTTCTCTAGAATTGAAAGTGAGAGTGTAGAGCGATGATATGAGAATGAGAACGAATGATAAATATATAACCTAGAGGAGTCGTCCATATATATAGATATTCTGTCATACATAATTTGCTACTCTGCCTTAGGCACCGGGACTCAATAAAAACTTCAATTTTTTCCCGTTCTTTATGCCCTTTTTTTGAGAAGATTATTTCAAGGCTTTTGCTAGGAACACAACTCCAACACAATTACAATTCTTCTGCAATTGTGTTCAAAAATTGTGTATGCAGACTTTTTTTTCCCTTCATGTACCACCATTGACGTTTTTTTTTTTCTTTGATGGGTGAAAACGAGACCCCACCAACTCACTACTCTCCCCAACGCAATTGGATACAACCTGCAAGCATCAATTTTGAATGTCATTTGATGCCCGGCATTCTTGTTTTTTTTTGTGTGTGTGTAGGTAGATATAGATAGTGACCCACATTTTTTTCCGCAAGCGTGAGCCACAAAAATTGTGTTCATAATTTTAACTCACCATGTTTAAATATATAAGGTACTGTTGGGGTTTTTCTTTTCTTTTCCTTAATTTTCCCTTCTTTTTTTAGGGAGATGTCATTATTGACTTTCTCTCTGTATTTATTGTTTGGAGTCCTGCTAATTGTCTGTTTCCTTTTGGCTTCGGCATATTAGTATGTTATATCAAGACTGCTTTATCTCAACACTGAAATGATTAAAAAAAGATACTATAATTGGGTAGAGGTAATTGGTCATGGCTATAATGTTAAATAAAAGAGTATATTCCAACCTAGACTTTTCAATAAACTAAACTTCATTTGGTGACTCTTAATAGACTTCATTCTATGATCCATCAGGCATAAGCAAATTTGGTTTGCATCTCTGTTTACTTATCTCTACCTCAGAACTTCTTGTCCATACAGCAAACAATGGCTATTGCGGAAATCTTTCTCACCGCTTTCATCCAGGTTCTATTTGAGAAGTTGGCATCCCCTGACCTATGGAACTTTGCACGGAGGGAGGGGCTCCACACCCTTCTAACGAAATGGCAAAAAATGTTGGAAGAAATCAAGGCAGTGCTTGCAGATGCTGAGGCGAGGCAAACAGATCAAACGGATATCGCACCGTGGCTGGAGGATCTCGAGGACTTGGGTTACGATCTTGACGAGTTCGCCACTGAAGCTTTGCGACAAAAGGTGATGGAAGAGCCTCGCGCTAGCACCAGCAAGGTACGTGCCTTAGTAACTAAATTCAATCCACGCACCATAGTGTTTGGTTTTAGGATGAGGCACCAAATCGATGAGATCACTACCAGGTTGCAAGATATTATTAATCGTAGAGTAGGGCTTGGCTTGCAAAATGTTATCACCGGGCCATCTGCTCAAGCTCCACGAAGGCCACACACGTCACCTTTGAGTCATGAAACTCATTTATACGGGAGGCATGGCGATAAAAGGAAGATAATTGAGCTGCTCATGTCTGATCAATTGAGTGATGAAAAAGTTAGTGTAGTTCCGATTGTGGGTTTTCCCGGAGTTGGTAAGACCACCCTTGCTCAACATGTTTACAAAGATGACATGGTTGAGAAACATTTTGAGATGAAAGCGTGGGTTTGTGTATCTGACGTGTTTGATATTTTGGGTGTGACAAAAGCAATTCTTGAGTCCGTCACTTCCGAGCCTTGCCATTATAACAAATTGGAACTAGTTCAACCTCAATTAAAGAAGGTTTTGGATGGAAAAAAGTTCTTGATTGTCCTAGATGATGTCTGGAACAAAAGGCATAGTGATTGGATCAATTGAAAGAGCCCTTTTAATTATGGAGCCTCTGGAAGTAAAGTCATGGTAACAACACGTGATAAGAATTTTGCACAGATGATGGCCGGAATCGATAAATTTCATTCTTTGGGGAAACTATCAGATGATGATTGTTGGTCAGTGTTTACACAGTATGCATTTGCGAATAGAAGTTTAGACGAAAGTCCAAATTTCGTTTCAATTAGTCGAAAAATTGTGCAAAAAATGTAGAGGATTACCATTGGCTGGTAGAGGTGTCAAACGGGCCGGCACGGCACGACACGATTCAAAAAAGCACGTCACGAAAGTAAACGGGCTGGCACGGCACGGCATGACACGACACGATCAAAAAAAACATGGCATGACAAGACACGATTAAGTCAACGGCACGACACGGTACGACATGATTAATTAATCAGGCACGGCACGTCACGACTTTAAAAAAGCACGACCCAACACGGCACGGTAAAGTAAATTGGCACTGCACGGCACGACACGAGCACGGTATGTCACAGCGCGGCACGATAAAGTAAAAGGGCACGGCACGAAGCACGGTTGGCACGAAAGTTGAGTGGCACGGCACGCACGTTTGACACTTCTATTGGCTGCCAGGACACTTGGTGGCCTCTTACGATGGAAATTGACAGATCGTGAATGAGAAGATGTATTGCGAAGTAAGATATGGTTATCAGACAAGGAGTGTGAAATTCTTCCAGCTTTGAGATTGAGCTACTATCACCTCCCTTCACATTTGAAAAAGTGTTTCGAATACTGTTCTATATTGCCCAAGGATTACGAATTTGAGGAGAAGGAACTAGTTCTCTGGTGGATTGCAGAAGACTTAATTCAAAAGCCACCAGGACAAAAACAAATGGAGGATGTTGGATGTGACTACTTTTAGGAATTGTTATCGAGATCTTTATTCCAGTCATCAAGTGGTAGTGAGGTCTCAATGTTTGTTATGCATGACCTCATCAAAGATTTAGCTCAGTTTTTTGCAGGAAAAATTTGTTTCAGGCTAGAGGAGATTACTGAAAATGAGGGCGATATAAATATTGTTAAGGCTCGCTATTCATCCTATACACGTGGTTATTGTGATAAGAATGTTGCACAGATGATGGCCGGAATAGATAAATTTCATTCTTTGGGGAAACTATCAGATGATGATTGTTGGTCAGTGTTTACACAGTATGCATTTGCGAATAGAAGTTTAGACGAAAGTCCAAATTTCGTTTCAAATGGTCGAAAAATTGTGCAAAAATGTAAAGGATTACCATTGGCTACTAGAGGTGTCAAATGGGCCGACACGACACGACACGATTCGAAAAAGCACGGCACGAAAGTAAACGGGCCGGCACCACACGACAAAATTAAAAAGGCACGGCACGAGACGACACGACAAAAAAAAAAAGCACAGCATGACACAACACGATTAAGTCAACGGCATGACACGGTACGACATGATTAATTAATCGAGCACGGCACGGCACGTCACGACTTTAAAAAGGCACGACCCGACACGGCACGGCAAAGTAAATTGGCACTGCACAGCACGACATGAGCACGGTATGTCACGGCACAGCGCGGCACGATAAAGTAAAAGGGCACGGCACGGTTGGCACGAAAGTTGAGTGGCATGGCACGGCACGCACGTTTGACACCTCTATTGGCTGCCAGGACACTTGGTGGCCTCTTACGATGGAAATTGACAGATCGTGAATGGGAAGATATATTGCAGAGTAAGATATGGTTATCAGACAAGGAGTGTGAAATTCTTCCAGCTTTGAGATTGAGCTACTATCACCTCCCTTCACATTTGAAAAAGTGTTTCGAATACTGTTCTGTATTGCCCAAGGATTACGAATTTGAGGAGAAGGAACTAGTTCTCTGGTGGATTGCAGAAGACTTAATTCAGAAGCCACTAGGACAAAGTCAAATGGAGGATGTTGGACGTGACTACTTTCAGGAATTGTTATCGAGATCTTTATTCCAGTCATCAAGTGGTGGTGAGGTCTCAATGTTTGTTATGCATGACCTCAACAACGATTTAGCTCGATTTTTTGCAGGAAAAATTTGTTTCGGGCTAGAGGAGATTACTAAAAATGAGGGCGATATAAATATTGCTAAGGCTCGCTATTCATCCTATACACGTGGTTATCGTGATGGCATAAAAAAGTTTAAGGCCTTCCAAAAAGCAAAAAATCTACGGTCTTTCTTACCATTTGGATTGAGAGATCAAGGAACCAACCAGTCAAGCTCCTACTTGACCAGCTATGTTCCCCTCCATTTGTTGCCGAAACTAAGACGTTTGCGCATGCTCAGTTTAAGAAGTTATCTAATTTGTGAGCTTTCGAGTTCGATTGGAGATTTGAAACATGTGAGGTTCCTTGACCTTTCATGTGCCTTGATTGCCACATTACCGGACTCTGTAGGAACCCTCTATAACCTAGAAACATTGATACTGAGAGATTGTAAAAATCTCAGCAAGTTGCCTCCAAACACGAGTAACCTAATAAACTTGCGGCATCTCGATGTTACTGGGGCTGATTCCTTACAAGAAATGCCACCAAAAATAAGTAAATTGACAAGTCTCCAAACATTATCTAACTTTATTGTTAGCCAAGACCAGGGATCAGCCATTAATGAGTTGGGCAACTTGATTCATCTTAAAGGGACACTTTGCATATCAGGCTTGGAGAATGTGACGGGTGCTATGGATGCCAGGAGGGCCAACTTGGACAATAAAGAAGGCTTAGATAAGTTGTTGATGAAATGGAGTAACATCTCAGATAATTCTCACAATGGAAGTATTGAATCAAAAGTGCTTGACATGCTAAGACCTCACAAGAAGTTAAAAGAGCTTACCATTAGTGGTTACCATGGTGAAACATTTCCAACTTGGGTTGGAAGTACTTCTTTCTGTAATATTGTCTCCTTGAAGTTCCAAAATTGTGAACAATGCATTTCCTTGCCATCTCTGGGGCAGTTACCCTTACTTAAAAAACTCTACATTCATGGGATGAAGGCAGTAGAGAATTTAGGACCCGAGTTCTATGGGTCAGGCTGCTCAAATCCATTCCCAACTCTACAGATTTTAACCTTGGAGGACGTGCCAGAATGGAAAGAATGGTATCCTTTTGGAGGGGAGGAGGGAGCTCGAGCATTTGTTCACTTGTCACAACTCTCCTTTAAAAGGTGTCCGAAACTTTTGGGTAAATTGCCCAGCAATCTTTCGTGCTTGGTAAATCTAGAAATTGAAGAGTGCCCGTTGTTGGTGGTTGCATGGGTTCCAAGGCCTATAGAGCTGAATGAAGGAAGGAACACGCTTCACTTTGATTCACTCATTTCCCTCTCTCTCAAAGATGTTACGTTTCCAGACTCCTTTGGTAATCCGGAAGCAGGTGATGATGTAGTTGTGGAAAATGCAAGGCATAGCCATTTGAGCTCGCTGACTTTCCTGAGAGTTGAGAACATCCAGGGTCTCACGAGTCTACCAAATTGGTTTTTTCAAGGGCTGACGGGACTCCAAACACTCTCTATCATTGGTTGGAAAGAACTCACATCATTGTGGAAGAAAGAAGCTAGAATTCACCATTTTCTCCCTGCCGTGCTGCATTTTGTGATTGAAGACTGCCCCCGACTCATTTCCTTGTTTGAAGAAGAAGAAGAAGGGCAAGAACAGCTACAGCAGCATGATGAGCTGCCACGTAGGTTGGACAACCTCAGGTCTCTTGAGGAGCTTATCATCCGCACTTGTCCATGTCTCATCTCTCTCCCAAAGACAGGTTTGCCGTCTACGCTTAGAAACTTGAAAATTTCCAATTGTGACGCTCTACAGTCCCTAGCTGAGTTGAATAGTCTCTGGAATTTGACAGTTTCGGAGTGTCCATCGCTCAAGTACTTAACTTGTTCCAGAACTGGGTTACTGACCTCACTCGAAAATATGGGATTGAAAATTGTGGAAATCTGGAATCAATACTAGCAGAGAAAGGTGGTGCATTTTACAGCAAAAAGGTACCACTTAACACCTCCACTCACATATTAATCCACCTAATTAAGGGCTATTAATTCCTCGGTCAATCCATCGTGCCTTTTTTTTTTCCCTCTCTAAAAATAGCTTGGCTTGTTTGCACAATTGATTTTGGGAAATTACACATATGGAGTATTAAACAAACCACATGTTTCTCACACACGGACACACATACACATATTATTAATAATTTTCAGACTCAATTTTTTTGTCCTTAACCAATTGTGATAAAAAGAGTTTCAAGTATTAATAAAACGATACCCAATTGTCTATTTTCAGCAAATATTTCTCTTGGGTTTGCCCAAAGCTTGTGCTAACTTTCTCACCTTTCTAAAAATTGCAGCCTTCACCTCGTACATTTCTGGCACCAATCATTTAAAGTTGTCCATGATGAATTTCCGGATTGCGGTGTTCTCACCTCTCAAGTCTCAATGTGCTTTTAGAGCTTAGGATGCGTTCCATTGAATGCTCAAAATATATATATATACATGTGCGTATATGTGCGTCATTAGATTTCAAGTTTTGTAGAGAATTATTGCAGTTAAACTGTTTGTGGGCATTGGTTTTAATATTCTTCCTAGTTTCCTTCCCCCTACGCTCTCATCTGTTACTCCTCCTCCATTTATTTGGTATTGTTTCCAAAGATTTGGCTGACTTTCAAGCTATTAGACTCATATTTCGTAATGTGATTTATGAATTATGCCTTGTTGCGACGCTTGGTCTTTTGCACTTGTAGAACTTTTGAGGATCTTTTTTATCAGCTTTTTGTGCACATTAAATATTTAGTATTATTGGTTTGGTGGGCCGGTATTACCCACGATATTCCCATGCGTCCTCTGTTTGAAGAGAGGGTAAAAGCCTCATTAAGCGCTTGTCAATCCACCGATTCTCTTCATGTTCTAGACCAACTATGCTATGAGCACTTTAAGAAAGCATTGCATGTGGTTATATATATTCGTGAAGCATTGGTGTGTTGTTTTTATTTCTATGTAGCCAGGAGCAAGCATCAAGTGATTGATAATAGAATCAGATGCAATGCCCTTGATCTAAAAATTTGAGCAACGGCTGTTTATTGTGATTTGGGTAGAGTCTTTTATTCAAACATGTCAACCATTGATGGAAGCTCAAGATGAGGAGAGGGCTGTGGAGCAGCCACAAAATTCTCTCAAAATCAAGTCCTGCAGCAAAATTGGGGTGATTTGTCTGTTCAGGCTAAGGCAATGGTTGTTGCTGAAAAATGGTGAGGCATGTGGCTATGGCTTGCTGGAATAGTCCAAATTCTATGGATTTCAAATTTTGCTGAAATGGGGAGCAATCTACTCATTTTGGGTTGATATGGGAAACAATCCGCCTACTATTAGTTTTGTCTTTTGTTCTCTTCTTTTTGGTTGATTTCTGGTCTAACCTTGGTTCTATTGGGGTTTTGGCGGAATATGATTATCAAGGGGGTTAGGGTGTCAATTTATTTGGGATGCTTTCCTCTCGTTGTGATACTGTTTGCTTTTGTTCCTTTGATCATTTTAATCTTTGCTTTGATTAATAAATCTTTTCCGATGCTAAAAAAAAAAATATGTCATTAACCAATTCTGCTTAACAAAGTTAGGTTCAAAACTTACATGGCAAACTTTCCCTTTCTCTCCTGCTATACCCAAAAGCAAAATCGTATCATAACAAATATTCAATTTTGAGCATGCAGCTGCCCAATAATTCACGTTCATTTGATCACTTGGAAATGGTAAGGTTGTGAGTGCTTGTAGATTCGTTTTCTTGTCACATAGCATAACTTGTTAAGGAAATATTTGGTTTTCAATGCATCAATTTTCCCTTATCTTTTCACTTCCTTTTTTCTTTTTTTTGCTTTCTTTCGGGGTTTAGGTGCAAATCCTCCAACAGTGCTAGCTTATGATCAAGAATAAAACTTTATGATCAAGGATCGCTAGGCCAATTAACTTCATATATGGTCAAACCACGTTATATGACTTTCCATCGATCCTTTCAACTCACGCCGGTTTCTAACATCCCAAAATTGCATTATTTGCTTACTTTTTCCATGTTTTAATTTTAGTCATTCATCTCAACATCCTTCTTGTACCTACTGCCATTTTCGAGCTTGTTTCTTTTCCACTTTTCATTTAGCCTGGCAATAATGGCATAACTGCAGCAACATTTTGAAATTACAATCCATTCCTCCACCCTTTGTTGAGATAATGAACTACATTTTCCTCAATCCCCAATTACTTGAGCCAAAAGACATATAAAAAAAAAAATCAGCACCCTAAATTACTCTTGGCAATTAATTATGATGCACTTCACTTATTTTGCTAAATAATACATCTAGCATTGTTCTAGCTTAACCTAAAAATCTAGTGGAGGCGAGTTATATAATTCTAGGATAAGTTTTCTTTCTTCCATATAATAATCATATTTTTTGAAAACCTTATGGTGGTGGCCGCCACTATTTGTCCCCTTCCCCCTAGCTCCATCCTTGGATAAAATGGACAGTGCTAGGTGTACAAAAACTTTTGTATATAAAATAAAATGTACAAATTAGTCGATTTAAACCACTCCGGGTCTCAAACGGATGATCGAAGCTTTTCATGTTCTTCAAAATAATGTTTACAAGCATTTCATAAAAAAAAATCAGCTCAATCCGATATCGATAAATGCTCCATCGGTTTATCCAGTTTTTTTATTCTGAACCAAAAACTGGATAAACGGATGAAAAATTTACCGATATCCAATTGAGCTAATTTACCGATATTCGACCATCCGTGTGGGACCCGGAGTGGGCCCAAATAAAAAAATTTGTACATTCTATACCAAATTTTTTTACCCATATGTTTTCCGGGATATAATAGGAGAATGAGAGTGATATTGCATTTCTTGACTGGGTAGTGAATGGATGATGGGAAATTATCCACTTTGTAATCAAACCACAGGTAAAGCCCAAGATGCATTACAGGGAAATAATCCTGCTCGGTCCATTAATTATGTCAAAAACTCTGAAAGATTTTCAGCACTCCCTTTATTCATTAGCCCTTGAATTTGATAGCACAAAATGATAAAAATTACATAATGAAAAGATATGGAATACGTTTCGTTTTTGATAAATTTGTATAAAATTTGGTACAATTTAGACAATGAAAAAAACAATACACGAAACGTATCCTGATATTGAAAGCACTGTTCTATTATTAAGTATGTGGGTGGGATTCTTACCCTAATTTTAGTATCTTGTTTCAAATTTGTGATGCTAAAGTGAAAAGGAAGCATCAGATAGGGGAGGGAGAAAAAAAAACCTCTTATGCTTGCCCGGGGCACGTGGATCGGATATTTTTCATCCTAGCTACAATGTTATGCTTCCACAAACAGGTTATTTTTGGTAGCCCAACCCCAGAAGCCCAAATCATGGAGCCCAAGTCTAGAACTTCTGGTCCACAAAGATAAGGCACATGGGCCCCAATCACAGGACAAGGACCTCGGGCCTTAGGCCCACAGTCAGGTCAAGACACAACAAAGGTTCCTTCTCAAAACACCCGAAGACTCTTTGGGCAAATTCCAATTTTCCAACAAGCCATTTTTTGTTTTAGATAATCGAAGTTATTATAGTATATAAGTAGTTGGGTGAAATTATATAGTTTTCCCTTTCGATGAACATTTTGCATGAATTAGATAATTAAAGTGAACAATTTTGATCAAATGAATGAGCTAATACCCCTGTGCCTACCTCAAATCCTATAGAATTTACAATGCTTTCGATAGGTTGATGTATTTAGGGCCAGATTCCGCGTATTCTGCGCTACCATAGAGATACAATTGCTATTTTGTTTCTTTTGACAATATGCAATTATTGACTTCCTTGATAGAATGTGAGAGCTTTTGCTGAATAATTGAGTCATGTTATTTTTTCTTTTATAAGTTTTCAATAATTCACAAAAAAATACATATATATATGCTAGACTTAATGAGAGAAAATATTGAATGAAAAAAGAAGTTAAATCACTCAAGTCTTTAACTTAAACATCCCGAAGTTTCAATCATAGAATTCATTGCTTCGTATTCTTTTACAAAGCTGCTTTTCTCCCCTCGTGAGATCCCACCACCACCAAACTAACATCCTGCTTATTCTGCACAATGCAATTGTTTACTATTTTACTTCTTGTTAGGAGACGCCATATATATAGGTTGATGCATTTAGGGCCAGATTCCGCGTATTCTGCACTACCATAAAGATGCAATTGCTATTTTGTTCCTTTCGATGATATGCAATTATTGACTTTCTCGCTAGAATGTGAGGAGTGTTTTTGCTGAATAATTGAGTCATTTTATTTTTTCTATTCTAAGTTTTCAATAATTCACACACAAAAAAAAAAAATGCAAAACTAAATGAGAGAAAGTATTGAATGAAAAAAGAAGTTAAATCACTCTATTATTTAACTTAAACATCCCGAAGTTTCAATCATAGAACTCATTGCTGAGGACCCCACCACCACCAATTCATGCATTCTCTACCCTGCTTTTAAATTTTGTTTGGAGTTTTGGTTAACCCAGAGAGAGTAATAAATCCCTTACAACAATGTATAAAATCGTATTTTTTCACCACCGCTTTTGTGGACCCTTCAGTGTTACTCCAGTATTTATTTGATCATTTCTCATGTAAAGGCCAGAGAGTCGTACATCCATGCAAAAAAATCAACTTGATCGAATATCAATACAAAATTTGAATTTTATTTGTAAAATGGACAGTCAAAATTTGTAAAGTTAAACTATCATTGAACGTTAATTTTACAAAAGAAAATTTTCAAAAGTTGACATACGTTTCGATGTCCGATCAAACTGATCTTTTGAACTGATGTGTTACTCCACGGGCCTTACAAAATGAATAGTACAGATTACGATAATAAACTCACGGAGAAGCCCACATATGACGGTGGTGAGAATGGTGGGTTTTACACCAGCGATGTTAAGAATTTAATCTCTAACCGAGACCGCAACGTGTTTTGGCCAAGTAGGTATGAGAAAACAATACACGCTCTCCGTGATATTGCATGTTCAAATCTTACAGGAACCAAACATTCCAAAACTTGGGTTGATGGAGGTATGCCTAATCGATAACTTCAGAATCTCGAAATTAGTTGAAATGCATACAAACTAACATCCTGCGTATTCTACATAATGGCATTGTTTACTATTTTACTTCTTGCGAGGAGACCCCATTATTGACTTCCTCATTCAAACCTTTTGTTTTCTTCCCGCGTGAGACCCCACCACCGCCAATAACCAATTCATGCATTGCTCTAGCTATAAAGAAAAGAGGGGAGATTATTTCGGGGGTCACATTCACTTGGGTCCTGGTTCTTCCAAAATGAACCTCAAATTTCTATATTCACCTATTTATTCACTTGCCAACTTCCTGCCATTCGTTGTTGTACTATTATGCAGGTTTTACAAGATGAACGATATAAACAACAACAATTAAATCATGATGCAGCCCACCTATGATGGTGGTGGAATAAATGCCTACTTTACATTGAATGTAAAGAATTTAATCTCAAACCGAGACCGCAAGGTGTTTGGCCAAGTGGGTGTACAAAAACAATAAGTGCTTCTCATGAGATCGCCTGTTCGAATCCCACAGAGACCAAACATTCCAAACCTTAGAGCCATAGAGGTTTGCCTAATTGTTAACTTTAAAACTCTAAAATTAAACCTCAAATATATTGAAGAGATCACAAAGATATTGAAGAGATGCCATTATTGACTTCCTCATTCAAAGCTTTGTTTTCTTCCCGCGTGAGACCCACCACTCCACGACCAATACATGCATTGAAGATAAGAGAGGAAGCTTCTTTTGGGGTCACATTCACTTGGGTCTTGGTTCTTCCAAATAAACCTCAAATTTCTAATTATTCATCAATTTCTTCACTTGCCAACTTACTGCCATTCGTTGTACAGAGTCACCCCAATCCTAATTTTTTTCCCCAACCCCACAATAAATTGTGTGGGAATAGGTTACTTGTGAGTGACATTATTGGGTGACGGAAGTTCACCCCTTATTATTTTACTCATCAGTACAATATTGTCTTTTAAGTGCTTGATTTTAATGAGTTACTATAATAAAGAAAGTTCCTTCTGATTGTGTACGTAGACTTCTTTTTCCCCTTCAGGTACCACCATTGATGTTTTTTTTTCGTTTTTTTTGGTTTTTTTTTTTGTTTTGTTTATTTGGTAGTTGAAAACGAGACCCCAGCAACTCAATACTCTTTCCAATGCGATTGGATACAACTTGCAAGCATCTATTTGGGGGTGTTCCAGTAAGGTGATTTTTTGAATAAATTGGTTTTTCACAATTTTTTATATGATGTATTGTGAGGAAATAATCTGTCCCAATTTTTTTAAAAAACAATTTTTTGTTAGTGGAACACCTTAGTATTGCAAAACTCAGAATCTTTGGCCAAGACAACTAATCTTATTTCTCTCTTTGTCTCTCTCTTTTTTCTTTTTTTCTTTTCAGGTATATCTAGACAGTGACCCACGTTTTTTTGGGCAAGTGTGGGCCATAAAAATTGTATTCATAATTTCGTACTCACCAAATTTGAATATATAGCGCACTCTTTGGGGGTTTTTTTCCCTTTATTTATTTATTTTATTTTAAAGGAGATGCCATTGATCACTTCCTCACCCTCAAGAAAAACTTCAACAAACAGAGCCCAATGCTTTGTATTTATTGTTTGGACTAAATAATACTCTCAAGAAATTTAAAATAATCGAAATTTTAATTAGTTCAACCAATGAAATTTTAAAATAATCTGCCCTATGCTTTTCTCAGCAAATGGAATTCATTATAGAAAGTGTAAATTTCACTTACCTCCCTTGAGGTTTCTGACAATTATAGGGACCTTCCTAAAGTTTTTGAAATTCCACTGATCTCCCCTACTTTTGAAAATAAATATCACATACCTCCCTTCCGTCAACTTCCGTTAGAAATTGATGGAAAATGATGATGTCATGCTTCTCTCCCTCACTCTCCTTTTTTTTATTTTAAATCTTAAAATGTTTATAACATTTTAAGATTGGCTTTTCACAATTTTTTAAATGATGTATTGTGAGGAAATAATCTGTCTCAATTTTTTTTAAAAACAATTTTTTGTTAGTGGAACACCTTAGTATTGCAAAACTCAGAATCTTTGGCCAAGACAACTAATCTTGTTTCTCTCTTTGTCTCTCTCTTTTTTCTTTTTTTTTCCAGGTATATCTAGACAATGACCCACGTTTTTTTGGGCAAGTGTGGGCCATAAAAATTGTATTCATAATTTCGTACTCACCAAATTTGAATATATAGCGCACTCTTTGGGGTTTTTTTTTCCTTTTTTTTATTTATTTTATTTTAAAGGAGATGCCATTGATCACTTCCTCACCCTCAAGAAAAACTTCAACAAACAGAGCCCAATGCTTTGTATTTATTGTTTGGACTAAATAATACTCCCAAGAAATTTAAAATAATCGAAATTTTAATTAGTTCAACCAATGAAATTTTAAAATAATCTGCCCTATGCTTTTCTCAGCAAATGGAATTCATTCTAGAAAGTGTAAATTTCACTTACCTCCCTTGAGGTTTCTGACAATTATAGGGACCTCCCTAAAGTTTTTGAAATTCCACTGATCTCCCCTACTTTTGAAAATAAATATCACATACCTCCCTTCCGTCGACTTCCATTAGAAAAGTTGATGGAAAATGATGATGTCATGCTTCTCTCCTTCACTCTCCTCTTTTTATTTTAAATCTTAAAATGTTTATAACTTTTATATTATATATTTAGTTTTTATAAAATTTATATATTTAAAATATACTCGAAGAGATCTACAAAATGAGATCTATATTGAATGTGAAATTAGGTTTAAAAAAAAATCTTATTTTTTCAATGTGAATTTTAATTATAATGTTACATAATTTAATTTTTTAAAAACGTTTAAGTCAAATTTTTACGCAAAAATTGTACAAAACATCATAAAATCTTCTTGTTTAACAATTTAGTTTCTTTCCAAATACACTCTTAATTAATGAACGTGGTAAATTAATGAAACGTGGTAAATTTGCAAGTTCATTTTTCTAATTATTGGTGACTTTCTCCTAATAAAATTTCAAATTTTCAAACAAATTTTAATTATACGGTCACTCTTTTTTTTGCCATTCGATATACATCAGTAGAGTTAGCTGTTAGATGTTAGTGAACGACAAAGGTTGACCTCCTCTCCATAGGAATCGAACCTAGAACTTCACCTCTTCAGAAGGGGCTACACGACCAACTGGGCTAACAGCCCTGGTCTACTGTCACATTAAAAAAATTAGAATTTAAATTTTACATGAATTTTATGAAAAATGAATATAAACAAAAAAAAGATGTAAAAATTTTGAGGATTAAAATTTTGAGTTACACGTTTAAAAATTTAAACAATATAACATTTTAATTTATATTGAAAAATTAAGATTTTATTTTTACATAATTTCACATTGGATATCGATCTCATTTTGTAGATGTTTTTTAGTAGGTTTTAAATATATAAATTTCATAAAAATTGAATATATAAAACTAAAGTTATAAACATTTTAAGATTTAAAATAAAAAGTACGCTAGGGATAACAAAGTAATTTCAGCATGAAAGTTTACTCCGTTAGCTGCAAATTGACGGGAGGGGGAAATCTGCCATTTATTTCAAAAGTAGGGAGGTCAGTGGAATTTCAGAAATCTTAGGGAAGGTTCCTGTAATTGTTAAAAACCTCAGGGGAGGCAAGTGAAATTTACCCTTCTAGAAAAATTAATCAGGCGTTCACTAAAAGCCCCATTTCCCTATTAGCTGGGTTTTCCGTTCTGAATTATACACAATATTGTCTTTCTTCCTTTGTTGCTCGCCTTTTTCATCACAGAGAAAGAGAGAGAGAGAGAGAGAGAGAGAGAGAGAGAAACCCGAATGGCTGTAGCGGAAATCTTTCTTAAGGCCTTCCTTGAGGGTCTGGTTAAGATATTGACCTCCCAAGAGTTCTTGAACTTTGCGAGGAGGGAGAAAATTCATGATCTGCTGATGAAATGGAGGATGATGTTGGAACAAATAGATGCCGTGCTTGCAGATGCTGAAGAGAAGCAAATGAGGACAGATCATAGGGGTATCAAACTGTGGCTGGAGGATCTTGAGGACTTGGCTTATGATTTGGATGACATACTGGACGAGTTCTCCACTGAAGCTCTGCGACAGAATGTGTTGAAAGAGTCTCGAGCTAGCACCAACAAGGTACGTGCCCTCATACCTACTTGTTGTATGCATCTCAATCCAAGCACCCTAATTTCTGATTTTAGAACGAGGTCCAAGATGGATGAGATTACTAAGAGGTTGAAGGATCTGTTTGACCGAAAAATTGGGCTAGGCTTGCAAAGTGCTGACGCAGAGCACGCTACTAGACCTCCACAAAGACCACCCTCTTCATGTTTGATACATGAACCCTGTGTGTATGGTAGGGATGAGGATCAAAAGGCAATAATAGAGTTGCTCCTAAGCGATCAATTGAATAATGGAAACTTTGGTGTCGTCCCAATTGTGGGTATGGGTGGGGTCGGGAAGACTACCCTTGCTCAAATGGTCTACAACGGCGAAGTGGCGGAGTGTTTTGAGATGAAAGGGTGGGTCTGTGTATCTGGAACTTTTGACATTATGGAAGTGACAAAAGCGATTCTTGTGTCTATTACCAATCACCCTTGTGATTTCTTATCCTTGAACGAAGTTCAAGTTCAATTGAAAAAGGCTTTGACTGGGAAAAAGTTCTTGATTGTTCTAGATGATTTTTGGAACGAACACCATGGTGTTTGGAGCAGTTTAAAGTCTCCTTTCAACTATGGAGCTCTAGGAAGTAAAGTCATAGTAACAACGCGTAATAGGGATGTTGCATGTATGATGACTGGAACCGATAAATACCATCCCCTGAAGGAGCTATCAGAGAGTGATTGTTGGTTGGTGTTTGCACAACTTGCATTTGAGAATAGAAGTATAGATGAAAGTTCAAATTTAGTTTCGCTTGGTCGACAAATTGTGAGAAAATGTGGAGGATTGCCTTTGGCTGCGAGGACACTTGGTGGCCTTCTACGGTGTAAAATGAGAGATGATGAATGGGAAGAAGTATTGAATAGTAAGATATGGGAGTTACCGGACGGGAAAAGTGACATTCTTCCAGCTTTGATATTAAGCTACTATCACCTTCCTTTGCATTTGAAGAAGTGCTTTGGATATTGTTCTGTACTACCTAAGGATTACGAATTCGAGGAGAAGGAACTAGTTTTTTTGTGGATGGCGGAAGGCTTAATTCAGAAACCAGTGGGTCAAAAGCAAATGGAAGATCTTGGATCTGAGTACTTTTGGGAATTGTCATCGAGGTCATTTTTTCAACCGTTAAGCCATGGTAAAGTCTCACTATTTGTTATGCATGACCTCATTAACGATTTGGCTCAGTTTGTTGCAAGAAGGATTTGTTTCAGGATGGAGGAGAAGCTTGAAAACAACGAGGGGGATGAAATTATCACTAAGGCTCGCTATTCATCCTACACACGTGGCAGTTTTGATGGCATAAAAAAGTTTAAGGCCTTCCAAAAAGCCAAAAATGTACATTCTTTTTTACCATTTGGATCGAGAGATCAAGGTACCAATGGTTCTATAACCCACTTGACCAATGCTGTTCCCCTCCATTTGTTGCCAAAACTAAGACGTTTGCGCGTGCTCAGTTTGAGAAATTATCTGACATCTGAACTTTCGAGTTCTATTGGAGATTTGAAACATGTGAGGTTCCTTGACCTTTCATATGCCTTGATTGTCACATTACCGGACTCAATAGGAACTCTCTATAACCTACAAACACTAATATTGAGATTTTGTAAAAATCTCAGCCAGTTGCCAGCAAACACGAGTAACCTTATTAACTTGCGGCATCTCGATATTACTCGTGCAGATTCCTTGCAAGAAATGCCACCAAAACTAGGTAAACTGACAAGTCTCCAAACATTATCACAATTCATTGTAAGCCAAGACGGTGGTGGGTCTACCATAACTGAGTTGGGCAACTTGATTCATCTTAGAGGGCAACTTTACATATCAGGGTTGGAGAATGTGTCGAATGCTCTAGATGCCAGGAGAGCCAACTTGGAGGATAAACTAGGCTTAGATTCGCTGTTTATGATATGGAGTAACATCGCAGGCAGTACTCGCAATGTAACAGTTGAATCAGAAGTGCTTGACATGCTAAGACCTCACAACAAGTTAAAAGAGCTTATTATTAGCGGTTACCGTGGCTTAACATTTCCGACTTGGGTAGGAAATCCTACATTTTGTAGCATGGTCTACTTGAAATTCCACAACTTTAAAAATTGCACTTATTTACCTCCTTTGGGTCAATTACCCTCACTTGAAAATCTTTTCATTCAAGGGATGAAGGCGGTAGAGAATGTTGGACTCGAGTTCTATGGGTCGAGCTGCTCAAATCCTTTTCCAGCGCTGCAGATTTTAACCTTCGAGGACATGCCTGAATGGAAATGCTGGTCTTCTTTTGAAGGAGAGAAGGGAGCTCAAGCTTTTTCTCACCTGTCAAAGCTTTCCATTAAAAGGTGTCCCAATCTTTTGGGTAGATTGCCTAGCAATCTTCCTTGCTTAAAAGAGCTGAATATTGAAGAGTGCCCGCTGCAAGAGGTTGCATGGGTTCCAGGCCCTACGGAGGTAATTGAAGTGAATAATAGGCTTCAATTTGATACACCCATCTCTTTGTCTCCCAATGATGTTTTGATTCAGGACTCCTTTGGTAATCAAGCAATGTTGGAAAATGCAAGGTATATTAATCTGAGCTTGCTGACAACCCTGAGAGTTGAGAATATTAAGGGTCTCGTGTGCCTTCCCAACTGGTTTTTTGAAGGGCTGACGGGACTCCAAGAACTCTTTCTTTGTGGTTGTCAAGAACTCACTTCATTGTGGAAGAATGAGGTGAGACGGCATTACCACCTCCCTACGCTCGGACGTTTGGTGGTTGAAGGCTGCAGCAAACTTATTTCCTTGTTTGAAGAAGAGGAAGAGGAAGGGCAAAATCAGCATGAGGAGCCGCCTTACTTAATGATGCTGAAGTATTTGGAAATAAAAGATTGTGAAAAGCTGGAGAAGCTACCACGGGGGCTGCACAACCTCAAATACCTTGAGGAGCTTATCATCCGCACTTGTCCACGTCTCATCTCTTTCCCAAAGAAAGGTTTGCCGTCTATGCTGAGAACATTTTGTATTAAATCTTGTGGCGCTCTTCGATCCCTACCTGAGTTGATGATGCTGAATAGTCTCGAGAAATTGGAGGTTTCAATGTGTGGATCACTCCCGTACTTGTGTTGTTCAAGAACTGGGCTGCCCCCAAATCTTACTACACTGAGGATTGAGGGATGTGTAAAGCTGGAGTCAATACTAGGAGAAGAGGGGATAGAAATCAATTGTGCATCTCTTCAAATTGTTGAAATCAAGGAGTGTGGGAGTCTCAAATCCTTGCCGGAAGTGATGCAACATAACAATGGTGGATCTCTCAAGAATCTCAGGCAATTGTGGATACTTTCTTGTGATATGGTAGAGTCCATTCCAGAAGGATGGTTCAACGCAGCCAATCTGAGACAATTGTGTATAGGATGGTGCAAGAAACTCAAGGGCCTGCCAGAGAACGCCTACAAATCTCTTCAAGAGCTGCAAATAAGTTGTTATGATGCCGCTACAGGACTCATTTCATGTATTCTGAAGGAGGAGAGTTCCTTGTACTTTACTAACCTCACCCTCCTTTTGTTGGACAATGTCGACATGGGGGGTAGTAAGCCCCCATCAAAGTGGGGTTTGCACAGATTGTCCTCTCTCAAAAGACTTGATCTTGAAAATTATGGTTGGGAGTCATTTCCACCAGAAGAAGAAGAAACAGATGGGATGATGCTGTGGTTGCCCCCTTCTCTGTCCGATCTGCATATCAGAAGTTCCACAAATCTGGAGAAGGTATCTTGCAAAGACTTTCAAAACATCCCCTCTCTCAAAGCACTTGTCATCGAAAATTGCCCCAAGCTTACGACCATTACAGAGCTAGGGATGCTTTCCTCCCTTTCACTACTGGAAATCAATAATTGCCTCAATCTCGCATCATTTTCTGTGAAGGAGCAAGGAGGGGGGCTGCCTCCCTCGCTTTTGGAATTGTGGATCAAAGGATGTCCGGTTATGAAAAAGCGGTGTGAAAAGGGGAAAGGCAAATATTGGCCCCTCATTTCTCACATTCCTCGAGTCAGGATAGACTTGAAGAATGTGTTTAAGCCAAGCAGCTAATGGCCCCCCAGGCGGTGCATTTTACATAAAAAAAAAAAAAAAAAGAGGTACTAATACTCCACTTCTCCCTATTTCATTTTTTTGAAAGTCACTCCTCCATATTTCAAGCTATAATTTCTATGAGGCATCATGCGTTTGATTTTGTCCTCTCTTTTTTTCCTTATAATTTCTATGACGCATCATGCATTTAACTGGTTGCTACTTAAAATGTTGAACTTCATTTTTTCTAATTATGTTTTTCAGGAATGGAATTTTGTCCTCCCTTACGATGTTGTGTTGCATGCTCTCTTTTGAACCCTATTTGTTTTAATTTATATTTTATCCCTTTCCATTGTGATCAAAGGGTTTTGAGTACTAATGAAGCAATACACAGTTGTATAATTATTAACTTGACATAGCAAGGAAAAAAAGAGAGACCATTTCTTGTTTATGTAGTAAATAAAGATGTGATATGCGTGATTTCTATTATGTTGTAATCAACAAGTCATACAAACTTTTTATGTCTTCCTGAGAAAAAAATTCTGGTGCCTCCATTGTTCTTACTTAATTGGCCTACTGCAAATATAAGGTAAACTTGCAGTGGAGATATTTATTTTTCTTGTATTTTATGACCAGATGTGATAGATCATGTGCTGCCAGGGAGATTGTGTTATGCTTCTTTGTAAGGGGATCTTCTGGGTGATACTTTGCAACAATAGAAAGGGAGACGGTATTTAAATTTTCCGAACTTTTAATACAGTAACTTCTTTCTCTGTTCAAGTGTATTATCTAATTTTCTGTCACTAGAAAATTCTTATTATTCGTGTCTTTTAACCTGTACTTTATGAATATCAGTTACTGTAAGATTTTAGCACAAGCTGTGCAACGCCAATGCTCTGGATGCTGAATGAAAGAAGCATGGTAATGTGCACATAAATCAAAATGATTCTTGGGTCTGCCCTCTCTGATGCCTTTTGGCTTTGATTTGAGGGCATGATTCCGCAGCAAACGCGACGGTATAGGGGGATCACTGTTTCAGTGGTATTCTGTGAGCAGCCACTCTGTGCATTTATTGCCAAAGGTTAGGTCTGTCTCCAATCCATCTATTTTAGTGGTATTCTGAGAGCAGCCACTTTGTGCATTTATTGCCAAAGGTTAGGTCTGTCTCCTATCCTTCCCCCGCCCATACCCCCAATTATTGGGGACTAAATGGGTTATGTTATTGTTGTTGTATTGTTGTTGTAAGATTTTAGCACAAACACTAGTTGAAACTTTTGCCTAACCTTGATAGCGTGGACTTGGGGTTATTTTTGCATTTCATTTCATGCACAAAAATGTGAGAGAGCGGACAATAGTGAAAAGGCACATAGTGTTCGTCTTCTGACAATTGCAAAAGCTGTGGAGCATCTTTATTTATTAGTTTTTAATTTTTCTTCTTAGTCTTTCAGCAAATAAAATTAAGTAAATTATTTATCTTGGATTTATCCAAAGCCTGTGCTAACTTTCTCACATTTCTCAATTTTTGCAGCCCTTTCACTGATACATTTTTTGCACCAATTATTTGAAGTCCAACATGGTAAATTTTCAAATTTCAGAGCTCTCAACATGTTTTAGAGCTCAGGAAGGATGTATTCAATTGCATTGTCAAACTTTATTTATGCATTTGTGTAATTGTGTCATTAGATTTCAAGTCTTGTGGTGACAGAACTATTGAGCTAATAGGAGTAGCTAATAATTGGTTTCCACTAAACTACTAATTCCATCTTGGCTTGTTTTTCATTTTAAACATCTTGGCTTGTTCACAACTGATTTTAGGAAATACACATACATTACAATTGACCCACTCCTACCATAGACTTCATGGTTCTTTGATGTACTGTTGTGCTCTTTTTTATCAATGAAAATTTCCTTGTTGAGAGAGAGAAAAAAAATTTGTTACTTAACATTTTAACCCTTTCAATTGTGACAAAGGTGTTTCAAGAGTAGTAGAACAATACACAGCCATATAATTTGACGTAATACGAGCTCAAAAAAAAGACCATAGTTGTTAGAAAAACTAAAGATGTGGTAAGCATGATTTGTAATGTGTTGTACAATAATAACATACTTAACTTTTTAATGTTACCTGAGAAATAATTTCAAAAAAAATGTCACCTGAGAAAATTTGTTTACCTCGATTGATCTAAAGGTAAGATAGCTGTCAAGTTATTACGATTAGGTTTTTCTTTTATTTTTGTAGTTCTTGACTAATAGCTCTCAACTTTGATTTCCTTGTATATTTGCTCTGTACTACAGTAATGAGAAGTGGAGAACGTGTTATGGCAATTTTCTCGAGTGCTACTTGGCAACAAGAGGAAGAGGAAGAGAGACGGTAGCCAATTCTTCCGAACTTTAATCATTAGTTTTGTTCTTCTGTCCAAGTCTACTATCTACTTAGCTGCTATTGGAAAATCCATATTGGTTTGCCTTTTATCTTGTACTTTATAGGCATCCACCATAATGAAATTTTAGGACAAACACAAGTCGAAAACTTTTGTAAAAGCTTGATGGCATGAATTTGGGCTTATTTTTGCATTTCTATTCATGCACAACAATGTTGGATGCCAAGCAAGAGTAGTGAAAGGGCACATTTTGTTTATCTTGAGACGTTTGCATAAAGTTGCGCAGCATCTTTATTTGTTTCGTTTTTTATTTTGCTTCTGAATCTTTCAACAAATACGATAATGAATTAAGTATTTTGCTTGGGTTTAACCGAAGCTTATGCTAACTTCCTCACATATCTAAATTTTGCAGCCCTTCAACTCATACATTTTTCGCACCAATCATTTGGAGTTTCACGTGGTGATTTTCAGATTGTGGTGCTCTCAACTCTCAAGTCTCAACGTGTTTTCAAAGCTCGGGATGTGTTCAACTGAATGGACAAAATTTATTTATGTGTGTGCATATTTGCGTCATTAGATTTCAAGTTGAATTGTCTTTGTGGTGTCTAAATGCCTTTGCTTTTGTCGTTCTTTCCTAGTTTCCTTCACCAAAACTCTCATGTCCTCCATTTATTTGGTATCATTTTCCGAAGACTTGGCAGACTTTTATGATATTAGACTCATATTTCATAATGTGATTTATGAATTACTATGTCTTATTGTGACGATTGTCATTCGTAGTTATAGAACTTTTGAAGATCCTTTTATCAGCTTTCTGCGGTCATCAAATCTTTACCATTACTGGTTTAGTAGGCTGGTATTACCCGCAATATTCCAATGTGTCCTTCGTTTGAAGCAAGGTAAAAGCTTCATTAAGCTCTTGTTAATCCACTGGTTCTCTTCATGATCCGGACCAACTATGATATGACCACTTTCAAGAAAATGCATCTGTTTGTTTCTATTGATGAAGCATTGGTGTATTGTGTTTATTTCTGGACGATGTTAATACCAAAAGCCAGGAGCAAGCCAGCATGCATCAAGTGATTTGATAATAGAATCAAATGCAATCAGGTGGTCACTCTAGATCTGAATAGAATTTTAACCAAAATTCTATCAAGACCATGGTTCCCAATAACTCATCTAAGGTCAAGAGACTTCACGCATTACCCGTTTGACCAAAAGTTTCAGTTTCCAGCAACAACCAGGAAATTGAGCGACAACAAGATCATGATCACTAGTTATACTTCAGCATACAAACACTATGCAGACGGGCAAAAGGAAACTTGGAGTGTGCAAAGAAAAGGGTGTTGGAAAAATTACAGTGGCAATCCGAAATTCCAAAGAACAATTTCCTCTGATATTATTATACACGAACAGATTACAATAAAATTACATGAACTGGAAATAACAGAATTGAAAACAGAGATACAAACTGTCGAGTCGTGTGAAATCACACTCTCCTTAACAAAGATGCGCCGCCTACCGTGAGTGTTGTACGATGTATCAACGTTTTCGTCCCAGAATACAATGGCTAGAACCATGACCATCGGAACACCACCGCTGGAAGCCTTGGCGAACTAAAGCAACGTCTGCCTCTCTCTCTCAAAAACACGATTTCTGGAGTACAATATGATGCATCATTTCTGGTGCTGAACCAAATGACAGAGCTGCCAATATATAACTGAAGAAGGAGCTGGAGCCTTCAATACGAAATTCAATTTCTCAATTGAATTCTGCAGATTCTAAAACTCCCCTCACAAATGCACAATTTGAATTTTGGAAGTAACGGTCACAATAAATCTGAGAAATTGAATCGCCTTCAATCCTCATCATGGAGGGGTGTAACTCACGTAATAACCAACGTATTTGATCACGCGCATCACACACTTTGTGGGGTCCCTTCGGTTGCCTCGTAAAACCCTCCGAATGCCCTGTTTCATTCACACCGTATTTCCAACAAGGGGAATTTTATTTCTCAACTTCAAAAACATAAATAGACAAAGTCAACCTTAAAATTAAACGAAAGCAAAACTAAAACAAAACCATGCAAAATGGTGTGCCATCGCCAACAATTGAAGTCCAATACAACAATTGGGCTTCCATGACAATACATGGTCCTGAAATATGCAGGACAAATGGGTAACAACGACGGAATAGCTCGGAAATTTCCAAAATGAAAATCTATTTTTTTACCTGGCCGGTGTGCCAGTATGTTTCAACATATGTTTTGGGTAAGCCTTTTCTGTGTTTCTTTCTGTCACAGCTACCGTATAACGTACCAATGTTCCTCCAAGTCTTCCATTACTGAGCTCCAGTTTGCCTCCAAAACAATGGTAATAATCTTGGACCGTAGCCATTATAGGAAAAACACGGTACAGTTTGAGTGACAGTTCCGTCTCTCACATAGTTGAAGATCAAGCTTTGGGATCTATCTGTTGTCCTACAACATGAAACCCTAGAATCACACAGTTGAAGATCTCATTATGAATAGTACAACGGTGCTCAAGACGTAGACATCTGAGCACAAACATGTCTCAAAATAACGCGATGTATATGAGTTACATGAAACCATTTTGGGATCTGAAAGTGTGTTCGAATATGGGTCCGAATTTCTTTGGTCAAAACATTATTGTTATGATTAACGTGGTATATGGTTATACTATTGTCTATCGTAATAGACGAGATCGAGGATTTGCACACGCATGTAAAGAAAAGAATATCAGAAAATCTAACTCTTATCATTTATCTCGTCTATTCATAATAGAGAGATCGAGGATTTGCACACGCAAAGTCCAAAAGCTCAGATGGAGATTTCAGCTCACTCAATAAGACCTCTGGATTATGAATTAATAACCCATGTCCATTGTCCATTAACAAAGAGTATAATCAACAGAAATCAACAAGGTGATGTCCAAACTAATTGGGGTTGGCTACGTGGCCGCATCGCTCAATTAATTCTATCGAAGGTCTGACTAGGAGCATTGGCAAATACTAGCCTCTATACTATAGAAATTAGCTTCCCCACAATATGTATATCAAGCTAAAGACACTACGTGGGAAATCATACCAACTAGTAATAACAACAATGTCAAGACAGAACAAAAGAAACCACCACCAGCATTCAACATTTTCCACGGTAAGATTGATAGGATCCAACTTCATGGTGATTTCCTTTCTCGTCGTGATAGGCGAAGGAATTCAATGATGAGGCTGCAAACCTCTGGACATTCGTCTCATCGTCACTACTTCGGTTGGCTAACAATGTCCTCGTTTACCTTTCCGAGCAACTTAACATTATCCTTCATTAAGGTGGATGTTTGATTACCTATTTTTCGAATTTTGATTTTTTCATCTTCTACTTCTAGGTGTTTGGCACACCACGGCCAAAACACATTCCACGAAAATGAGTTTTTGGTTTTTGAGTTTGGAGAAGAGAAGTCAAAAGTAAGGAGAGAAGAGCTATTTGACTTCTCATTTTCCACATTTTTTTCCATTTTGTTAACAAAAAAACCTATAGAATGTATTCTGCATATGTCTCCCAAACACTCCTCTGCAAAATATAGAACACTATAAATTCATAATACATTATATTCATAATTTAAAAAGCTAAAAATGTAAAAATAAAATGCAAAAAATTTAAAAATAAACTCCCAAACACCTCCTAAAGTGAACAATTCTGATTAGCTAATACCCCTGTGCCTACTCTAAATAGTAAATCCCATTGAATTTCCATTGCTTTCCAATAGGCTGTTGTATTTGGGGCCGCAATCTGCGTATTCTGCACAGAGTTTGGCTTTTTCACGGAGCCTCCTTAAATGGAGGGTTTACGGAAGCCCCTTTGGGGGGCCCACCGACACCTCATTGCAATGATCCGAACCAGTCATTTTGTAGGGTCCAAAGAGTAGTGTGTATATGCGAAAAATTGGCTTGACCCAGCATCAATAGGGATGTCAAAAATTAAATTTTGGTGCAAAAAAACAAGGACCTGGATAATTTCAGAATAAGTTCCTTCTGAACCAGGGACCATGGTCCTGCAATGGTCGCATCTTACGCTCAAATTCAGTTCTTTTCTCATTTGAGGGAATTAAATCAGGTACTTGAGTGAAACTTGGAGCGGTAGCTTTGAAGCATCTTTTTCAAGCTTATCATACTACTAAAATTTCACAAGAATTGGAAATGAGAGTATAGAGGGATGATGTGAGAAAGAGAACGAATGGATATTTCAGATATTCTCTGTCTTTTTATACATAAACTGCTACTCCTCCCTTTTTGAGAAGAAGATCATTTCAAGGCTTCTGCTAGGAACACAACTCCAACACAATTACAATTACAATTGCTATGCAATTGCGTTCAAAAATTGCATATGCAGACCTTTTTCTTCCCTTCATGCACGACCATTGATGTTTTGGAGTTCTGCTAATTGCCTTTTTTCCTTTTTGCTTTTATGAAAATTATATCACAACTGTTTTATCTCGCAACATTGAAAAGATTAAAAAAGAGATAAATTGGTCGCAACTGTAACGTTAAAGAAAACAGTCTATTCCTTCCTTTGGGGTCACATTCAAACTATACTTTATTCCTTCCTTTGGAGTCACATTCTAACTATACCTTTCATTAATAAACAAATTTGGTGACTCTGAAGACTTCATTCTATGATCAATCAAGCATAGCAAATTTTGTTTGCATCTCTGTTTACTTCTCTCTCCCTCAGAACTTCCGTTTCATACAGCAAACAATGGCTATTGGGGAAATCTTTCTCACCTCTTTTATTCAGATATTGTTTGAGAAGTTGGCATCCCGTGACCTGTGGAACTTTGCACGGAGGGGGAGGCTCCACACCCTTCTAACGAAATGGCAAAAACTGTTGGAAGATATCAAGGCAGTGCTTGCAGATGCTGAGGCGAGGCAAACAGATCAAAGGGGTATCGCACCATGGCTGGAGGATCTCAAAGACTTGGGTTACGATCTCGATGACGTGCTGGACGAGTTCGCCACTGAAGCTTTGCGACAAAAGGTGATGGAAGAGCCTCGAGCTAGCACCAGCAAGGTACGTGCCTTAGTAACTAAATTCAATCCACGCACCATAGTGTTTGGTTTTAGGATGAGGCACCAGATCGATGAGATGACTACCAGGTTACAAGATATTGTCAATCGTAGAGTAGAGCTTGGCTTGCAAAATGTTATTGTCAGGCCATCTGCTCAAGCTCCACAAAGGCCACACACGTCACCTTTGAGTCATGAAACTCATTTATACGGTAGGGATGGCGATAAAAGGAAGATAATAAAGTTGCTCATGTCTGATCAATCGAGTGATGAAAAAGTTAGTGTAGTTCCGATTGTGGGTTTGCCCGGGGTTGGTAAGACGACCCTTGCTCAGCATGTCTACAAAGATGAAATGGTGGCGAAACATTTTGAAACAAAAGTGTGGGTTTGTGTATCTGACGTTTTTGACATTTTGGCTGTGACAAAAGCAATTCTCAAGTCCGTCACTTCCAAGCCTTGCCATTATAATGAATTGGAACTAGTTCAACCTGAATTAAAGAAGGTTTTGGATGGAAAAAAGTTCTTGATTGTCCTAGATGATGTCTGGAACAAAAAGCATAGTGATTGGATCAATTTAAAGAGCCCTTTTAATTATGGAGCCTCTGGAAGTAAAGTCATGGTAACAACACGTGATAAGGATGTTGCACAAATGATGGCTGGAATCGATAAATTTCATTCTTTGGAGAAACTATCAGATTATGATTGTTGGTCAGTGTTTGCACAGTATGCATTTGCGAATAGAAGTTTGGACGAAAGTCCAAATTTGGTTTCAATTGGTCAAAAAATTGTGCAAAAATGTGGAGGAATACCATTGGCTGCTAGGACACTTGGTGGCCTTTTAAAATCGAAATTGTCAGATCGTGAATGGAAAGATGTATTGCAGAGTAAGATATGGGTATCAAACGATCAAATTCTTCCAGCTTTGAGATTGAGCTACTATCACCTCCCTTCACATTTGAAAAAGTGTTTCGAATATTGTTCCATATTGCCCAAGGGTTATGAGTTTGAGGAGAAGGAACTAGTTCTCTGGTGGATTGTAGAAGGCTTAATTCAAAAACCATCAGGACAAAAACAAATGGAGGATGTTGGATGTGACTACTTTCAGGAATTGCTATCGAGATCTTTATTTCAGTCATCGAGTAGTGCTGAGGTCTCACTGTTTGTTATGCATGACCTCATCAACGATTTAGCTCAGTTTTTTGCAGGAAAAAATTGTTTCAGGCTGGAGGAGATTACTGAAAATGAGGGCGATATAAATATCGCTAAGGCTCGCCATTCATCCTATACACGTGGTTATCGTGATGACATAAAAAAGTTTGAGGCCTTCCAAAAAGCAAAAAATCTACGGTCTTTCTTGCCATTTGGATTGAGAGATCAAGGAACTAACCAGTCAAGCTCCTACTTGACCAGCTATGTTCCCCTCCATTTGTTGCCGAAACTAAGACGTTTGCGCGTGCTTAGTTTAAGAAGTTACCTAATCTGTGAGCTTTCGAGTTCGATTGGAGATTTGAAACATGTGAGGTTCCTTGACCTTTCATGTGCCTTGATTGCCACATTACCGGACTCTGTAGGAACCCTCTATAACCTACAAACATTGATACTGAGAGATTGTAAAAATCTCAGCAAGTTGCCTCCAAACACGAGTAACCTAATAAACTTGCGGCATCTCGATGTTACTGGTGCTGATTCCTTACAAGAAATGCCACCAAAAATAGGTAAATTGACAAGTCTCCAAACATTATCAAACTTTATTGTCAGCAAAGATCAAGGGTCTACCATAAATGAGTTGGGCAACTTAATTCATCTTGGAGGGACACTTTGCATATCAGGCTTGGAGAATGTGACGGATGCTATGGACACCAGCAGGGCCAACTTGGATAATAAAGAAGGCTTAGAGAAGTTGTTGATGAAATGGAGTAACATCTCAGATAATTCTCACAATGGAAGTATTGAATCAAAAGTGCTTGAGATGCTAAGACCTCACAAGAATTTAAAAGATCTTACCATTAGTGGTTACCATGGTGTAACATTTCCTGCTTGGGTTGGAAGTACTTTTTTCTGTAATATCGTCTCCTTGAAGTTCCAAAATTGTGAACAATGCATTTCCTTGCCACCTTTGGGGCAGTTACCCTTACTCGAAAAACTCTACATTCAAGGGATGAAGGCGGTAGAGAATTTTGGACCCGAGTTCTATGGGTCAGGGTGCTCAAATCCATTCCCAGCTCTACAGATTTTAACCTTGGAGGACATGCCGGAATGGAAAGAATGGTCTCCTTTTGGAGTCGAGGAGGGAGCTCAAGCATTTATTCACTTGTCAGAGCTCTCCATTAAAAGGTGCCCCAAGCTTTTGGGTAAATTGTCCAGCAATCTTCCGTGTTTAAAAAAGCTAGAAATTGAAGAGTGCCCGCTGTTGGTGGTTGCATGGATTCCAAGACCTACAGAGTTGAATAAAGTGAAGAACACGCTTCACTTTGATTCACTCATTTTCCTATCTCTAAAAGATGTTTCGTTTCCGGACTTCTTTGTTAATCCGGAAGCGGGTGACGACGTAGTTGTGGAAAATGCAAGGCATAGCCATTTGAGCTCGCTAACTTTCCTGATAGTTGAGAACATCCAGGGTCTCACGAGTCTACCAAATTGGTTTTTTCAAGGGCTGACGGGACTCCGAATGCTCTCTATCATTGGTTGTAAAGAACTCGCATCATTGTGGAAGAAAGAAGCTAGAATTCACCATTGTCTCCCTGCCGTGCAGCTTTTTGTGATTGAAGACTGCCCCCGACTCATTTCCTTGTTTGAAGAAGAAGAAGAAGAAGGGAAAGAACAGCTAAAGCAGCATGAGGAGCTGCCGCCTGGGTCGGACAACCTCAGATCTCTTAACGTGCTTATCATCTGCACTTGTCCAAGTCTCATCTCTCTCCCAAAGACAGGTTTGTCGTCTTCACTTATAAAGTTGGATATTTACAATTGTGACAATCTGCAGTCCCTACCTGAGTTGAATAGTCTCCAGAATTTGACGGTTTCAGAGTGTCCATCACTCACGTACTTAAGTGGTTGTAGAATCGGGCTACCGCCCACTCTTGAATATCTCTGTATTAAAAATTGTGGAAATCTGGAATCAATACTAGCAGGGGAAGGGATGAAAATCAATTGTCCACGTCTGAAATATGTTACAGTCCAGAACTGTCAGAGCCTCAAATCCTTGCCGGATGTGATGCAAAATGATCATAATGGTGTATGTCTCGAGAATATCCGTGAATTGCGTATAGCTGACTGTGAGAATCTGGAGTCCATTCCGGAAGGATGGTTCTACGCAACTAATCCGACATCATTGTATTTCTACGGCATCAAGAAGCTGAAGGGCCTGCCATATCATGCCTCCAACAACAACAACATCCACAACCACCTTACTTGTCTTCAAAAACTATGGATAGATAGTTGCAGCGCCGGAGTCGTATCCTCCGTTATAAAAGAAGAGAGTTTCTCCTACTTCACCAATCTCACTCACCTTCACTTGTTCAGTGTCGACAAGCCCCCATCAGAGTGGGGTTTGTACAGATTGTCCTCTCTCAGAGAACTCCACCTTGTAAGTTATAATTGGGCGTCATTTCCACCAGAAGAAAAAGGAGATGGGATGATGTTGTGGTTGCCCCGTTCTCTCAACAAGCTGATAATCTTAGATTTCCCAAATCTGGTGAAGCTATCTTGGAAGAACTTTCAAAACCTCCCCTCTCTCAACAAACTTTTAATTTTGTGGTGTGTCAAGCTCACGACCATTACAGAGCTAGGGCAGCTTCCCTCACTTTCAGAACTGGGGATCGTGGGTTGCCCCAAGCTCGCATCGTTTTCTGCGAAAGAGAAAGGATTAAGGCTGCCCCCCTCGCTTTTGAGATTGGAGATCAAGATGGATTGTTCGAAACTGAAACAGCGGTGTGAAAAGGGTAAAGGAAAATATTGGCCCCTCATTTCTCACATCCCTCAAGTCGTGATCGACGACCACAAATTGGACTTTCGGGGCTTTTAGGACCCATACCGGTAATGGCCCTCGGGTGGTGCGTTTTACATCAAAAAGGTACTTACCTCCACTTCTCACATATTAATCCACTTAATTGAGGGGTATTAATTCCTCGTAAATCCATCATGCCTTTTTTTTTTTTTTTCCTCTCTAAAAATATCTTTACTTGTTTGCACAAGCGATTTTGGGAAATTACACATCTATTGAGCAAACCACACGGTTCTCACAATCGCGCTCACACATATTATTAATATTTTTTAGACTCAATTTTTGGTCCTTAACCAATTGTGATAAAAAGATTTTCAAGTAGTATTAATAAAACAATGAGTTAAGTATTGGTATTCTCTTGGGTTTGCCCAAAGCTTGTGCTAACTTTCTCACCTTTCTAAAATTTGCAGCCTCCAACTCGAACATTTCTGGCACCAATCGTTTGAAGTTTCCCCATAGTGAATTTCTGGATTGTGGTGCTCTCACCTCTCATGTCTCAACGTGTTTTTAGAGCCGAGGATGCATTCAATGAAATGCTAAAAATATATTTACGTGTGCGCATATATGCGCCATCATATTTCAAGTCTTGTAGAAAACATTACACTCAAATTGTTTGTGCTCATTGTTTTTATTGTTCTTCCTAGTTTCCTTCCCCCAACGCTCTCATTTGTTAATCCTCCTCATTTATAAGGTATCATTTTCAAAAATTTGGCAGACTTTCAAGCTATTAGACTCATATTTCATAATGTGATTTATGAATTATGCCGTGATGTGACGGTTGTCTTTCGTATTTATAGAACTTTTGAGTATCTTTTTATCAGCTATTTTTGTTCATTAAATATTTAGTATTACTGGTTTGGTGGGCTGATATTACCCACGACATTCCCGCGTGTCCTCTGTTTGAAGTGAGGGTAAAAGCCTCTTGTTAATCCACTGATCATTGTCTTCATGTTCTGGACCAACTATGATATGAGCACTTTAAGAATCTTTATTCAAACAATGTCAAGTTGTCAACCATTGACATTACCAATTCTGCCTAACCAAGTTGGGTTCAAAACTTACATGGCAAACTTTCCCTTTCTCTCCTACTATACCCAAAAGCAAAATCGTAGCATATCAAAAATTCAATTGTGAACATGCAGCTGCCCAATAATCCACATTTATTTGATCACTTGGAAACGGTGAAGTTGTGAATGGTTATATATTCGTTTTCTTGTCACGCAGTATAACTTGCAAGGAAATATTTGGTTTTTATCGCATCATTTTTGTCATCTTTTCACTTCCTTTTTTCTTTATTTGCTTCCCTTCTGGCTTCGGGTGCAAATCCTCCAACGATGCTAGCTTATTGTTCTATTTTATTTATGCACCATCTTGCAAGTCCAATATCAGAATTTACATGCGCTATTGGCCATATAAATAGTTCCATGTCCATAATAATGTCATGGACAAAAAAGTCTAAGGCAGTTCCACAGTCCTCCCTCCTAAGCACCAAACCAGGGTGCCACTTTTCCTTGAGCATGCAACGGTACAAGCTAAATGAACAATTCTACGCGCACGCCACATGCGCGCACACCAAATGCACACCAACACATCCCGATCGTCCATTTCAGGAATCAATGGTCCGGATTTGAAATAAATTCTTACAGGTAAGAGTTAATTCTTACCGGTAAGAATTCATTTCTAATCTGAAACGTCGAAAAAAGCTTTTGGACGATCGGGATGTGCTGGGGTGCATGTGGTGTACGCGTCCTGGTGTACGCGAATCATTTTTGCAAGCTAAATTGTTCCAGACTACCAAAATGCTCACTCTGGACATGCTATACGCACAACGAAAAAGAATTACTTGAAATTTTTCATACACAGGTGGCATTTGGCATATAAATGGTACTGGTCCTTCGACATTTGAACAGCACAACTCCTTTAAATGCTATCGAATATCGATATCGCATGCTAATACAACTGCACTTCAAGTAGGATCCATCTTAACTATTCTGATATGCCCTATTCTTGTTACTATATACACCTACTAACCCCAGAACAGCGTTTTCTCAAAAGAAAATAAACCTCAGAAATGCGGCGCTTGGCCTTCATTTTCTCGTTTTCTCGTTACAACTCTTACATCTCATCACAAATACCTCCCAAAAATGAAAGAAAAACAAAATGAAAAGCACTCCTCCATAGCTCTTTTAAGGTTCGTTCCATATCCATACCCAAAGCTCACAAAATGAATTTTCCTCAAGACCCTGGTTCCCATTAAGTCATCCACGGTCAAGAGACTTCAGGCATTACCCGTTTGACAAGACGTTCCAGATTCCAGCCCCCAATTCTTAGACAACACGTATGAAGACAACCTGGAAATTGAGCAACCACAAGGTTTTGATCAGTAGTTATACTTCGACATCCGAATACTAGGTGGACCCAAAAAAAGAAACTTGGAGCGTGCAAAGAAAAGGGAATTTTATTTTGCAACTTCAAAAACACAAATAGACAAAGTCAACCTTAAAATGAAACAAAAGCAAAACTAAAAGAAAACCACGCAAATGGTGCGTCATTGCTAACAATTGAAGTCCATCCACTAGGATGTCTATCGGTATCTTTTTCTGGGGTGGTCCACTGAATGTTGAACCAAAAAATCTATACACTATTTGTTCCCTGCTGGTGTTTTCAATTGACTACCCCATTTTTAAGCAACACGTATGAATGCTTATAGTAATAGCTCTAGACTTTTTATGCTGGAAATGCATGAAGCAAATCAATGATTGCCTCAGAGTTAGGTTACAGACAGCTGTATTAGATCTGTGAGCTCCTAATGGGATCTATCATCAACTGCCAAGGCTACATTGCAGCAAAAGAGAAACAAATACCATGGACTTCATCACAGAATTCGCAACTCTCATGCAAATCTGAAACGCTATGCACCTAGCAGAAAGAAAATCAAGCTCGATATCACAGATGTGAAAATTTTGAAATTAACCACCTTGAATCTCTATTTTGAAAACTATTAATGACAACCAGTTTGGGCTTCCATGACAATATAAGGGCCTGAAATATGCAGGACAAATGGGTAACGACGGAATAGCTCGGAAATTACCAAAATAGAAATCCAATTTTTCACCTGGAGTGCCAGTATGTTACAATATATGGACATGATGCAGATTAGGGATAGGAAAAGACTTTTCTGGGTTTCTTCGGTGATAAACAACCATATAAAGTATCGATGTTCCTCTAAGTCTTCCATTACTGACCTCCAGTTTGCCTTGAAAACAATGTTATCAATCTTGGACCGTACCAGCTGGTACGGGCCCTTATGGTAAAAAAGCGGAACAGTTGAGTGACAGTTCCGTCCCTCTCAATTTCCCGGCTCATTTTGGCATTCCGAGCATTACAGCTCATCTGGGTGATTTCTGCATCTATTCTACCCTGTACGAATGAGGGTCTAACTTGTTCTTTCCCTCTTTAACAGTCGCATGTCACAGACAAGTTATTTTATGTGCTTTCTACACATGAAAGAAGCACAAGTTGTTATACTTTCAATTGATCTCTGCAATTTCTACACCTACGGTGACTAGCAGAGCCCTCTCTTTTTTACTTGTGCCACCATAAGTGAAGTGCTTTTTTCCTTTCGTTTTGCATATCCAATTCATTTTGTTCAATCGACTATGAAAATCCTAAAATCTTTTGCACTGTATAATCTTTTTTCCTTTTTCTTCAAATGCTTTGTAGGTTTTACGGCCCCAATGAAATAACAAACCACTACGTACAATTTAAACCAATCATCTAAACATATTTGACTGAGACAACATGAAATTGTCCCTGAAATCATACAATGCCTCCACTATGGTGATGTAATGTTAGGCTTAGCAAGTGGGTCTGGGTGCAAGCCTTTTCCCTCAAATTTTAATATTACCAGAGATCTCCTTGATAGTTGTTAAATATTCCGCAATTCAAAACATCTAAGAACTAATGCAGCAATATACTAGTCATCCAACTAAATAACAAATACGAACGACGTACTCAAAATGTTCGACAGGTAGCTAAGCTCGATTTCAGGAAGCAGGTTTCCCTTGCACTACCAAATCATCAGCTGAATAATAATCCGCAATGAGCCGATACATGTACGATGGGTTATGCCCTCCTCTGTGAGTACACAACAGTTACAAAATCCTTTCAGAAATCGGGGAAATATAGCATAGTAAATATACAGACAGAAAGACGAAGACATGAGTTTTCTAATTCTAAAGATCTGGACAAAAAAATGTGCAACATCCATAATGAGTTCTTCGATATGGCATTAGTCAAAACCTCCATCAACTAAAGCCACAATAACTTCAAGGGGGTCTTCTTATTTTCATGTAGTTGCTAAGAACCACATAACCTACCATTCAAAGATACAGGGAAAACTTCTAAACTTAATAAGCACCTCCATGTCCAAGAAAAATAATGAAAAGGTGAACTTACGTGTCTGTAATAAACAAATTAACAAGCTTTGGAGGCACATAGTCAAATGCAGGATTGACGACATGAAGAAGATGAGAACCAGCACCACTTCCAAAATCCATGCAATCTGAGAATTCTCCGAAGTCCAGAAGCTCAGATGGAGATTTCAGCTCATTCAATAAGACCTCTGGATTATGAGGATATAAGGGGCACAACTGTCATGTAGGCAATAGAGAATGAATTAATAACCATGGCATAAAAGTATAATGACGTTAAGTGTAATGAAAGACAGAGAAATATGTCCATAGTCCAATAAGGAAAATTAAAATCAACAGTCATACGACTCACATCCAAACCACTTGGGGTTGGCTAGGAAGCCGTGTCCCTCAATTAATTCTATCGGAGGCTATGTTACATGGACTCAGGTGCGGGTGGGAGTCCAAGCATCGCACCTTCCTAAACTTAAATTTTAAGATATTGGGATATGCATCCCTTAATTGGGTGTGGGTACGGGGACACGTCGTAAATACTTGTTTTGTAGTATATATTGCACAACTTTTTTCGATTATGTATCGTAAATTATATTAAAAGTGTATTTAAACAAGAAGGGGCTAAGGAAAATATGTTTTTGCTATTTCATATCCATGTGGAAGACTAGAAATATTGCTTTTCTAGCAAATTAAATATTCTTTTTCTGTAAATATCATGACAATAGAGAATCCGATTGTCCAAAATGGATACGTGTGTCGAACACATCGACAAGGGTACTTTAGCCAAAATGAAGGATCCATGTAACATAGATCGGAGGTCCGACTAGGAGCATTGGCTCGTCTGTTGATCCGGTTTCTTCCCCGGATTCTTTACCCATTGCTCTCCGCAAAGGTAAACGTATTTGTGCTACTTGTCATCCTATTACTCAGTTTGTTTCTTATGAACATCTTTCTCCATCCCTTCGTGCTTTTGCTACTTCTGTGTCTTCTGTTTTTGTTCCTAACACTGTTCAGGAAGCCTTGTCTATTTTGAGTGGCGGACAGCTATGGAGGAGGAGATGTCTGCTCTTCATAGCAATAATACTTGGACGTTGGTCCCTCTTCCTCCTGGAAAGACTACTGTTGAGTGTCGCTGGGTGTTCACTGTGAAATATCATCCTGATGGGACTGTCGAGCATTACAAAGCTTGTCTTGTAGCCAAGGGCTACACCCAGACTTATGGTGTCGATTATGCAGAGACGTTTTCCCCCGTTGCCAAGCTAGGCTCTGTTCGCCTTCTTATCTCTCTTGCTGCCAATCTTGGCTGGCCCTTGTTTCAGTTGGATGTCAAGAATGCTTTCTTGCATGGGGATCTTGTTGAGGAGGCTTATATGGAGCAACCACCGGGGTTTGTTGCTCAGGGGGAGTCTTCTCAGGTATGTCGTCTTCAGAAAGCTCTTTATGGGCTTAAACAATCTCCGAGGGCTTGGTTTGGGAAGTTTAGTGATGTTGTCTTGCGATTTGGCATGAAGCGCTGTCATTCTGATCATTCTGTTTTTTCTCTCATATTTGACCGAGGGAAAATATTATTGATTGTTTATGTAGACGATATCATTATTACTGGTGATGATCAGACAGGGATTGATGAGTTGAAGCTTTTCCTACAGCATCAGTTTCATACCAAAGACTTAGGCAAATTGAGATATTTCTTGGGTATCGAGGTAGTGCGGTCTAAGCATGGTGTTAATCTATCGCAGCAGAAATATGCGTTGGATATTTTAGATGAGACGGGTTTACTGGGTCAAAGTCTGTTGAGACTCCTATGGACCCTAATGTTAAACTGTGTGTTGATCAGGGAGAGTTGCTTTCTAGTCCTGATCAGTATCGTCGCTTGGTTGGGAAATTGAATTATCTTACTGTTACCCGTCCAGATATCTCGTTTGTAGTTAGTTTGGTTAGCCAATTTATGTCGGCTCCTCGCCTTCCACACTGGGAGACTGTTGTAAGAATTGTGAGGTATCTCAAAGCTCACCCAGGACGGGGTTTGTTTTATAGAGCTAGTGGACACTTGCGAGTTGAGGCCTTCACTGATTCTGATTGGGCAGGAGACCTATCTGACAGGAGATCCACTACAAGATATTGTATCTTTCTTGGTGGAAACCTTATTAATTGGAAAAGTAAGAAGCAGACAGTAGTTGCGCGGTCTAGCGCTGAAGCGGAATATAGGGCAATGGCTCATACGACATGTGAGGTTGTGTGGATATGTTCGTTTCTTGAAGAGATAGGATTTCCTGTGCAGGTGCCTATGAATTTGTACTGTGATAATCAAGCTGCAATCCATATAGCATCCAATCCGGTGTTTCATGAGAGGACTAAACACATTGAAGTAGATTGTCATCTTGTACGAGAAAAGTTGACTGGTGGAGTGATTGCTACTCCATTTGTGTCAATTGGTGCCCAGTTGGCTGATATGTTCACTAAGCCATTGTTCAAACCACGATTGGAATTGCTTTGTGACAAGCTGGGTCTTATTGATATTTACTTTCCAGCTTGAGGGGGAGTGTTAGAATAGTTTATATGTTTTGTCCCACATTGCTTAGTTATGTTATGTAACATGTCTCGTGACAATATAAATAAAGTTCTCTCGGGTTAATTAACACCCTACACTTCTTTCTCTTTCTCTCTCCTTTCTAAAACAACAGCAAATACTAGCCTCTCCGATGCTTTGGAATTATAGAAACTAGCCTCCCTAGAATGTATATCAAGCTAAAGACAATACGTGAGAAATCTATCCCTGAATGACACCCTCAAGCTTCAATCGATCATTGAATTAATAGTAACTAAAATGTCAAGACACAACAAAAGAAACCACCACCAGCATTCAACATTTTCAACAGTAAAATTAGCAGGCTCCAACTTCATGGCAATTTCCTTTCTCGTTGTGATAAGTGAAGGAATTCTGGATACTTCAATCCTACTTAATAGTTATTCTGTCCACTGAAAGAATTCAATAATGAGGCTGCAAACCTCCAAACATTCATCCCAGCATCACTACTTCTGTTGACTAACTATGTCCAAGCTCTGATTATGTGTTCTGGTCCAAAACCAGGGCATAGAAAGGCCTGCAAATTTTGGTATTCTCTATGGCCAAAATTATTTGGTAAAATAACTACTAATTACAGTGGAAATGAAATGATCAACAACCTTTCAAGGTTTGGTTTGGGACATCTCGCTTCACAAGGAGGTGCAGCATTGGGAGATGGACTAGTTGAGTGGCTGTTACAGAGAGACCTATGGATTGCTAAGGTTAGGGACATGGGAAGGACAATTTGACGGCATAGAGCGTAGCTTCCTTGGGGTCTTTCCAGGTGGTCATTTTATCAAGCATTGAGAGAGGACGATACTTTCTTTCCTTGGAAGGGCATTTAGGATGCATGCCCCTTCCAAAGCATTTTTATTACGCTGTGTTTCTTAGGACAAGATTATGACAGCAAATAATTTTATTCTGAGGAGGTAAGTTATAGTATTGAATTGGTTGGATGTGAAAGAGGGATTGGAGGCGTGGCTCACCTTCTTATTTCTTGCCCAGCAGCTTGGGCCATTCGACCTCAGTCGATTCTTGGTTTAGTAAGGTTTGGATGTTTCTGCAAAGTACGATGGAGTTAATTGATTCTACAGATTTCTCCTTCCAACGAAAACTGCACTGTCGTTTGCAGCACTTGTTTACAAATGGTATTTAGTTTTCGAAAGGCAGGCTGCCAAATAACTCGAAATGTTACTTTTCAGATTTAGACACCTTGTTAGTTAAAAGTCGGCATCATCTTCCTTGCAGCATTTCCAGAGTTCTCTATCACTGTCATAAACATTATTTGATACCCCTAGACCATAAATCATTCAATTGGAAAATCTATTGGACTTAAAATACCAAAAATTTCTTCCTCTCAATGGAATCATAAAGTAAATGTCAGAACTGCAGTTTGTCAACAGTTGGCAATTGGAAAAAAGGGAGGTTCCCATTCTAATTCTGATGCAATATGACATTAAAAGTTTTGTAGCACCAAATACCTTGTGAATGCCAGCAAGCACCACGAAAGGGACCGCGTGCCTTTTGGCTGCTAATGCAACCATATTCAACCCAATAGGTGCTATAACACCACCATTGGCCATAACGGCATGAGCTCCAACGATAACCTGCAAATAGCAAATTGTGAATGAGGCCAAAAACAGACGAGAAAACCATAGTAGAAGAGAGAGGAGGGACGGAGGCGGAAAAATGCATAGGCGATGTACCATGTTTACTCGGGAAATCATAGCAAAAACGGAAGAATCAGTAATGACTGTTGTTTGTAATCCTCTTGCAACCAAATCTTTTGCAAGAACATGCCCTTGATATCTAATGGAAGCACCGACAAAAACAAATGGAGTCATAAAAGAGGATGGAAAAAATGATAAAGCAGCGCAAAATTACACAACCACAAAGGCCCTTTGGCTTGCAACAAACGGCTAGCCAGTCAAACAAACCTTGGAGCACCTTCTGCAACGAACACCCGAAATGATCTTTTTTTCTCCTTTGCAGCACACAGGAATTCCATTACTGTTCTTGAGTTGCCTAAAGTTAATATAACCTCGCTGGGAATATAAGCAACATAGTTAGATATGTTCACACAAAGACTAACGCTAAAATAAACTACCTTTACGAGGCACGGATTCAATTGAAGCACACAGCAAAACATAAATCATTTCAAAGTCACCAACTCTAGCCAATGATAAGTGTGTCCCTACCAGGGTAGGTTCGGCATTCTCTTTCAGATAGTACAAACTACAAAACTTCATGATCAAGGATCGCTAGGCCAGTTAACTTCATGGTCAAACCATGTCATATGACTTTCCATCCTTTCAACTCACGCCACTTTCTAACACCCCAAAATTGCATTATTTCCTTCCTGTGTCCATGTTTTAATTTTAATCATTCATCTCAACATCCTTATTGTACCTACCCCCCCCATTTTCGAGCATGTTTTTATTTTCCACTATTCATTTAGGTTTTCCATTTAGCCTGGCAACAATGGCACAACTGCAGTAGAGATTGAAATCATAATCCATTCCTCTACCCTTTGCTGATATAATGAACAACATTTTTCTCAATGTCCCATTTGAAACTTGAGCTAAAAGACTTCAAAAATCAGCACCCTAAATTACCTTTCACAATTAATTGCATTCATGTCACTTATTTTGCTAATTAATACATCCAACATTGCTCTACCTTAACCTAAAAGAAATTTTATTCTAGATCAGTTCTCACATTGAAGATCACCGACGGACAGATGTAGGATTCTAACTGGGGGCTGGGGCAATGCACATGAAATAGTTACAATTGATGCATGCGCAACCAAAAAAAAATTTTTTTGCAAGCAACCAGTACAATTTTCCACCAAAAAAACACCATCAGAAACTGTTAATTAAATTTTCAACAAAAAAATCATTTATGTCTGAAGCCTAAACATGCTAGAATGAGACAATGAAGTCGTAGAGATAAAATAGGACTGTATTGAAGGTTTAAGAGAGGTACTTTTGATGAATATGCTCCACTGCTTGCTCAGCAATTTGCTCATGGCAAGTGCCAATATCTTGGATAAGTTCATTAACTGCCTCAATGACATTATGCTTAAGCTTCCATCTCTTTGAAGTTTTATCAGCAGCTGTAAGGCAGATATAACTTCCACTATCAATTCAAAACCATCATAAAACATACTCCTTTCCATGATGCTACGCAAAAACAGTCTATGAAGATTGACCTATATTCATTAATTATTATGCATATTCAAATGAACCAGAATATAACTTTTCATTTTTATTTTTTTGGAAGGGAAACATAAATATAACCACAAAGTCTTTGCTCATTAAACAACAAAACCAACAACGTATCCTAGATGAACTGATAGAGTAAGTTCCACGATGAATCAAGGATAGAACTGTTTGAGATTTTCAAAAGAATAAATGGGTTTTGGTTGGGTATTCTTGAAATGATATTCAGAGAGGGTTGTGTGAAAAGTTGCAACACCTTTCTACATGAGTGGTAACTTTATGTGAAATTGTGAATAGTTATAATACCCATTTGTTAATGATGTGTTTATTTGGGAGGGATGTGATTGCTAGGAAGGGATGTGAAACATGGGGTACCTACAAGAGGCACAACCCTTCCTAACTGATTGTCTTTAAAAGACGTGACCCTTCCTCATGAGTGTCTTCAAAAAAGACATGACTATTCCTAGTGTGTGTGGACAAGACACCCTTCACAAAAGGGTACCTATAAGTCTATAAATAGACCCTTTGCAAAGTCATTCAGGACGCCGAAAATTTCATATTGAATTGCTCTCTCTACACACTTTCGTCCTAGTATTACAGGCTTACTAATATTCTATTCCCTCCGTCCCAAATTGATAGTCCATCACAAAACTATGTGCAATTTCAAACTCAAAAATAATGTACTTGCAAGAACAATTTTTCTATCAATATGGATCTTCTTTGATAGATCTCATTTACAACTTTAATACGGTTCAAAAGAATTCAAAAATTATTTTGGTAAGCACACTACATTGTAGTTTGAAAATTACACGTAGTTTCGTAGTGGACAATCAAATTGGGACGGAGGGAGTGTTATTCTAAAAGTAGAATATTAGAGCTTGGTTCTTTTGCATTTGTTTAGTAGATATTCTGTTTGTATTCGTGTGTGCAAATGCAGACAAAAAGAACTTTGAGTTCGGACTTCGTTGTTTCTTGAAGGCGGATTTGCTATAACCCTGTGCACACCATTTAGTGGGGGCAAATAGTGTCTTTAGGAAAGCAACTCAGTAAAGTAACCCGCGTGAATGACTTTACAATTCCAGATTTTTAAGAAGGAACAACGCTGTTTTTTCAATTCAAGAAGACCGGATTTCTAACAAGAACAACATATACTTACATTTGCTTTTCCCTTCAGAATCACCCCCAGAAGAAGACGAGTGGGGAACAGCTGCTGGGTTAGGCACATCTTCAAGAAGAGTCTGTAATGAAGGTGGTCTTAGAGTGCTTCTAGCAGCAGCAGCAACAACTGCAGCAGACAAAACTGGATAATCATCTCGATCAACGTCATCGTCTTCTTCACTTTCAGCAGATATATTCAATCCACCAGTAGCAGCTGCCGTGAGAGAAACATCCTCTTCCCTAATTATATGTAAAACACGCCTCACAATATTACCAACAGCAAGCTCTGCAATCCAGTCCACACGAGATGTTACCACAGTAAGCAAGCCTTAAATAGCTGACATAAACATCACCCCTAAATTGTGTGACATGACCAACATGCATTACCCAGAACCGCAACTTACATAACCAACGCAAGTGCATGGAAAAATACAGACATATTGTTTCAATAACAGTGAATGATAAAGTTATTGATCAACAACTGCAGAAAATGGCAACAGAAAAACTGACAGGAAGCATACCAACAGGATTTGCAGCAACCAGCTGCTCTCCCACCAGCTTTACAGCATCAATCAGAGCCCCAGCCTGGTTTACATGGGGCATTCGCTGCTGTGAAATTACAGACCGAAGCAGCTCCGCAGTTTGTTTGGCCGTAGCTTTTGACCCCTCAATTTTACTGCACAAGAAAAAGATTTAAAACAACATAATGACGAAACCGCACACAACTTCAAAATGGCATGATGGATAGGGAGCTTCCTCAAATATGAAATGCCTAAATACAAGTATTACAGTTTTCATATGCAGCATAACCCTTCCCCATTCCCCTCCTAGCCAATAGATAACTACAAAAGATGGAAAGGAAGTTTTTGACAATCCAATGAACAATAACTTCTAGAACTTAGGAGTAGATCACTTGGGCCTTTCAGTTTAGAAAGGGTAAGTCCTTGGTGGATTGCATCTATAAAATTTCTTTGGCTGCCATCCTAGAATTTTCAGATCGTGTCGAACTGATGCTGCAACTCTTGCTTGTAAGGTGAAGTAGGAGATTCAACCAAGACTGTATCATGGCATATGGAATAATGAGGAATCTAGAGGGATATGCCTTGTTTGGAGAATTCCATGAAAGTCTCTTCTACTTAATCACTTGCAATGCTAAACTATATAGATTGTTTAGTCCTTTGTGCTTGTTCTCTGGTGTTTTTGGTGTTGTTTTGATGCTGGCCTCGTGTTGGCCTTGATATCGTGTTTCTGGATTTGCTAGTGAGTTTAAATGGTGTGTTGTGTAAGAACTGTGTGGTTTCTTGGTTATTTTCATATAAAAGAATTATTTACCAAAAAAAGAACTTCTAAATTTTTTTGAGTAAGCCATCCTAAAACCACTTGCCTTCACAACTTGGTTTGGAGGCATCCAACAAAAAACCAATTGCCCATAATTGGTAGAGTCATCTATAAACTATATTAACTAAGCTTGGATGGGTTAGTAACATCCCGCATAAACCATTTGGCAATAAAAAGTGGAGTCATCCCCAAACTATCTATCTATAATATACTAAAGAGATGTAGTCCACTAGGCATTCCCTCATTTTTTTTTTTAAGAAAATCAAACAAACTCTACATTAGTCTCTCTACTTCTCTCATCTCACCCTATCTTCTTCTTCTACCCTTCCACTTCCCCAAGTCATTCATTTATTACCCACCACTTATCTCATCTCAACATAGCACAAATTTTTTCACACTATCGAGCTTGTATTAAACTAACCTCCTGTGGTTTAGAAAAGCAACGTGGGACAAGTTCAAAGACTGAACTAACATAACATGAACATACAACCTAATAATACAATTCACCTTACAAATAAGGAAGCACTCACCGTTTCCTGAGCTTCACGAAATCATTCATCTCGACCTAATGTAAATCTTTCTGTGCTTCCAAGCGCGTAAATCGCGCTTGTATTAAGTAAGCTTGTGTGGTTTAGAAACTGCAACGCGGAACTAACATAACATACATACATAACCTGAATCGACAATTCACCTAATAATATCGAAGCATCAACGTTTCCTCAGCTTCAATACGAAATCCTTCATCTCGACCTAACATAAATTTTCCCGTGCTTCGGTGCATTAGGACAGGTACAGCGCTTGCACTGACTAAGCTCGTGTGATTTAGAAAACCAACGTGGGACAAATCTAAAGATTGAACTAACATAACATAAAATACTCAACCTAATTAGGCAATTCAACAAACATTAACGAATCACTCACCGTTTCCTGAGCTTCACTACGAAATCATTCACTAGGGCAGTCACGTCCGGCATGACTGATGACTTGCAGCAATACTCACCTGCGAAAACGACTTCACAAAAAAGCACAGCTCAATTTTCTTCCTCTATTGTCTCTCCAAAATCGAAAACAGCATCAATCTCCAGATTAAAAAATTTCCTTATTTTGTTCCAAGAAAATGACACATCGAGAGAGAGAGAGAGAGAGAGAGAGAGAGAGAGAGAAGAGAAGCACCTGAATGAGTGTGGTTGCAATTGCGGCTTCGGGAGGGTTTGGGTGGGTTTGATTTCGCGAAACCCCTGAATTCGTTTTTGGAACAAAATCAAGTCCGTGTACATTGGATGCAGGGACGGCGCATTTTGACAGTCCAAAACAATTTTGAATGGTTGGGTTTGGGTTTTTATTTATTAAAGCTCTTTAGTTAAAGAGTAATTAAGATTTGAATTATTGATTTGTTGAAATGGACAGATAAGAGAGACCCGGTGCGTTTATGTTAAAGGTTTATAAAGTTGGTTTGAATATGCGAAAAGTTATAAAAATGCGTGTAAATGTCTACAAAGTGTAAAAAGTGAAATAGGTGTGTGTTTTTTTTGTTTTTTATTGTAATTATTGCGAGTCGAGTGGACAGTGGCTCACAATAACAAGATCCTTCGTTTTTATTCTCATTCTCGCATCTCTATGTGTGTGTGTATATATGATAGTATAATAATTACCGGTAGTTGATCTTATTAGGGTTGTTACACTGCCTATTGGCTTAAGTATTTTTTTGTTCCTCTCCATTCAATTTTTTTCCTACAGTTGTTAGTTTTGCGTCAAATTTTTCACGTCGTTTGACTTGTCTCGGCGTGAGGAATCGAAAAGGTAAAAATTCTAACAATTATCCAAATTATATGGGAAAAATCTGACCAAAAGCCAACTTAAGTCAATCGAAAAAAATTCTACTTTTCCGATTCCTCGTGTCGAGACAAATGAAAAACCGTGAAATTTTTGAAGCAAAACTAACAAAAGTGGAAAAAAAAAATGAAGACAAAATAAAAAAGTTGAAAACCCAACAAGTGTGAAACAACCCAAAATAGGAGTATCATGTGAAACATGTCTCAGCCCAATATTTTTCACTCTTAACCAAGTTTGGTGAAACATGTCCAGTAAGTGAACATAAAGACAGAAATTTGAGTTTATATTCCATGAAAATTCTACGAAAATAGTTATCCCAAAATGTTAATTTTTTCTTACTCTAAACATCAAGGCCGTGTGTCTGTTTTAGAAGCTGCTATTTTCATTGATTTTCACGACTAGGACTAATTTCATTGAGTTCGTCAAGACTCTTGGCATTGTAATTTTTCATTTGTGTGACTAATTTACGAAAATCCAAATTTGGTGTGCTGATAGAATCTTCCAATCAGTTTGGTATGGATATTTTATTTTGAAATAACTTTTTTTTTTGCAAGCAAAAAAAGAAGAAGAAAAAAAAAGGGGTTAGTATTTTTGCCTTTGGTATGGATATTTTATTTTGAAATAACTTTTTTAGAAGATTATTTACGCATTTAAACTTGGGCTTATTTTTGCAGGTTGGGTGGTGGGAAATTTCTAGAGGAAAAAATAGCAAAAAAACGAGAGAACAAGATTTAGTAAGGGTCACTTAAAAAGTGGAGCAGTTTTTAGATCATTGGGCCAACATGCATGGTATTTTTTGGTACAAATATGCAGCGGGAAGGGTCGGTCCGTGTTAGGCAAAATTTAATTAAATTTTGAGGGCCACAAAATTTTTGCGCTCTTTTATTATGTCTAAATAAAAATAATAGGAGTTGTAATAATAAGAGTTTAGGCCCAGTTTTCCAAGTGCTAAAATCATGATTTTTCAAATCAAAAAATGAAGCAGTTTCGTGTATCGTTTTTCGATTTTTTTTGCACCAAACTAAAGTACACAAGGAGTACTTTAATTTGGTGCGAAAAAAAATCAAAAAACGATACACGGAACCACTTCATTTTTTGATTTGAAATATCATGATTTTAACACCTGGGTGCTAAAATCTTTTGGAAAACTGAGCCAAGTACTTTTGCCTTTGGTACTCCGGAGAAACAAATCTTGATACCCGAGCCAATCTCGGTCATTTAATAGTGTTTTGGACGGCCCGTATTTAATAGAGAGAAAAAAGAGAGAGGAATGGGGAAATCTTGGCCGTTTTTAGACTGTCGAGATTGGTGCGCTCGTGTACCCTACGCTATTTGCACCCAGAATTTTCTCACAATTTCAACCTGCCCAACTCAACCCGTTCAACCTCCCCAACCACTGGTGTTGGTATTGGTCGGCTAAGCTTGAAACAGTTTTACGGGTTCGGGGCGGAGACCTGCCCCACATTAAAATATTCCATTAATATCTAGTTTGACTATTGTAGTTAATAATATTTGTTCGATTTAACGGAAAATTGTTCTTTTACAAATCTTCTTTCAATTTCTTTCATAAAAAGTACACAGAATTATTCATATATTTTTGCCTCTACCAACTTTGTGTAAGAAAGTTTTAGCAAAATTCAATCATTGTAACGCCCCGCATTTTGGGAAAAAGCGTTATGGATTATTATTACAATTTAAAGTCGGTCTAAACAGTAATAATAATAACCAAAATACATATAGATGGTCTATCCTTCACAGATTACAAAAAGGTAGACTGGGTGGGTTCTACGGCTCCGCAAATTCCTCCGCCTGGTGGATCTCTATTCCGGCAGCTCCTCCGGCTCCGTGTTCTCCGTAAAGGTATTCCTGTCCATCGTGACAATCTAGCATAATACGTCAGAGTTGCGAAGCAACATCGTCGTATTATGCCAGGGCAAACCGTGAGCGAGGACGCTCAATAGATACCGTACCCCAACATTAAACTAGCAATTCTAGAACAATATTGTTGGCAGGTAAATAGTTGAAAATCATTTATCAAAACGGTAAGTTCATGCGTGTCAATGCATCAGTATCACATCAAATCAGAGTGCAGCTTAAATAAAATCAGTATCCCATTTCTTTTCATATCAGAGTGCAGCTTTAATAAAATCAGTATCTCGTATTATTTCGGAATCCAGAGTATAGTGTCAGTATCTCGTATCATTTTCTCATAACAGCATTCTTCTTCAAATTTCAACCATGTCAAAATCTTACATCTCTCGAAAGTTATTGGCCCGTTCTACAACCCCGTTCTAACGGTCACCAACCTTTCCGTACGAAGGGTCGGCCACCCATAAACTGACTCATGCAGTATGAGGTCCGCTAACTCCGCGTCACACACGACATAGTCCCGGCTACCCATATCACTGAATCCCCACCAGTTTGTTTATGAGGTCCGCTTGCTATGTGTTGTACTGAGTAAGTTCTAACCGTCAAATTCACCCGCGGAATTTGAGGAGAAACTTCAAACAGCACTACCGTATAGTTCCGTTGGGCTTTGACCACCAGTTCACCCCGGGGAACTGAGGCGGGACTCCAACAGCATCAACATCTCAACTTTCATCACATCAACATTTTCATTCTCATTTCTATCTCTTCCATTTAAAAACATTCGATCACTTTCTCGAAAAATGTGTCGGGTCGTATCGTCTTTGAAAAAGAACATGCACATGCATTAATTTCATAAAACAAAATCCTCCGTTTAGAATCGTTCATGATAAACCTTCCGCTCGTAACCCATCTTACGAAAACATGTTACTTAACGACAAAAGTTCTTTCTTCCGGGGATTTAAATCAAAACATAAGGATTCATTCTCGTTCTTGGATTTGCTGGCGTGTTTTAAGATTCGTACGTCGAATCGCCACTTGGTTTGTCTAAACCAAGAAAGTACCCTACTAGAAAACTCTAGTAGTTGAATCCGTTTGGCATGTTTTAAGATTCGTTCGTCGAATCGCCACTTGGTTTGGGCTAAACCAAGAAAAAGCCTGACTAGACATGCTAGCCATAGATTCTATTTGTTAGTCTAAATAGATTAAGAATATTTATTCAATAATCCCGGAAAATCTCATTTCATTTGAAAAGCTCTTTTCTCAGAAAATTGGTCGAGCATTATAACTGCGTAAATTTGAAAAGTCGATTTTCATTCAGGCATTATAACTGGGTAATTTAGTTTCCCAAAAGTCCATCGAACATTATAACGGTGTATTTTGATAGTCAATTTTAATTCGTGCATAGTAACGACTAAGTGTGGTTTTTTTTTTTCAAAGTCTAATTGTTCGTAAAATCACTAATCACCAACATAATCACGTTTAATCATAATTAAGCACGTTTAAGCAAAATAATAACATAATCAATATGAACTAGTAACTACTAATCTAAGGTTAAGATAAAGTATCTACCTTAATTCCGATGATTAGTCGGAAGCCGATAAGCTAGTTGAATTCCGGCGGCGTAACGACTAGTCGACCTTTGCTCAAACACTTTCTAGCTAACTTATGCTACCTTTCTAAGATCTAGGGGTGGTCGAGAGTGGTGGTGTGTGGTGGTTTAGGATGAGTTTCAAGAAGAACACTCAAGAACTCACTCAAGAACACTAGAAAGCACAAAGTGGAGAAGTTGGGAGGTTTTGGTGTGAAATGAAGCAAGGAGAGTGAGCTATTTATAGGGAAGTAATGAGGTTCACCTCCCCCAAAGATAATCACCAGCCAAAAACCCTCCCCACAAGTGTCCAAACAACCTTTTGCAAAAGCAAAAATTAGGTTTTAAAGACTAGTTTTAGGTTATAAGAAATTCCCCACCTAATTTCCCACCAACTTAAAGATTAGTTTTAGGTTATAAGTAGTCTCCCACCTAATCAAGGTTAGCTTTAATAAAATAAAATAAGAGTTGGGGATTTAGTAAGGCTTCCGGACGCAGTGTGGTGAAATACCCGGTGTGTACGCGTTTATTTACGGCGCGAAAAGTATAATTAAACAGGTTAAATCTAATTCGTTTAATCTAACCAAACCAAATTATAAACTATAATTATTTAAAAATAAAACCGCATTAATACATCGAATTTTTTTTATTTACAAAATTTCGGGTTATTACAATCATACTCATCGCACAGTTGAAATAACACGCATTTGTAGTAGTTGAACTGAGCTTCGATTCTCCTTGCCAACAACTACTGGCCTACCCTAAGTATGGGAGGGACCTATGAAGCACCGACACTCCTAGGAGGCGTCGTATTGTCGTATGGGACATGGGGACACGCCTAAATCCGTATGGGACATACCAAGTGGCGTGTCCCCCAAATTTTTTGAATTTTTTGGCGGGGACACGGCAGGGGGCAAAAAGTAATTTTTTTAAAAAAAAAATTAGGGTCAATCTGTTATTTTTAAATTTTTAGGGGTCAAATTGTAATTTTTTTAAAAAAAATTGGGGTCAAACTGTAATTATCAATCTTTAAGTTTTTAAGTTTTTTTAATTTTTTTATAATATTTATATATATATTAATATATATATTGTTGTGTCCGTGTCTCTTTTTTCAAAATTGCCGTATCCATGTCCGTGTCTGTATCTGTGTCCGTATTCGTATCCGTGTCCGTGCTACACAGGGAGGGACTATAGGGATTAGTCCGTTTGCACAAACTGGCCCTAGACACCATGCGTCGCCCAAAATAAAAAAGCTCAACGATTTTTTAGATAATTGATTTTGATACTCCACTTTTTAATAATCACACTCCAACAGCTGTGTTGCTAGTTGTTCAAGATGAACACTTAAAAAAAAAAAAAAAAAAAAGGAATGCAATTATTACAATTTTGGAGTGCCAAATTATTTCCCTTTTTGGTCATAAATAGGAAGTTAGAGATTGTTATGAGTGTAAGAAGCCAAGCAACCCAACCAACTAAATTCAAGATCGGCCAATTTTGGCACAGGAAGAGTAAACACTTGGCTAAAAAATTCATTTGGATTTTTTTTTTTTTGTTGTGTTCATTCAATTTTTGTTGCACATTTGTTAGTTTTGCATTAATTTGTTTTGTGAATTATTGTTTCGTCTCGGCAGGAATATCTAAAAAATAAAAATTGTGCTCGTAAGTGAATTTTTTTTAATAACGACAAAAAATGTCCATTGATCTAAGAAAATATTTTTGTATTTATTTTAAAAAATTTCCAATTTTCAAACGTAATTTTTCACTTTTAGATTTCTCTTGTCGAGACGAACCAATAATCTACAAAATTGATGCAAAACCAACCAATGTGTAAAAAATTCAAATAAGGATTAATGATTTTGCTAAAACATTCCTAAGTGACTATATATAAGTAATGCTAATGATAATTTTGGAAGGAAAATATTTAGAATGGTGTTATTATAGTATAATCAAATAAGGTAATTAAATATTCATCTTTTTTTTGGACACCACATAAATTTTCATCACACTAAATTTATGGGGTTATGTTTTCATCCTCTTTCAATGTAATTTACCATTATTACCCTTTTTCGATATATACAGCAAAAAAATCAATTACCTTTTTTTAGGGATAATAAAAAATTCAATTACCAAAAATCAAGGAAATGGTTGTCTTGCTTAAAATCATGGAATTTTGAAATCAAGGAATTTTTGAAATGGTAGATGATCGTGTTGCCTAAAATTGGAATCTTTGAGATAGTGGAGATTCAAAATTGAGTGGGATGATATTATTTCCAAATATTAGTCCCGTGAGTATCGAAATCTAAGGGATTTTTGAAAAAGTGGTGGGAATGAAAAGTGATGGTTAAAAAAAAACAAGTTCTCATGGTAAATTGTAACTAGTCATGGTAAATTATGTCCACATCAAATTTTAGTCATTACGATAAAAAATGAATGAAGAATAAAAAACATGGTAAAGACAAAAACCTATATGATGAACATGGTAAAACTAAATGGCTTGCAAAACTGAATCACGGCAAAATACATCTCCAAAACATATCTTAGTGCTTATGGTAAATTTCTACGACTTGTTACCTTTGTTTAACAACTCCGATCATGGTGAAAACTTGTTACATTATCATGGTAAAATCGCACTGAACAGTAACATGGTGAATTAATACTTGTTACATTGAATCATCGTAAAATTCTTATTCGCAACCTATTTCAATGATTACTTGTTCACGATCTATTTTAATATTACTATAAAAGTAACAAAAAAATGATAAATTTGCACAGAGAGGGAGACGTTTATAGAGCAGGGCGCCGACGTCGGTTTGGGATGGTTATGGGGAAGATTGGGTACGGCGATTTAGTGAAAATTCTGGATGACAATTTGGGACGCCAATTGGTGAAGATTTCGGATCACGATTTGGGACAGCTAGGACAAAGATACCGTTTTCAGTCCCATAAACACCGTTTTTCAATCTCTGCAAAAATAAATAAATAAAACTTTTTAGTCCCATAAACATTTTGTCCCATAAAAAAGGCTTTGAGACGTGACACAATAGAGAAAAAGGGAATAAGCAATCCCATGCACTTATATATGACCAATCTTAAGTCTAAAAACCAATCTGGTAATTGGAAATTAAGGGTAAGAAAACGAATTATAATGCAAAGGAGTAATCAGTAACATTACCTGGTGAATCTAATTGTAGCTCATTCATTCGAGGGCACTCCAACAGTGTTTAACTCAGTGATTGAGTTTCATTGGCAAGGATGATGGAATGGATTTTAGATTTGGGATTCTGGTGTTGATTAAGGATTGTGTTTGAAGATCGAGATATTGGGGATTGGGTTTTTATCCCCAAATCCCGTAATTGCAGTGGAGGACCTCCTAACTTTAAAAATGGTCCACTTCGTACCGCCTCCTATATATAAAGGGCATTTTAGAGTTTATTTGAATCTCGGGATGGAAACATAACTCCTAAAAAAGCTCATGACGATTTTCTAATTTCAAGTGAATAAAAGGATGGTTATTTAAGTGTCTCATACTCTAATAAGTGCAAGTTTGACCAATTATTTGTTACTATGAGTTGCATCGTCCTATTATTTTTCAGTTAATAAATAATGGAAAAGACCATTAAAATAACACAATTTGGATGTGGGGATGGAAATTTCCCCCCCCCCCCCACCCCTTTTGCTAAGGAATGCAGAGTGATCACGTCACATAATCATGGATTAAAAATGAGTAATCATCCAGTATTCCTAGAGCACATGTGGCTATGATCCAAGACATGTATTATCTGAATATTATATTTCATGAATATGTGACTCGTGAGCCCCATACACTTGATTCCATATGTTCATATGGCTGTCTTGAAAGCACCAAATAGTTTCCATTCTCCGGCCGGACCACTAGGCCTCTCTCCCCATTGTTTTGAACCCAACCACAATTCCTCTCTATTATTTTTTGTAAGGGTATTGTTATCAGCACTTCCTAAAGTATTTATGACACTCTAAAAAAAAGTGTCAACTGTCAATATCAATTATCTTTTTTAATCTATAAATCGACATGCAAACATATTACATTTCGTCAAGTAATATTGTACTCAACACCACCTAGTTGTGAAAATTAAAGGGTGATTATATTCACAACTTTTTTTAATATATGTACAATTCAATTGCTACATACAACTTAGACGAGGTAGCAAAATTTCATTTTTGCTAAATACAAGCCAAAAAAAAAATCCTTGAACTTCCAAAAATGCGCTTGTAATATTTTGGGTAAATTTCACTTTCCTTCCTTGAGGGCAATATTGTACATTCACGTGCTCCGTTAACGGAAGTTAGCCAACAAATTTGACAAGGGAGGTCAGTACAATTTCAAAAATCTAAGGGGAAGTATATGTTATTATCAGAAACCTTCGAGGAACTAAGTGAAATTTATCCTTATATTTTTTGTTCCCCAAAGTTTGAAATCCCCTCTCTCCCTTCCATATGGCTCACCACTGACCGACCCCCAACAACACCAGCGACCACCACCAATAGGTACCATGTCTTATCCTCTCTCCTGCTCCTTGCACTTTATGTGTGTGTGTGTTAAAATATTAACTCATGGGGAAAAGTCAATAATTCGGATATTAACTGCCGAATTGTATATTAGTTTTGGGATATCAACTCTTAACGAATATTAACTCCCGAAAATCACTGAACTTTTCGAGTTTTAACAACCGAAGTAACATGATAAATTCCCAATTTTTTTGACACTTTTTGGAACTGTGTGCCCATTACGAACATAGAAAGTCAGACTTGAATGTGTCACTCTTGTCGCGTTTTTTGGTTGTATCTAGACTTCCATTGAAAGGGGAGGATTTGAAAAAATCCAAAGGCAAGAAGAAGACACTGAAGAAGAATAAGAGTGGATTGTATACAAAAATTTAAGGGAAGAGATGGACTTTACATATTAGGATAATTTTGTTCAAAATTTATTTTTAGCGAGTTTGTATATCGTCATTACATTACATATAACATAGCAATATAGCTGAGCCCTCCAAACCCCAAATGCTAATTTTCTAGAATTTTGATTTTTTAAAACAAGTCTCAAATCCTCTTTCCCCCTTTTCTCTTTCCACGTGTCTTGTGACTCTCATCCAATCTTTAACTTCTCATTTTCTCTCCCCACTTCCATCTTATATTTCTGCTTTATTGATTAGAGCTATTATGAGTTCATTACGAGATATTGTTCTTTTTAATTTTTTTCTTACTAGCGTTGTGCATATTCTATGCACCGGACAACAAAAAAAAGAAGCGGTCGGTTCAGGTTGATTTTTCTTTTTTATTCTCCGTGTATAACAATAAAATACTGTTGCAAATCGATAACCGAAATTAAAATTCAAGATTTAACAAACTGCCAATAAAACACTGTTGCAAATCAATCACCCAAATTAAAATTCAAGATTTAACAAACTACCGCACGGTCTTTCGCGAGGGGTGTAGATTCGTACAGAGAGATTGTGATATTTTCATCTTAGGGCCCACGACTTCTTTAACCTTTTCTTTTTGGTTTTTCTCGAGAAACCTATACTCTGCCCTATATGCGCTCCTCTGTCTCTCTCTCTTCTTTCTCTCTCAACCGCTTTAATTTGAAATTGATTGGTTCTGATTGCAAAACCAGCCGAGAACGACTTCGGGGAGATACCCTTTTGCCAATTCGCATGGTTTCCTGATATGGAGTTCTGATTCAGACACTGCCCCAAGGTATTTTATCTCTCTCTATATATGCATCTATATATACTTGATCTGAACCCTTCTTTCTATCCTGATTCTGCTGACTTGTCGTGTACCCGTTTCTGATCTTTTAATTTTTTTACTGACTGGCTGGATGGTTATAAATTTTGATGAATGATTTATTTTTTGTTTACTTTGATTGCGAAGATTCTAGATCTGTTGTTGGGTATCCACCCCAATTGTGGTTTTAGGGTTTAGGTTTCTGATTTGTGGGTTTTCCGTTTTTATTGCACTTCTTTGATGGGTTGACTGTTTTGGTTGTTAATGTGACTGATTGGAATTGAAATAGAAATTCCAGATGGACATCGAATTGTTTAAATATACGGAGGTGAATGTGCGTTTATATAAAAGTTTTTTCCTTTTATAAATGTTTGACGTTTTAGAAGGGTTAGGCCTTTTTGCTTTTGTAAGGCTAGGAATACAACTTTACAATACAATTCCAGATACTGCTGGAAAGAGTCATTCGATGAGCACGTGGGCCTGCATAGATCAAACTGTTGCGGACACAGTTGTGTGAAGTTTTTTGTTTTGCTTTTTAGTTCTTCCTTGTATGCTCCCTTAACTTTATGATCAGCAAACATGCATTTCGTGCAAGTCAATTTTGTTGAGAGTGTAGTTAGCTGTATCATTTTCGATGCCTATGTACTTGGAACTTCTTGGCTGCATAGTAATGCGCAATCATTGGATCTCCATGAGTTTTCATGGATGAAAGATTTTGCGATGGGGATATCGAAGGAGAGTCTTACTTGAGAAAATTTGGCATTGAATATTTCAATTCCAATAGACATCATGAGGTAATATTGTTAAGGACATATGATCGGGGAAGGGACTTGGGTTGCCGATGACAATAGTTTATCCAATTGTTCTATATGCAGTAGAATGTAGAAGTTAGCTTATCAGGAAGTTGGTGCTTCTGCCTGCAATCTTTTCCGTGGAATTTGATTTGTTTTCTTCGTACTTTTAGGTTCCAACGTGTCAAGTTATATTATTGTTCACTTTTCTGGATAAGATCTTGGGTGCTCGGAAAAGTTGCACTTCTAAAGGCTGCTGATACTTTTGTACGGTACTAGATGATAGAACCCGAGAGTGTCATTGTGGCCGGTGTGAATTGTTTTCCCTTCGTGGCACAATGGAGTAGTATTGTTATTACCCCTGAGATGCAACGGAGTTGTAAGTTGTTATTTGACGGTGTCTTGTATGACTTTTCCCCATTTAGCTTTCCAGCCGTGGGGTGAACTGGGGCGCTACTTAAACTGTTACCCATAGTGCATAGAAGAGTTTTGATCAAATGCTTGGATTTCTAGGCTAGTAATTTGACCCTAGGATATTGTTTAGCATCTGATCTGACTAGTTGCATAGATACTGGAGTATAAATTCCTTAAAGAACTCATACGTGCTTGTCGATGTGTGGTTAGTGGGTACAAGTTTAGACGTGCATTAACTTTTTCGATCTTATATTGGCCCATGTTGATGCAGTTTGTCATTCAACCAATGGCATCTGGCAATGCTTAGTTAGACGTGCATTAACTTTTTCGATCTTATAGTGGCCCATGTTGATGCAGTTTGTCATTCAACCAATGGCATCTGGCAATGCTTATTTTGATGACATCCGGAGTAGTCCTGAGGTTGTTGATCCTCCTCAAAATGAAGACATGATGGATGTTGGAGAACATGTGAATGATCCTGCTCAAACTGCTTTGAAACCCAATTTGACTGTTTCCAGCAGTGTTCGTGAACTATTGGAATGCCCAGTATGCTTAAATGCAATGTATCCTCCTATCCATCAGGTCGGTTACTGCATGATACTGCCAGTCATCCTTGATACTTGAACTTTTATCATTAATTGATTTGTTGCTTTGTGTGTGAAACTAGTAATGGTCAAATGTTATTGCAAATTGTCAGATGTTATCGGAACCAAAAAAAAATCCACCCACCCATATCCAAAAAACAGAAAACCCAAATGCAGTGTGCTTGTAACTCCTTGAGAATCATTTTCTTGGGAAGTTGTCTTTTCTGTGAGTGCTGTAGAATATTAGTATTGACGTTATTGCTTACTTTATTTGCTTGTATTCCTCTTTTGGTTTCAGTGCTCAAATGGTCATACCTTGTGCTCTGGTTGCAAGCCCAGAGTGCATAACAGGTGCCCCACTTGCAGGCATGAACTTGGCAACATCAGATGTCTAGCTTTAGAGAAGGTGGCTGCATCACTTGAACTTCCGTGCAAATATCAAAGCTTCGGGTGCATAGGCATCTACCCGTACTACAGCAAGCTAAAACATGAGGCCCAATGCGTATTCAGACCCTACAACTGCCCCTATGCTGGGTCAGAGTGTACAGTCATTGGTGATATTCCTTACCTAGTGGCCCATTTGAAAGATGATCACAAAGTTGACATGCATAATGGCAGTACTTTTAACCATCGTTATGTCAAATCAAATCCTCATGAAGTTGAGAATGCAACGTGGATGCTTACGGTACGATTCTGTCTTAGTCGCCAACTCTGAATTCATTCGATGTTAGTGGGTCCTAGTGTTTCAAATGGGTTCATCTTTACACAGTTACTAGGATATCCATCAGGTCATCACTGTGCTTAAGTGAGGCCTCACTGAAGGCAGCGGGTTTTGACTCCCCTGTTTTAATGGCAACCTTGGATACGGGTATCAGCGGATCAGAAATTTATAGCCTTGGTTTTGTGTTAAGAAAAGTTACAATCACAAAAAAATTACACTGATAAGTAAATAGGGAGAGAAGTTCAAGGTCCGGATTCAAATCTAGGGAAGGACATGGCCAAGTGAATTTCAGTTCCACATTCCTATTTTAGTGTACTACTCTAAGCATTTTCCTTTGTTTGTGGCGTTGTCGTTTATAGGTGGGTTTTTTGACCAAGTATGTTATCATAACCGTGTCTACTTCCTTTCTGTAAAATTGCTCAATATTCCTTCAATTTGAATTTGTGTAAGATGGAATGCTTATGGTTGACTCAGTACGTTGCCTTAATTGTGGTGTAAGTTAGGGGAGCTGTTACGCTTAGCATTATGACTTCTTCTTCTGCTTTTTTTTTTTGCTGACGCCCTCTGCATTTTCCAGTATGACATCAGATTTATCAAATAAAACTATGGATTATTTTGGAATGCTAAATTCAGTTTTTTTGGAGAGGAGGTGTGCTTGGTGTTTGTTCTGAAACGCAGATCACTAGGTACTATTGCCATGAATTTTCTTGTCGCCGAATTCTAATCTTGTGTCATCTCCAGGTATTTAGTTGCTTTGGGCAGTATTTCTGTTTACATTTTGAAGCATTCCAGCTGGGTATGGCCCCTGTCTACATTGCGTTCCTGCGGTTCATGGGTGACGATAATGAGGCAAAGAATTACAGCTACAGTCTTGAGGTGGGAGGGAATGGAAGGAAGATGATTTGGCAAGGGGTGCCCAGAAGCGTAAGGGACAGCCATCGGAAAGTCCGGGACAGTTTTGATGGTCTCATCATCCAACGCAACATGGCTCTCTTCTTTTCAGGAGGAGACCGCAAAGAGCTAAAGCTCAGGGTTACAGGAAGGATTTGGAAAGAACCCTAACAACTAAAGCTTAGGGTTACAGGAAGGATTTGGATGGAACTATGAGCTTGCATTTCGTTATTTCGCCATATTGTTCAAGTAAATTATCAGTTCCAGTTAGGAGTTAGTGGATTCGAAGCAAACGCTCTTTGCTTGTCCATATACTTAGATCAGTGGGAAGGGCGCAGTATCTCTGCAACTAGAGGTTGTTCCTTATTGTTAGATGTATTAGCATTTTTGCGGCAGTTAGTTTTTCTTTATCTTCATGTCTGGAAGAACATGTTGATTCTTGGAACTGTGCAAGAGCTATCAAGATGAAAATTTTCTCCCATTGATTCGATGAACTTTGCACCTTGTAAGTTGTATCAGGATTTAATCTACCTTCATTTTAAAGTTAATTTGATCTTTCTTTACAATGTTCATGGTGGAGTTGGAACTGAAAGAAATCATCTCCCTCTCTGGCTCTTCAATATTTGTTTTCAAGCAGGGAATCTAGTTCCTCTAAGTCTAAGATGGACCAAATATGCAATCAAGTAAAAAGTGATCACTGAAATCCGAACCTACTTCCTGGGTACACTATGCTATGCATCAATAGAGGTAGCCGACCCAGTTAGAGCCCGATTTGCAAGACATCTCTAAATCCCATTCCTTGGAGCCAGCACTCGCGAGCTTCCTCTGCAGGATCCACTGTCTATACAGTTTCGCAACCTACAATTTTGGCATCGCGACACCAGAAATGACCTGAAACAGCATCCAGTCAGTTTCAATAATGCTCTGCTGCTTCTATTCGTAGTACCGAGAGAAAAAAATAAGGGCAACCTAAAGGGAAAAGAAAGTTGAGTAAAATAACCACCACCAACAGAAATTTCACAAGTAATTTCGTCTATGCTTTCAATGTTTTCCCCATGTTTTGACAAAAACAACCACAATACCATCTGTGGGAAGCGAATCTAGAATCACAATATTTTGCCTCAAATTTTGACCTACAACTGGATTTAGATAGCAAGTTAAAAATTGCTCAAATAAAGTTAATTTCTGTTATGATGAACTATATCGATACCAAATGAGAAAATACCATTACCATCGTAGGCCAAAACGGGCCAACTTTCCAGCAAGTCTCGTCACCCCACCAAGAAAAACTCTACTAACAAAACCAAATGTGAATTATGAAAAAACCAGTTGCAAATCAGTTACCATAACTTCAATAAAAGATTCTGGTTACAAGGGCCTTAATTCAATTTACAAAGTCCACCTACAAATTGTATGGGAACTTATCGTTAACGAAACTATCCTACAAAGACTAATCAGGAACATTAAAACATTATTTTCCAAGGATTTTCATCTGCCGGTGACGATAATATTCTGCTTGATGTGGAGGCATTCCACTTAGATCCATCAGCATTATTCTTTCCTCCTCTTTCAATTGATTTAGTGTAAGCCTCTGTTGCTCCAAAGCAAGCCTCTCTTGCTCCTGAAGGTATGTTTTCTCATAGATTTCCATTTTCTTCTCATTCGTTTTCTGCTCGTCTTCCTTCAGATTATGTAATAACATTGCAAGAGGAGAACTCGTATAACCATTTTCCCGGTCTTGGCTCTTTTGTTTATTCGACAGATCTGCTTCGACCTTGTTGCTCGGTGGTCTCTCCACGTCTAAAATGGTATCAGCTGAGGCATCAACATCCCCTACATTTATTGAATCTGGAGTAGAAGGAGAAGAGGTGTGCGAAGTTGCAGTTCTGTTCCTTTTTAGATTCTTTTTCTTAATTTCCTCCAGCCATTTTGGCTGGTCCTTCAACTCATTCCAGCAATGTTCAAATGGAAATGATGATCCATACAATTCACGGTACTTGACTTTTGCCTGGAAAACCTGAAAATAGATAAATACTTACCACTGTTAACACCAAGGAAGACAGCAATACTGCAATAGTTATAAATATGTGAACTCTCAATGCTAAAAAACCTGGTCTTTATCAGGCACACCGCTATGACGCCTTGATTCACTGTGGGCAAAGCATGCACAGAACTTATTTGTGTCAAGTTGAATTGTCGACCAACGATGCATTAATGAAGTTGGACTACGGTCAGAAATGAAGTTCTTGTGCTCATGGAAGTACTCCCACACTCTTAACCAGTACGCCTTGTGCTTTTGCTCATTCCCTTGTATTGCATCTAAGCTGATGTTAAGCCATGCCGATACAAGGAGAAGGTCTTCTTCTATCATGAAGTTGGTACCTCGTCGTGTTCTATTGGTTGCTGACCTTTCTTTTTCGGAGAATTGTGCTGATTGATCCCCGTGATTTGAATATTCCAGCTTATGTTCATCTTCATGGTTGGAACTTCCAGGAAAAAGATTGGCGTCGCATCCATCTCCTTGAGAATCCACCTATAATAATTCAGATATTATCTAAGCATATGTATAGTCAAAATCACAGAAAATTAATTTCAAAAGCGCTACAGATCTGTTTCGACCTTGTGGCTCGATGGTCTATCCACATCTAAATCGGCATCATGCGAGGCATCGACATCCCCCATATTTATCGAATCTGGAGTAGAAGGAGAAGAGGTGTACGGAGTTACACATCTATTCCTTCTTGGCCTCTTTTTTTTACCCTCTTCCAACCATTTTGGCTGGTCCCTCAACTCATTCCAGCAATGTTCAAATTGAAATGAGGATCCATTCAATTCACGGTACTTCATTTTTGCTTGAGTAACCTGAAAATAGATGAATACAACTGTTACCACCTAAGAAGACAGCAAGAGTCGCATAAATATGTGAATTCGCAGTGCTATTAAAACCTGGTCTTTAGCAGGCACACCATTATCATGCTTCGATTCAACTTGGGCAAAGCATACACAGAACTTATTAGTTGCAATTTGAATTGTTGACCAACGATTCATTAAAGAAGTTTGACTACGTTCAGAAATGAAGTTCTTGTGCTCATGGAAATACTCCCACACTCTTAACCAGTACGCCTTGTGCTTTTGCTCATTCCCATGTACTCCATCAAAGCTGATGTTAAGCCATGCCGATACAAGGAGAATGTCTTCTTCTATCGTGAAGTTGGAACCTCTTTGAGGTCTATTGGGTGTTGACTTTGCTTTTTGGGAGACTTTTGATGGTAGATCCCCATGATTTGAATCTTCCATCTTCTGTTTATCTTCAAGGTTGGACCTTTCGGGAAAAAGATTGGTGTAGCATCCATCTCCATGAGAATCCACCTATTATAATTCAGATATTATCGAAACACATAACATAGTTAGAATCACAGAAAGGAAATTTCAAGAGTAAGAAAGGCTCAATTAAAGTCAAAGTACCACTGATATAAAACCATTAAACTTGTTTAGCAATCTTGATTAAAAAAGTCAATTTAACTAGAAATCCATTTCTCTGGAAAACTGCAGAAACTGATCAAATAATTATAAAGTCATGCAAATAAGACCATTAACCCTCAGGTAGACTTATGGACGCAAAAAGGAAAATTTTAAATACAAATCCACTTCTCCCTGCTACAAGAACTATAAAAGCTGATCAACCCACGTAAACTTCCAATATAGGTGCGCACACACACAAAAACAGAACTTAGAAGCAAAAAAATTAAATAAATCAGCAGCTTCTTGAATCCTAAATGTCGACAGGTCTAGCCGATGGGACTCCCTCCCTACCTCCCTCTCGCGTGCCCTTCTCTCTTTTCCTCTCCTCTACTGTGGGGTAGAATATAAGATAAACTTTACAATAACGGTTTGGTTCACGAATTCATAAGTTGGCATTTCGCAAATAATGGTCATGATCATCTGCAACTGGAATAGGCCTATTTAATAGAAAGAAAAAAAAAATGAAGAGACTGGACTAGGCCAATGTTGGCATGAATAAGCATTTTGCGAATGTTGACCCGAAATAGAGAAACCTTGAAAACCAACACAACTGGATCTAGGAGTGGCTGGACGGGGTGGCTGATCCCCTGCAGAATTACAAGATAAACCTTAGCAATTATTGGCTTTTGTATCTTTTCGGGATAGATCATCACACAGTGCCCTGGCAACACAGGTTTGCTGACGTCAATTATCAAATTATTGTGCTAGACATCCACTGTATTGCACAAATATATAGAAATATGAGAGACAAAACATGACAATATTTTTCCTCATCTGTTTACACATTAGTCTCCACAACATACATTTCCAAATTGGGTTGGTTCAGTTTGATGTGAACATAGTCCTGGCAGTTATTATACTAAACTAAGGATCATGTTTAGTTCGTTAGGGTTTAGCGAGCAGTTATTCTACTGACCTAAGGATAATGATTAAGGATTGGTTTGTTAGAGTTTTGCATTAAGGATAAAACTAAATCAACCCAATAGAAGTGAGCCAGTAAGCATCAAACAAAGTTAGCCCCTCCTACCTACAAATCCTGTGTCTGGTACTACCTAGAAACTTAGCAGTTAGCATACAGTCGTGAAGTTGTAGGAATAGAAGCTAGATGCAAATGAAAAAACACCCACAAATTACTACAACTAGAAAATACCCAAAAACCAGCTACAGCACTACTTGCACCTTATTATGTTGATAGCTAGTTGTACCTTGTGCAAAAGGAAGTATCTCAAAGGTTCAAAGCATCTCCAGCTATAAGCATAGCCAAGGCCATCATTTAGCACAATCTCTAAAAAAATTCTATTTCCTAGCCTTGGTCAAAACCATAGCCAAATTTAGCTTTGCCACTGAAGTTTTTCTTTTTTTGTTTTGTTTTGTTTGTAACACTTTCTTGGTGGGCTTAGACAAAATGGCTCAAAACCATATTCTCCATTTCAACAATCTTAACATTACCAAATAGGGAATTTGGTATTATGGTTTTGCTAATAACTGCCTCGTAAACAGTGATTAAGATACAACCCAGAGTTGTTTGACCGAGTGGCATGAGACAGCAACCAAAGGGCTTGCTCCCCAAGAGATCGCAAGGTCGAATCTCACAAAGGCCAAAAGTTCCAAACATTGGGGCCAAACCATTTAGGCCTCAGGACGAGTCAAGTTGTGTGTGAGCTGACCCCGACACCGGGTTGTTTGAATTTTTCTGTTATTAAGATACAATGACAATAGTGAGTAGAAGCGCAGGTAATTCTAAAGAATTATAACCTCAATACTATGGCTAATAATTGAACAAAGATATTCAAGTTCGAGTTTGAGTTCGTTTACAGTTATCAAGCTCGAACAAATTATCACTTGATTCATTCGTCTTCTAAGCTTGAACATATTTTCGAACCTAACTTCCCGGCTCGACTCGTTCTCATCATTTATCAACCCTATTCAAAACACTATTCAACACATACCAGCACACAGGAATATACTTCACCAAACAATTCAACACACATCAGCCAGCCTTCAAAACTCAAAACCCTCACCTTATCACCAGCATCCAGCAACTCATCAGCAGTTTCAACAACACCATCATCTACAGAGTGGACCTTTCGATTCTTCTCCCGTAGGAACTCCATCACCGTTGCCTCCACCTCCTCCGACACTCTCTCGTTCGCCTTCAAAACCCTAACCACCTCGCTCACTTTCACTATCGCGTGCAACACAATCCCTCCCTCTGCCAGCTTCTCTCTCCCCCTTTCCTCCCCGTCCACCACCGCCACCGCGTCAACCACCTTCATCCCCGCCGCCCTCAGCATTGCCGCCGCCTCAATGACGGATTCTCCACTTGAAACAACGGTGTCGACCACGAGGCAGCTCTGGCCGGCGCTGAAGACGCCGTCGAAGGTTAAGGCGGCGCGTGGGATGACCATAGGAACATTGAGTGAGGTAGAGAGGCAGGTGGCGAGGGGGACGGCGGTGGAGGGGACGGGGCAGAGGAGGTCGAAGGAAGTTAGGGTTTCGGGAACTAGGGTTTGGGAGATTTGGCGGAGGAGGGAGGGAGAGGAGATGACATGGCGGAGGTCGACGTGGATAGGGGAGGAGGCGGTGGTGGAGGAGGAGAAGTTGACGGCGGAGATGTCGTGGAGTTGGAGGACTAGAGACTCCATTGTTGGCGTTGGCGGTGGTGGCGATGACGTCATGGTTTGTGTCTCTCTCTCCATCGCTATATCTGGGAAACAGAGAGCGGTGTTGAGGGAAGGGGTTAATTTGGCGAGAGATGGGCAGTGCGCATTGAGAATGGAGATCGATTTGGTTTGTGTAACTTTACGCGAACAAATCTGTGCGCATAGATTGCTTTGTGAGGCTTTTTTAGAATTATACCAATAATCTAAGCCGTTCATTATTTGTAAAAATTAATTTCGAGTGGCCCTTATGAAAAATCATCTCGATCAAACAATTGTAAGTGCTTGATCCAACATTTTATTTTTTGTTGAGTGTTTGGAGTCAAGCAAAAAATGAAATATTTGATCATGCACTTAAATTTATCCAATTCAGCTAATTTTTTTCGGGTTGTTCGAAAACGTATTTTAATATTAATCAGTTGTTTATTTGTGGGAATTCTGAAATGAGCCCGACAAAATAATTTGTGCACACCGATCTATACTAAAGCATCTCGAATCATACTTTAAAATCTTCAAAACCATTCGTTGAATCTTTAGAATGAACAATTGCAGCACTCCAACTATGATTTATTTGCATTCTTCAAAATGAAGAATCAAATTTAATTTGAAGGATGTTCCCACTAAATGATGCCTAATTTTTAGCATTATGATCAAATATTCATAATAAAATTAGTACCATTAAAAAGATCTTAAGAATATATATTTCTTTTCTTTTTTTTTTTTTGAACAAAATAAAGATCATCTCATTCATATAAAATTGTACAACCCATAGTTGTATAGTCCATACAAGAGATATAAAAAACATACAAATGCAAATAACAAATAAGACAAAGCCTCAAGATAACAATCTACACAAGATAATAAGGCTACACCCCATTGAGACATAAAAAAGCTAACCAAGTGATCCCTCAACGCCAATTTTGAAACCCGCAAAACAAAGATTAGGCACAAGACACATGACTAATCCAAGATAATACGGCGTTGAAGGATACAAAATATATGACGGTCAATACGGCAGTCCTCAATAACTATCTCTTGTTTACATTTCCCCCACTGTAGCCTCGTATACCCTTGCACCACAGTCACAATTAGTTGGCATTTCCTTTCTGCTGCCGATGACCTTGACTCATAGCAATAGGATGTTCGTTATCCTATGACCTATGCTTCCAGATGACCGCAATCCACTTAGCCCGCAAGTCCCTAATTCCCGAAGCCTTATCCGTGACCCGTTCAGGTGTAGAAGGAGCAAACTCACAACTAGACCAGTGGGATGAATCCTCCTCCATCTTAGAGGGATGGGAAAGCTTTGGCAAGCCATCCATAGAACAGACATCTTCTTTGTCGTTGAGTTGAACGTCCTTGACTTTGTCATTGAGTTGAGGGTCAGGTTTTGGTGGTTCGGTCTAATCTTAACTTTATTTGGTGAATGTTAGAAATATGATATTTGAAATTTTAGAGGAAAAATGATGGATGATTGAGTTTTGAGATTTTTTTTTTTTTTTTTTTTTTCAAATGAAGATAGATGTTGATAATGTAGTTGGAGTATGAGTAGATACTAACATTCTGCAAATTTTGCTTTTTGAATAAATAATGACATCTTGATCATCTAAAACAAAGATTTGAGTTGGAGATGCTGCAAACCATCCACTAAGTTAAAATTTTCATGATTAACTTTAGTGCAATTCTAGTATCAAGGAGGATGGCACATAAAATGTGTGCGCACAATTTTAGGACGTGTAGATAGTGAGATAGGGGTTTTGATAAGTGAAATTATTATTTTGCCCATAATATTATCTAATGGCACATTTAAAAGTAGCCGTATATCTTATATTTTAGAGGGACACATTATAGGAACTACATTTCTGACTAAACTTTTAACTATTGTTCACACAAAAAATTTTCCCCCTTCCTATACTACTACCAGTGGGATGGCAAACACTAAGCGTTTGCACATTTTTAAAACGAGTGGGGATAGTGGGTAGTGGTTTTTTTTTTTTTTTTTTTTTTTGAAAATGTCAAGATATTTCATATCAAAGCCATCCGGCAACGATTACATCAAAACACAGGAATGAACCAAATCTACTAACAATTGAAACAAGCATGGCATGGAAACCACAACCAGACACACCTGCCGTAGCAGACCCGACACCTAGGGGACGGGATGATGAATCCAATCAAAAGATAGTAGAAGAGAACCCGAATAGGTCCCCGGCTCAAACCAAACACTAACAGCGTATATGTAATCAAACTAACAAATCCAACTTCCAGAAAATCAACAGATAAGCAACAACACTAAGTTAACCAAACACAGAACGGAAATACAAAATAAAAGCAAACTGGACAACCACAGAAGCAAAGCCGAGTTACCCCATGACACCCGAACCGAGTTACACCGAGTCACACTGAGTCGCAACTGAGTTGAAGCCGAGTCGCTGCTCCGGTGGGAGATCTAAACCCCAAAGTCGCCGCCGAACGACCTCAGGTACCGTTATTCGCCGGAGGGGCCGAGCCACCATAACCTCATCACACCGTCTGAAAGTAAACCCAAATCCAGAGGAGGCGGTGAATCGATGGGTAGAGGGGTTGGGGCGGTAGGCGTGGAGGAGATGGAGGCAGTGAAACGATGGGTCGGGGGGGGGGGGGGGGGGGGGGGGGGGGGGGGCGGTAGGCGTGGAGGAGATGGAGGACAACAGGCGGATGGGTGAGGAGATGGTGGAGGGCGGAGAAAACGGGGGAGGGAGATGGGGTCAAAAGGCGGCGCCCCCACCCCCCTCCATGGAGCCGAAGAAAGGGGAGGGGAAGGGGAGAAGGGCGGAGGAACAAATGAGAAGGAGGCCGGAAAGAGAGAGGCTGCCGGCAGCAAAAGAGATGAAACCCTAGGTAATCTACTTTTTAGAGAGAGAAACTCTCTAGGCAAGAGCAGGCCGGAATTACACAAAAGCACGTCAAAAGTACATGAAAATACTTCATTTTAGAGAGGCAATTATGGAAATCACTTTTGTGACGGGACTTCAAACGATTAGGAAAGGCATCACAATTATTTAATGGCACGTCAAAAGTACATGTACGTGTTTGGTGTTGGCAATTTCATATCATAATCTCCATCACCGAATTAGGAAAGTCAAACGATTGGTAAAAGATACATACTTTGCAATTGGGAATGACACTTTGAAGCTATTCACCGGCTTGACAATCCTGATTGTTACCAGAATTCTCTTTAGATAACCAGATTGTAATCAACCAGTTTCTTAATGGTTCGACAATCCTGGTTACCAAAATCAAAAGTACAGTCCTAATTTTCGGCAGGATGATGGCCAGGGCTGCAAACAAACCGAGCTGCTCATGAGCAGCTCATAGCTCGGCTCATTAAGGCTTGGCTCGGCTCAGCTTGGCTCGTTTAGTAATCGAGCCGAGCTCGAGCTCGAGGTCAAGTTTTACGCTCGTTTAGTGAACGAGCTCGGCAAAGTTGGGCTCGGCTCACTAAAGCTCGACTCATTTAATGAGGCTCGTTAAGTAAATTACCATGGTTCTGGCGAGCTCGAGCTCAATTTTTGGCTCGTATACGAAACGAACCGAGCTCGAGCTCTACAAAACTCAGCTTGGCTCATTTACACCCCTAAATTGTGGCCATAAATTCTCATGACTGCCTTGGGTAAGATTGACAAGATATAAGGAGCAAGTCTCTGTATTATCTGTGCTTGTAACTTTTTTCTCACCTAAATTGATTTTCACGCTTCATGGGCAAAAAAGAACTTGTTTGTTACCTCAATTGAAGTGCCTAACTTTTCTCCTAGAACATTGGCTAAACACATGTTTCGTGTCTTGGGTAATCCATCTCTGCAGGCAAAAGGATTTAATAGTTGTTACGATATGTATTTTATGAATAATGTATGGGTTAGGTGATTTAAACTTTTCTCACTCTTTGTACCGGGTCCGACAAGATGAGATTGCACCTTCACATGCAAGATGAGATTGCAAGCAAGGCAGAACGTCGGATGGCAAATGGACATTGTTTGGTCAATTTCTTAAAAACTTAAAAAGTTTTTAAGAAATGAACCCAATAACATATAGTAGAACTCTTCAAACATAACAATTACCTACCCATGCTTACGAAAAAAAATTTGGGTACCGAAAAATGGGTACCACATGGCCATGCCGAGCACAATTTCGGCCGTCCAAAAGTGTTTTGGACGGCCGAGATTGATTCCCTCTCTCTCCTCTCACCCGACCACTCTCTCCTCTTTTTCTCTCTCCTCTTCTGGGCCGTCAGATTGCATTTTAGACAGCTGTGATTGCTAGGCGGGTACCAGGTAGGCAATACCCACTCGGGACTGAAAAATTTCTCCATGCTTACACTCAAAAGTGAAGATTAAAAGCCCCTACAACATCAATTTAGAAGTGCCGAAGAGTACGGAGTTAATGTAAAGAAAATCACGGAGTAGCATATCACAGATAGTGTAATCTTTGACACCCATGATAGAATGTAATGCAAATAGATAGGTAACACACCCATTTCAGGTAACAATTCAACATCTGATCTAACCTATAAAAGTTTTCCCCTAATGTATAAAACTCCCGAGACGCAACCTACTGAGATCTGAAGCTGAAAAAAGATAACGAAAGAGGATTGAATACATCTGAGCTGAAAGCAAAACGTTCGGTTCGTTACTGCTCAGAGCTAAACATAACCAAGACTCCAGTTCATCTTGAAGATATATACATCAGGCTAGGAGACATACGGTGATTTGTTGGTTATATAGTAGTATTTGTATTCTTCTTTAACTCTCGGACTTCCAACAGTCGAAACATTTGAACCAAAGAAATCCACCACTGGAATTTTGAGCACAACCAATTTTAACCATGATTGTTCTGTACATAAAAAAGAAAAAATCAGTCTCAAATTTGCCCATTAAATTTATCATGTCCGAACTAGTAACAATGGAGATGGATTAATCTGCAAGTTTAAACACAATAACTCAAGCACACGAAGAGTATTACACATCACACATCGTAAAAGATTAGTTTATTTCTAGAAGAGAATTTAAGCTAGCTAGCATCGTTCAGACAGATGATCAACCATTGCTAGAAGTTTCAAATTACTCCGAACCCCCGTTACTAAACACATTTGCATCCAAACCAGGAAAAATTAAGGCCAGAACAACAATGCTCCTTTCACAATCCCCGCAGATAAACATGCCACCATAGGATCGAAAAAATTGCATATGCAACCTGTGTGGAATCAATCGCAAAGCTAAGCAGCACTACGAACTCCAACACAAATTCATTGACTGCGAAAAGAATTGGCCTAATCTCAGGGATAGGTCATTAGAGGTCAATGTCATGTCGAAATTTCCCAGAACTTTGCAAACCAATGTAAGTATAGCACGTTTCCAGAATGCCTTCCATTGTTTTACTATCAGGTGGAAAAATGGGGGGCATATATGATATAACCACTAGCGTTGAAGCATATAAATCTGACCATTTAAGGACATTGACAACCTGAGCCAGCCCATGAAAGTTGATTAGTAAAACAACGCAAGCAGAAGCATTCAAGCATCCACGCCTCTTACTATAATAATATTTATAATACTCACCAAATTTCCACAAGGCTGCAAAACATATGCAGCATATATAGGTTACATTTGAATATCACTACAGCAAATGTTACTAAATGTATATAGAAGGAATTTACAATCAAATAAAGATGGAGAGACATTCTCCAAAGTAAAATGTTTGCAAACCGTATGTACATAACAAGCCGCTTCAACTCGAGATTATTTAGTAATGTTGCTCAGAGAGGATCCATATCAATCTCCAAGCAACGACATTACAATTTCACCACAATGAGAGTTTGAATTCAAACTATAGGTATACTCAAATCACACGTGGTATACCCTTCTTCATTCATCAACCATCACACAACAACAGCAGAATATACGCACCTAATATGGGTCCAATAGCAACATATTCAAGGAGATCAACTGCATTCAAGAGCAGCAAGCCGGGCACCGAATCAAACCATTCTCATTGCACTCCAGGCACCTCTTCAACTGGTCTTCATCCTCATCATAAATCTTCCTGCTTCCACTGCAACCCGTACAGGGCACGAACCTAACGTCCCCACATCCCTCGCACACGTACCCAGGTGGCCGAACAGGAAACCCCTTAAGCATCTTGGCCAAGTCACCAACCTCATGGAGCTGTTTGATCACATCAGCACCTCCAATGTATTTCCCTCTGATAAAAACTTGGGGCAATTTCATATTCTTCTCACCTAAAACACCCTGCAATTCTTTCCTATAAGCTGAGTCCATTGAAATGTCGCGTTCATCGACCATAACCCTAAAGCCTCGGATTATCATCCTTGCAGCACAGCAATCCTCAAACGTCCTACGAATTCCTCGTAAACTAGTGAAATACACCACCACTCGATCTTCGGTACCCTGCAACCGAATGCCCGAGTTTTCGCAAAGCGAAGAAGCCCAAGAATCAGAACCCAATAATTTCGCAGGTTTCAACGATGAAAGTTGCGATTGTGGGGGCGGTTCGGGCAAGGCAGGGGCTTTCCTCGAAGACTCGAATACGCTGCAGAGCTGTTTCACCTTCCCCTTGATCGAGTTTCCAGCCGAAACGACCGACAGGAACGGCGAATTGTGGAGTTTCTTGACCGAACCCTGGCGTTCGAGAGAATTATCATGAAGGTATGATCTTTTCGCGAATTCGCTCGACGTTAGGGTAATTGATCGATTGTACAACGTCGATTTAGCGTTTCCAGATATTTCCGATTTCTCGTCACGATCAGCCATAATTTGACCTCCTTTTTGTCTAGGGTTTTCAATTACAATGTTCAAAGAATTCAAAGAAATGCAAAATAAAAAAAAATAAAAAAACTTGACCTCCTTCGGGTATTCTCTTCGTAGGATGAAAGAATTGGAGAAGATCGAGACCTTTTAGGGTTAGGGTAAAACCATTAAGGGGTTAATTTTACAAGGAATTAGTAGAGTTGAAAATTGTTACCTGTATGAGATTGAGATGGAGATGATCTAGGCCGTGGTTAATTTTGTGCGAAATGGATTGCGAGAGTGAGGTCGGTGGTAAAGGAAGCGGTGGCGGTGGGTTTTGTTGAGATTAGGTGGAGGGTGGTGGAGGGTGGCGGAGTAATTGCTTTTGGAGGAGGTGAGGAATAAAGGTAACAAAGTTGTTTGAGAGGAGAGAGAGAGAGAGAGAGAGAGAGAGCTTGGGCGGAGCTTTTCTATTTGAAAAGGCCCCGCAGCCAATTGGATAAATATATGTAGTATAAAAGAGAAAAGGGAAATACTCCTATATTTCTATTTTGTTGTCCAAAGGGAGAAATATTAGTAGTATTAGTATTTATTAGATATGTTACTTTCAACGCTGATTTCTTTTTTAATTGGATGGAATTATAAAAGGAAGGGGGAAATATCATGACCAAAGGCCAGTATGGCTGCCCACTTTTTTGACAATTTTTTTGATTTTATCCTTCAATGGGAGACACTAACAGTTGTCCTGATTGTTATTTTGAGTTTTGACCATAGACAGTCCAATTTTTTAAAGCTATTTTTCCCATTTTCTATATTATGACCAAAGGCCAAGATAGAGAGAATAGCCAATTCAATGGCTTACCACTTTTTTCTTTTTTTTTTGACAATTTTTCCGACTTTATCCTTCAATTAGAGGCATTGGCAATTGTCCTGATTGTTATTTTGAGTTTTTACCATGGGCATTCTTGTTTTTTAAAGTGATTTTTTCCCATTTTCCATATTTATATCTTAGGCTTTTTTTTCCCTTTTTAGTACCCCAATTGTCTTTACTGCACATGTCGAGAAATTCCTTCGGACAAAAAAATAAAGTAATTTTGCGCATAATTTTAAATTTTTGTTCACACCAAATTATACTACTAATAGATACTGTCTTTAATTCGGTACAAAAAATTGAAAATTTTAAGACTTTAGAATTTTACATTGTTTGCTTGCTGAGTTACTTTGCACTATCCTTCGGATCAGAAAATAAAGTACTTCCGCATATAATTTCTTATTTATTTTTCTAACAAATTATATTACTAATAGAGATCTTTAGTTCGATAAAAAAAATCAAAAATTTTATACTTTAGAATTTTATTTACTGCACAAGTCGAGAAATTCCTTCGGATAAAAAAATAAAGTACTTCCGTGTATAATTTTAAATTTTTGTTCGCACCACATTATACTATTAATAGAGATCTTTAATTCGATACAAAAAATTGAAAAATTTTATACTTCAGAATTTCACATTGTTGGCTTGTCAAGTTGCTTTGCAATATACACCTTGTTTAGTTTTTGGAATAATTTTTCAAAAATACTTTTGGAATAATTTTCTTCCCTCGCTACTCATTACTCCTCACTCCAGTCATTTTTTCGAAAATTTTTTCAAAAATACTTTTGGAATAATTTTCTTCTCTGTTTACTCATTACTGATCTTTTCAATCATTACTCATATTTCTCTCAACTCATTATTTTTTTTTTGATCGGCTCTCTCAACTCATTATTCCTATCTTCAATCATTACTTTCATTTCTTTCTTCATCTCTCTTCACTTATTACCCTTATCTCTCAGTTCTCTCTCCCATCATTACTCCAAAAATCATTTTCAAAAACTAAAACTATGTTTGACATCACTTACAAGTTAGATTATTATATTATGATTATTTAAGGGAAATGATTTCCATACTCCCTTTTATTCTCAAGCACTCTTTTTTCATGAGTCACTTTTTTATATGAAGGGCAATTTGGTACTTTCAAGTGAATAAAGAAAAAAAAAAGGAGTGTTTGGAGATAAATGAGGTGTGGAAATCATTTCCCTTATTTAATTATTAACCTAAAAAATTTAAAAATACGTTTAGTATAACTTTTTTATAAGTAAAAAATAGAAGTTCCGGCTATTTGATAAAATAATTTCTTGAAATATGACAGTGGAATTAATAGCTACTGTCTATTTTTCCTCATTTCTTATAAGTGGAATCGTTTTCTATACGATATATGTTAACTCGATTATCTCAGTCATTTTTTTGATGACTTTTTTTTTGTTTGATTCGCTGCCATTCCTGTCGAATAAGTGAAATAGATCAACCTTTATCTATTTCACTTATTTATTACCTATTTTGCTTAACCTTAAGCATTCTATAAAAATGCACTTTAATTAAGTATTTTTCTGTAAAAGAATAAATTTTCAACTTCGAATAAACAATTAACTAAGTGTTTAACTACAAAAGGAAGCTTAAAATAATCTCACTTGTTTTGATCAAATAAGTAAAAATGAGGATGTAAATTATTATTCATAATTGATCTGAAAGGTTGAAAGTGATTTTTTCTGGTTCCAATTTAGAGGAGGAAAAAGTTAAGGAGATAGGATGTTGAAAGTGATTTTTTTCTGCCCTTCCTTCCATGTATCTCTTTCCTTTACCCCTTTTTTTTTAACTTATTGGCCAAGCCAAAAGTTGGACTTCTCTTTCGGTGAAGCCAATCAAATCTGAAAGGTTGAATTATAGGAGTAATTACCAAAAGAAAGAATACGAAACGGGTTCAATTTCAATTAAACGAGCAAGGAAGAAAGTGAGCCCTAACTACAACCAAACGTATTAGTCTAAATTTAGCATCATATCAACGTGACAGGATTCGAACCTATGGTGACTAGACTGCACTACACCTCCTCTCACCACCCCAGAACATATAGATCCACCTAATCGATGAACACTCAAACCGAACTCGCCCATCCTTCCAAGCACAGGGACGTGGGAACCAATCCGAGTAAACCACCACTTTTTTTTTTTTTTTTTAGAAAGATTTGCCAAATTTAATTTGGAAAAAGTTAATTTGGAATATAAGAGCATTCTCATCAGCTTCAACAAATTTTGACCAAATTGGACCTAAAAAAGTATTTTTCTACTGTAGCTAGTCACTTTTTATGAAGCATAGTGCATTAGGCTCTCTATTCTATCTTTGTTGTATTAAACTACTCTTTCTATTTATTTCTGCTTCTCTATTCAAATATTCTTTTAATCCTTTTATTGTTGTAATTTCAAAGAAACAAAAACAAACGATTATATTCCCACGATCATATTTTCAACGGCTATGTTAATTCCACCGGTCATATTCTCTCATCAATATATATAAAGCCGTTTGGTGTTTAACTTTCATCAATCACGACCTACATTTTCAAATATGGATTTTGAATCTCTAGACAATATGATTCTCTACGACTCTAATTCTGGTGATCAGTTGGAGATGATTAGAACAACCATTAATTGATCATTTTTATGTATTTTTTATCGGAAAGTAAAGGGAATTCATATTGGCATTCTCCTTTTCGAGTGCTATTAACAATTTGGGGATTGCCAATATCAAGTTCATAGCCAATATCTATATGGGCGTGATATTGGCACTCCCCTCATGGAGTGTCATTAACAATTTGAGGAGTATATTCCAAAGTAAATTATGTCAACTTTTAAGATTATTCCCAAGTACAATAAAAAAAATTGACATAGCATTATTTTCAGAAATGAACAATTATTGGTGTATGTGCATTTTATTGCTTGGATAAATAGTATAATAAAACAAGAATAATTGAGTGTGTAGTATTTTATTTTATTGCTTGAAGATTGAGTGAATAGTACTAAATTAAAGAACCGAGTAAAACTGTTCCAATTGGCAAAAGTGGCGAGCAAGTTTCATGCTTGCTGAGACTCGACGCGCGGCATAAAATGGCCCTTGTCTTGTTAGAGCAGCGCACAGTCCCCGATGCGGATGCCCTTAAAACCGTGAGAAAATACAGCATAAGTTTTTCTTGGACCGTTTATTTTTCCTGGATGTTTTCGGGAAATCTTTTCCTCGATTCTAACATTTTTGTTTAACTTTTCCCACTCGACCAAACTTAAGGCTGCTTTATAATCCTTTCAACCCTGACATTTTTGCTCGGAGGAAAAAGAATGAAATTTGCGACGGAGGACTGGAGGAGGCAGCAAAGAACGATGATATTGAAAATTTGGAGGCATCACTTTACTTGTTTGCGAGTGTTCAAGGTCGTCCTTTAGGTGCCGCCATTTAGGAAGTGGAGATTTTTCGCACAGGAGACAGCAGCAGCAGGAACAAATTCGTGAAGGCTGAGTTCATGGACAGTGTTATTTATGTGTATGTTCCTTTGCAATGGGAAGGCTGAGTTTATGGACAGTGTTATTTATGTGTATGATTGTTACGGCAACCTAGTAGCATAGCATACCCTGAAATTCGTGAGTTATCGAATGTTGATCCTGATCTATCACTAGGTCATCCAGTTTGGTTGCGAGAACCGGATGACTTGATAGACCCGGAGGAGGAATGGACCGCGCATTCCTCTGAATGCATTGCCTGCATTGGGAAGGGGAGGCTGCATTTAGCCCGAGCTGGTTCCTTTAGAAGCCAAGAAACCCTAAACTCATGGTGGTTTGAAACTCGAAACCCTAAACTCTTCTATATGCACTTTGAACTTGGCTTTGGTAGGGTGGATATCTTAGATTGTTTCGCATTTTCTCGTTAAGAATCATGCAACGCTAGATATTGAAGGTTCAACAATGAAGGATGAGAACCACGTGGTGCTGCAGAAATGGAAGTATATGAGGAGCTGTCTACTTGAGGTAGCTTTGCAGCTGCTGGGGTTGCTGATTGTTGGTGCTGCTGATCGCTGGACTGTATCTGTTTGGGTGATGGACATACTGGTTTTGAAGGTGCTGTGCATGCTTCTTGTTACCCTATGGCTGCAATTTGCTTTCAAGTCTATCTTAGATTTAAGGAAAATCCTAAAAAGGTACCCCGAAAGTGAAATCAACGATTCAGATAAATATCTGAGTGAATCTGAACCACACTTTCGGTGTACCTCATATATCGCTCTAGATTAAGCATTTCTGGATGTTTGAGCTTCTGGGACGAAACTGATTATAATTTTGTTTGTTGTGTTTCTGAGACACTGTTATGTTTCTGAATTTGCTTTTAATTGTTAGACGTACTTCTAATTTTAGTCAAAAAATAAAAAAAATAAAAAATTGGTCAACCTTATGGATATCTATAAATACTTGCCACAAGTAAAACATAAGGAACAAAAAAAGGTAAAACAAAAAAACTCTAACCAACAACTTGGATAGAATTTTGGTAAGGTGGTTGGAACCATCATTTTTACTGATGGTAAGAACTCACGTCTCACGCCACAATGATTACAATGAACTGGCAAAGAAATTTTGCCATGAACTATAAATAATGCTTTGTTCCAGCAAGATATGGTACACAAAAATTCATCAGTTTCACTAATTCAAGCAGTTTCAGAGTAACTGTCGACAAGTTCCATCATTTTGCCAAACTGCAGCTCCATGTCAGGATCAAAGCTAAAGAAATGCCAACTCAAATCATGTAAAGCCCGATAATAATCATCTGAAACCATCTTGATTCCAAACTCTTTAGTGAATCTCCTAACAGCCAAAAGATGCTTCCTCAAACTAACAACAGTCGAGTTCTTGAGTAGGGAAACATATTCCTCATATCTCTCAAAGCTGTTCCCAAACAGTACTATACGGTTCAACATATCCACCCTCCAGTTTGCATGCAGGAGGTTGTCATATAACTCTGCCTCACAGTGTGGCATATAGAAAAAGGTTGGTTTTGAAGCTTTCCGTCGGCCATGTTCGTTGACAGAAAGAACAGAGCAACCCAGAGTTTCCAAAACCCTAGTTTCTGTTCCGGAAATAACTGGATCAAATACTTCTACATCTCCAATCCAACTGAACCTTTTCTTCGTCAAAATCGCAAGACTGAGCTGCATTCTAGGGGGTTCATATGTTTCAATGCTACCAATCCCATACATCACCATCTGCATCTTTGGTTCGGAGCCCAAAACCCTTGAAATATGATCCGAGATTTGAGGTGTACGGATTTGGTCCATGAAATTACAGAAGAATTCAGAGCTTTCAAGTTTCTTCATACAGACTTGCATCTTCTGCATCAGTTTTGATTCTCGGTCAGGATTGACTTCATTGTCTGTTGGAACCCAAGTCTGTTCTTGTTGTGGGGTCCTAGGTTTGACAAGATTCCTTCTCTGTTTACCACGCCGAGGCAAAACTATCGTCCAGTCTTCAGTTGGGTTTGGCTTTTCATGAGTGAGGGTTTTTGCAGAAGCAGCCATGGCAAATATGCACAGAGTTGTTTTCTTCTACACAACGGCCCCTGTACGTTCCAAAATTCACATCATGCAGTAGCAACACTGCAAGAACACCAGTTAGTTAGAAGCTAACTATGAGAGAGTTTCTTTGCGCTGAGAGTAATTACAGCACAAAAGAACATACGGCGTTCAATCTGTAGTATAAACAGCATCTTGCCCTAAAGAAACAGACACATGATAACTGGACAGAGAGTTCCATTACGAGAAAGATGAGGTGAAGTTTTGCTTCAAGTAGAATTGAAGGGATAATTGCAGGGACCTCACATGTGTTTGTGGGGGATGCATGTCCAAACTCAGAGGTTTCCGACGTTCCCTTATCGTGTATCCTAAGGGTAGTTTAGTCCTTCGGTCTTTTCAGGTCAAGACGTTAGAGGAAAAATATGGAAACAATAGAACTACAGGAATTTGGACCCTTGTCACCAATGCTAAGCTACTACCTTCCAATGGTTAGGGCAGAAAATCGTTCAGTTCAAAGGCTGAACTCTCACATCACTCTTTAAAACTGGTGAGAAATGCAACAGAGTAATTTTAGCATTGAGAAGTTGTGAAATGGGACATTCGGTGGAAACTTCGTTCCCTGGAAAGAGCTGAACCTAAGAAGCGAAGAAGGTACATAGCTTTGCTGACCTCGGTGCCACCTGTAACACATGCTATGCATGTATGGTCTAATCCAACGACCACACCAACCGACCAAGTTCGGTTTTCCAATTTTAAGAACCAATACCGACCGATTTAGGATACCGAAGCTGATCGGTCATTTCAGTGTCAACTGGTTCTTTTGGTTTTTTGGTTCTGGCTATTGAGGCTTCACCATTGTCATTCCTCAAGAAGACCAGCTTTAGAAATAGGGTTAGAGATCTAAACAAAACAGCATCGTCCTATTATCATCCAAAACAACAAAGGAAATAGCAATCACTCAAAAATACGAAAAAAAAAAAAACAACTTCAAATTCTCAGATTGTAGAAAAAATACAAAAAGAAAAAAAAAATGTAGACATTATAGACAGAATCTCAAATTTCATAACTATAGAAATAAATCCCCAAATTTTGAGACCTTAGGGTTTAGGAATCGACTTTTCTTGTTCTTCTCAAGCTTCTTCCCTTCCCACATTCACTTTTCCAGGTGATCAATTGGCATGTGAGATAGATGGATTGAAGCTCCAAATTTTGATTGAGAACCGTAGAGCACATGGAGGGGACTGGGACAAATCAAAGAATAGCACTGTGCGTCAGTGCTTGTTGAGGAGAGAGAGAGATGGGCAAATCGTAAAAGAGAGGGGCAAATGAGGGATCTGCCATCTGGTACAGGGTTTTGATTCTAGAATTAGGGATATGGAGTTTGGATGGTTGTGATTTCAAATAAGCCTTTAACCATGGACAGTCCAGATCTAATATTCATTACGCTTATTCGGTTCAGTTCGGTGCTATCCGTTTTTAACCTCCAAAAACTGAAAACTGAACCGAAAAATTTATATTTGTATACATAAAGTCAAACCGAATAACCAAAATCGAACCGAACCGCATATTTCGGCCGACTTTTTCGGTCATTTTGGTATCGTTGGTTGAAATTTCACCCCTACATGTGTGTGTCTGAGTGCATGGACATGTATGCATGTGCTATTCGAATCCATACGTTCTGCAATTATTGGATTGTTTTGAACTTTAGAAACACTTCAAATTGTTTTCCTTTTCCCAAAACAGGCCATTTCAAGGAGTAACATGTTTTATCAGAATAGAAATGCTTCCACCTTTTATTTTTCCCTTAAGAAACCAAATGGAAAAAACCAAAGGTCCAAAACTCAAAAGTGATAAGATACTTGCTTCATTTTTCAGTAAAAAAGGTGCTTATGAGTTATGACCCTAATACTTCTACCTGCAACCTCTTCCAAATAATCTTCACGTTGATTTTATTTACTTCTAGCTAGGAAATGGCAACTCATCCTAAGATTCAAATTGTGGCCGCAAAGAGCTACTATCCTGGATTTCATATACCCCACCCTATTCTATTGGATTTTTATTCAGCCGTTACAATACGATCAAGTGGAATCGGATCTTCAGGTGAGAGGTAACTTAGCCTTCAGGGCAATAAACGATAGACTGACATGTATTCATAGCCCTCGATATACGATTATTTTAGAGCTCGTTTCAATACTATGTTATTATCTGATCCACTCAGGGCAACTCATCCCACCACAATGCCTATTGCCTTCACTAACCATATAGAAGGCGGCAATGTTTTTCTTTTCTGTGACGTACAACTAACTAAAAAAATTAGTAAGTGATTGTCCGGTTAAGTGCTCTGAAAGAGATCTATTTGATCAACTTGATAATGAAGTATTAATCATGCAATGATTTAGAGTTTGAAAACACGTCGAGCACGATAAAAGAATTTACGGAATTTCAATTGATTGTATAATACCATATCAAAATTGGCTACCTGACTAAAAGAAATTCAAGTTTACTGATAAAATTGGCTGCCAAAGCACAAAGCTTTAGTTTTTACTGAAGATAGCCGGAGAGGGAGGAAGTCAAGCGAAGGAACAAATTTTGATCTACAACTTATGATTTAGAGCTAAGATTCACTAGTTCGAATAGTTGAGAGAGGATTAATTACCCTTTACTGTACATAACACTTCACATATCCAATACAAGCAGTCAAATAAATCTATTGAAAACAGTACCAAAACCAAATCAAAATCGCTTGGGGGAAAAAGCGCCAAACACAATCGATACTCAACAAAGAACCAAAACTACATTAACTTGTTGGGGGCAAAGACCAAAACTACATATTCAAGCACAGAAACGATAAGGAATTTTGAATCAAATTTAAAACAATCGATTGCACACCAAACCAATCGACCGGACATCATGGATGGACTGTTCTAAAGGAATAGAAAGAGTGAAGATGGAGAGTTACCCGTTCCTACGGTCGCCGGAGATGCTGAGCTTTGTGCAACTTAAGATTTTACAACGACCGAAAATATATTTTCCGAGAATATTATTCGAATGGACTTCTTAATTGATTATGAATTGCCAGACAGGTATATGCATATTCTAAATTTCATAAATTAGTCCCTGAAGTTTGTAAATTAGTACAGATTGATCTGGAAAAAAATTGTAGTTTGACCACCAATGTCCTATACATGTACCTTGCCTCTGTACTCGGCCACAGCAAAAATCGACATGGAGAGACTATGCAACCGCGTAGACATGGTATTGAAATCTTGCAAGTTGAGAACATGAGTCCCTTGCAAACATTTGGGCAGTCGAGAAAAATCAACAACCTATGTATTATCGCTAACTGTTTCTTGTATTAAAGATTTCTTTTTATTTTCCTGAGCAAATATCTTTTAATTGTAATGTCTTCGAGCTTCCGCTTGACCCTTTTGTAGGGTGAAATAACATAAGACGTCCTAGGGATTGGTAAAACAACATAAAACGTTCTATGAATCGGTAGGGATACTATAGGTGGTGAACTCCATTGGAGTTTAATATGATAACCAAGTACTGGGAATAGTCAACGACATTAATGATTACGGTGATAAAAAAAAATGGAGCAAAAGCAAGAAATAAAAAGAGGGAAGAAACATGATTTTTGTTTTTGTGGATTTTGTGCATGTATATGCACGTGGAGTGCAAGTTTGGTTCATTGATGTGTAATACGTGGAAAGAATCTAGGGAGAAGACAATGTAGTTAAAAGGCACAAGTGTCACCTTGGTGAATCCAATTTTGATGAGTAAACAATTCCTTTAAAACGAAGGAAAGAAACAAAGAAAGAGGGAGGGGGCCGGGGGGTGGCTCTCAAGAGTAGTAGTAACTATTTTTTGATTTGTAGAATATGGTGGCGATAAAGGGAAGGAAAAATGGTGACTTTCAAAGGGGATAATCAGCTAATGTTTGAGCTAGGCTGGAGTACAGAGGGAAAAAATAACACAAGTGAAAGAGGAAAATGGGAAGAGATGATGGGTAAAAGGTAAGCACGCGAGAAAATGATGAAAATATATACAGGAAATTATGTAATTGCGTAAGAAAGTGAGAATGGTTATTTGAATAATTTTCTATTTGTTTACATTAAATTGGTAGCATAAATCATTCGTTGTATATTTTAGTTGGATTTAGTAATGTGGAATATTGTGTGAGAAATTGAGGTGTTACATAGATTAAAAAAACACATGAAATTAATTTACAAATCACCAATAATATTTGTCAACTTGGCAGTTTGGATGAAAGCAAAATTATAAAAGTTTAATTAGGGGCCCTAGTAGGGCAGTATTCGCAATTTGGGACTCATTTTTTCACTAATTCCAGTAAAATCCTGGATGCCCCCGTCCTGCGGCCAGACCACAACTTCACCAGCACAGTGAGACAAACCCACATCTTAAACCCTGAAACCAATCTTCTCCTTCTCCCTCCCTCTCTCCGCTTTCCAAATCTCCGTTTTCTCTCGCTTCCCCCGTAAGTTTAGGGTTCCAAAACCACGCCCTCATTCTGAACGATGATGTATGGCGACCCGCAGCAGCAGCAGCAGCAGCAACTTCACCCGCAGCAGCAGCAGCAGCAGCAGCAGCAGCTACAGCAACACCTCCAATCGCACCAGCAACATCCCCAACCACCTCAGCATCACCCTCAATTTGGGGAGTTTCCGAGGGGCCCGCAACAACAACAACAACAACAACAACAACAACAACAACAACCACCTCCACCGCCGCCGCCAATGATGCGGCAGTCGTCTGCTTTGTCTAGTAATATGGGCGGTCAACCAGATTATCACCATCAACCTCTTGCTCAGCCGCCTCACCCTCCTTATGATGGTACAGCTTTTACCCCCTTTTCTTGGGTTGCCAATTGATCTTGAAAAAAGACTAGGGAGACAAATTTTATTGGGTGTTTCTAGTGTGTACTAGGAGTAGAAGTTAGGAACATGCTAAGCACTGCCTTTAGATAGAGAGATATTCTCAATGCCCGCATTGCCACAATGCCTCGTGGTGCCGGAGGCTCCTTTTTCACCCCCACATTGGTGTGGGGCCTACACACTTTTGTCTTGGGCCCCACATTATAAAATGGTCGGAGGCCGCCGCGCATGGTGCTGGAGGCTCCTTTTTCACCCCCACATTGGTGTGGGGCCTACGCACTTTTGTCTTGGCCCTCACATTATAAAAGGGTCGGAGGCACTACGTGGCAGCGATACTCCATGGGCGCTGAATAATTGTTCCTTTAGACAGTGGAAATGAGAAAATTTTGTGTTGATATCCTTGAAAATTGAGATCCACAAACAATGCTTGTAAAATGTGTCTTGAACATCTAATTTTGTTGGCTTTGCTCGAGAATTGTCCAATGGTGCTTAGCAAAACCATTTGTATAATGTACCGGAATAGATGTATATTCTGCTTTGTATTTTTGTTTTTTGTTGACTGATCTATGGTTATTAGATTCATACTCACTATTTCCAATTCTTGATTTGTTGTTTAGTTGAAAACGCTTGGTTCAACAATCTCTCACAACCCTGACATAGGGCCAGATCCAATGTTTCAATGCACATTCTATCTTAGAAGTATTTGTATCATTGTGAATAGTGGAATCATCATTCATCTAAAGTGCTAAATGATTTCAATTGCAATGCATATTCTATCATCTGTAGCCAACTAAACACCAGAACGAGCATTCCAAAGCAATAGGCATTCCATTCCAGTGAATAGAAGACCATCTAAGATAAAAGAATACTCTTGCTAGTTGCTACCCCGACCATCTCTCCTCCCATTCTCTGTATGGACTGGTTTTATGAAGAGTGAAGAAGATGCAAAGTATTGGTTTGAAAAGTTGAATGATTGGATATTTGATTTCATGCATTGTTGCCTTATTCCATTCAAATTGTGGCCCTATCTTCCCAGGATCAATTGTTTTTGTTGTTCTCTAGATTCGGAGTTGTACCTTGTCCTGGTAGAGAGAATCAGAGATTGTCAAGTTTGGGTGCGTTTGGAAAATGTGTGCTGAAGTTGTGCTCTTTGATAGTGTACGAGGATGGTTATGTTGAAATGATGTTCCCCTTCTCCAGAATTATTGTCTGGTAGATTGAGTGTTGACAATGTACCCGTTTGTGGCTGAATCTTCCATCCAAGCAAAATTTTTCGGACTGTAGAGTTGGAGGCTAACCTCCTCCCTGGACCTTCTTGTTGTTTGAGTGATTCATTGTTGAAAAGTAAAGGTGAAGCCTTTCAGAATCACTCATAAAAAACTAAAATAGGAAGTTGAAATTTCTGTTCCCCATGTCAGAATCCTCCCTGCAGACATTTATTTCATATTTTCCTTAAGATTTTGTGGTCGATCTCCTAGTGGTGGCCCAACTCGTGATGGTTTTAACCATTGATTGAGATCAGACTTCGTTTCTTTGCCCTCAATATTCCGTTGTTTGATAGACTGATTGTCGAGAAGCATAATGCAGTTGATATTTCTCCACTATATTTTTCTTAAGTTCTTCATTCACACGATTGAGTATTGACTATTGACTATTGACAACACAAGTAATGTAGCTTTTCGTGCTTATACTTAAATTGATTTTTATCAATATTGCAGCCCAGGGTGATAGTTTTGCTGCAAAAAGAATAAGAAAGATTGGCCAAAGGAGAGCTGTTGATTATACTAGCACTGTTGTTCGATATTTACAGGTATTATAAGCTATACAATGGTCATCCATATATTTGCTTTAGACATTCCTTCTTTTGGTTCTTGCAGTACCTTGGCAAGAACTGGTGTGTTTTGTTAGAGATTGTCCTACATTAGTTAATTATAATGAGCCTGGGCGGCCTCTCTACTCATAGCCAAAAGCCAATTGGGTTTGAGTTGGATGCTTTAACACGGTATCAGAGCTAGGCTTTCGGAGGCTTTTGGATAAGACTCTATGTCGTTGATAGTTGGTTCCCCCTTTGTTTGTCATTGATGGTTGATAGTTGTCGTATGTGTTAAATCGTTTGTTTGCCTCTCCACATGCGGGTCAGGTGTTGCACGTGTGGAGGAGTGTTAGAGCTTGTCCCACATTGGTTAATTATAACCTCCAAAGCTAGTATATGAGCGGCCTGTCCACTCATAGCCAATTGGTTTTGAGTTGGATGCTTTAACATGTTTTTTGATATTCTTTCTGCTTTAGTTTTTGTAACCTGTCAATAACTTCAATCTACCTTATATTTCATGGATATGTTTAATGCACTCTTGGCTAGAGAAAGTCTAATATATGAATGGCGTGGGAAGGGGATGCCACATGCAGGTCGCCTGCATACTCATGGGGTGCTCCTGTCTATTATATGTCGGTTGTAGAACTTGTGTTAGAAGATAGTTCAAATAGAAGATTAATTTGTCTTGTGTCTTGGCATAAAGAGTGAAGAATGTGGGTGTCATCTTGTGTTCATGTTCTGTAGTCTATACCCATGTGTTGGTTCAAATGCAACCATGCTTCCCATTTCCAATAAATAAGAAATTGCAGAACTGTAGAAACATGATGACGTTGAGTTGTTTTAACGTGGATGAGGTTTATGGTAAACTTTGTGCAAGATATGATTGGGATTATGTAGTTTGCTATTTGTAACTTCTGTGCTACTCTACAAAAGTGAGGAATTGATTCCTTGGTTGCATTGAGTTTGGCTATTAAAGGTAGTGTTCTGTCTAGCTTTGTAGTTTATAAAATCATACCAAAATTTTGGGCTAGGAAGTCATCATTGTTACAGAGTCTGACCACTTTGGGGATCTATTGTATCTTGGTTTATGTTTTTGTTGACTAATGGCCACAAGGGGCGACCATACTTTTTCAGTTCTCCCCAACCTTGGATGCCATAAGGTGTTACTTTAAAAGATTTGGGATGCATAGTAGGGATTCGTGATCTTCGAGACATAGAGTGGGCAGGGATTTGAATCCAAAGACAGAGAGTGGGCAGGGATTTGAATCCAAGTACACTACCCCAGTCCCCAGCTACCGACAGAGCACAGGAATATGATTCCAAATTTGTTACCCTGACATACTGCCATCTCTTTCTTTTCCCTTTGTATACTTGTACACCCCATGTCTGCAATGGATGTTTATTCTATGTGGAGCTTTGATCTGTAGATAATTAGCTAGAGTTGTTATAAAACTCACGCACTTATCATTATTCTGCATCTTTCGAGATTGGAACGGCAGGATTCTTTGTAATTGGATTTCTTCGTACTTCTTTTCTTCAACATTTTGTCGATATATTTGTTGCAGATCCGCATGTTCCAGCGGGATTCAAGGGACAGGACAGTGCTGCAACCCACCCCAGCAGCTGCAATTGATGTAAGTGATTCAGTTTATGTTTATTAGTTTTGCTTACTGTGGTAGGTAATTGGGATAATGTTTCTCTTTTATGTCGTATTCACCGATGACTTCATGGCTGGGACCTGTATATGATTTATCTATGTTATTTAGTCCATGTAGTTGTTCTGTTATGCTCTGCTTCAGTCTGGACATGTTCTGTTGTTCCTATCATCTGAAAGCCCTTGATCTGATTGGTGCAGATGTTGCCAGCGGTCGCCTATTCAGATAACCCATCAACAAGTTTCGCCTCAAAGTTTGTGCACACATCTCTGAACAAAAACCGATGTTCAATTAATCGTGTTCTGGTAAGTTTGATAAAACAAGTTATTCCGCTTCTGCTGCATGTATTTTGTGGATTGCTGAATGATGTTTGGAAACTGTATCTCGTTAAATCCTATTATATTTGAAAATTTGTTTACTTATTATTACTCCCTCGGTCCGAGAAAGTTAGACCTTTTTTTGGATAGTGTGCCATTTTCAAATGCCTATATCTTTCAATGTGAATGTCAAAAAATATGCAATATGGATCTTATTTGATAGATTTTAATTAGTTCTATTAAACAAAGTTTTCAAAATCACATAAAACTTTATGTATAAAAAGATATAAGCAATCTAAAATGGTACGCAATCCCAAAAGGGTCTAACTTTTGGGGACGGAGGGAGTATAATGTAACTAGTTTATTTGAAGGTTTGGCAATTTTATTTGTATGCAACATCATCTGTGCCGTATCTCTGTCCTTTTCTTCAAAGAGTTTCCCATTTTTGTTCTGTGTCATGTCACGTTCGCGTCCCATGATGTTTCATCCCACCAGTTACCTATCCCATGTTTGATAACCTGTATGGTTTTTTCGGGGATTTGACAGGATTTGCAGTACGAAGGGAGTTGTCAGTGATATGTAGATTATTGGACAAGATTAGTAAAACAATGGGAGTATTTTACTATGTTTAATTAGGGTAGAATAGCATGAGATGAAATTGAGGATTATTTTCTACCTTTGTTTGAAGAGGTGACCAATCCAGTGGTCATGAACTACCAATACCACCTCCCCATAGGTAGTGCTAACCACCCAAATTTGGAGAGTTAACAATCCTTTCTACTAGTTGCAAGCCTTTTTCCAAAACAATCAAGATCATAGGTGACAACAAAAATATGTGCCGCAACTGTTGGAAGTTTTGGAATCCCTTAGAGGGTTATCAAACATGGCCTATGAGGATTATGGAAGGCTAGTAGTAGTGGTCATGTCATATGAATGGTATGAGAAATGGCTAGAAATGTATCCTAAATGTAGTTAGTGCAAAAAGTGGGGAAAAGGATTTGTATACTGGGCCCTTTCGTGGGTGGTCCCCATTTTGGTTAAGAGGATTTGCTGAAGTTCAACGTGAACCTGCAGTTTTAGATGCTATTGACCTTATTTTCATTCCTTGAGTTACATAGTTAGATGAAGCCATGATCTCTGTCTTTTTGTTATTGTTTAAGTGGAGATGAATTTGGTTTGACTGAGACACTAGCACGGTTCAAAATTTAACTTGAGTCAGACACAGAATGATTTTCAACCAGACAAATCATATGGCAATTTATCTGTACATTGATTATAGCCATTGACAAGTTGAAGGATCAAGAAAAAGGATCGATTTGAATATTCTTGGGGTATGTTTTGGTTCTCTCCTTTTCTATTACGCTCTCTCATTTGAAGAGTTGGGGGAAGTATATTTTATGCTCTGTGCTTTCCCTCCAAACAACTTACCTACTTGTAGTTCGAGACTCAGACCCTTAACCCCGAAGTGGTTGGGATTGTAAGCAGTTGCATTAGATGGGAGGGCCCTTGGTGCTTGAGGGGCAATTCAATCATATTTGCTACCGTTTGGAGAGTTGTTTGTTTCTAACATATCTTGATATTTGGCTTTTTTGAAGTGGACTCCAAGTGGAAGACGTCTCATCACAGGTTCTCAAAGTGGGGAATTCACTCTCTGGAATGGCCAGTCATTTAATTTTGAAATGATTTTACAGGTATGGATGTATGGGTGATGCCTTTTATTTGTCATTCTTTTGTGAAAAAAACCAAATTGATTTACGTTAATATCTCTTGATGTCCAGGCTCATGATCAAGCTGTCAGGTCTATGGTATGGAGTTACAATGAGAACTGGATGGTCACTGGTGATGATGGGGGTTCGATAAAGTAAACATGTGCACTTAAATGATGTTTACAAAGTTTTCTATGACATTTGATTTGGTCATGTGCTACAAAAATTTGCCTTCATATGTGGATATGGCGGCATTTTGTAGGTATTGGCAAAACAACATGAATAATGTGAAGGCCTATAAATCTGCTCATAAGGAATCTGTTCGTGACTTAAGGTATCTAGTTGTTGCTAGCATGGGTTTGAATTTGAAATGATTATTTTCTCCATGGGGCGTCTTTCTAGCTGTTGGTTGTTCTCTGAGCAGCTTCTGTAGGACAGATTTGAAGTTCTGTTCTTGCTCTGATGACACTACTGTCAAAGTTTGGGACTTCGCTCGATGTCAAGAAGAACGCTCACTATCTGGTAATGTCCCCGGGTCAAAAATATTCTTGCATATAGTGAGCAAAAATTTATTTTCCTTTGTCATTGGTAGGTTCTTTAAAGGGGCCGTAAGAACTATCTCATTGCTGCATGACATAGTTTATCACTCAGCCTTCTACGATAGGCATTGAATAATTGCAATTTGCATGTGTGTTATACTTGCAGGGCTCAAAGTGTTCATAAGATAAATTATGGTTTTTTCTTCTTTGTGTTTTCACTCAGGCAGGCCATGGTTGGGATGTAAAGACTGTTGATTGGCATCCTACTAAATCATTACTAGCTTCAGGTATGTAGTTGCAGCTTTTCTTGTTTGACTGGTCGGAATTTTTTAAGCGGCAAATTTATTTCTGTTTCTATTTGATTCTTCTTAGGGGGGAAAGACAACCTTGTGAAACTTTGGGATGCAAAGTCAGGGAGAGAACTTTCTTCATTGTTAGTAAAACTTTTCCAGTCACCAATCTTGTTAGTATTTGTGGTTTGCTAGATAAATCTTTTGAGGAGTTCTTGTTATTTGTAGCCACGGGCACAAGAACACTGTTCTTTGCGTCAAGTGGAATCAAAATGGTAACTGGGTGCTGACTGCTTCGAAGGATCAGATTATCAAGGTGGGTCAACTTGATGCTGCTCCAGATATTATTGAATCCCTTTTGATTGTTGATGATTTTATAAGTAGTTCGATCTGCATTTCAGCTTTATGACATAAGGGCTATGAAGGAGCTGGAATCTTTCCGTGGGCATCAAAAGGATGTAACTGGTTAGTTATCTACTTTTATTAAATATCATCTCCATCTTCAACGAATTGAGGAATGGACATTACTGCAACTTCATGCAGCTATTTTACAATTTTGTTTAAAGTTCTTAGTTTTCAATTCTTGGGCGCTAGAGATAGACGATTGTATGATCTCCATCAATACGTAAATAATTGTGGATGACAATTTCCAGACACATCTCACACCTTCTTGATGTTGCCCAGTCGACATGGGGCCTAGAGAATACAATAAGTTTATTACTGGTATGTGGCATCAAATTAGTTAGGAGTCTTTGTTCTAGTCTTGCTATGGTTTCATTTTATGTGGGCTGCTTGAGGTTTAAATGAATTCCCTGGGTATTACCTGGCTTAGTGGATATGGCCAAACAAGGTTAGTGTTCCCCACGAATCTTTTTGGTCTGAAGGTTACTTTTGAGCCAGGTTTGGGTCTCCTCCAAATTTTCCTCATGAATCTTTTGGTCTGGCCAAACAAGGTTACTTTTGAGCCAGGTTATAGGTCTCCGCCAAATTTTCGCCACAAATTTTATGCAGAAGGTCCTAGGTTTATCGCTGCAAAAGCCAATACTCCTTTCCAAAAGACGAAAAGGTGATATCTTATGCTTGCAGCCTCTGCAGAAAGGGTGGATTTTAGTTAATGTCAAAGGCTCTCCAATGATTCTTTGGCGCTTGCTGCCTTTGGAGGTGTTATAGGGACACCAATTGTTAATGGTCCTGGGGTGGGGGTGTGTGGGGGTTCGATCGGTTTTGCTGGCTCAGTCGGCTGCCTCGCAGAGTTGGGCTGTTTTGATGATTTTCATTTTGCTTGGGGCTGGGTTTTCATCCCCGGATCCTGAATCTGACTCCAATGTTGCTCTTCACCCTATGAATCACCGACACTCCTAGAGGCCAGAGTGTCCCCGTGTCTAACACGGAGACACGCAGGAGACACGGCAAAATACGTTTTGGACATGCCGCCAGAGTGTCCGCGCATCGGACACGGAGATATGTGGGAGACACGGCAAAATATGTTTTGGACACGCCAAGTGGCGTGTCAAATAAATTTAATTAATTGATTTAGTGGGACACGGCGGGGATATGCGAAGGACACAGAGGGGACAATTTTGGATTTTTAATTTTGTTTTTTTGGGGTAAATGTATATTAGTTCAAATATTTTGGGTTGAAAAGGTTATAAGATTTATATATGATGCTTGTTTATATATATTGAAGCTACATGATTATACATATTACTGGAGTATTATATTTTCCAGTGGTATAAAATAAATAAAGATAATGTATTGATTTGATCCATAAGCCACAACACATGACCAAAAATGTTTAAGCCCAAGGTACTAGTAGTTTCTTACATGGTTTATTATATGGCCAAGATCGCCCATGTAGACTTCCGACGTGGGACGGGATATCACAATATCCCTACCTTTATGGCCTCGTGCCGTCGCAAGGGGTTGAGCACTAGAGTCACCACACTCCAGGTTTGTCCTTCGTAACCAGAGTCACCACGGCCTCCCCTGGGTTTATTCTTTGGTGCCATAACCCAAATCGTTGTGTATACGGGTCATTCTAATACCATTTGTAACGACCCAACCCAGTTGACCATGGACCCCTTTCGGTCCAAGCACTTGGCCTAAAAAGGTATACCTACGAAAGTTATATGTAGCCTTGGGTGGGTGTTAATATAGTAAGTGATACTCTAGTTCCCAATCAATGTGGGACTAAGTATTCACTTCCCCATATCTGGGTTGTTACAATCTTACTCCAAAGTTGCCCTTCACCCTATGAATCACCGACACTCCTAGAGGCCAGCGTGTCCCCGTGTCGGACAAGGAGACAAGCGGGAGACATGGCAAAATACGTATTGGACACGCCACGTGGCGTGTTCAATAAATTTAATTAATTGTTTTGGTGAGACATGGCGGGGACATGTTTGGGGATCCGACAGGGATTAAATGTGCATTTAAAATTTTTTTTTTAGGTAAATGTGTATTAGTTCAAATATTTTGGGTTGAAAAGGTAATAAGATTTATATACGATGCTTGTTTATATATATTCAGGCTACATGATTATGCATTTAACTATATTTTCCAATGGTGTAAAATAAATAAAAATAGTGTATTTATTAATTTTATTTATTTTTGCCATGTCCCCTGCCTTGTCCGTGTACCCTTTTTTTAGAACTCCTGTATCGTGTCCATGCTACTTAGCGTTCACCTTATTGAAGAAACCTCTCCTTTTGATCCCAATTGTGCCTGTGATCTCCAAAATTTTCCATGCGGGTAATTGTCTGGCAGCATTGTGATTAGTGTTTGGTTGGTGTGAGCCTGTTGGTTGCCTGCACAATCTTGCCCCTTCTGCCTTTAGCTGTGATTCTTGTTTTGTCTCACTTTCCAGACCCCTAAGCTCTGTCATTTTTTGGCGCCAGACTTAAGTTGTCCAGGAGTTTTTGTATCTATCATTCTTTAGTTTGGGGGCTGAAAGAAGGAAGGCTTCCTAAGCCCCGTTTGCAAAATGCTATTAATATATTTTTTTTAGTAAATTTTTTGTCGTCTCCCAACTTTCGATCTTTCTGTCATTTGTCTTTTCTTTCCCGCTGCATCTGGACTACAAGACCACCTAAAACTGTGAGGGTTTCGTAGGGTGCAAGCACTGGAAGGGGTATTTCTTGAGCATATGGCACTGGTTGCCACAGTGGTATTGTATGCATACGAAAATGGAGGAATCAGCTGATCACTTATTTGTTTGTTCTGAGTTAGCCTGAGACTTGTGTATGTTGTCCTTGTTGAGGAGTGGGTTGGGTTATTCCAGCTACGACATCCAACTTCTTGATTGTTGGTAATTTGAGTGTTCGGACCAAGGTGGCAAGGAAGGAGTGGAGAAAGAAATAGGCAGACTTTTGAGGATATACAAATTACCACTCACACTTGAACTGGCTTTGCCTAAGGCTGTTTCATTTTTGGATTAAGGAGGATTTTTGTGTTGTCTCTATTTTGATGTTAGGTCGCTGGTTTGTCTCTGTAATTTCCTTAAATTATTTCATCAGTTTGGAGGAGTCACGGAAACCCACAATGGTTTTTTGCACATGGAGAATACCATGGCTGAATTCATAAGAGAAGATTTTAGGAGCAGGTGCAAGATTGACCATCTCATTGTTCATAATCATGATATCCGAATGGTAGCGGCAATGGTTGCGCGATAATGACCCTAGTTGCAGACTTATGGAGATTTTAATACATAAATAAAGAGGGAATACATGCAGTAATTTCTTATTTTTACAAATATGGAGTAGCCAAGTATTTGTCTTAATGGTCATTAATATTGAATACGCATATGGATTCGCATGTAGAAATTTATTATTGATATGGTTTTTGAAACTTTAATATTTGGCCTACAATTTATTTTCCTCTTACTCGTGCATTAGACGCCTCCGGGTGATGAGAATCATAAAAACATTAGCCCATGTGTATCGTATGCGTTTCCAGTTTGAGAAAATATATAGAGTAATTGTGACATGTTCAGACACGTGTAGGTACATGTCTAATGAATGTTGTTGGTCAGAACATGACAAGCTTGTTGTGTCGGTGGTTCCTAGCCCATTGTTGGATTACATGGTAAATTAAATCACACTGATCAAGGTTAATTACTTCTAATTTCTGTAGTTTTTAAAGAATTGCTTTATATCTTCCTCGTCGGATGTGACGTTCTATTTGCTTTGATAATATGTTGGCTCTCCTTTATACTTAGTTTGATTTGATCGTTTGTTCAAGCCGTATTAGTTATAATAAAGTACCCTCAAGTAGATATAGTTGTTGTATTTCATTTCTTCTCTGCTTGGACTTTGCATAACTGTCTTGACATATATATTGGCACTTCGTGTCATCAGTCATCATGCTGCTAACCTGCTCCACTTTGATATTTATTCAATGTATCAAAAGATTCAAAACTGATAATCTGGAAAGTGATTTATTTTCTAGATGGCCATAAATTACAACCCTTATTGTTCAATTCCAGCACTTGTAAGGAAATTTCGTTGATTTGACGTGCTTTTGTATCTAGCTACGGATAACATGCTCTACGTATGAATGCCTTACTAGCCTTCTTCACTTTTAAGCTATTTCTTTAGCATAGGAACATGAGCGTTTATTATATTTTAGTTTTCCGAGGAAATCCATGCTAATATCTTGTTTAGAATCTGATGTAAGAGAGAAGATTAAAAAAGTTCCAATAAGATTTTTGACCTTGCATGTATTTGCACTTGTGGAAATTCCATCATGCTCTCTCCTTGTGTTTGATACAGCTCTTGGTCTTGTGGGCCAAAATTACTTGCTCACTTAGTTCGTTAGCTGATTCTTTTGTCATGTATGTTTTTTGAAACACGTGTAGCATTGGCTTGGCATCCATTTCATGAAGAATATTTTGTTAGCGGCAGCCTTGACGGATCTATATTTCATTGGTTGGTTGGGTAAGCTCTTTTCCTTATTCAGAGCAGTTACTTAACTGTTGCACTAAATTTCTTTTCTTTGTTTACCTTTTCCATGTCGTAGGAACTTTTGTGTATAATTTGATTCCCATGTGATAGCTTTCAGATTTTATGATGAACGCCACCTACATTGCACAGAATAGATCTTTCAAAAGTGCTACATTTGTGGGAAAATTTACTCTCTTTTATGATTTCACTCTTCTTTAGATTATAGTATATGGTTTTCAACTTTTCGTTCATTGGTATTACTATTGTGCTTATGGTTAACAGAATGAGAGAATTCATTTTGCATTATCAAGACCAGGATTCAAATCTTGATGGTAATAGATCGCGTTGGTAGATTGCATAACTCCCTTTGCGCTTCTCATATTCGGCTGCCATTGCCGATTTTGATTGGAAACGGAGTTGTAAATAATTAAATTATTTTGTAAATGTCATGAGGGTTATAAAAAAATATTTCCCCCCAAAAGGAAAGGAACTAAGTTTTTTTCGTCTGAGAGACGAATATACTTTTTGTAGCTTTGCCTTTATTATTCTTCCTTGGGTTAGAGCAGGAAAAAGCATAGAAATTTGGTGGCGGGGGACTTGGAGGAAGAGAGCATTGTACTCTAGTGGGTAGTGGCCAGATAGAATACCGAGGCTAAGAGGAAAGTTAGCTATTAGTCGTTAGGTCATCCTGAATGGGGAAAGATGGGACTACATGGATACTTTCTGCGGCTGAAAGTTTGAGTTCATGTTGAATGGGCGGACACAAATAGAGGCAAGGGGGGTTAATTGACCCCACTGGATTAAAATTCCCTACAGACATGTACATATATTTTTGGACATTTTGGTAATTTTGCCTTAAAACTTTATACTCTATTCTCTAGATATTGCCCCAAGTAACATAAAATATTTACGACCTTGGCCAAATGGTTCACCGAATCTCCTTGATCTTTTTTTTTTCGTTGTCCCATCACTGAATCTCCCTGATCTTTTTTTTCTCGTCCCCCCACTTAACACACACTCTTTCTCTCTCTCCCTCTCATAAAAAAATTGGAGTACAACCACAGCATATAATTTTCTTTCTTGTGGCCCACTATTTTTTAACTCCTCTCTCTCTCTCTCTCTCTGCCCCAAGTAACATGACATACAACTTTCCTTATATATATATATATATATATATATATATATATATATATATATATATATATATATATAGATATATATTCAATACTTCTCTTTTGGTTAAGTATTATAATGTACTCCATCCATCCCATTTTGATAGTCCCGATGACAAGATTTGTAATTTTTGGATAAGAAATAAAGTACTTCCGTTCATAATTTTTTGAATTGTCCGCACCAAATTTTTTCGTAGGGGACTAACAAAATGAGACGGAGGGAATATATGCTATAGATTCTTGACTCCATTGATAGGAAATCTTGTGTCCGCCCCTACAGTGATATTTTGCCACAAGGAACCTGCTTATTTTCCTTCGGGAGGAATTTGTTTGGGTCCAAAGTCCCAACTTGTGGCATGTTTTTTTTTTTAGATAAGTTTATTGTAGGAAGACTCCTGCTGCTGATAACTTCTCAAGAACATGGAAGTTATTCCTCATTGGTGTTGTATATGTGCAAGGTATTGGGTGATTGAGGAATCTTGGGTGGTTGAGGAATCAGTTGATCTACTTGTTTGGCGGCTCTTTCTTTTTCTCACTAAGTTCTGTGGAATTTCCTGTATATTACTCACTAGATAGACGACATTTTCTTGTAATGGGGGAAGCGTGCTTGATGATTTTAAGGAGAACATTCATCTTGTTTGATGTTTTATATTTTGGTGGACACAAATAGATGGTTATCTCATCATGTGTCCGATGGGTGAAAGGATATCACCATTGTTCTTGATGTTGTTTTGTATATGAAAATCGTGGATGTTATCTGACTATACAAAGTTTAAGTCCATCTTTCAAATAGCTTGTTTTTCAGTTTGTAGTGATGGTACTTTTTAGTTTTTACCATTAAGATATGTGGAAGACGGTTGGTTAATCCTTTGCTGCGTTTTGGGCTGTGAAGACAAATTTGGACTTTTGACTTTCTGTGGAGATGTTGTATCTTCTCTATGCGTCCTGTATACTTTGATTGCATTCTTTTTTACGCTTTCTCTAAGCATATTGTGCTCCTCAATTTAGTCATGGGACTCATCGATTGCCAGTGTTATCTTAAAGATGAATTGCTTCTCATTTCTCAACTTACTGTTTACCCCATAATCTAACTTTGTAGGGGTGTGTTATGTTATTCTGGTGATCATTTCTGCCATCTTTCCAGCTACATTGTTGGTTAAACCATGGAATATCATGCCTTTGCCAACTGTGTTTCATCAGTGGCATAATTCAACATCTTTCACAGGGCTCATTTGTTGTAGTGGGACTCCCCCACTCTGAGACTCACTTCCATGGGGCTCATTCGGTGTACATGTTCCTGTTTTCTTGTGTATGGTACCACATGTTTTATTAGCCCTTGACCCCTCGTCAATAATCCCTGAGCTTGTACTTCAATTTAGTGTGTGTGTGGTGATCATATGAATCATGATACGTCAGTTCTTCCCTTTTTCATGTATGTCGATGTGATTAGAAGGCATCCCGGCTACATAGTTTGCATGCAGCGATATCGAGTATGAGTGAATTAAAAAATTATCTGGCTATATTTCTTCCTAACTTCCGTTCTCTACTCCTGTCTGATCAGGCATCTATCGAACACTATTTTCATTTGGCTTCTAGTGATGTCATGCTGTTTCACTATGAATCGTCTTGTTGAATTTGTTATTAAGATAGTTATAATGCTCTTGAACTCCAACCATAGCCAATGAATTTGGATACATCTCTGTTTGGAATTTGGAGGGAAAATTTAAGTTCACAGTGATTGGAAATTCCCTCATGTTTTCCATTTTTAATCAGTCCAGGTTATCATCCCGTATGGTATTCATCAGAATTACGACGTAGTCTTACCTTCTGAAAGCCGCTTTGTAATGCTTATAGGGACCCTGTGGTCATGGAGTTCTTTTTGACAAAGTTCACTAATATGGTCCCTCTATTACTTAGGAGTGCTTGGTTCACTCATTTTGTTGTCAATACTTGGATGTTGTGCTTTTGTTGTTTGATGCTAAATTAGAGTCAATTTCAGACTTCTCGTCTCTGATTACAATAAACTTTTCACATCTGCAGTCATGACACACCTCAGGTTGAAATTCCCAATGCCCATGATAATAGTGTTTGGGATCTTGCATGGCATCCCATTGGATATATTCTCTGCAGGTAAGAGTTATTCTTTCTATAATTTTTTGCCTGTTGTGCACTGTGCAGTATTTTATGCTCATTTGAGATTGTTTATAGAATTGTGGACCACAAATGATACTTACCAAGGGACCTTACCTATATATGGCCCCTGGCTTTCGGGATGTGATTGTTTAGAGATCTCATGTCGAAGCCTTTTGATATCTTCTTCGGTGATAAAAAATAGGATAACTATTGAAAACTATAATGACGTGAAATCAGTATATATTTGAGCAAAACTGTATCTTATTGTGTATTCTTGGCTCTCTATGCATCTACTTTCACGCCGCTGTACTTCTTGATACTCAAACAGATCATGTTGTCTTGAGCCTTCTTGATCTTCCTAGGTTACATTTTCGGAATGTCTTTCGATCCTAGTGTCTCTTCAAAAACATACCAGGAAAAGAAATATGAATGACAAGTTCTAGATTTCCTACATTAAAAAAATCATTAATGGTTATGATATACTATTTTGTCTACCATGTAAATGCTAGTTATTTTTATAATAATCACAAATTGTTACCTGAGTGTGCAAGTGATGGATAAGACGTGAGAAATTGTTACCTGAAGATTGTCCAGTTGTATAAGACGTGAGAAATAATAAAGATAAGTTTGGAAAGTGTGTGGCTTTTGTTGGTGTCTGACACGTTTCTGACACACTTACAGACTCACCACCTTCTTAGAACTGTGTGTGCTTCTTTGTTAGATTGAAGTAGCATCACAGAGTTGATGGTGTACATGAAAGGGTTAAAAGTGGCTGATATTGGAAGCCAGCCACTTGCTTTTTATTTGTCCTTGTTTAGGTAATGGTTATTCCCTTAGAATTCATTAGTTTGATATTCTGCATCATTTATATCGTACTGTCTCCACTAGTGTAGGATGGAAGGTATTTGTTCTGCTTTATTTAGATTTGTTTGTACGTCCAGTTCGTAAACATTTATAGCTTCTGATGCAGTGGCAGCAATGATCACACAACCAAGTTCTGGTGCAGAAATAGACCTGGGGATCCAGCTCGTGATAAGTTCAACGTCGGTCCTAACCAAGGTTTGTTCATTTTCTACCTTAGTTATTCCCCCTTTCCCCTCCTCTTTCTCTGGGTCTCAATAAATCTACAAGTTTCACATTCAATTAGGTTTCAACTTGTTACAGGTTAGGGTGAGATGAGCTAGATATTCTATTAGTTGTATGCGGAAGTGACATATTTTGCGAATGCACTGAGGCTTTGTCGATTTGTTCTTTTATTGAGAATTTCAGGCTGTATTTGGATTAGGAATCTGGGTAAGGAAAAGAAAAAGAAAATAGAAGAGTTGGTTAGATCCTTCTACTCAACTTTTCAATTTGCCTTTCCTTTGCCTTACTCATCCTTGATCCAAATACAGCCTAAGATAGTAGCTATAGTTGAAGGGATTTTCCTTCCATTTGTATCTAACCGTCGGGTTGCTACCAGGTTATGGTGATCAAAATTCTGCCCTAGCTGGTCGTATGCCTGGTAATTTCCCAGGAACTGAGCCTCCTACTACTCCTGGCCCCTTCGCTGCTGGATTGACCCGTAATGAGGGGAACATTCCTGGGGTTGGTGTTGCAATGCCATTTTCTATTCCATCTTTTGATCCATCAGCTCAAGGAGAGCAGAGGCCCCCTCCTTTAGCATCAATGCCTTTAGGGGCTCCTCCGCTCCCCCCTGGTCCACATCCTTCTCTTCTTGCTGCTAATCAGCAGCAACCATATCAACAACAAAACCCTCAGCAAATCCAGCATCACCAGGCACACCCACAGCAAATGCCACAATTGCCCCTGCCACCCTCGAATTTGCCTCAGCTACAGCCTCCATCGCATTTGTCCATGCTGTCACACCCACATTTACCTCGTAACCCGGCCCAGCTAAGCCCTCTTGGCATGCCTTCATCAATGCCAGGACCAATGCCAACTTCACTTCCTATGCCGATGCCCAGTCAAATGGTAAATAATCTGCCCACAGTTATTTTTTCAATTTCTGCTCTTATTTTTATCTCTGATACCACAATTGCAGGTATTTTGGGTCCCCATGCATGGGGTTCCACTTGGAGCCTGATTTTGTTCATCCTTTTCGAAAAGTGGGTGAATGTTACCCTCCCTCTCAATGGTGGAGAGATTTTGTGGTTATTTTTTAGTGGGACCCAAAATCCATCAAGTAATGAGAGCAAGGGTATTGTTCATCCTCTTTTGGTGAGGGTGACCACAAAAATTGTCAGTCTGCTTGTAAATTTTAGAGAAACTGTCTTTATTTCTGAAAATGGAAGGTCTTCCCCACTGCATATGCTTGCACCTCCGCAAGTCATTTAGCCTCGTGGCTTGGGGCTCTTATTTATGAGATTTCTAAGAAAAGAGAAGAAAACAAACGTTGTACTTCCAAGCCAAACAAACGTACCATCTTATTGCATTGCAAAGCTTAGAGATTACAAGACTAATCAAGGGGTTATATAGGCTAAGCCTAAAAACCCTAGCAAAACCCTAATAACGTAAAAGGACTAAGTTACCCATAACGTAAAACATAAATAACAAATTAATTGAAACCTACAATTGAAAACCCTAAATTATATTTTCCTAAATTATACTTCACATCCCCCCTCAAACTCATGAGTTTGACAAGGAGATAACAATTGCAAAGAAACTATTGCAAATCCATTGTTGCCAATCAATAGGTGCCGAACCATTGCCAATACCGATGCCGATGCCGATGCTACTGTCAATAAACTACTGCAAATCAACGGTTGTAAATCATACTACGAATCAACTGATGCGAATCTACTAATGCAAAGGTGCCGAACAACGCAAAACAGTGCAAAACTAGAACATGTGAATAGGAAGAAGAACCGATGTCGAATAGATGCAAAGAGGAGGAAGAACTAATGTTGAACAGGGGCCAAATTGCCGATGCAAATAGGAGGAAGTAGAGAGAAACTTTGACGATGAACAATACCCGTGAACAGTGACCTTTGATGAACAACGCGTTCGATAAATAGTAACTTCGATGAACATTGCTCCATGAACAGATGCGATGATCAAGTTGCAATGAGTGCCCGGCGGACAACGGTGAGGCATAGTCGCCCCCAGGGAGCGAATATCCCACACGCCTAGATCTTATGTCTCTGATACCATGTGAGATTTCTAAGAAAAGAGAAGAAAACAAACGTTGTACTTCCAAACCAAACAAACGTACTATCTTATTGCATTGCAAAACTTAGAGATTACAAGACAAATCAATGGGTTATATAGGCTAAGCCTAAAACCCCTAGCAAAACCCTAATAACGTAAAAGGACTAAGTTACCCATAACGTAAAACATAAATAACAAATTAATTGAAACCTAACAATTGGAAACCCTAAATTATAGTTCCTAAAATTATACTTTCCTAAATTATACTTCACACTTATTGCTCTATGTATAGTTGGTATGCTTAAAATGACGGCAAAACCTCTTCACTTTGCGACAATGCGACTAATTGGGAACTGGATTGTACAATGTGAGATCCAGTTAATTCCTCCTGGCAATAAGTTTTTTTTTTTTTTTTTTAAATTTTATTTCTTAATTTGTGCCTGCAGGGTATGCCAGGTGCATTGAATCAGATGGTTCCTCCATTTCAACAAGGACATTTCATGGGCATGAATCCTATGCACTCCGGAGCTGCACCCCAAGTTGGAGGAATTGCAAATGGGTTGCCAAATATGCAGGGCCCTTCAAATGCAAGTGGGAACCAGATGTATCAATCAGCTGGTGCATTCAACCGGCCACAAGCTGGGCCAATGCCACCAATGCCAGGACATAATCCCTACCAGGTAAGAGTACTTCTCCTTCAGTGTTATATTCTGTTACCCAGAGATATTTACGAAAAACATTTTAAACTATCAAAAACTTATAAGGGGGTGTTCCACTAATTGGTTTTTTAGTTTTTTGGTTTTTTTTTATCTTTAGTTTTTTTAAAAAACCAACTAGTTCCACTAACAAGTTTTTGGTCTTTTGGTTTTTTTAGTTGTGTTATGAAATTACAAATCTACCCTTCTACCCAAACAACTATTGCTCTCTTTTTTTTGAAGGGAGGGCAGATTCGTAATTTTACATGATTAAAGTACATGTACTTGATTGTGCAATGATTTGGTTTTTTTTAGGTTAGTGGAATGAAGTGGTTTTTTTGTTGGTTTTTTGTGTGGGTTTTTTTAGTGGAATGAAGTAGTTTTTGATTTAAAACAAAACTAGTTTTTTGTTAGTGGAACATGGCTAAATAACTGTTACACACACACCAAGACAACAAATGAGAGGCCGTAATTGTTTTCTCCACCGAGTAATTCCCGTTTGCTGGAAACGTTCATCAGAATTCTCCATTTGGCGGATACTAATGTAAATTGTGACATAATAGCAAATCTTTCATGAATATTTTCCGGCTTGTTTTAGATGGTTGGGATGGTCTAACTGAAGAATACTTTTCCCTCTATCGCTTTGTTTGCAGCCTGGAAATCCAAATGCAGCTGGCATGCCTTCAAATTTCAATCTTCCCTCTGGTATGCCTCCGCCACTACCTCCAGGGCCCCCACCACATGGCCAAACAAAGTAGATACTTCTGTACATTAGACTCTGTCGCTGGTTAGGACAGGATTTAAAATATCTCCCCCCCTTTTTTCTTCTTTCAGCCCTATATCTCATCTTTCAGATTCAACGTTTTGTTTGTTGTTGTTTCCCCCTATTTTCTGTTTTTCTCCCTTATTTATTTTTCTTTTGCCTTTTGTCTTTTGATGAAACTGTTTGAAGGGAAATGCATACAAGATATGTAGACATGTTTGTAATTGTTTCTAATTCATTTAAGGGCATTATTTGGATCTTATTGTGGAGATTTTCTTCATTCTGATAGGGATGGCCATTTCATCCGATCCCACCCTACCAGTACCCACCTTGTTCCCCACCCCAAATGGGTAGCGGGATTTTTTCCAGGACGGGTAGAATAGGGGGATGATTTTTAAAAAAGTTTCGTGGAACGAGTAGGTGGTTATACATACGTCCCCGCCTGGATTCCTTGTTTTCCTTTTATAATAGTTAGTATATGTTAATACATATAAATACATAAAGTTTGAGAATAAACAAGGGAAATAATTGATAGTTATTTCAGTTTAACTTGCGTTTTTCCTGGGTTTCACGTCTCTCCTCTCAAGTCTGCCACATACCCCTCCTCTCCTCTCGTGGAAGATTATATATGAACCGTTATGGCCTTTGAACTTTCCATATTGGTTTCAACTTACTGTGGAAAAAGGATGCTTTGTTTTTAAATTTTGTTAGAAAATTTTGGAACAATGCAAGATTTTATTTTTAGGTCCGGATCTCCGATTCTCCGCGGGGATTCATGTTTCCTTTTTGGGGTGGGGATGGAAGATTAAAAAAAAAAAAAAATTCCCCCAATGGAGATTGAAAAGGTGGGGATGGGGATTGGATAGGGTTCAGGGACAGGATCAATGGTACACACCGCCACCCTGTCCCGTTGGCAACCCTACTTTTGAAGGCGGATTGGTGAGGTTGCATTGAAATTGATTTTTGAAACAAAAATACCAGGCACACATCTAAATTTACATCTATTTTTGAAACAAAACCGGTTTTTTGGATGTCATTTTCGTCTTTATTAACAAAACTTTAAGTTTGGTTAATAATTTTATACTTTTTAGATTCCTCTTGTCGAGACAAGCCAAGAAATCACAAAAAATCGATCAAAAACTAACAAATGCAAAAAAAATTTGAATAAGGACAAAACCAAAAAACCAGTTTTTTCAATTTATCCAAACTAGGCTGTAGCCAGCCGTAACTATAATGGTAATGAAAATTTCGACAGACTCGGATATTGATATTGTTTGGTCTTTACTTAAATGTATCGCCGTCTGTCCAATTATTTCACCAGATAACTATTTCATGGTGTAAATCATTTGTTAAATTAAGTGAATAGGAAGCTGGGTAGAAATTGATTTTTTGTAATGTTTAAATTTAATTATTTATTTTTTAAATCTCATTCCGCGTGAAGAAAACTTGTTGCCCAAACCAAAGGAGCAATCCAAGATTCAAACCTTGAACATAAGACTAAAATAAATAAATAAATCAGTACAACGACTTATAAACGAAGAAAATAATGGCATTGATTAAAAAATTGTCATTTCCATATATTATAACCTGAAGAATCATCCAGGCAAACAAGTTTCCTTCATTCATCCAACGGACAGGATTTTCTCTGAGAGTCAATGGCAGATGGGTAATAATTATATTCTCATATTAATTCCATTCATGAGCACCACCCTATCAGGTTAAATCCTTAGCACATAAGCAAGGCAAAAGGTTTTGTTTTCTGTTTTCCTGATAACTCGGGTGTCTGGACAAGTTTACGCACATCTTAATTAATTTTGAGGGTCTAATTAATGTCAGAGCAAAATTCTGTCTGGACTGGCTCCAAAGAAATTGATAGCACTTGAGATGTTTTGAACCTGAGATCTTAGGAGAGAACAAATCAGTTCGAGGTCTTGATCACTACGCGGCCAGGGGTGGAGCTATATAGAGGCCGGGGGTGGCCCCGGCCTCTCCCAGTTTCCTATTTTGAAATATATTTTGCATATTTTTTGTAAATATTCTTTCAAAAAATTTAGAATTCAAAACTTATTGGGAAGTAAGAATAATTCTTTTGGGTATCACTAAATTATGCTGAATGATATCATGCAATAATTATACTATGTTCGTCAAGTGATATGATAACACCAATACTCGAGATTATTTTTTAATTTATCAAAACATTCCTATTGAAACTCAAAGGACTGGATTTAGTCTTGAAAAAAAATCATCGAACCAATACTTTCATACTACAATCCTCTCCAATTTCGATTTCTAGCTCCGTCACTATAACGCGGCTACGCCAACCCCCATGGGACTAGCTTAGCAAAAGAGTTGACTAAGCTACAATTTCATCTGTATATATGTAAGTTCTGCCTTCAATATGACTTATAGTAAACATAAACACTCATCTCTTTTAACTCACCACAATCCATAGAGATGAAAACCAAAAGCAAGCTCAAACTCTTCCTCTGTTGCTCCAGCATAGAGCTGAAAGGGAAGAAGAAGCAGAATAAGGAGAATACACAGGAATCATCTCCCGAAAACAAGCAAGAGGAAATTTTCACAGCCATTTTCGGGGAAAAAAGTAAACGCTCGTCTGCCTTTATCTGCTGCTCTTCGATCGAAGCAGGGGCAACGACATCCTCCCCACCTTCTCCTCGCAATGGTCCTTCCCTTTGGCCCTTCATTTATTTTTTTTTCCCCGAGTTTTCGCTTGTTTTCGTACTTCGATCAATGAGATCTTACAATTTTCTAACATTTGCAGTGTCTTTTTCTTTCTTCTGTTTCTGCCGCTGCAGATTTACCTCCGAAGAAGGACTTGGTCACGTGGTGATGGTACCATCAGGGCAGAAAAGGTTGCCATGAAGCAGCAGGAATCAATCAAATTTCTTCTTGTGATATTGTCTACCCATAAGTTGTTGGAGGAATCAATCAATAAGTTGTTGGAGGATTAGTCATTTGGTTTTTGTGTTCCTTTTGTTGTCTGTCTGTCTGTCTGTTTGTTGGGGTGTAATATTTGTATGTTGATTTGGCTTTGTTACTAAGATGCATTCAGAACGAACTGGTTTTAGCTGATTCAGCAAAGGTTCCACATATACAAATCATATATGAGATTTTTTTGGGTGCCGGGCGGGCAGCACGTGGCCGTGCCCAAGCACCCATCCCGACCGTCCAATCCCAGATTTCTTCCTTCTCTCCTCTCTCCCTCCAGGCATTACCCAAAAACCAAAATCCAAAACCCAAACCAAACAAGATCGTCTCTCCTCTCTCTCTAGTAAATGCTACAGCCAATAGAAAGGGTGGAGGACCATTGGGATTAAATGGTAAAAAGAGGCTCAGATATAATTTGGATGGGGTGTGTCCAAAACTTATCCCATTACAGGGGTATATGGATATCCAGGGATATACATATTCGGGAAACAAAAAAATAACAACACCGGATATAAGCAACCCAAATATGTATATCCGGCCAAATCCTATATTCCCCTCTCAAATCCTTCCTACCAAATATGCCCTTAAGGTGGTTTAGAATTAAACGTGGATGGTGGCATTTTTGTAATTAATAAGCCGAATATGGAAGCTAAAATAATAAGTAGATGGTGATATGGTGCTATCATATCCGGCCAAGGATGGATATAATATTTGAGGGATATGATATACTATCCCGAATGACAGTGGCTTTGTTCGGATTGCTTTTGGCCATTTTCCAAAAACAAAATGAGTGGCACCAGTGGGCCCACTGAATTTTCAACTGTCTGACTGAAATTGGTGAAATATTGATGGCGACCTTAGTGTGCCCCAAATCAAATGGAGTAAAAGTTTTTCGAGAGAGAGAGAGAGGGTTGGGTTTTGTATGACAGTCAAAAGTTAGAGGGTTGGGTTTTGTATGACAGTCAAAAGTTAGAGGGTTGGGTTTTGTCTGACAGTCGGAGGGTGTTTTAATATTTAAAGTGAAAAAAGTTTGGTTCAGTCAGAGAGTTGAATGTTTAGGGGACCCACTGGCGCCACTCAATTCATTTTTGAAAAATGACCAAAAGCAATCCGAACAAGGCCAGTATGTCCGTCCTCTATATCCTATCAGCAAACGGTCGAGTGGGCTTTGTTATGATGATTTGTGGGTGGTAGTGACGTCGGTGTGGCCACAGCAAGAGCGGTGAACGCGGCGGGTGGAATGGGTGGATTTATTTGGGAGGACAGATGGAAAAACATAATTTTGGTATTGGAATGGGGAGGGTAGAACAGACAAATGATTTTATGTTAATGATTAGTGATGTTAGTATGAATTGATCCTTGATCTAATGCATGGGGTATAAGCCATAAGGCATCTTATCAACTTGGCTACCTTGAATAACATCGAGCGAGGAGTTATCGTGTTAAGATCAATAATGAAGTGAAAAGTATTACATATTTCAACAAAATAGTGGTGAAATTTATATTCTCAGGAAAGAATAATTAAAAGAACAATACCAGTAACAAATTACTAATAGTGTCAAAGCAATAGTTTTTTCCTTATTTTTTTGTGATCGGAAGTGTAAAATCAATTGTTAGTTGAAATAAAGACGAAGGTAGCCCCCGAGAGTTATTTCGGTTGGTTGGTGAGTTTGCTCCTCACACAATTGATTACATGTATATGATTCTTGGGTCAAGTTGCCAAGAAAATTATTTTTTATGAATACCCTAGTCCCAATATAGATGGTTTTGTCTTTAATTACACCGATAAAGAGATTAATCGATATGTGCATAAAATATCTTCCAAGGGGAAAAAAAAAACATTAAACCAGTGGGTGTCTCTTTTTTTTTTGAACTGCTGATATAAACCAGTGGGTGTCTCAAATTGGTGATATAAACAAGAAGAAAGCGTGAGTAAAAAGGGTAAAGATTCAGTCAAATTTCATCAAATCCCTATCGGATTCGAAATCTTCGCCTGGTTCGTCCCAAAACTTGTGGGCTTTTCGACGAACAGGTCAATCTTTCACCTCTTCGGGGACATCCCCGCAAATATTCAAAACATAGTGGTCCACAAACGCGTTATTCACAAACCCCCCGGGTAAATAATCGTAATTTACCGTCTTATAAAAGAATCCGATTCCAACCTCTCCGTCGTATTGCCGTTACCTACCCCTCTCTCTCTCTCTCTCTCTCTCTCTGTCTCTCTCTCTCCTTCCTTCCAAATTTCAACCCTGCAAGTAAAAACGCAATGGATCACAGCACCTCGCACAGCTTCCAACCCTAGAAATCGAAAACCCTAATTTCAACCCTAGAATGGAGGACGACGCCGTTTCCGTCCCTGACCACAAGCTCTGCGGTTACTTACGCGCCGTCCTCACCGCCACTCCCTCCTCCCTCTCCCAGACCCTCCCTCTCAACACCCGCTGCCACGTCAACCGACCCGAAGCCGGATTCCTGACCGAGACCGGCGTCGTATTGTCGCCGATCAACGGGGATTTTGTCGAGAGAGAGAGCGGGGCGGAGAGGGAGAGCGCGACGCCGTCTTCTTCGAGGAAGAAGTGGAGGAGGTTTGGACTGGTGCAAGGGAGCTTGAGCGTGGTTCACCAGATTCACGCGTTGGTAACGCACAAGTGTTTGAAGGCAGAAGGAAGGGTTTTGAGGGTGGATAGGGATTGTGGGGATGGTGTGAGGGTTGTGGTGCTCGTGGATGTGTACTTGCCGATCGCGGTGTGGTCCGGATGGCAGTTTCCGAGGATGGGGTCGGTTGCTGCTGCGCTTTTTCGGCATTTGAGGTGCGTGAATCGTGAATGTGGACGGTTTGGAGTAATTATTGTGGGTTTCACAGTCTTGTTTTGTGTGTCTTTGTGAGTGATTCACTGGAATAAAGTTGCTATGGAATTGTGAATTGTCATTGCTATTGGAATACTAGTTAGTAGTTACTGCGTTTGTGGTTGTTAAAGGTATGGCATAATGTGGATTACAAGAGGGAATTGTGGTTCATTATTTTAGGTGTTGGGAGGCCAAGGAATGATATATATATATATTTTTCCCCTAGTGTAGGGTTGTACTCCCTCAACTCCCGACTAAACAAAGTAGAAAGTAAATGACTCTTTGTTTTGAACAATAGTATATCCTCCCCGTCGAAATCTTCGATTGCTCTCTCTCCATATTGACAGCATAAAGCACGGGATCAAAATCCATGGCTTTCTTCTTCTTCTACCGACCTAGCCCAACGAAACAAGAACCACATTCTGAAGCTTGTTGGGGACTGGACAATGAATCATCATTGCTTCGGAGGCCAAGGAATGATGAGGATGATGATTCGATTCCTTTCCCAAATCATTAGAGCAAACCAAAGGATGCCTTACTTACATTGTTATTCCTGTTACTATTGTATGATTCGAATTTTAGAATATCAGCTCCATATTCATTTGGACATGTTGTAACTATATTACTTAACTGCACCAATTCATTGGTAATCAAGAATCAGAGAGGAGAGTACGCAGTCCTTGCAGCTTGTTTTTCATGATTAACCTGGTGAGTAAATAGACGAGAACCTGATGAGTAAATAGACAAGAAACTCTATTCTGAAAATATAGGTTTAGGTTCTTTAAGTTCCATCATATTTTTTTTTTTTTTAGCTGAGATCTTTCGCTTTTGAGTTGCACCCCCTCGCTGTCCTTGTAATGCAATTTTTTTTTTATCATAGAGGAAAATAAAATGTTTAAGCTCGCATTAAACAGATAGCTAATGTGATATTCACAACATTAATTCATAATGGAATACTTTGTTGAGGAAAGATTGAATACAGACCCAATGCCCAAAGATGTTCCTTTGAGCTCAAACCCGTGTTCTCAAGCTTGTTGGCCCAATATATTTTCATTGCACCAATCTGGCTACATAAACCAGCTATATTATTTGGTCATCGCTTCTAGGTGTTGTTTCCATCAGTTAATGCTTCTCCTAGATTTGATTGGCGTCAGAAGTTGGACTTTGTGCTTTGACATAATCTTCTTGTGTGGGGAATCATCATTCTACTGCAAGTGTCATGGCTAACTTCGTGATTTTATGATTTGAAGTTCTCATTGCTTGCCCTGTTCAATGTATGCTTTTCTTGCTGACTCAGTTTGTCATTTTCTGCAGTTGTGACTGGCAGAAGAGAAGTTCAATGCTTCTCAGTGACAGAAATGTTAGTGAATCTGATAGTGCAGATATTAAGTGCATTTGGAACCTTTCTGATTGCCATGTTCTTGGTTGTAAACTGCAATGTGGTGTTCCTGATACTTCCAGGAGGAAACTCTTTGAGCTTCATGAAATTTTTAAGAGCTTACCTAGTGTGTCGACGCGAGGAAATGTTGATTCTTCGAGAGTGCACCCTGCAGATGCCTCATGTAGTTCAGGTATTTGGGAGGTATCAGATGACCATTTGATTATGATTCTGAAAACGCTTGGTCCTGTTGACCTTGTCAGGGTTTCAGCCACCTGCCGCCATCTAAGATCATTGGCAGTTTCAGTTATGCCATGTATGAAACTTAAACTTTTCCCTCATCAGCAGGGAGCAGTTGAGTGGATGCTACAGCGTGAGCGAGATCCTGAATTGTTGCCACATCCTCTGTGCATGGATTTTGTAACTGAAGATGGGTTTGCTTTTTATGTAAACACTGTTTCTGGTGAAACAGTCACAGGGTCGTGTCCATCAATCAGAGATTTTCGTGGGGGAATGTTCTGTGATGAACCTGGATTAGGCAAGACTATAACTGCTCTATCCCTTATTCTGAAGACGCTAGGAACAATGGCGGAGCCTCCAGATGGAGCGCATGTAATCTGGTGTGCGCACAATGCTGATTATAGATGTGGTTATTATGAGGTTAATGGAGGTAATGTCACCAGTTGTAGCGTATTATCAAATAAAAGGGGTGCAGGTCACCATGCTCGAAGAGGACAAATTTCTTTTTTTGAATCTACTCTGAGTGAGACCATAAAAGGCTCCTCACCAGATGGGGCCCTGTTCTCGAATTCTGTTATGCCAATTGGGGGATCTACTGATTTAAGTCCAGATAAAGGAATTGATTCCGTTACAGCTGGCTGCTCTACACCAGCAACAGGTTTAGTTCGATGCAGAAGGAGCTTGACTCCCATTAAGAGAAGTCTTCTTCATGCATATGATTTATCATCTTACTATTCTAATGAAAGGAAGGTTACAAATAACAAATCAAGTAAAAGGAAGAGGGCTTCCAAAGGTCGACGAAGCGTTTTTTCAGATAACAGAGTTGGTGTATCATATGGATCACCGCGTGATTGCAAGAGGCCTAGGAAGTCCACTGCAGAGTATTCTATATATAATGAAACTTGGGTACAGTGTGATGCTTGTCGCAAGTGGCGAAAGCTTGAAGATGAAAGTTTGGCAACTGCTAGCACAGCATGGTTTTGTAGCATGAACAGTGACCCATTATATATGAGTTGCAGCGCTCCAGAAGAATCTTGGGATAACCGTCAGCCTATTACATACTTTCCTGGTTTTCACACCAAAGGAACTCCAGGGGGGAAAGAGGAAAATGTGTCATTTTTCACCAGCGTGCTTAAGGAGCACTTTAATTCTGAAGCAAAAAAGGCCTTGACTTGGTTGGCTAAACTTTCACCTGACAAACTTTCGGAAATGGAATCAATTGGTTTACTGGAGCCTGTCCTGGACACTCGAGTAGTATCCAGAGGAGATGATCATAAATCGCATAAGATATTTCAAGCATTTGGTCTCAGAAAGATCTCAGAAAAGGGTACTACTAGGTGGTGCTACCCCAAAGGTTTAGAAAACTTGGTTTTTGATTTGTCTGCCTTCAGAATCGCCCTTTGTGAGCCATTGGATTCATTAAGGTTATATTTGTCAAGGGCAACTCTTATTGTTGTTCCAGCAAATCTAGTGGATCATTGGAAAACTCAAATCCAAAAGCATGTCAGGCCTGGTCAGTTGCGCATTTATGCTTGGACTGATCATAAAAAGCCTAGTGCACACAGTCTGGCTTGGGACTATGATGTTGTTATTACTACCTTCAATCGTTTAAGTGCTGAGTGGAGTCCTCGGAATAGAAGTGTATTAATGCAAGTTCACTGGCATAGAGTCATGCTAGACGAAGGGCATACCCTTGGTTCAAGTCTTAATTTGACAAACAAATTGCAACTCGCAATTTCACTGACCGCTACAAATCGTTGGTTGTTGACGGGAACACCGGCTCCTAACACACCTAACAGTCAATTGTCTCATCTTCAGCCCTTGCTTAAGTTCCTTCATGACGACGCTTATGGAGAGAATCAGAAGTCATGGGAAGCTGGCATTCTTAGGCCATTTGAAGCAGAGATGGAAGAGGGTCGGACACGCTTGTTGCAGTTACTTCATAGGTGCATGATTAGTGCAAGAAAAGAGGATTTGCAGGCTATTCCTCCCTGCATAAAGAAAGTGAGATATATAGATTTTACTGAGGAACACGCAAGGAGTTACAATGAATTGGTAGTAACTGTGCGACGTAATATATTGATGGCCGATTGGAATGACCCAGCTCATGTTGAGAGTTTACTAAACCCAAAGCAATGGAAGTTCCGAAGTAGTACCATAAAAAATTTGAGGCTGTCTTGTTGTGTTGCTGGACATATTAAAGTAACAGATGCTGGGGAAGATATTCAGGAAACAATGGATATTTTAGTTGAAAATGGCCTTGATCCTTTATCAGAAGAGTATGCTTTCATAAGAAGTAATATCCTATTTGGTGGCAGTTGTATGAGGTGAGATTGGCTTTGAGGTTTCATGTAACTTATATTCAATTTAAATGCAATACTATTATTTTTCAATTACTAATTGTCTTCTTATTTGGTAGGTGCAATGAATGGTGCCGTATACCTGTCATTACGCCATGCAGGCATCTTTTATGTCTTGCCTGTGTTGCTATGGACAGTGAAAGATGTACTTTTCCTGGCTGTGGTAATTTGTATGAGATGCAGAGTCCTGAAGCATCGATCCGTCCAGAAAATCCCAACCCGAAGTGGCCTGTTCCCAAAGATCTCATTGAGTTACAACCATCGTATAAACAGGCATGCTTATTTCCAATTTATTGTGTTTCTTCCTTTTGTTATTTTTGTTATGTCACCAATGTTTCCATTTCATTCTTCATGGTGTTGGTTCAGGATGACTGGGATCCTGATTGGCAATCAACTTCTAGCAGTAAAGTTGCTTACCTTGTTGAGAGACTGAAAGAACTTCAGGAAGTTAATAGAACGATCTGTTTCTCACTAGATGAGGGGAATGATGGCAAGCATTCTGATGGGCTTCCTGTTGCCTCCCAGAAAAGTGATCCTGGTACACTACCACACCAGGTGGTCTTGCCTAAAAAAAGCAAGGAATCTTGCAAGACACCTCCAGAGAAAGTTTTAATATTTTCTCAGTTTCTTGAGCATATACACGTCATTGAACAACAGGTAATGTTGTATAGTGTGGAAGGCATGTATAATACTCCCTCCGTTTCATAATAATGGACCCTTTTGGGAGTTCCAAATTTTTAATCTATGTCCCCTTTCAAAATGAAATTTGATTTCCAATATTACCCCTTAAATGCTTTTAAAATTTTTTCTTCATTATTTATGAGGGATAACTTTTGGAAATCAACATACTTTTTTGTTTGACTTTTTGAATGAGACTATCAATTTTGAACATCCAAAAATGGAATAAGGGACTATTATTAAGGAATGGAGGGAGTAAGATTTTCCTTGCGGAAAATATAAGCTATTTTCTTTGTAGGTCTGTGATTATGTTTTTTTCTGGGGGGCTGCTGCTGTCGTTACCGCCACTGATATTTTGAAGTTCATCCTTTTTTGACAGTTAACAGGTTCTGGTATAAAGTTTGCTGGGATGTATAGTCCAATGCATGCATGCAACAAGGTATGTATCATATATTTCCGCTTTAGTTCTTTAACCTCATCTTTTTAGTTGTAGGAAAAACTTATAATTACCATTCCTCTTGTCTTTGTGGGAAAATTTCCTCTCTCATTTTCCAGATGAAGTCACTAGCAACATTCCAGTATGATCCAAGTTGTATGGCTCTTCTTATGGATGGAAGTGCAGCGTTAGGCCTTGATTTGAGTTTTGTAACACATGTATTTCTGATGGAACCAATCTGGGACAGAAGGTAATTGACCAATAGATTTTGGGTCCAATATTGTCCGATGAAGTTTATACACCTGTTCAAGGACATCAATGTGTTATACTTCTCAAGCTCTGTTTGTTTAGATAGAGAAAAGGCCACTCCAGTAGTTTTTGCCATGATTTGAGCTATCATGGCCTCTTCATTCTGTCTCAATCAATGATTGTTTTTTATTCCACATGTCGAGTTTTACTTCCACATGTTTATTTTCCATGGTATTAAACTCGATGTATCTGTTGGAAATTTTATTAGCATGGAGGAACAAGTGATCAGTCGTGCTCACCGAATGGGTGCTACTCGTCCTATTCATGTGGAAACACTGGCAATGCGTGGTACAGTGGAAGAGCAAATGCTGAAATTCTTACAGGTATATTTTTGCACATATATATCATTATTTTTTTCTCCTTCCGTTCCATAATAATGGACCCTTTTGGGAGTTCCAGCTTTTAAAAGGGGACATGCATTAAGTGCATGTCGCCTTTAAAAATGAAATGTGATTTCCAATGTTACCCCTTAAAGCTCACTTTAAAAATTGTTCTTCATTATTTATGAGGGACAACTTTCAGAAATCAACATACTTTTTTTTTTTTTTTGAATGGGATTATTCTTTTGGAACATCCCAAAATGGAATAGTGGGACTATTATCAAGGAACGGAGGGAGTAGGTTGTATCTTGTATGTGCATTTGTGATACTAGTGGTTGCACGTGCCAACCTCGTTACGCAATCAGTCATTGTCATCATCTCCATTGTCATTTCGATTTTTCTTTGTTTATGTTGAGTTAGACTTGATGTTGTTGAACATCACCATCAACCATCATCACATTTGTCTTGATTTTACGGAGTTAGTCTTCATGATGTCAAATACCCATGATTTGCACTCTCTTCATTATTGTCGCCAATTATCTTGAAGAATTTATTGAAACTCAATTACTCAAATCAGTTATTTTGATAATCAAGATTTACATATTGGCAGTTTTTTTGTTTTGCACAACACCAAACATATTTTTTTCCATCCGACCATCCTTATCAATCTCAAGGCATTTTCACCAATTGTCTCCATTATCTCTGGTTGGTGAAAAATTTCCGAGTGAAAGCTGCAAGTGGATGACATCATCAACTATCATACTTGTTACTTATTACCGTTTTATTCACAATATACTTGTCTTAATTTTGTCAAAGCTGTTGGAGTAATGTTCTTGAAGAATATGTTGTAATTGTAATATTGTACCCGCATCCAAACATAACAATGTTCAATGCCCCAAGCAATTAATCAGATTAATTGGGGAAGCTTGTGCTTTGAAAATCTTGGCTTGGGCTATAGAGGCGATACTGTGGTTTTCTAAACTTGGGTAAGACACATCTTGTGTGGTGTTAAAATGAGAAAAAAGGTAAAGGGAGAAAAGTGAAAGAAAAATTTAGAAAGAAGATAGGATGGAGACGACCAAAGGCACAATTGAGGCTTGCTAGGCGTCCAAACATTGCCGGCTGTCAAATTGTTCATTGAATCCAACATGGATTAACTGCACATAAGTGCATGACATGTAGATGCAAGTTCTTTAAAACCAAGAAGCTTGCAAAGTCTACAACTAAAGAAGGCACACGATCTTCACGAGGTGGTAAAGTAAGAAATCACGTGAAGGTGAAAAGTGAGAGAAAAAGTTAGGATGATAGGATGGAGATGACCAAAGGCACAATTGAGGCTCGCTAGTGCCCGGGGCAATGCATCCAAAAATGCCTCAAGGCTTTCGAATTTGTGCATTATCCTCCAGGCATACATGCCTTGTCTCTAGGACGATCTCCCAAGGTGTGCCTTTCGCACCACTGTGAGGTCTCCTAAGCTAAACAAAAAATGTCGCTTTTGCGTTTTGAATTTACTGCCTACCATATTGTGAGGCTGGCTTGTTCTTTTCTCCTTTTGATTTCCTCATCGTCTAATTTTTTTTAAAGTTTCTTCCTAAGTCAGTCAATTTCTTAATATTTGTTACAGGATCCTGATGAGTGCAGAAAGTTCTTGAAGGAAGAATACGGAAAACCTGACCGTGAAAGTTCACGGCCACTCCGCACATTACATGATTTTGCTGAGAGCAATTATTTGGCTGACCTTAGTTTTGTGCATACCAGCTCTGCTACATGAGGGTATGTGAAATATGTTGCTTAGTAGCGAAGGTTCCTATAGTCCTGCATTCTAAACAATTGGCCGGACATTTCTAGTCTCTACTCTTTACTGCTCTTTATGCACTGGACGTTAAGAAGTCGTTTCGTAGAGAACTAGCTCTAAAGCATCAGAGTCAGTTTGGCTTAGCTGGAGTTGGGCGACTCTGTGCTCACCTTGACAGGGCTTGTGAATTTACTGGTCGATTTTTTAGCAAGTCAAAGGCTTTGGATGTTTAATGTTTCACAAAAAAATTTCTTGTTGGATACTCAAAATACCCACCAGTTGGTCCAATTTAAAGAAGGCACATATTCAGTTTGACTAGCTGGGGTTGAGCGACTCTGTGCTTACCTTGACCGGGCTTGTGAATTTACTGGTCAATTTTTAGCAAGTCAAAGGCTGTGGTTGGATGTTTATTGTTTCATAAGAAGGCACACATTGTTGTCGATTCAAGGTGCACAACTGCAGACCCATTGATTATGCTACAGTCCCATTCACGAGTGGGTACATTATTTTGTTCGTGTTAGGTGCAAAAGTTTCTTATTGCGGGATTTTTCTAATTCTCAGTGTCAGGTTCAACCCATATGTACCCCTACAGCCTACATTATTAAGGAGTTTTTCAAGTTTCTTCTGATGATGCATACTGAAGTGTCAGAAACGTTTTAGAAACGTTTCGTATCAAGTTAAACAAGATTTTATTCCTATTTCCCAAACGAGTTTTGAGGGGATCAGTGTATCAATTTGTTCCAGTGTCCCGTAAAATATTCTTTTCTGTTTCATCATCAGTTCCAATGATGCATTGCATGCATTTGAATATTAAATTGTTGATGGTAGATATCTGATTAAACTTTAAAGTGATCACTTTCACAATTTTCTCCACCTTCATCTGTGATGGAAGTTGATTCTCGATTCTGCCTTATTTTATTCTGTCGTACTTTGTAACTAACTTTGCATCGTTAGAAGATTCCAATCACTTAGTTATGTTTCATCACACTTTTTTCATTATCTTAATCTCTCGCTGCTTTATGGTTGAATACTTGGGTATCTAACAGTCTGCCCCCATCATTTGATTTCTCGTGTGTGCAGGAGCTCAACTATGTAAATAGCTTGTATATTTTGTACCGGGTATGCCCAACTCTCGCAAAACTATCAAGCCCCTTTACCCTTTTTTATATTTTGTCAAGTTACATCTGCTGCTTGACACGGAATGCAGTTTTTCATTGCCTGTGGCGGGGAAGGTTTTTGCTTAGATGATCTTGCGATTCAGCCGATTGGTTTGGCATTTGCGAAAAGAAGGCCTCGTCACTATTTTGTTAACATCACATCAAGCTAATATTGTTGCACTCTAATCTGGTGGTAGATCAAATTTGTCTTCATGACTGATTAGAGAACTATTTTTGCAGTCGCTTTTGCCAATAAAGCATTAGTTCCTTTAGCAGATTTGGATAGAATTTCAACATTTTTTGTAGCCTCAGTTGTATCTGACACGAATGGAAATATATTTATTTGACGGTTACTGTTCCCGTTTCTGGCACTTGTTACTCTTCCTCTTTTTTTTTTACCAAGTTACTGTTCCGGCTTCTCCATATATATGTTTTAACCCGATTTCACGACCAAGAGAGGTTTGCCCGGGGCTTTGACGTGGAAGGAGAGAGATTGACAAATGTGACGGAGGAGATGATTCGGGGAGGTGTTGTGACCCAAGTCACAATTTGTGTGCTATTGGTACATCTAGGGTCTAGGGTTCGAGTGAATATTCAGTGAGCAAGTAATAATTTTCCCCGGAGGAGCTCAACAGCTAACAGCTTAAATGATTGCAGTTCAATCATGGGGCAGAAATTGAGCACATATCATAAAGTGTTGCCATTGAAGTACTGATCGATATATACCAGATTGTGCCAAAATTTGCATAATCTCCTTACAAGAATTGGGATGAAACGGACAACTTTGATCATTAAAATGGAACTCGGTGTGTACCAAATTTCGAGGAGCCATGAGATTAAGGTTCGGGAAAGAAAAGGACTGCCTTTGCGGAAAAAAAAAAGGGGGGGATTTCGCTTAATTCGGTAGGCATATAAGTCAATATTAATAAGAGCATCTTCAATTCATGGCTTCAAATTCAATCCATGGCTTCAAATCCTAAGTGGAGTGAAAATGGTAACTTCTCACGTTTTTCTTTGATCCCACCCTTACGTCGAATGGAGCAAAGCCAATGTGAATTTGACTTTGCAACATTTGCTTAAAATTTAACTCCCCGTGCCAAATACGTACTTCGCATTTTGGATTCAAAATGTATAGTATATGTTTTGTACTTTAACACTTAGAATTTGACATCACGATTGAAAATAACGGTTTGCTGATATCAGATTTGGATATGTCAAAGTGCCACACAAGCTTTAATAAAAATTCACATCTCCAATTTGAAGTCATGGGTTGGAGATGCCCTAACGGCAACTAGCCAATGGGGCTTTATTGCCAAGGGTCAATAGTTTGAGGGTTCGCCCAGCCACGGTAAAATAGGTTAGGGATGAAAACAGCAATTTACCCGAAACAGCATACCGAAAATCAGTTAATACCAGTTCAGAGTCGTTGAGCTAGGGCTCGAAATGCACACAGTTCAGTGAATCTTCTTTGATCCGAAGCCCAAATCGAGTTCTACTGCTTGTCGATTCGTCCCCTTCATCAGGTCTCTTTCTAGCTTGTTTTCCTTTTATGTTAAATTGATGCATTTTGATTGTGAGATGAATCATGGACAGAGCCAAGATTTTTGTGTAGTGGGGCAGGCTATATGTGGAGGAGGGGCGGGGTGTTAAAATTTGATGATATGTATGTTTTTTCAATGTAATAGTAGGGTTTTTTTCAAATTGTAGCGGGGCGACTGCCCTATTAGCCACCTGGCTCCATCCTTGGAGATGATGGTACTTAGACGGTTCAATTTCTGTTGATCCGATAGCTGCATCACCTGTTTATTCTCAGCTCTGTAATTTGGAATATTGATGAGGCTTTAGGTTAAAAAAAAAAAAAAAGCATACCCAGTGCACGAACGAAGCTCCTGCGTTTACGGGATCTGGGAAAGGGTTGATCTATGCAGTCTTGCCCTTGCAAGCAAAGAATCTGTTTCAGAGAATTGAACCCGCGTTCTGCAGGTCACAATAGGGCAGCCTTTACCGCACGCCGGATCTGTCTTTAATTGATGAGGCTTTAGGTAATAGGTAGATATCGCAAAAAGAAAAGAAGACAAAAAATGCTACATGTTACATCTCGAATCCCAGCCCCAAATCCCACAAATCAAACGGATATCTATCTTAGTTCCATTCCCATTTATAGAAGGATTTTCCAACATGCTTCTGTAACTGTAATTTCTCCAGAAATGGAATTATTCCAAATCCCAATACAGAAAAAGGAATCAAATGATACATTCTGGGAGCAAATTTACATCAATTACTGGATATCATGGTTCTTGTCAGCTGATTGCTGAATACATTGGATTGAGATTGAAGATTTATTTACAGAAATGATTTTTGAATCAGTCTTTGAAAATCTGAATTGACGTTTGAATTAGTTTTATTGTATTGCTTCAATTCTAAACGCCACGAGTAAGGGGATTATTGTAATCTGAATCGTATGATTAGATTCTTTTCTATGTTATCATCGCTCATTTTATATTCTCATGGTATTCAAATAATCTCCTAGTTCTTGTCAAGTATCCCTAATTGGTTAATACATGGGATTGCCATTGAGGATTGACTTGCAGACAGGGTTCCTGAATCAATCTTTGAAAATCTTGAATTGACCTGTGAATTAGTTTGATTGTATTGCTTGCATTCTAAACGCCACGCATGAGGGGATTATTCTAATCGGAATTAAATAATATCATCTCTCATATTACATTCTTGTGGTATTCAAATAATCTCCAACCGATTCGAAAAAAAGTGATCACAAACATAGTTTGCCCATACCGGACCTTATGATTTTTCACAATATTTCCTGCAGAATGCTATGCTCACTAACTGATAAATTATGCATACATTTGCCAAATGTATTATGAAAAAGAAGAAAGTGTTTTGATAGTATAGACGCTTCGTTTTATCATGCAACAAGTCTGCATATTCTGTTAACCAACGAAATCGGATTTACTTCGTTTACCACACATTTACATGGCTTGATATCTCTGCCTAATCTACCCATCTATTCAGTCTGTAATTATAAAGCCTGAAATTAAATTTAAACATTAGGGAAAATAACATGGAATGATTTTTTTTTTTCTTATTCTAATAAGATCACATCCAAGTCATTGAAAATTGTTCTTGTTCTATACTGTGAATGGGGTTCCTTCTCTGCCCTTTCTCTTTTTACTGATGCTTTGTTGTTTCTTGGCTTTGTTTTCCTCTCATTAGATGTGGCCTCAGCTTATTCACATCATGCATTTGAACTGGCTTCAGAAAGAACTCCTCTGCCCCTTCTTCCAAGCATCTGAGCAGCACCCAAATAAGGAAAAAGCAGGTGAGTACCATATTATGCAGGTAACATTTCATATTCCAACAAACTAAAATCTGAAAAATTGAAGGTAAACAATTTGATAATATTGAGTATTTTCTTTGTTTTCCTCACCTATTGATCCTTGTAGGGATGTTTTCTGATGACATGATTACAACTGGGATGTAGTTGAGAGATTTAGATTCCTGCTAGTCATATAATATCATTCATTAGTAAAACATATGAAATCAACAAAACATAGGATGCGCACTGTATATGTTTATATGCATTGGTAGCTACAGCCCCGGCTTGTTTTCGCGGCATTTTCTTATCTACCAGACACAAGGTAATGAGATCTACATGTATACATCTGGAAACTTGTTTGGTTTTCGTCTAAACAACTGATAATTTACCTTGATCTTTCTTAAGAGCTCATAGCCTGTCATTCCAGGCATGCAGTAATCTGTGATAATCAAATTGACTTCTGTTTCCTGCAATATAAAAAGATGGTAAGAATATAGATCAATAAATGTCTTAGAGAAATATATTTGGTATACATGCTTGCGTACATATTGAATGGTTAAAAAGAGAAAGGGAATCCAAAAGAATGGTGCAAACAGAACATTTGATATCGAAAATCTCATACTTGGTGATGGTTTGGAGGAACAGGGGTAGGTTGTGGATCTCTCTTTTCATCATCTTGTAGTCCTAGAAATTGAAGAGCTTTGCTTCCAGAATCTACAGCAGTAACTGGGGAAAAAATAGGACATCTCAAGACGTAAGAATTAAAATTTTATAAAAAGAATTATAGTCTCAAAATTGTCACAGTTGCGTTTGTTTGGTATGTAGTTTCCTAGAATGTGAAATCCTACCGTGCAAGTGGTGATAATGGGATCCTGGGTTTGAAATAAAGGCCGTTACTACGTTACGTATCAGCCAGTATGTAATGGGATTTTGGACAGCCGATACCGTTATTTATTTACATACAGACCAATACAGTCTAATATGAGCCGATATGTGTCCGTATCACCGATACTGTTACATTTTTTTTGATAAGTACTTCACTTTTATTAAGCCCAAACAATCAACAAATAAACCAAGGAGATAGCCCTAGTATTACAACTGAATGCTAGACAAAGCAACTACACTATACAACTCAAGCATGAACAAAGAAAAACTAGCAAAACTATACGGTAGAAAAACTATCCAAGCAACACAGCTCTCTCAGACAACCCCCAAGCTGCACAGATTTGCTTGTTAAACAAAGAGGGTTTCGTCCTTGTTGCCGAGCTTAAAAAAGCTCGAATTGAATCAATGGTCAATTGAGCCACCTGATCAACCGAACAAGTTTTTTGCTGAAATATCCTAGAGTTCCTTTCCATCCATATAAAATAGATAGTAGCGGCTAAAGATACTGTTACATTATCTGATAACAGGATTTACAAACCGTGATGGGATCACATGTCTAATCTGACCCATCAAACAAACCCAAAGAGAAAAAAAGAACCCTAAAAAAGAACCCTCTTTTTGCCTTCTGTCTATAGAACATGATAACGACATGAAATTACCTTGAAAAGAAGAGGATTTGAGGAGCCTCTCAATCAACTTTCTGTCAATGAGGCTATCATCAACTGCTAAAACATGGAACTTTGCGTCTGCTGGACCACTACCCATTTGTGGGTGAATAAGCCAAATGTCAATGACCTAGAGGATAAGAGGACCAAAAAAACCAGAACTCCAGAGAGGAAAATAAGACTCAGAAAATTAAGGTTTTTGTGGATCTTGTTTGTGAGTTTTTATGAGGAGCCATTTTAGAGTCATAGCTGAAACTAAATAATTTCAAGATATGGACAGTTTGGAAAGCAAGATCAGACCAGATAGCATTTCAGAATCTCCCGGATCTTCTGGTTTGACTTTTTGAATTGGGGAAGAAGCAAAAATGATTACAGTGTCTTATTTGTTTGGCACATATTCAAATGGGATTTTTTTTTTTTTTTTGAATAACAAAAGTTGACTTTTTCTTGTGATAATATTCCATTGCCTCTTGGATTAGGGGAAGGCTAGATACTTCATTGGTCATCCAGATTTCCAGATTGACTTTTTGGTTTAGGATACCAAGAAAAGAAAAACTTCACAGCCTCCAAGAAGGATCCCATGCACGTGCTTGCTGGTCTGGAATTCCTGAGTAAATATCCTGAAATAAATGGGTATCTATAGGAAATTCCGAACGTATCACATTTTATTCAAATTTTTTTAATTGGGAGGTAGTTCATAGATATTATCGTATATCATCGAGTTGCGATATACTGGACAATCGATATAACTAGAGCTCCTACTCAGGGCCGGCCCTAGGGTTCGAAGCGCCCTAGGCCTAGTCTAAAAATTGTGCCCTAAGAGTACAACACTTAAATAATTTTCCCAGCAACGAGTATTAAAAAACAGAGTACGAATTATGATCTTATTAGCCGGCAAGAGCGACTAAACAATCAACAATCTCCAAAATGTCCAAATGATGTATAATGCTCACTCGCTGTCTATAATGCTCACTCGCTTTTTCCCTGTACAAACGTAACATAAAAGAATATATAACATTGATTTTAGACAAAACCCCACTAAGATCAAATGGCTAACTTTTACATAAATTTTATCATGAAAAATTCTAAACTCAGCCCAATAAGTTGTCATTAAAGTATAAAAAGTGTATTGAAATGTGGTGCAAAGACTTCACTTAGGAAAAAATAGAAGTAAAAACGAGGGGAAGCTAGGCTATTGTGAAGTGGAAGTGGTAAGCCAACCTTTGAATGAATAGATCTCACTTAGTCCCACATCGGTCAAAATACAAAACTTCACTGGACCTTTGAATGTATAAAATGGTTGGAGTGCTCCATGTTTGAACTACAAAGCTCACTGATTGCCTCTAATTGGGCTCTATGGGCTTCCTATTGTTAATTTTTTTGGTAGATTGGGCTTGAAAAAGACTCCTACTAAAGCCTATTACTATAAGTTATGGGAGTGCTCCTAAATTTTTGGATATTTAGAGTGCCCTAGGCCCAGGCCTTGGGCCTGGGCCGGCCCTACTCCTACTTGGTTGTCATCAATATATAAGAGACCTATACATTGTTCCTATAGTATCGATGGGGCTCGGTCAAGCTATGACTCAAGCCCGCATTCAGGGACTCTTCTGGATCGCCTCTTCATTAGCCTTGTATTATTGGACCAATCTAGGCCCTGCCCTCCTGTCTTGCACTTCCTCTCGTAAAGATAATCTGTAGTCGATCTGGAAAAAAGTTGGCGCGCGTTGGTCGCCCCCACTGCCTTTTTATCTCGGCAGAAAGTAAAAGACCTGTTTGGTGATAAAGTAGTTTTCCTTGACTTTTTGTTAATGACGAGGGGTTCTGGCCTTAATGAGTTCTAATAAAATATAAACCCTTTTGATGGGAAGATTACTTGGTATTAGTAGGGAAAAAAGCAATCATTAACTTCAAAATTCTAATAAACAACATGGAAATGGTGACAGAAGTACTGTGAGTTGGCAATATCTTTGTATTAAGATTAGGGTGGCTTTCCCCACTAAAGATTTGGGTGATTTCATGCAAATCTTGACGCTCTTTATTAAATTCATTTGCTCTATTTTTAGGGGCTCACAAGTTTATCTTTCTTTCCCTCTCATTCTTTGAGTTGCACCTTGGTTCTAACTAGCGGCAGACGCAGGATTCTTGCGACTAAAAATCATATATATTCATAAATTAACAATAAAATATCATCCTTATATGAGGGGACCTTTCTTCCTATTTTTTTACAAAAGGAACCTAAAAAATAGTAGAAATATTTGGAAAATTGGGGGGATGTGCAGGGGCTCGGGCCCCCGCTTGCACCTCCTTAGGTCTGCCCCCGGTTCTAACATTACGAAATTGGAGAATTTAACCAAAATTTCCAAACAAGTCCACCCAATAAAATGTTTGGTTCACAAAAAAATTCTATCGCTCCTCCCTGTATTCTACATTAAATTTTTATCCTACGGCTAATGGATTTGTGGGGGAATTTATGAGAAAATAAAATATATTTCACTGATTCGCTATATTGTTTTCGTATATCTCTATTTTTCGACTTGGTTGATTGTTTGAGTTGTTTTTTTTTTTGCTCCTACATACCTATTCAAGGCTCTGCAAACATAAAATAGAACACCAGGTTTCTAACTAAGCTGTTAGCCTCTCCCTATTACATTGTCTGAGGCCACATGCCTTGTGAGAGAGGCAGTAATACAGTAGTATGTATATCAGTATACCAGTGTCTATAGCTAAATTGTATACCGATTAACGATTGCCTTTCCATGCATGCACTGTAAATGTATCTCGAGCGTACCTTCAAACAATTTTAGGGACACGCACAAAAATGCGCAAACAATTTTAGGCACGCGCGCATTGGTTAGGGGATCCACACACACTGTTTGGGCACTTTTATGTGTCTTTCATCTTTTTTCCGGAGACATACAAGAGACCCATTGAAAATCAACTTTACCGATAGAGTCTTGATTTTGAACATTGAAAGAAAGAAAAGATGGACTGACGTAGGACAATGAGAAAAAAGAAGAGACACAAGGGCAATGTAGGACCCTGATTTCAGATAACTTGATCAAAGTCTTATTACAATCTTGATCATATTATTCATAGTTCAAAAGACGAAATAAAAGATAGACCCGACGTAGGAAACAAACTGATCAAATCTTATCCCCATCTTTAAACTTAACAAATCCTATCCCAAAAATAAAACCAAAAAGCTTTACTTCCAAGCATAATTATTGGACCAAAAAGTTGATCCCACTTGACCCGAGGTGTCGAAAGAGGATTCGTCCCCTCTAGCCAATTAACGGTTGCGCCATAGTGGATAGGGCATAAGACATTGAACTTTGACAGTGATAGCAGATTCCTGAACCTGGTAGTGCTTCAAACTTTTGGGTTTGGTTTGAGCATTTCACCTAATGGATTGTTTTAAAAAGTACCCCACAAAAGACACATATTACTTGTACCCTTAGATTTCTCCTAGTACTTAGTATCCAAGCTAATAATGCACTATCCCTTAGACAATGTGGCCCTCCTTAGACATGAGCTCCACCCCCTTTGGCTGGACCACCACTCTCAATTTTCTTGTACACAAAACCCTTAGCAACCAACACATAAACACACAAATTCAAGGCACTCAATCCTGCCAACACCCAATAGAAGTAATCGAGGTGCGTACGATTAAGGTTATTGCTGATCAGCCACTCGTTACCAGATCTTGCACCAATCACCTCCACGACGGATATAACAGCACTGCTCAAGAAGCTTCCCATTCCCACGATGCTAATGTGAGCCGCGGCTCCCACGCTCCTCATCCCTTCGGGCATCTGGTCATAGAACAGCTCTTGGAGTCCGACGATGGTGAAAACGTCCGAAAGCCCACAGAGAATGTATTGTGGGAGTAACCACCAGGCCCTCATGGGGACTATTGATTTTGGTGCATTTAGAAGACCGTGGTCAATTGCAATTTTGACCCTTTTAGCCTCAACTAGTGCTGATGCGACCATTGTGAGTATTGATAGGAAAAGTCCAATCCCTATTCTTTGTAGCATTGTTATGCCAGATTGGTGACCGGAGATTTTTCTGGCAATTGGAACCAGTACCCGGTCGTAGAGTGGAACTGCGATGAGGATTGTGAGTCCGGTGCACACTTGGAGGGATGCCGCGGGTACTTGGAAACGTGAGGGTCCAATGGTTCTGACCATTGTGCTGCCTTGTTTGGTGAAATAGGTACTGAGTTGTGCTATTACTAGAGCAAATGTCAAGCAACTTAGCCATATGGGGACTAGCCTTAGGAGAAGCTTCACCTCTTCAACTTGATTGGCAGAGCAAAGCCTCCATGGGTTTCTGGTTTTGCTTGATTTGTCTATATCATCAATGATCATTGCCTTGTCCAAAAACCTGTAGATTTTTAGGTCTGTGAGATAAAAAGGTAGAAAATGGTCTGCCAGATAAAAGTCACATTTTTTGCCCCCCCAAAAAAAAAAAATCTCCCGACAGAGATTTTTTTGTAGTTCAAAATGAGATTTCTTAGTGCTATACATCGATTTTTTCAACAAAACGGTGATTTTTAGGTAAGACATTGTAGTGGTGACTTGACTAGTTGTGCACGCTCTATGAAATTGATGATAAACAATGTTTGAGGTCAATGCTAGTTGCAAAAAAGAGATATTTAAAGTAAAAGCCAGCAAAAAGTTGAATATGGATTATCTATAGGACTTTGGGGTCTGATTTGGTGGATGCGTCCAAAAAAACAGGCATCGTCTCGAGTCAAGAAATGTTATCTGTTCCGTTTATTATGTAGAGCTTTGACGCATTGAACAAACCTGTAAAATCAAGTCTATTCGATATTGATGACTTAGTGAACCAGCCACTTCTTGGGGCTGTCCCAAAAAATTATACCTTGGACAAATGTGATTTGTTCACTTTGTTACTGATATCGGATCGACTTGATTTTTATATGTTCGATCTACACATCAAGCTCTATATAATGAATGATTCAGATAACAGTTTTTTGACTCGGGATCATGCCCATTCCGTACTTGTGCATTTATCAATGGTTCCCCCCTAAAATAGTAGAATTCTAGAAGTCACCCACTCAGAGGGATGTGACATGTGTAATTATTATATGCGATTGTAATACTTTTAATGGCATATTCAAGAAGAATGCTTTTGGAATCCTAAATCTAGAAGATAGATTGGGATGAGCTCACAACATCCTTATCTGAAGTATCAAATTTAATTTTAAAAACACTTTTTACAATTTAGCAAGCCACTTTTACAAAAGTTCACAGAATCAGGCTATCTATTCTAAGTTTATTGCATTAAACTATTTTTTCTTTCTACTCATACTCCCCAAAAGTAATATTAAAAAAATGAACAATGAGTGAATAGTGCATGAACATTGTGTGAATAGTACCTTGGTGAGTGAACAGTGCCGCACCAAATTTGGTGCCGTACTGTAGCAAAGTTAGAAGCTTAACCAATTTGATCAACCATTTGGTGAGCCTGATTTTGGCTTATTTTGGGAGTTTGGCTCTCTACTTTAACTTTTGAGTTAAAGTAGAGAGTCACATAAGGATGCTCTCAGGTGATGTAGACCTTGGTTAAAAGTTAAAACTTTTTGTAAGAATGGGATTAATGTTCTCTAATAACGTCATTGCTAACATAACCTTCCAACAATTACGACTTGACCCAAAAGTAGGGCGTAAATGAGCCGAACTGAGTTTTGCCGAACAATTATAAATGAGCCAAGTTCAAGCTCTCCAATAATTTGTTTTCCGAAATGGTGGTATAAATTACTACAAATACTATGGAAAATGAAATTATACAATGATATATTCTTGTATGCTTGCCTAACTCGAGTTTGGCTCGTTTATAAAACAAGCCTAAAATTTTGGCTCGAGCTCAATCGTCAAATTAATCACGCGGATCTCTTTTTTAATAATAAAAATAGTGAGGGTGAACTTGTCATTTTAAACCAAACAATGGCCTGGTGCACAAGGTACAACTTTTCTAAAGTTAAAATTATTTGGTACCTCTACAGGGCAACACTCTTTAACAGTCATACAGTACAGTGAGCTTCCAACAATTAAAGATAAATCTTACACAATCGTGTCGGGCGATGCCCGTGAACACCATATAGCATCTAGGATCATATATTCTGAATGAAAAATTAGTACATTGAATCATGCACTTCTAGTTATCTGATTGAGTTAATTTTTTATCGAGCCATTCACAAAAATGTTTTAAAATTAATGAATGTTGCAGATGAATTGCGTGGAAAATGAACTCCGCAGACCAATCTGTGCACCACCTATGCAAAGACCATGGGTACCCATAGCAGCTCTCTTTTTTAAGGTCGTTAGCACTTAGCATTAGACTTGCCGACTTGGTACTGTAACCTAGCCATCATTAGACACCAAACCCTAGAACCTAGTGCCTTTTGGGTGCACCATAGTCTCAGTGGTGAGACACCCACCCCACCAGATGTACTCCTTGGTCTCTTGTGTGCCAATCCCATTTCCAGAATTCGGAATTTCAGTGACAGCAACATACTCCATTCCACTTCCTCATCATTCGTGGTCCCACCCAAAACAATTGTGACATATTTCATGACCCTTAATATTTTATCAAAATCCTAATGGTCCATATATCTTACAACAACAAGATGATAACAGTACTGATGTAATCCTTAATTAAGTAAATTTCATTTTTGGACAGAATTGGATAGTCTTTTTCCATTTCACTTTTTTTTTTTTAATCCAGAGAATGCATACCTTACCAAAAGTAGGGCTGCAAACGAATCAAGCAGCTCGTGACTCGGCTCGGCGAGCTCGAGCTTGAGTTTTAGGCTCGTTTAGTAAACTAGCCTTGTAAAACTCGGCTCGTTTATATATGATCGACTTGTTAAAGTGGGCTCGTTAAGTAAATTATTCTGGCTTAGCTCGTTGAGGGCTCGACAAGAGCTCGAGCTCGATTTTTGGCTCGTTTACTAAACGAGTTGAGCTTTACAAAGCTCGACTTGACTCGGCTCGGTTTAGCTCCTTTGCACCCCTAATTAAAACGTTGTAGGCCACACATACCCACTTGGTGCCTTGAGAAAGAGACACTATTATATCTGATGGCACATGACCAGTTGAGTTAAAAAGTTCATGACAAGCACAACTAGTGAAGTTCATAGGAATACCCAAAGAAGAGTAGGCCTTTTGACAACTTCGACAACGAGTGGATATACGCAATGGGATAAACTCAGCTATTCAGTGATTCAGATTCAGTGGTTCTATTTCAAGATCACTATTCAGTATTCACTAAATTCGCAGCATCATCACGAAAAGTGAGATTTTACATCTTTTTCCTTTTGTTAAAGCTGGCAAAATACTTGCAATCTGACCTTACTCGCTACGTTAACTTACTCGTTGAAGTCACTCTCGGACTCATTGGTTCAAGTCTTACTGCGAATGAAAATTCCTTAGGATTACTGAAGGTTCGCCCAGTTATTAACTTCAAAGTCTCTAGATTAGCCAATGTGCGCCTAAGCTGGTTGGATGCCCGGTTATGAAAAAGATGAAAAAATTACTACCGATTGACTGTAATTCTGGTTCAGCTTCGAAAACATGGCCTACTATTACGTTGTGGGTTGGGTCTATGTACAACTACTGTGTATTTGATGTCGAATACTCCACTAAATTTGCACGAAATTTTCCCTTTTCAGACACTATATAGTGGATGCTAAAAGTTCAAAAGTTTAAGATCGAAACGTACCTGAATTGATTGGTTCTAGCCAAAGTGCCACCCTTCAATTGACCTCCCATATCTTCACTGCTGGGGTCCTCGTGCAAAATACCATGATTTTGGCTCGTCTCACTCATCCGCCATTTCCTAGCCGCTGCAACGAACACTTGAGCCACCCTGGTAAAAGGGCTCCCAACAGGAGCCTCCCAGCGATAAGTCCTGCTTCCGACAAGAAAAATTATAAGCGCGGCTGCCACCACTGCCGCCGGCATTCCGTACCCGATTCCCCACCCGATATAATCTTGCACATAGATCACCACCAGAATCGCGGCGGTGGCACCAATGACTATCCCCAAGTACCACCAGTTGAAGAATGAGCTCTTGGCCGCCTTCTCTTGGGGAAGATTTTCATCGAATTGATCTGCCGCGAATGTCTGGACACATGGTTTGTGTCCACCTTCGCCGATACTCAATATGTAAAGGGCTACAAAGAACACTGCTTGGGAATGTTGCAATGATGCTTTGGTGACTGATACGGTCAGCAGAACAAGGCCCTGCAAAATTCAGTAAGATTTGTCTCCTGATATTGCTATTTTAAAGTTGAAACCAAGATTCAAATAATAGAATAGCTTATGAATTATAGGAAAGATGGTGAACTCACAAAGAGATATATGATGGTTGATAGAAGGATGGTCCTGAAACGGCCTAGGTAGGAATCAGCTAAGAAAGCACCAAACATGGGGAAAATTGCAGAGACCCCACGCCATACATTCACATTCTTTGCTGCAGTAGTAGTTGTCTGGCCAAGAACACTAGTAAGGTAAGTAATTAGGTTCCCCGCCACGCCGTAGTACGCGAACCGCTCTGCCATTTCCACAACTGCATTTCACAACAGTTAAACAAATAAGATAGGAAACAGACTTTCATTAGTCCTTTCAAAACCACATGAAAAAGATGAAATAATGCATATATGATTTTTTCTTGTTTAGGTAGTGAAGAGTGTCCTGATGAACCGGACTAATCTCTTCAACCCTTCCCACGTGTTTGCGTGAGGTGAGGTGACCTGAAGGACAAATAACTGCCGAGGGGAATCGACCCTGCGACCTTAGGGTGGTAAGCCCCGCCGAGGTAAGTCGATTAACCACTGCGACAATCCCTTTTGTTATGCATATATGTTTGTGTGTATAGGATGATTACAGATGATGAAAATGGCAGATTTCCAGCCACCCTTGGAGGGTTGAGTTTTGTTGGGCATTTCAATGTCTCTTTTGTTGCTGTAAGGAGTGACCATGGCTGCAGCCTTGGAAGTATTCATGGGAGTCTATAAGTAAGAAGAAAGAAGATTATATGATGGAGTAAGAGTGGTAGTAGGCACTCAATCTATTTATAAACCCCACAAATGCCCACTTGCATGCTGTGGTAAAATTTCTCAATTATGACCCTAGTGACAGGCTTTCATTGGAGAACTCCTAAACTCTTTTCTTACAAGCTTTTCCAAAAGAAACTTTAGTAGGATATACAGTAAAACTTTAGTAGTTTACCATATCATCTCACTTTGTATTGTTTGTCAACCTTTTTGTGTCCATGTGTCATACGATTGTGTCCAGAACTAGTTGAGGCACGTCAGCTTATCATTATTTTGCAAAAGCTTGCGTGTCCGGACTGTTTTGAACACATTTGTATGTTGATTTGTGCATGAAAGTTTTTGTGTACGTACTTTCCTATTTGAATGTACCAGTACATCAACTCAGGACATGTGAAATTTGTACCATCAAACATTCTTTAATGTAAACGGACCAATGTGATGGGTGTACTATCTAAGTCTTGCAATTTTTTGCTATTGTGAACAAAGATAAAAGCAAGCAATATAAGCACCCCTCGACTATTGTTGTTGGACTTTCTTGCGTGGTTGAATGTCCAATCTAATGTATTTTACAAATGCTCAACCACAAAATAACAAAAAGTCAAGTAGTTGAGTGTCCAATATAAAATAAAAACGGGATTCCTGTAGTGCTCCAAAGGGGCTACATCGTGTAGTGCTCAATCTGATGTACAATAGTAGTTTGCAAACTATTAAAAATACTCAACCAAATAACAAAAAGAAAAAATATTCTTGGAAAGGGAGAATCAGTTTTAGGGAATTTACTCATCCCACCACGAAGTACGCGGGGCTCTGGGCTCTGCTAATCCTAGGGGTCGGCAGACCCCGCCGACCCCACCGGACCAACTAAGAAAATAGAGTGAAACTCTTTCCAAGAAGCATGAATGCAATTGAAGTGAAAGCACTCCGATTATTTAGGCTTTCTCGTAGGATCAGAAACCTAGAGGTGACTTTAAGAAAACCAAGGATGGTAAGAAACTACTACGACATATGGTTGAATTTTAACCAAAAAAAGCAAAGTTAGGTTTTGTGCCACATTGTGTGACCCCCAGATTTCACCCTACTTTTAGGTTTTTTTTTTTTTCCCTTTTTCCCCTCTCCTTTTTTATTTATTTTTATTTATTTTAAGAATTGTTAGTAGATTAGTTGGTGCTAGTTGGGAAGGGGATTCGAACTTGGATGCATTGTGGGGCAAACAAGGCTCTAACTGCTTCGGCTGACAATCACTTGCCTACTTTTAGTATTTTTTGCAGTTCGAGTTGAGTGATGATTAATTACTTTGTTGTTTTCTTTTGACGACCATGTGTGACGGTGTCTCGCCGGTTTACGTGCACTTCGGGTTCGATTTTGAAGTTTAGTGTAGAAAATTTATATCGAACTCAAAATCAATTGACAATGAGTGGAGAGATCAAACATTATTATAAAGTGATCACACATTCCATCTCCAAGCAATGTGAGACCATATTCTTTAACATCTCCCTTTACATGCAATCGTATTTGAGGTCTATCACGTGTAGTCTTTTTTGGGGTCTGTCATTGTACAGCCTTTTTGCTGGTTTGTCATCGTGAGGGTGTAGATCGTAAAATTTTAGAAAAATGTGGGGTGGAATGGGCACGGTCTGATCATAGCAAATTGGCAATGGGTGGAGAGGTCCCAAGTGTTATTAAATGATCTCTCATTCATACTCAAGCAACGTGGGACAACTATGGTAACAAACCTCTTTTTGGGTCATATCATTGTGTAGTTTGGGTTTGTCATATTGGGGTGTGGGCTTGATTTAAATTTTTGGTTATAAAATTTAAGATTAAATGGACCTTTTCTAATACCAAGTGAAAACTTTTTATCCAACTCAAAATCAATTGACAATGAGTGGAGAGGTCCGAAATATTAATATCTCATTTTATACCCAAGAAATGTAGGACAATTACTCTAATAGTTGGGGAACCAGGAGAGGTGCCGGCACCGTTTTGACGATCGGAGACATCCACTGTGTAGAGCTCGTCGAATATTACAAGTGTACCAAAAATCAAATCGATTGGATATCATTAAGTGCCTCATCGGAACACAAATAAGTTGAAAATAATTGGAACACACGTCTTGAAACATTGGATGAAAACCATTGAAACCATTTATTTCAACATATTTGTGTTCTGATGAGGCACTTAACGATATCCGATTGAGTGGATTTTTGGTACACTTATAGAACTCGACGAGCTCTACGCGGTGGACGTTTCCAATTGTCGAAACGGTACCGGTGCGGCGCCGAAATGAACCCACACAGCACACTGCGCAGCACGGGGCTACGCAGCACCCCTGTTTCCAACAGTTGACAATGGGACAAACTTTTTGCAATGACCCCAAGAGTTTTTTTCTCTCGCGTTGAAAGGCAAACTTGCGAGCTCAGAGGAGAAACTTTGTTGATTATGTAATGTACCACACTGCATCCTGAGATCAAGTCTCATTCTCCCTTCTTATGTAATAAATTAGGAATAACGAATGTCAAAAAAAAAAAGAAAAATGAAATTACACACTTTCCTTTTCATTTTTGAAGATCACTATAGGTCAAAGCATCTCCTTAAAAATTGCTATATATGAGTAAACATGCGCATGAATTCTTCCTTTTCAATATTGGTATAACCACAATTAATGCATTTCCCATGACTTACGAAAAGTTGATCAAATTTTCTTTTTGGAAGATTGTGACTATTAATATACGGAGTACTTTGTTGCTCTGTTTCAATATGCCTAAATTTTCGTTTATGAAATCTTGTATCTTTACATGGGAACAGTCATCTTGTAGTGCGGCGTCGGAGCCGTTGATCGCGCAATCAACGGTTCAGATTTCATTCTGACACTTGCATGATCCAAGCCGTTTATTGCCGAGATAAAATCCGAACTGTTCATGGCCGAGGTCAACTGCTTGTGTGCCGCACTACAGGATCCCCGTATACTTGTGTCGGAGATGTCTAACATTTGATTGTTGCGATCTTGTATTTGTAGTGTTATGAATGCATTTCCCATGGTTGAGCATGTAAGTGGTTCATTTCAGTCTCTTTTAGCATTTTATTGGCTATCACTTTCAACAAATGGATTTATGATTTTAAGAACAATAAAAAGAATCATATTACTAACCCAACCCATGATTTATATATTGAATTATTTTTTGAAAAAATACCCTCTATCCTTCCTATTGTCTCAATACAAGATCGGAATATATCTATATCTATACTTCGATATTTATTCACCAAATTCATTTTCATTTTCTAACGTTTATTCCTTTCAAGTATTGTTTAGAGCGTCTCTAATAGTAGAGTTGCTATTTGGATAGCTATTGCATTAATATAACAATGAATAGTGTCACATTGCTATTATATTTCGTTGTTTAATTAATATAATCTTTTAAATCAAATTATTTAATTAATAGATTAGTCACCTATTAGTCGGGGTGCATACCGGCCCGCTAGTCCACTTAACCTAGTTTGTTTTTTAAAAGGGTTTGGGATATGTATTTAGGCCCAACGGGTTGGGTGGGGTTTAGTTTTTAAGCCCATTTGTTTAATGGATTGGGTTTGAGAATAAATCTTAAAATCAGATCTTGCCCGGCCCGGCCCGGCCCAGCCAATATAAAATAATGACAGTTATGTGCATTCTATATTTGTACTATCAACAAGTAGTAAAAAGGGAAAAAAGGCCAATATAATACTTATACGCATTACCTTATTTCTTCATTTAAGGATGATTAATTCGTAGTTTGGCACTATACTTTAGAAAAATAAATGGGATACTTTTGAAGGCGGGGCTTGGGAATATAAAATGAAGCCCGATTATTAATTTGTTTAGGCTTGGGTATACACAAGTCTCATTGCTATCTAGTCGAAACCAGGCCTGATCCCACCCTAGCCTGATGTATGTGCACCCTACCTACCACTATCCAAACAACTTGATTTTTCACACAAATTAATGATACATAAATAGAGTTTTAAAAGACGAATCATTCGGGTAGTAAAAAAAATTCCATTTGAAGACTAGGAGAATTGAATCAAGCCTTTGTTTTTGTTTTTGTTTTAACAAAAAAATAAGCTAACTTTGCAATTAATATTTCTCTTCATATTTTTACTAAAAACATACGACAATATGAGTAGACTCCCATTAAATAGCGTCACCCCCGAACCTAAATCTTGACGCTTGCCCTGCCCCTAACCAAGGATGGAGCAATGATTTTTTCTCTTCACACATTTCATAGTAGAAAATGCAAGTTTCCATGTAGCCGTTGAAATGAGTAAAGTTAACATAAGCTAAATCATCATGGACTTTATTGTCTTCACCAACACTAGACTCAATTTAAAAATTGTCGACACATTTCAGTGTCGACTCCAAGATTTTTCGTTTGGGGTTCATTTAAAAATTTACATTCTTGTTATTTTATATACATGCAAATAAAATTTTCATTGTTTTAATAGAAAAAATATCAGTCAACAAAACAAATAAATCAGCGATATTCCAATATTCATTGTATTTAGGCTTAGCATAAAAAGGTGCTACATATTTTACAAATTTCACAACATAAAACTATAGAGATGCTTTTCTTTGTTAAAATAGAGAGAAATATAATTAGAAAAAGCCGAAGTACAGAGGGGACAGTATAGACGGATAAACAACAAATACAAAAGACTTATAGAAGCATCCAAAAGAGCATGTTGAACAAACAATCAGGAGACGCCCTGATTAAACTAAGATTCATCCCCCGTATCCGGATGAGGCTATCAAATTTTCAAACAAAATAGGACACCACAATGACAGACTTGCAAAAGGATCTGTTAGACAACAAAATCAGATAAAAGGATATTAATGTAAGACATTCTGGCGTTGTGGTGCACGAAGCTATGGGGATCGTTGAAGCTATCCTCAAGTACAGGAGATCGTTTGCGCTTAGTGCTAGCATGCTTATGGAAGACCTGTTCATGTTGGGCAATGTCAAGTTGCACAGGACTGGATTTTCGCTTAGAAGATCTGCCCTTTTGACCAGCCATGTGATGGTAGTCATTATCAGAAGATCTGTGCCTAATTGCCTAACGCAGTGAGACCATGTATTCTTCTTCTTGAGATTGGTACGTACAAGGAGCATTCATATATCAGGATCACTTATCTTGTGTGTTCCACAAAATTGTATAACTTTTTCTAGAAGAGGAACCCATCCATCTCTCTAAATTTTAGAATTTGCTCTTTTGTTGTGGTTATCAAATGCATTGCATTCAATATGCCTTGGAATTCACGTTGCAAAGCTTGGCAAAAATCATCAGTGATCTCCATAAACCTCATTAACACCAATTTTAGTACTCCCTCCGTCCCTTTTTAAGTGAGTACTTTGGGAAACGTGTATTTTTGTGGACATTAAAAAATGTACTTTCGTATAATATTTTTAAATTTTTTTTGCACCAAATTAAAGTACTCAATGAGCACTTTAATTTGGTATAAAGAAAATTAAAAAATTATATAGGGAAATATGTTTTTTAGGGGTTTGAAATTGCACGTATTCTCAAGGTACGCACTTAAAAAGGGACGGAGGGAGTATTAATTTTTGAAAAATTCTAAAATCAACCCAATGGGCTGATTATAAGGCTTAAAAAGTGTATTAAAGTGTGTGAAAAGTGTATAGGAATGTGTACATGGGAAAGTAAAAAAAGTACATTGGAGTATGTGTTTTTTTTTTTTGTTATCTTATTGTCAGCCCACTGGGCAGACAATAGAAAAACCCTTAATTTTTTTTCAACAAAAAAAATGGAGGGGGGCGGGCTATATCTGGGGAGTGAGGACGAGACTATATAGTTTGGTAAATGATAATACATTAATTTTTAACATGATAGAAACATTTTTTTTTTAAAATTACAGAAAGCCAACAGCTCTTACTAGCCCCCTCCCATCCTTGCCCCTAACACAATCATTGCTTTGGGTGTATGTGGGTTTGAAAATTGATTATCACCACATTTTTAAAATTGCAAGGAGGGGACGGCCCCTACGAGCCGCGCTCCATCCTTGCCCCTAACGCAATCATTGCTCAAGGTGTATGTGGGTTAGAAAGTTTATTCTCACTTTAGATTACAAGGACACGACGGGAGTGAGGTCCCTATAGTGAGGGGCTCACTACAGGGGTGTAGTGAGCCCATCCGGCTGTTCATCTCAATAATGAACGCTCAGATTTTAATCCAAACGATAGACTGTTCGGATTATTTGGAGTTCAGATTAAATCCGAACCATCGGTAACGCGATGAACGGCCGGATGAATCTCACTACACCCCTCTAATGAGTTGCCTGCGACGACCCCGAGTATCTCCTCCCCATCCTTGCCCATAGTGCAATCATTGCTCAAGCTGTATGTGGTTAGAAAGTTGATTATCACTAAAAACCTTGCGAAACACGTGCACTCTATAATCCGAACTTTCTTCAGTGGCCCAACTTAATTCCCCAGGACGACATGTTCCTCCCAAATAAGCCCACTGCAAAAGGATCAGTCTGGGGTGCACATCATAAAGGACATTGTGACTAATTATCTACACAATAAGTCGTAGAAAAATGTAATTATATTTTGTTACAGTTAGGATGAGTTTGACTTTGGCCTGAACTTTTGAAGCCTTTTGGCATGTTGATCGTTTTCTCTCAATTTTTACTAGATTTGGGCCAAGTTGTTACATCATGATGTTGTTAGTTGACTTTCTGGGTCTTTTTTATTCCTTTTGTCGAGGCTGACAATCTGATGTAAAAATTTGACTTGAATCTAGTAAAAAAATTAAGTATAAATAATCCAAAAAACCTCGACAAAAAGCCCCAAAAGTAAAAGAAATACCGACTTTTTGGGTCTTTTTGTTGTTTTATTAATTTTTTTCAACTTTGGTCTATATTTTTGCACTTTTCAGATTCCTCTCTCAAGTCAAATGATGTGATGTAAAAAATTTACCCAAATTTACTAAAACTTAGGACAAAAAGACTAAAAAGACCATACAAAAAAGTACAGCCAAACTCACAGTAAATTTGGCCTAGTAAATCATTTGACTTATTTTTTCATCTTCATTTGATTTTTTTTCTTGTTCGTTAGTTTTGCATTAATTTTTTTTGTATGATTAGTTTGTCTTGACGAGAAGAAAGAAGTGGTAGAATTATTCCAAGTATTTCTGCTGGAACAGCTATCAGAAAACTAAAAAATAATGATCCAAACTCATTTTCTTAATAAAGACAAAATCGAAAAGACAGATTTTTTGGCTTATTTTCATCATTACAAAGATTGAGAGTTTTTATCATAATTTTTTTCTTTTTCCAATCTCTCTCTTCGATGTAAACTAATAATACACAAAATAATGACGCAAGCTATTTTTTTTTGGTCATTCGTTATTCCTAATCTATTACATGGGGAGGGGGGATGAGACTCGATGCCAGGGGCGACTCTACCTTATTACTAGCGAGGTCAAAAGTGACCTCGTTGGGTTCAAAAAATACACTAAAAATAAAATAAAATTCAGACACAAATTAATTTTTTTTTAGTATTGTTAGTGCTGGGTTACTCGTACGAGGTTAAAATAAATATTTCTAACCAAATTGTTATAATCCTAACAAACAGAACAAGCTTAGAGCTCAATACATAATACCCATTTAAGTACAGTGGAGTATCACACATTTAAAAATAGTCCATTCGTTACAACTTATGTTGGGAAGGAAAATAAGAAATGCATTTGGCTAAACTTTAAGGGGGGTGTTCAGGGGCCAATTTTTGGCTTTTCCTTTTCTCCTATGAAGTTCTGTATGTTTGACAATTACTCTTCAAAACAGATTTAGCGAGAATGAGTTTTTCATTTTGACATTTGAAAAAAGCCAAAAACAAGTCCTGAGGTCCTTTTTGCATTCTCCAAAACATTAAGACTCGTGAGATGTTATAATATGTTGGGAGTCGCTTAGCAAAAAAAAAATAAAAAATGTTGGAGTCTTTTTGTCAAACGATGTATTGTACATGTATATATCTCTTTTGTCTAGTCAGAGTTTTTTTTTTTTTTTTTGCGTACAGTTTATCATCATAGACACGCTATATATTTTTATTAGCGCTGAACGAAAACCTTGGAGTCGCCCCTGCTCGATGCTACATGCATCTTGATCCTTTCCTTTGGTTTAGCAGTCAAAAGTGTTTGAACCGGCATGCGTGCTTCTCAACTAAATTATGTCTCATCCAATCAAAAGTAGACCATTCATACCGGGAGTAGAGAATTCACAACAGAAGCACTTGCTGCCCGGCACCAAGAAGTTGCCAAAGTTTCGAACTCAAATCTTGATTCTGGGACATGGGAATCTTTGCATTAGGACAGATGGTCCTTAGCTAACTGGAAAATCAATGACGATTGATGAGGTTGTTCCCTTACATGTGTATGGGACACAATAAAACCCACTTTTGGAACCCAACTGCGGACCATTCACTTGGTAGGTTCTGTTACATTAATTGTAGTCCTCAGAGAGAGAGAGAGAGAGAGAGAGAGAGTGGCTGGTTATTTGATGAAGTGGGGGCAAAGGTGGAGGGTACACCACTAAATATTCTGTAAATTCTACCATGTTAGGCATTGTATTCAATTGCCACAGTTTATGTACCAGAGGCAGGTACAGACTACAGAGTGAGAGTTTAATTAGTTGGACCATTTAACTTTGATATTGACACCCTATTTTTTAACTTCTCAAACGCTTCTTGTGATAGTTTAAAGGTACTATTGGCACTTGGCCCCCCCTAAAATTTATGACAGGAACAACTTATCTCTGAAAAATAAAGTGGAGCAATTCGTCACGTCAATACATACGTAACGAAACGCTTGTTGTGGTGTGCCACCTTCAACGGACATGTTGATTGCTTGAGTCACTGGGTGTTGTGCAACGGTACGTGTGTCAAAAGTGGCACATTGCTAGAGTCTACTTCAATGCGATTGGAAATTTGCTGTGGTTGACATGAAGGGGCCGAAGTGTTGCTGTCAAATTCCTTAAGGGGTTCGAAGTGACAAAAAATCAAAGTCTTGGCTGTTGCTTTAAGCTTAAAGTGGAGTGTTAATATCATATCCTAAGCTGACAGTCAATTTCAGAAAGATGTGTTAGTTAAGATTTGATTCTCCCATTGCCAGTGCTGAATATTCAAATGTAACATTTTAGGGTAAAAAAGGCTAGCTCAGAGATTTTACTATTTCACAAAGACGTGTTAGTTAAGATTTGATTCTCCCATTGACAGTGCTGAATATTCAAATGTAACATTTTGTTAAGGTAAAAAAAAGAAGGGCTAGCCCAGAAATTTTACTTCTTCTCTGGTTTTTATATTTTCATTTGGCTAACGACTTCCACAATTGTATTTAAGGGCTCAAACGAGACGAGCCGAGCCGAGCTTTGAAGAATTCGAACTTGGCCAGTTAACTAAGCGAGCCTTATAAAAGAACCGAGCTTACACAAATGAGTTGAGCCTTTTCGAGCCAACCCAAGCTATAGAGTATTGAGCACAGCTCGTTTACTAAATAAGCCTAAAACTTGGACTCGAGCTCAAATCGATTACTAAAAGAGTCGAGCCGAGAGCTGGCCCTAATTGTATTGAAGCTCCCTTCTTTGTAGCCAATAAGCATGCAGAGCACTACTTCCACAAATAATCAAAAGCCAACTAGGGCCCAGTACTGAAGAAAAATAACAGATACAAAGAATTTAAGCCATGGAGAAAGTTCATCATGCATTTTGTACGTATAACTAGCACACCATTAGAGAAAAGGAGGGGTCTTAATGTAAAAGAACTTCATTCTCATTTCAATTTCATTCTGTACATTTTTATTCTGGTGCTGAAATCCCAGAGACAGCTCACCTGGGAAAAAAAAATTGGGTACAAAAAGAATTACAATGCAAGATTACCCCTCCAGTTACACATCCTATACAATTAGAACAGACTCCAGTAGCTCGGATTGCGATGCTAATCTATTACCTTTCCTAAAACAAATCACATCTGTAGCTATCAATACAATATGATTAAGAATTGGAGATGATATTGGAGTGCCAGATTACTTTTAATCATATAATCCAGGCACATAACAATGTTGTCCTCCAATGGCCGTGCCAAGTGCCTACCAACTCTAAGTGGAAGATGAATAAGTCATTCTGTAATTTCAACTGTCTTCTGTGAAAACTTTGAAAATGAAATCCCGGAAACGCTTTGAATATTGCTTGGGATCAACGGCTGATATTGAAGTTGGGTCATATTGGATGGACTTGTATGCATGCTCAAGCTTCTTGCTAATATCGTAGTCTTGTAATATGTCTATTATGCCGAAAAAGAGGATGACTTCGTAGAACTCTCCTGTTGGTTCTCCAACTAACTGAAACTCAGAATCACTTTTTCTCACTGTTAGTTCAGCTCGCGATGGCATGTTTACGCCTAATTTGATGGACGCCCACCTGCAAAACTCAATTTGCAAACAATTGAGCAATGAAAATAGTTTTGATGGGAAATTACGGTTTAGATTATTGATTACTGAAACTAGGAACTATAATAGATTCATTCTGCCGTAGGCACTCAGGAATTCATTAAGATAGAATTAAATTTGTGTTGTCTCTTTTTATTTCGTCAGAGAAAATATCATGGACTTTGGAATCTTGTAATATCAAAATATCATGAAATGCTCCGGCGACACACACAGACTGTAAACCCCTCACTACCATTTTGTGGTGTCCCTATGTCTTTGAGTATGTCTATAGGAATTAGAGGACTCTCCACACTGTGTCAGATCCCGCACCTGGAAAATACATTCTCTGTTCCAGGCAGTACCCATGCAGAAGGATCAGATCAAACTTTAGGGTCACAGGACGATTGTCATGACGAAGATTGTTTTGGCCATTCTAGAATTTCTAGCTTATCCATGATTCAGGATGAAGTAAGGTATGCAGCCATAAACGGATTGCTGACAAAAATGATGGCGATATTTCAGAATTTCCAAGTGCTTGCAAAAAATTATAAAATGTTCCGATGTTTTTGTTTACCGGTCAGGGTCAAAAAGAAGCTGATCCATGTCTGCCCTTGAAAGGCGAGGAGCTGCTCCATCATCAGGGTCTCCATTTCCTGTAAGAGAAGAATAAGTCATACATAAACTGTCGCATATAATTCAACTTGAAATAATGAAGTGGGAAAGCTGGGGGAAAATATAGAGTTAAACCAGTAGGGGTGCGGATTCCAGTAGGAGTGCGAAGTCCAGTAGGCGTGCGAACTCCAGAAGTACGGCCCTCACTGATAAGGGCTTCCCTAGTGTTTTGATTAGTTTCTCGAAAGTGAAGGCCCACCAAAAGACTGTAGTCCATGATCCTCTCTTGTTCAAGAAAGTCACAATCTCTATCCACTTGCCTGCATATAGAATTATCTATGGTTTACAAAAGGAATTTCTATGTAGAGAAACTCAACATTCATCTGAAAAGAATCTCTCTTGAGCTTTATTTGGGAATTGTATTGGCGCAATCTTTTTTGGTATCCACTGCACAGAAGATATATCTGTTCATGGCACTGGTTTTCTCTCAAAGGAAACAGAAAAGTTAGATGCCAATCAACTTGATTAACGTTTTCAGGCAGGATCCATTTTCGTATACTATCTCTCAAATTGTATTTCTGTGTCCACTTACTCTTTATCTATCATTGACCAACATGTTGGTTTAAACTGTGTGCACACTGTATGCATTCTTTGGTGGCCAAATATGCTGTTTTATGTTTCTCAGGCGAGTGTCCACATCATTAAAGCAAATGCGGAATCATCACATTAAGCAGTTTTAACTGAAATTACTTAGGAGCCAATTAGGGTTTCTAATTGAGTTGTACATTCAACTGATGATTGCTGAAAAGAATGCAATTCCTTACGCTGAGTCATAAGAAAAATGCGTGAAGTCTGCTTCCTATGAACGTTCCAGGGAAGAAGAATATGTACATGTATTATGCATGCATATGCGACCAAAAGCATAATTGGCTCTAATCTTGTGTCAATCTTTCACCTTCTTCCCAATGTCCTGTTCTTATCAGTTACAAAGACATTGGCTCTAACATTCTGACAATTACCGCCTAAGAATGAAGGAAAAACATGAGGAACAAACGCTATTAGAATTGTTTTTCACCTGCAAAAGTCTTGGAACCAAACCTTCTGCAGTCGAAAAATCAAATTTAGATCAAGGTCCTTAAGGGTTGTTGTTGCATCAATTTCAGCCTCTGGTTTATCAGTTGTGCGGCCAATTGAAGAACCTTTCAAGTCAAAACGTCTGTGAATAGGATACTCCGTACAGAACAGATTCCCCATTATAACAAATCGCACCTGAGAGATCAACGAAAAAAGGTAAATACAAATAAGAGTATTTGATTTGGCGGAAGTCCATAACACAAGAATTTCAGAGTTGGGCGTTTCTGCTTTCAACCTTACCTTCTTTTGGGCAGTTCCTGTTAACTTAACACAATGAAGGCCGAAAAATTTGGCGACAAGAGTGTTCTCAAACGCTCTGACATGATTGTAGTAAGCTGGAAGCATCCTTATTAGAACCTGAAATCATTTAAAGCATCATATCTATGTCAGATAGCTTGTAAAAACCTTGAAGGAAATTTCTCAAGCTGGGGGAAGAAAGTTCGAAACAATCCAAAAACATTTGAACATACTTGAAATAATGCATTGGATAGTATCATAGAATTATCTTTAAAAACTTAAAACTTTATATGGAAGGAGGAATTCTTCAAAGTGGTCACAAGAGCCAAATTCCAGTCAAGTAGGGCCAGTGGCAGCAGTATATTTTGTGATCTAAAAGCTTTTGTATGAGATTCAAGGAGAAAACGGTAATGCAAAACTTGTTATTTATCAGAAGCTTGGGGGAAAGTTCAGAAAATGAACTTACTTTGCATTCTGCCTTTTTCATGGTTTTTATCATGTACTTGTCATCATGGGTCAAGTAAAAGAAGCTTCCACTCTTTCCAGGGGATGACAGCTCCCGGAGTGCATCATTCCCGCATATGGAAATCATGTAATCAGCTGCATCCACCTTGAACAATTTCCTAAGGGTCCTGAAAACATCAATTTTCTTGAGCCCCAAATAACGTAGTATGGAAAATATGATACATACATTGCAACTGTTGCATAAAATTTAGGTTGTGGCTGACCTGAAAACCAGTGGGCAATAATCCTTCCATTTGAATTCACAGGACTGGTGAGGTGGAGTATGCTTTGATCCTTCAGGAGGAAATTTGGTCCATAGTTTTTCCTTCGGATCAAAAGCTGATGACTTCAAATCAAGGGATGTAGCTGGGGCTGGCCTTCCAACAGAATGTCTGCACAATGGCACTAGAAACAAATTAGAACGATGCAACTTCCAGGCGAAAATATAGCACTACCACTCACAATGAACCCATAAAAAAAATGTATTGTCAGCAACATATTCTTCCCCTAATTCACCTTTCAAAGGAATTACATCAAAATCCTGAGCTATGATTGAAGCTACAAAGAAGAGTTAAATAGATTATGAAACGCGGAAAACTTCCAAAAAGCAACATGTTTATTTCCTTCTTGTAATCAACCGCAGAAATATTGGTCCCTTCCAACAACAGACAACTAACAACATTCCCCATTCACACAATACCGTTAAAAAAATACTGGAACTAGATAACACAATCATATTCCCCACACTTAGATACCCGCATAATGAGTTTAAGCTCGTGTTTCTTACTATATCTTGTTAGTGTTGATACTTCCAATTCCAATTCCAAATGGGGAAAAAAAGGTAGAAATTAACAAGATATGCATAAACATAAACTAAACTTGGAATTGTTCAAAGCAATTAGACTACTACATCATAGACATTTCTAAATTGATGAACATAAGCATGGTGAAGTATCTAGCAGACTTTTTCTTTACAGGTAAGTAATTTTGCTTCAAGAAAGCACGTCGTTCTTCTACAATTCACCTCTAAATCATGCACAATAAGAGCATCATTTCAAGCAAATGCACTATGATAGGTAGCGGTTCAAGGAGTTGATAGTGGGCAGCAACAATGACAAAGACCCCCAAACTGTATAATCCTCAATTGCAAAAGATTGCTCACATCAGAGGATGAGATCAAAAGGATGCAAAACTACAAGTACCTAATACCAAGCTGCAGATTGAGCATAAGCTCATAATTCCTATGCCCTTTAGATATTGTCTCACCCTGTCTCCTCACCGGTGGTATTCTTATCTGATGTGGCCTGTTCGCCCTCGACGAATCCATATCTTCAAGTTGAAGATTCCCCAAACCTTCTTCAACCTCCATCCCTCCCACTGAACATCGATTAACCACCTCACCGGCCACTTCAGCTTCTGGTGACCACCCGTATGCACTACCATTGCTCAACCTCCCATCGACCGACGCTCTCCTAGGCCTAGCATCATTTCCTTTCGAATGCTTCAACATGGGCTGCTTTTGCAAAAACTCCCCTTCCATTCCAGGCCAATTAGGCATCTTTTGTGAAGGCAATATAGAAATCTTCTCCGCCTGACAAATCTTACATTCGTTCAAATCAACAGAAAACATTTCTTGGGGATCCCAATCCAAATTACCCCCTTCTGACCCTGAAGGGTAATAAGTCCCACTTTGGTCTTTTGGGTCCTTACTCCAAACTCCCACATAAAAACTCCCATCAACCCATCGAAACGTACCATTTCCCTTGGGCAGACCATCATCCCAAGATCCATCATATCGATTCCCGTTAACCCAAATCATTGTTCCATTGCCATTCATCTTCCCATTCTTCCATTGTCCAATATAATGGTTCCCATTAACCCATTGGTACCTCCCTTGCCCCTCTTGTAATCCCCTACGCCAATCCCCATCGTAGTAATCCCCATTGGCATAATTCTTAGTCCCTTTTCCATGCTTCAAATTCATAACCCAAGAACCTTTATAAGTACCCCCAATTCCTGTGTAAGTCCCTTGTCCATCCATATAACCACTCTTGAATTCACCCTCATAGGTCGCCCCAGAGGGCCAGCTAAACCTACCTTTCCCCATGGTTTTGCCTCTAAACCATTCACCGACATACATACACCCATCTGCCCACAAGTACTTTCCTTGGCCGTGGGGGAGGTTATCAACCCACTGGCCATTGTACATGTCACCATTGGAGAGGACCTTCACCGTGCAATCTTCACCGCCGGCGATGTCATAGTCGTCGTCGTCGTCGTCAGCGTGGGCGACTGACATTGTTGAGAAGAAGCTGTTAGCTCGTTTCTTTGCCGCTGCTTGTGACTTCCTAACTGTTGTTTCCCAGGCCTTCGCAAAGCCCCCAAGCTCTTTGCTCATTCTCCTCCCCAACAGTTTCTTCAAAAACAAATGCCCCTCCACCCCTTCTTTTCTCTCTCCTATTTCCTAAACCTCTCTCTCTCTATACATATGTATCTTACCCTAGATCAAGCTCTCTATGTACCATGAATGTGACCCTCAAAAACAAACCCACCATTGCTACAACGAGGAAGAGACAATGCCCCCACAAATACAACACAAAAAACTTACAAAACCCAAAAGCTAAGACAACAATCTTTTTCAGGTTTTGGGTCCTTTTCCTGTTGATTTGCTGAATGGGTTGTCTGTTTTCTGGGTTCCTCTGATATGGGTTGTTTGAGATTTCTGGAAGAAAAACAAAAGTAGCAACTGTTGGATTGACGGGAAAGCAAAAGGTGGAAATGGCACCAATGACTGGCTTTTTTCCTCACTATTTTGAGGGTAATTTTTTCCTTTCTTTTCTTTTCTTTTTTTTCTTCTGCTTTTTCCTCTGATTGGGCATGAACCATGGATTCAACAACACATTTTTGTTGTTTCCGAGTTTAGCTCCTAAAAATACTAGCAGACCCAACAGTTGGAAGGAGGAGAGTAATGGGGGTAATGGTAATGGGGTTTTTGCCATTTTTAGTGTCGAAATCCGACCTAATACCGAAATGGATTGGAATGACTTGCCTGATACCTTTCTTTAGCCTTTATTATTGCAATTATATACTGCCATTTTATATTATTTCCCAAAGAGTCCCCACAAAACTATTGATTCATTTTGCCTAATGGGCTTACTTGGGTTTGGATTCGGGTTACCTCTGCAAACCCTCGTGAAAAATATTCTTAAGAATATGAAAATTCATAATTGATGCAAATGAAAATTCATGCTCTTGACTACTATGAAGCTAAGCATTTTGTATAACTAAAATGAATTATTAGAAAAGAATGGAAAATGTATAATCCAAAAATCTCATCGGATGAGCTTTTGGATTCTATCAATCATAGAGCCATTTACAATATATATTTTGCAGGTCATTCAAACACTTTTATAAATTATCGTTTTAATCCAAAAAACTATAATCTATGTACAATCCACAGTTTGGAATCTTAAGCATGGTTGGTTTCCAAATACCACTACTATTAGCATAGAATTTTTTTCTGTTAGTATTTCTAGGATAGATCCATCATATATATGACAAGCAAGTACAATCATTTGTTTTTATTCCCACCTTATATCACCGGGGTTGTTTTGTTTGTGCCGACAAAATGGAGCCCAATATAATTCGATATGAACTTTCATTTTGTAGAACTCCATGAAAGACTTACAACAATAAAAAGGAAAGTGACAAGATATTGATGAATATACAATTAAACCAAATTATCTTGGGAACATATCCTCAAAACATACTATTCATTTATTCAAGACAAAGGAGATTCGCTTCAAAGGATATTCACCAAGATAAATAACATCCATGTGCAATGCTTTTTGTACACTTCCTTTGTATCTTTAAAATTCATTAACTTATGATCATATATCAGCTTCTTTGTTACGGTTGAAGTCTTTGCGGTTGTAAAAACAGTACATGTTAGACAGGGACCCGAGGTGTTGGTGTGCATCTTTGGAGTGCGGTGTGTACTCTTAGTGTGTGGTTCTAGTGTGCCCATTCGAGTCGTTGATCTTGGCAATCAACGGCTCTGATTTCATCTCAGCAACGAACGGCTTGGATTTACAAAGTGTCGAAATGAAATCAGGATCGTTGAAAACACATCCGACGGCTCAAATGCCGCACACCAAGAAGCACACACCAGCACGCCCCTTCGGTTAGACTTATGTCTTTGTTTTTTTACCCTTTGTTTAGGTAGTGGAAAATCAACTTTCTCATGATGAAGCAACCAACCTCTTTGAAGAGGCAATTGGACAAAATATTTTCTTGTTGGCAAGCGTTATAAACTGTATTTATTTTCAAACTTCATGCTCAAATTTTGCCGAAATGACGTGGATATTTTTGGGTCACTAGGTATATTTTATGGGTAGATCGTAACCTTTTTTCCAAGATTGCTTTGAGACAATTTAACATACATCCATTGCTAAAACTTAACATCAATCGGGTTTGAGAACTTAACATCAATCGGGTTTGGTTAACGAGAGACACCTATAATATTGTGGCACTTTCCTAAAGAAGTATTATAAGACAAGTATCCGTTACGGATAAACCTGTGGGTATAGACAGAGGGGTACAATGTACAGAGTGCGTTTGGGGACTCGCTTTTGGGTACCACACGAGTGATCCGAATTGTTCATTGTTCTTAAAACATTTTTCTGAGGACTTTTGATTTGAAACGGTGGGACTTTGGTTCAAGCACTTCTAACCGTCCGATTGGGCTGAATTTTTGTGGGCCCCCTCGGAAAAATATTTTAAGAACAATGAACGGTTCGGATCACTCATGTGGGACCCAAAAGTGTGTCCCCAAACGTGTTCTGTACATTTTTTGTACCCCTCTGTCTGTACGGGTAACAGCGTCCATCCGTTACCCTATCACCAAAAGTTGTTGTCTTTGGTGTTCTAGTGTTTTTTCTTGTAGTGACACTTTCCTGATGAAATATATAACTCACTTTAGGCATCTTTAAGTTCGTAACACGTCGAATGAATTGATGAGGAATTGTTCACTATTTTAACCATCAAAATGGTAAAAATGTAATAATTGGGTGCAATTTAGAATTTCAAAAATTAGGAGAAAAGGTCAACGCATAACATTGTGGACACTACAAAGGAAAATGCTAGGTACACACAAAAACTTACACACAATTTACCCAAACACACACACAAGTGTGTGGGCTCCACACACACAAGTGTACTTGAGTGTGTGGAGCCCACACACTTGTGTGTGTGTTTGGGTAAATTGTGTGTAAGTTTTTGTGTGTATGTAGTGTTGTTGCACTACAAAAGCAAGTCCACTCATGAGTTAGTATTTGGGCTAGCTGTCAACCAAAATTTTTTTTTAGGAAACAGAAACATATCATATATAGAAAACAAAGAGTACAACGACACCACATGTCCGAAATTACGACAAGAAAAGTCACAAAATTGTAGTATAATAACAATGATAGAGATCACCGATCTACTCGTGGATGTGACTGTAGGAAAAATGAAAGATTCACATCGGCAACTGGAGCTCAACATCCCTTCGCCTATATTAGAAATAAAACAATGGCCACTAAGGTAAGCTGAATTTGATGCCAAAAAAATAACAATTAAAGTGATGCTCTACCATAAGTTGAATTTGATGCCAAAAAAATGGCAAAGCCATCTTCAATTGATCCCAAATTTGGCATCAACTTTAGCTTTGCCAAAATCATTCAGGCCATGGTAGATATGCTATGAATTATAAGATGGGTTAAATTTAATTCTCTGGATTTGGAATTGTATGTGCCTATATGACACTAAATAGATACTACAACATCATTGTTATTTTTTTACTTTTGACACTGTAGCAAGTCATAAAATAACTTTGTCAAAATTCTATTGTGACCAACGAGTAAACTTAATTTTTTTACTTTTGACACTGTAACAAGTCATAAAATAACTTTGTCAAAATTCTATTGTGACCAACGAGTAAACTTAATCTAACACGCTACAATTTGGCATTTTATATGGTTAAAATGGTTAGTTGAACATATTAGCTAGAAGTGCTTTCTTACTGGTAAGAGTGCACTTTTACCGGTAAAAGAGCACTTATATCGTCCGTCCAATGGACAAACGGTAGAATTTTCCCTTTTTTTTTTTTTTTTTCCCTTTTAACAAAGAAGGGTCCTATTCAAGAGCATGCGTCAAATTGCCGGGTTATGAAGGAACATTGGATTGAGTTGCCAACATATAAAATGAGGCAATTTGCTAATAATGGAGTTAAAACCTTAGCCCACAACACTTGAGAGAGTCCTTTTTGTTGCCCATTTTTGCATGATGTGTGCCATGTGAATGTTTGCCCCCTGCTAAGTACCTCCAGTGACAAAAATCACCACGTCCCTTCATGTCTTCTTGTTCCTCTACACATGCACAGAAGACAAGGGAATCACCCACCATGGACAAGCTATTTTGTCTAGGTAAAGTGATCAATCTCATTCACTTCACAACAGAAACACCCTCGCCATTTATTCCCATTGATATGGCAAATCCAAGTTTGTTAGGGAAGTTAATATTCATGAAGCCAACTTTTAGCAAAATGTGCGTAGGAAGGAATTTTAAAAAGATGTGTGGTCTCCACACTTTTGTAAATGGTGTAGGGTTCATGTCCTAGATAATTAATGGACTACTTATGAACTTTAAAAACATCCTCACCTAGCACTTCATATTGCTAAGAAATTTAAGAGTTTTTTCATGTCCAAATTTCATATCATCTATATATAATGACAAAACTTAGAAGTTAAACTTGGATGATGTTAACACCACGAGAACATTTTTTTCGCTCTCTGTTGTATATTTGGATAGGGTTGCGATCGCATAAAAACATAAACTTTGAGGCTCAATAGCTAATACGTGGCAATTGAATCATGAGCCGAGATCATACAGAGCACACTGCAAGTAGGAAGTGGAATTAATACAACGGATTTAGAAACCTCTCTTGTTCGGAAGAATCGAAACACAACGAAATGGTACCAGCCGGAACGAAAAACCAGAGAGCCAATTTGCTTGGGAGATTTGAGCTAGAGGGTGTAGTTAGGCACTCGTGGGCTAACAACAACACCCTTTTCAATGTTACAGGCCGGGTTGCACTCATGGGCTAACAACACCACCATCTTCAAAACGGGCCGGGTTTTTTTTTTTTGGGATGGGGGCTTTTTTTCCTTGTGTAGATCAGGTCTAACAAAATCATAAAGAGAAGCTCCAAGAGTTATGCAGAGGACAAAGAAGTCTAACAAAGTCTCACTTACTAATTCTTGTCTTAGCTTTGGAAAGTAATAGCTCACATATATGTTTAACAAGTGGAAGACAAAAACAAAAAACACAAAACCTCCTAACACTACTCACAACAACAAAAATGATCAATCCCCAGTTCCATTCCTTCATCAATCAAGCAAAATCCAGAGTTCGAAGGATAGATATCTCCTTCTGGTTTTTGCTTCCATTCAATCTTCTCCAGTTTGGGTATTTTGCTTAATTTCCTTTGGTTTCTGTTTCAATCATGTTGCTAACTCCCATCTCCCTAATCATCACCATCACTCTTCTCATCATTATCCTTTACATAATCCTCATGAAAATCATCTTTAATCTTGGATTTTACATCTTCATATATTTCCTTCTCTTTTTCAATAATCTACACATATTTTTGCTCCAAATTCTCATACTTCACATAAACTGAGCTGCTACCAAATGCGAATCAGAACCTGGGTCCTGATGTACACCTAGTGCACTGCACCGTGCAGCACATGTCCCTTCATGTCTTCTTGTTCCTCTACACATGCACAAAAGACAAGGGAATCACCCACCATGGACAAGCTATTTTGTCTAGGTAAAGTGATCAATCTCATTCACTTCACAACAGAAACACCCTCACCATTTATTCCCATTCAAGTTTGTTAGGGAAATCCAAGTTTGTTAGGGAAGTTAATATTCATGAAGCCAACTTTTGGCGAGATGTACGTAGGAAGGAATTTTTAAAAGATGTGTGGTCTCAACACTTTTTGTAAATGGTGTAGGGTTCATGTCCTAGATAATTAATGGACTACTTATGAACTTTAAAAACATCCTCACCTAACACTTCATATTGCTAAGAGATTTAAGAGTTTTTTCATGTCCAAATTTCATATCATCTATATATAATGACTAAACTTAGAAGTTAAACTCGGATGATGTTAACACCACGAGAACATTTTTTTCGCTCTTTGCTGTATATTTGGATAGGGTTGCGATCACATAAAAACATAAACTTTGAGGTTCAATAGCAAATACATGGCAATTGAATCATGAGCCGAGATCATAAAGAGCATATTGTAGGTAGGAAGTGGAATTAATACAATGGATTCAGAAGCATCAAACCTCTCTTGTTCGGAAGAATCGAAACACATCGAAATGGTACAGCCGGAACGAAAAACCAGAGAGCCAGTTTGCTTGGGAGATTTGAGCTAGAGGGTGTAGTTAGGCACTCTTGGGCTAACAACAACACCCTTTTCAATGTTACGGGCCGGGTTGCACTCATGGGCTAACAACAACACCATCTTCAAAATGGGCCGGGTTTTTTTTTTTTCCCCTTGTGTAGATCAGGTCTAATAAAATCATAAAGAGAGGCTCCAAAAGAAGACAAAGAGGTCTAACAAACTCTCACTTACTAATTCTTGTCTTAGCATATTGGAAAGTAATAGCTCATATATATGTTTAACAAGTGGAAGGCAAAAACAAAAAACACAAAACCTTCTAACACTATTTACAACAAAAAAAAAGAAAATGATCAATCCCCAGTTCCACTCCTTCATCAATCAAGCAAAATTCAGAGTTCGAAGGATACAAATCTCCTTCTGGTTTTTGCTTCCATTCCATCTTCTCTAGTTTGGGTGTTTTGCTTAATTTCCTTTGGTTTCAGTTTCACTCATGTTGCTAATTCCCATCTCCCTAATCATCACCATCACTCTTCTCATCATTATCCTTTACATAATCCTCATGAAAATCATCTTTAATCTTGGATTTTACATCTTCATATATTTCCTTCTCTTTTTCAATAATCTACACATATTTTTGTTCCAAATTCTCATACTTTACATAAACTGAGCTGCTACCAAATGTGAGTCAGAACCCGGGTCCCTACTGTGCACATAGTGCGCTGCACTGTGCAACGCACATCATAGCCATCCATCTTGGAAATCAATGATCTGGATTTGCAAAAGTTTTTTCACCGGCAAGAATAGATTTTGACCGGTAAGAAAACATCTGCAAATCCGGACTATTAAAAACATTTTTGGACAACAAGAATGTTGCGCTATACGGTGCAACGCATTAAGTGCACAGCAGGCCCCCGCTTCAATGTTGGCGTCATGGTATCAATAGAGCAAGAAAAGGAAATGGCTGTGGATGTTAATTCCTTCGTTAGTTTCTTTCTTCTTGTTCTTGTTCTTCGTTTCGCTTTAGCTCTCTTCGGTTTCATGTGTAGGTATTTAATAACAGATTGGTTGGTAGAGGCACAATGAATCGAGTACATTTCGTTCGCAAGTTCAATCTCTAGATTGAGATTTCCTGTTCTTTTTTTTTCCCTTGGACTTCTGTTCTTTGTTTATTATATTGGAGATTCGAGAATCCCACATTGGTTAATTATAGCCCGATATTCTATTTTATAACCTATCATATTGAGTTATTTGAATGCCGAGCTCAATAGCATGGGCTTGTAACCAAGCGGGGCATTAAAGTGGTTGAATGGTTGTATTTGGGCCTCTAATGTGATGGGTGCATCGTTCTCTCTACTCCACAAATTGATTTGGTGCGCACCCATCCCGCCATGGGTTGGCATGCATTACTAAAGTTGATCAAGGGCTCAAAGTGGAGGGGTCCTCTTGATAGAGAGAATGGTGCATCATGTCTAACCGCACCCATTAGAAAAACCTAACTACCAAACAACCACTTTTTAACAAAATGGCTTCTTCGTTTCTTTTTTTCTTCTTCTTATTTCTATCTTTCCTGATTTTTTGTCCATTTTGACTCACTTTTTACATTTTTATTCAATTTATATCGGTGAAAAAAATTTAAATGGTAGAAAATCCAATAAAACATTACAAAAAGTTTATGAAAGCCGGAAATAGATCAATTAATTCGTTAGTTCTATCACTGGATTGCATGGCCTTTTCTTTGGGTTTCCGTAGTTTTTTAATTATGTAAGAGATTTGGAAATCCCACATCAATCAATTATAACTCAATTTTGCATTCTGTATCCGTTATTCAAGTACTAAAATTCAGTAGCATGGACTTGATAGTAATGAGAAAGAACACTGAGTTATGGTATGGTTTGTGAATCAGGGTTAAAGTGGAGGGCCCTACAATCATGCGAACCTGAACACCATGGGTCACAAAATGCGTTATGGTTGATAGAGAAGAAAGATGCATCAAACCTAATCGTACCCATTGGAAAAACCAAACTACCAAACAACCACTTTTTAATTTGATTTAAAAAAAAAAAAAAAAAAGAAACGCATTTGAGCTAGTCTTCTTTGTGTGTGTGTGTGTGGTTTTTTTTAATGGCACTGAGCGTGAAAATGAATAAACCGGGAACACGTATTTTTTTATCGTTCCTAAACTTTTGTCCATTTTGAGTAAAATTTTATATTTTGCAATTCATTTACATGAGAAAATTTAAAGAATTAAAAAAAATACCCAAATACTGAAAACACAGAAAATAGGTTAAAATACCAAAATTTATCTTCTTCTTTTTGTTCTTTAGGTAAAAACCCAAGTACCAAACAATTATTAATTGACTCTTTTTTTTTTTTTTATATCAGGTGTGTGTAGAATTAGGGATATAATTGATTATAAAATACATGAAATATTTGGGAGTCACCCATCTTTATAATACCGAAAGTCAAGCTATTCAATTGCTCAGCTCAAAGTTATTGAAGCATAGTATTTCTTCCTTTTATCTGACCAAAAAATGGCCATTGCCTTAGTCAAAAAAAGATACTTTTTATGTCCACGTGAAAACGCGTCTTCATTTCGTTCGCAATTTCAATCTCTGGATTGAGTCATTGAGATTTCCTCTTCTTTTTTTTTTTTCCCTTTTTTTTTTCTCTTGAACTTCTGTTCTTTGATAATTATATTGGTGATTTGAGATTCCCACATCGATCAATTATAGTTCGATATTCTCTTTTATAACCTATCACATTGGGTTTTTTGAATGCCGAGCCCAATAGCATGGGCTTGTAACCAAGCGGGGCATTAAAGTGGTTGAATGGTTGTATTTGGGCCTCTAATGTGACAGGTGCATCATTCTCTCTACTCCACAAATGAATTTGGTGCGCACCCATCCCACCATGGGTTGGCAAGCAATACAAATTGGAGTTCACGGGCTCAAAGTGGAGGGGTCCGCAACCAACCATTGGGTCTAGAACGGTTGATAGAGAGAAGGGTGTATCATGTCTAACCGCACCCATCAGAAAAACCTAACTACCAAACAACTACTTTTTAACAAAATGGCTTCTTCGTTTTTTTTTTTCTTCTTTTCATATCTATCTTTCCTGGTCTTTTGTCCATATTAATTAATGAGTCACTTTTACATTTTTCCCGATTTGTATCGATGAGAGAAATTTAAATAGTAGAAAATCTGATCAAACAAAACAAAAAGTTCCGTAGTTTTTAAAATTAAATGAGTTGTTTGGAAATTCCACATCGATCACTCAATATTGTATTCAGTGAAGTACCATTGTCCATTACCGAGCCCGATAGCTTGGGCTTGTAGTCTAGTAGGGCATTAAAATGATTGAATTGTTGTGTTTGGGCTTCAATACGACGGGTGCAACATTATCTCTACTTTGTAATTTAGGTCTGAGTTGGCTAGCAAAGTTAAAATCAATTATGAATCAGGGAGTGAGCCCAATTGTTGTTACTTGCTAGAGAAGAATGGGCCGCACCCATTGAACCAAAAAACCAATATTTTTAACATGCACTCTCGGCTTTTCGGAGTTTGGATAGTTGAAGGCTTGTTTTTATTTTGTCTAATCTTTTATACCTTTACGGCCTGTTTGGCTGGAGGATATGGGGGTGGATATACCAAGCGGCCCTATTATATCTCCTGGTCCCACATGTAATTCACTCTTTGGCTCCTCTCCTCCTCCTCCCGACTAATTTACTATTCATCTCCCAATATCCACCCGCTGACGGATTTGCGAAGCGCTCCTTCGCCTGGCTAATCCGGGTGGTTTTGGGATGAGATTGCCCTCCAAATTCACCCTCCTTCTTCGATATATGCACCAGGTCGTGAAAACATTTATCTTTTAATGTCACCAGTTTAGATGAGAGAAATTCGAAAAATAAAAAAAAATGGAGATACGAGAATCTCACATGGGTGTCTTGGGACTTAATATTCTATTTTATAAACTGTGGCATTGGGTGGATTAATGTCGAGTTCAATAACATGGGCTTGTACCTAAGTGGGGCATTAAAGTGGTTGCATAGATACATTTGAGCCTCTAATGTGTTACGTGCAACATTCTGTCCACTCTACAAATAAATCTGGTGCACACCTGTCCCACCATAGGATTGCTATTTGCTAGCAATGTGAAATCAATTCAGAATCGTATTTGTCAATTACTAGGTCAAAACAATCATGCGCACCGCAACATGGCGTTATGGTTGCTAGAAAACAAAAGTACATTGTGCCTGATCACGCCCATCGAAAAACCCAACCACCAAACAACCGCATTTTAACTTAATTAAAAAAAAAAAATGCCTCCTGCCCATTCTTCGTATCGCACCAGAAGGATCAAAGGGGTAACTCCAGTCCAGTGAATCGCCTCCCACGATAATCCTCATGAAAATGATCTTTAATCTTGGGTTTTACATCTTCATATATTTCCTTCTCTTTTTCAATAATCTACACATTTTTGTTCCAAGTTCTCATACTTCACATAAACTGACCGGCTACCAAATGGGTGTCATGGCATCAATAGAGCAAGAAAAGGAAATGGCTATGGATGTTAATTCCTTGGTTAGGTTTTTTCTTCTTCTTGTTCTTCTTTTCACTTTCGCTCTCTTCGGCTTCATGTGTATGTATTTTCTGACCAAAATAGGCCATTGCTTTAATCAAAATAAAATAGCTTTTTATGTCCATGTGAAACCCCTCCTTCAATAACAACACTAAGGTTTTCTTCTACTAGGGAATTTAAGGTATAGGTTTAATCGCAAGTTCAATCTCTGGATCGAGAATTTTTTTTCCCCCCCTCTTGAACTTCTGTTCTTCGTTAATTACATTGGAGATTTGGGAATCCCACATCGATCAATTATAGCTCAACATTCTATTTTATAACCTATCACATTGGGTTATCTAAATGCCGAGCCCAATAGCATGGGCTTGTAACCAAGTGGGGCATTAAAGTGGTTGAATGGTGGTATTTAGGCCTCTAATGTGACATGTGGATCATTCTCTCTACTCCACAAATGAATTTGGTGCGCACCCATCCCGTCATGGGTTGGCAAGCAAAACAAAGACCAGTTGATCACGGGCTCAAAGTGGAGGGGTCTGCAACCCAACCCATTGGGACTAGCACGGGTTGATAAAGAGAATGGTGCATCATGTCTAACCGCACCCATTAGAAACCTAACTACCAAACAGCCACTTTTTAACAAAATGGCTTCTTCGGTTCTTTTTTCTTCTTTTTATATCTATCTTTCCTGATCTTTTTATCCATTTTGAGTCACTTTTACATTTATTTTTTTCAATTCATATCGGTGAGAGAAATTTAAATAGTAGAGAATCTGATAAAACATTACATAAAGGTTCACGAAAGCTAGAAATAGATCAATTGATTAGTCAGTTCTATCACTGGATTGCAATAGCCTTTTGGCCCTTTTCTTTGGGCTTTTGTAGTTTTTTAATTGTATAAGAGGTTTGGAAATCCCACATCGATCAATTATAACTCAGTTTTGCATTCTGTAAAGTACCATTGTCCATTATTCAAGTACCGAGCCCAGTAGCTTGGGCTTGTAGCCAAACAGGCCATTAAAATGGTTGAATTTTTTCTTCTTCTTCCTTTCGCTCTCTTCAGCTTCAAGTGAATGTATTTAATGCCAGATTGGTTGGTAGAGGCATGATGAATCGAGTACATTTCGTTCGCAAGTTCAATCTCTGGAGTCTGGATTGAGATTTCCTTTGCTTTTTTCTCTTGAACTTCTGTTCTCACTTTTTTGTTAATTACATTGAGAATCCCACATTGGTCAATTATAGCTCGATATTCCATTTTATAACCTATCGCATTGGGTTATTTGAATGCCGAGCTCAATAGCATGGGCTTGTAACCAAACGGGGCATTAAAGTGGTTGAATGGTTGTATTTGGGCCTCTAATGCGATGGGTGCATCATTCTCTCTACTCCACAAATAGATTTGGTGCGCACCCATCCCGCCATGGGTTGGCATGCATTACTAAAGTTGATCAAGGGCTCAAAGTGGAGGGGTCCTCTTGATAGAGAGAAGGGTGTATCATGTCTAACCGCACCCATTAGAAAAACCTAACTACCAAACAACCACTTTTTTAAACAAAATTACCATATTCAATTGACTATATATTAAAAAAAAATAGAGCGGCTGCAACATTATCTCTACTCTGGAATATTAATCAAAATCAATTATGAATCAGGGAGTCAAATGGAGGGCAGGGGAACCCATTGAACCAAAAAAAAAAAACATTTTTAAACTTGCACTTTGGGCTCTCCGGAGTTTGGACTGTTGGAGGCTTGCTTTTATTTTTTCTATTCTTTTATCCATTTGGGTAGAAATTTCGTTTTTTTTTTTTTTTGTCATTTATATGAGAGAAAAAAAAGTAAAAATAAAATAAAAATGGAGATATGAGTATCCCACATTGTTTGATTGTTTCTTACCAATATTCTATTTCATAAATTGTGGCATTGGGTGCTGAGTTCAATAGCTTGTAACCAAGCGGGACATTAAAGTAGTTCAATCAAGGGTGGAACTAAGGCCAGGCTATGGTGGGGCTGTAGCCCAGATGAGTTCAAAAAAAGGAAGGAACAAAAATTTACATGTAAAATTTTAGCCCAATAAATTTTAATTCACTTCTTTCTTTGTGTGTAACCCAACTCATTCTAAATTAACACCCACCCAAAACATTGACTTCAAATCAATCTCCTTTGAACAACCCAATAAAGCCCGTTACAAAGCAATAATTGTAGCCCATCCATCCCCTTTGTGGGGTTTCTTTTCAATTTTATGGGAGGCGAAGAGTTAGCAATTGTGCATCAAATATATATATATAAAAAAAAAAGGAAGAGTCAGCAATTCATATTTAGGAATTTTGATTTCCAAAAATCGAAGTATTTTTCAAAGCCGGAGAGAAGTAGAAAAACCCTAACTATGAAGAAGTGAAAAACCAAAGCCCACTTTCATCCATAACTCCAAAATCCTTCAAAAACCTTGAGAAAACCTTGACAAGAGAAGACAACCCAGACAAAGAAGCTTCATGCTCCTTTTAATGTTTCGACCAGAACAGAGTATTATACTATACTCCTATTTTTATCGTTGTAAACTTCTTTGTTTGTCTTTTTATTTGTTTACTAACTAATGGGGTATATTATACTCCCTCCGTCCCATTTTAATAGTCAAGTTCGGTCTCCAATGTAATTTTTAATCTTCATGAAAATCATCTTTAATCTTGGATTTTACATCTTCATATATTTCCTTCTCTTTTTCAACAATCTACACATATTTTAGTTCCAAATTCTCATGCTTCACATAAACTGAGCTGCTACCAAATGTCAGTCAGAACCCGGCTCCCTACTATGCACATAGTGCGTTGCATTGTGCAACGCACATCACAGCCATCTATCTTGGAAATCAATGATCTGGATTTGCAAAAGTTTTTTCACCGGCAAGAATAGATTTTGACCGGTAAGAAAACATCTGCGAATCCGGACTATTAAAAATATTTTTGGACAACTAGACTGCTGCGCTAGACGGTGCAACGTATTAAGTGCACAGCAGCCCCCCGCTTCAATGTTGGCGTCATGGTATCAATAGAGCAAGAAAAGGAAATGGCTGTGGATGTTAATTCCTTTATTAGTTTCTTTCCTCTTGTTCATGTTCTTCGTTTTGCTTTAGCTCTCTTCGGTTTCATGTGTGTGTATTTAATAACAGATTGGTTGGTAGAGGCACGATGAATCGAGTACATTCGTTCGCAAGTTCAATCTCTAGATTGAGATTTCCTGTTCTTTTTTTTTCCCTTGGACTTCTGTTCTTTGTTTATTATATTGGAGATTCGAGAATCCCACATTGGTCAATTATAGCTCGATGTTCTATTTTATAACCTATCACATTGAGTTATTTGAATGCCGAGCTCAATAGCATGGGCTTGTAACCAAGCGGGGCATTAAAGTGGTTGAATGGTTGTATTTGGGCCTCTAATGTGATGGGTGCATCGTTCTCTCTACTCCACAAATAGATCTGGTGCGCACCCATCCCGCCATGGGTTGGCATGCATTACTAAAATTGATCATGGGCTCAAAGTGGAGGGGTCCAATTGATAGAGAGAAGGGTGCATCATGTCTAACCGCACCCATTAGAAAAACCTAACTACCAAACAACCACTTTTTAACAAAATGGCTTCTTCGTTTCTTTTTTTCCTTCTTGTTATTTCTATCTTTCCTGATTTTTTGTCCATTTTGACTCACTTTTTACATTTTTATTCAATTTATATCGGTGAGAAAAAATTAAATGGTAGAAAATCCAATAAAACATTACAAAAAGTTTATGAAAGCCGGAAATAGATCAATTGATTCGTTAGTTCTATCACTGGATTGCATGGCCTTTTCTTTGGGTTTCCGTAGTTTTTTAATTATGTAAGAGATTTGGAAATCCCACATCAATCAATTATAACTCAATTTTGCATTCTGTATCCGTTATTCAAGTACTAAAATTCAGTAGCATGGACTTGATAGTAATGAGAAAGAACACTGAGTTATGGTATGGCTTGTGAATCAGGGTTAAAGTGGAGGGCCCTGCAATCATGAGAACCTGAACACCATGGGTCACAAAATGCGTTATGGTTGATAGAGAAGAAAGATGCATCAAACCTAATCGCACCCATTGGAAAAACCGAACTACCAAACAACCACTTTTTAATTTGATTTAAAAATAAAAAAAAAAGAAACGCATTTGAGCTAGTCTTCTTTGTGTGTGTGTGTGTGTGTGTGTGTGTGTGTGTGTGTGTGTGTTTTAATGGCACTGAGCGTGAAAATGAATAAACTGGGAACATGTATTTTTTTTATCATTCGTAAACTTTTGTCCATTTTGAGTAAAATTTTATATTTTGCAATTCATTTACATGAGAAAATTTAAAGAATTAAAAAAATACCCAAATACTGAAAACACAGAAAATAGGTTAAAATACCAAAATTTATCTTCTTCTTTTTGTTCTTTAGGTAAAAACCCAAGTACCAAACAATTATTAATGACTCGTTTTTTTTTTTTTTATATCAGGTGTGTGTAGAATTAGGGATATAATTGATTGTAAAGTACATGAAATATTTGGGAGTCACCCATATCTATAATACCGAAAGTTAAGCTAGTCAATTGCTCAGCTCGAAGTTATTTCGTCCTTTTATCTGACCAAAAAATGGCCATTGCCTTGGTAAAAAAAAGATAGCTTTTTATGTCCACGTGAAAACGCCTCTTCATTTCGTTCGCGATTTCAATCTCTGGATTGAGTCATTGAGATTTCCTCTCTTTTTTTCCTTTCTTTTTTTTCTCTTGAACTTCTGTTCTTTGATAATTATATTGGTGATTTGAGATTCCCACATCGATCAATTATAGTTCGATATTCTATTTTATAACTTATCACATTGGGTTATTTGAATGCCGAGCCCAATAGCATGGGCTTATAACCAAGCGGGGCATTAAAGTGGTTGAATGGTTGTATTTGGGCCTCTAATGTGACAGGTGCATCATTCTCTCTACTCCACAAATGAATTTGGTGGGCACCCATCCCGCCGTGGGTTGGCAAGCAATACAAATTGGAGTTCACGGGCACAAAGTGGAGGGGTCCGCAACCAACCATTGGGTCTAGAACGGTTGATAGAGAGTAGGGTGTATCATGTCTAACCGCACCCATTAGAAAAACCTAACTACCAAACAACTACTTTTTAACAAAATGACTTCTTCGTTTTTCTTTTTCTTCTTTTCATATCTATCTTTCCTTTCCTGGTCTTTTGTCCATATGAATGAGTCACTTTTACATTTTTCCCGATTTGTATCGGTGAGAGAAATTTAAATAGTAGAAAATCTAATCAAACAAAACAAAAAGTTCCGTAGTTTTTAAAATTAAATGAGTTGTTTGGAAATTCCACATAGTTTTTAAAATTAAATGAGTTGTTTGGAAATTCCACATCAATCACTCAATATTGTATTCAGTGAAGTACTGAAGTACCATTGTTCATTATTCAAGTACCGAGCCCAATAACTTGGGCTTGAGTCTAGTAGGGCATTAAAATGATTGAATTGTTGTATTTGGGCTTCAATACGACGGGGGCAACATTATCTCTACTTTGTAATTTAGGTCTGAGTTGGCTAGCAATATTAAAATCAATTATGAATCAGGTAGTGAGCCCAATTGTTGCTCCTTGCTAGAGAAGAATGGGCCGCACCCATTGAACCAAAAAACCAATATTTTTAACATGCACTTTCGGCTTTTCGGAGTTTGGATAGTTGAAGGCATGTTTTTATTTTGTCTAATCTTTTATACTTTTACGGCCTGTTTGGCTGGAGGATATGGGAGTGGATATACCAAGCGGCCCTATTATATCTCCTAGTCCCACATGTAATTCACTCTTTGGCTCCTCTCCTTCTCCTTAGGGATGGCAACGGGTTGGATCGGAGCCGGATTTTCCCTCCCCCGTACCTGCCTCGTTCTTTTCGGAGGAGGACTCGGAGCGGGGGAAATCGAAGGTGTGTCGGGTTTGGGATAAATCGGGTCCCCATTTACCATATAAATTTTTGATAATTTTGTTCTTTAAAATGTTTAACAAGAAAACAAAATATTGATAAGTAATGATAGTTAAAAAAATATCACAAAGTAAACAAAGACACAAAAGAGTGATTTATTATAAGGTATTTTGCTCTTATAATACCAAAATAACGAAATGTATATAAATAGATACATATAAAAATTAGCAATAACTATCATCGGAGTCAGATCGGGTTAAAACGGATCGGGGGAGAAGCAAATACCATCCCCGCCCCATTTGCTTATCGGATCGGGGATTACCCGCTTGGATCGGGGCGGGTCAGAGGCGGGGACGGAGCGAAGGTAATGGCCATCCCTACTCCTCCTCCCGACTAATTTACTGTTCATCATCTAATATCCACCCGCGGGTGGATTTGCAAAGCGCTTCTTCGCCTGGCAATCCGGGTGGTTTTGGGACGAGATTGCCCTCCAAATCCACCCTCCTTCAATATATGCACCAGGTCGCGCAAACATTTATCTTTTAATGTCACCTTTTTAGATGAGAGAAATTCTAAGAGTAAAAAAAATGGAGATACGAGAATCTCACATGGGTGTATTGGGACTTAATATTCTATTTTATAAACTGTGGCATTGGGTGGATTAATGTCGAGTTCAATAGCATGGGTTTGTAACTAAATGGGGCATTAAAGTGGTTGGATAGATACATTTGGGCCTCTAATGTGTTACATGCAGCATTCTCTCCACTCTGCAAATAAATCTGGTGCACACCTGTCCCACCATGGGATTGCTATTTGCTAGCAATGCGAAATCAATTCAGAATCATACTCCCTCCGTCCCAATTTTATAGTCTCTTTTGGGAGTTCGTGCCACTTTTTAAAGTGTTATATCTTGTAATCTACAATATTTTAGGTGATTTTGAACACTTTATTTATTAGATTAAATCAAGATCTATCAAACAAGATCCATATTGCATATAAAATGTATTACCGATTGAAAGATATAATCGTTTTTTTTATCCGGTTAGGATAGAACGAGAGACTATAAAATTGGGACGGAGGGAGTATTTGTCAATTACGAGGTCAAAACAATCATGCGCACCGCAACATGGCGTTATGGTTGATAGAAAACAAAAGTACATTGTGCCTGATCACGCCCATCGATTAACCCAATTACCAAACAACCACGTTTTAACTTAATTAAAAAAAAAAAATGCCTCCTGCCCATTCTTCGTATCACACCAGAAGGATCAAAGGGGTAACTTCAGTCCAGTGAATCGCCTCCCACAATAATCCTCATGAAAATTATCTTTAATCTTGGATTTTACATCTTCATATATTTCCTTCTCTTTTTCAATAATCTACACATATTTTTGTTCCAAGTTCTCGTACTAAACATAAACTGACCGGCTACCAAATGGGTGTCATGGCATCAATAGAGCAAGAAAAGGATATGGCTATGGATGTTAATTCCTTGGTTAGGCTTTTTCTTCTTCTTGTTCTTCTTTTCACTTTCGCTCTCTTTGGCTTCATGTGCATATATTTTCTGACCAAAATAGGCCATTGCTTTAATCAAAATAAAATAGCTTTTTATGTCCACGTGAAACCCCTCCTTCAATAACAACACTAAGGTTTTCTTCTACTAGGGAATTTAAGGTATAGGTTTAATCGCAAGTTCAATCTCTGGATTGAGAATTTTTTTTTTCCCCCCTCTTGAACTTCTGTTCTTCGTTAATTACATTGGAGATTTGAGAATCCCACATCGATCAATTATAGCTCAACATTCTATTTTATAACCTATCACATTGGGTTATCTAAATGCCGAGCCCAATAGCATGGGCTTGTAACCAAGTGGGGCATTAAAGTGGTTGAATGGTGGTATTTAGGCCTCTAATGTGACACATGGATCATTCTCTCTACTCCACAAATGAATTTGGTGCGCACCCATCCCGCCATGGGTTGGCAAGCAAAACAAAAACCAGTTGATCACAGGCTCAAAGTGGAGGGGTCTGCAACCCAACCCATTGGGACTAGCACGGGTTGATAAAGAGAATGGTGCATCATGTCTAACCGCACCCATTAGAAACCTAACTACCAAACAACCACTTTTTAACAAAATGGCTTCTTCGTTTCTTTTTTCTTCTTTTTATATCTATCTTTCCTGATCTTTTTGTCCATTTTGAGTCACTTTTTACATTTATTTTTTTTTCAATTCATATCGATGAGAGAAATTTAAATTGTAGAAAATCTGATAAAACATTACAAAAAGTTCACAAAAGCTAGAAATTGATCAATTGATTCGTCAGTTCTATCACTGGATTGCAATAGCCTTTTGGCCCTTTTCTTTGGGCTTTTGTAGTTTTTTAATTGTATAAGAGGTTTGGAAATCCCACATCGATCAATTATAACTCAATTTTGCATTCTGTAAAGTACCATTGTCCATTATTCAAGTACCGAGCCTAGTAGCTTGGGCTTGTAGCCGAACGGATCATTAAAATGGTTAAATTGTTTCTTCTTCTTCTTCTTCTTCTTCCTCCTCCTACTCCTCCTCCTTTCGCTCTCTTCAGCTTCATGTGAATGTATTTAATGCCAAATTGGTTGGTAGAGGCACGATGAATCCAGTACATTTCGTTCGCAAGTTCAATCTCTGCATTGAGATTTCCTTTGCTTTTTTCTCTTGAACTTCTGTTCTCACTTTTTTGTTAATTACATAGAGAATCCCACATTGGTCAATTATATCTCGATATTCTACTTTATAACCTATCGCATTGGGTTATTTGAATGCCGAGCTCAACAGCATGGGCTTGTAACCAAGCGGGGCATTAAAGTGGTTGAATGGTTGTATTTGGGCCTCTAATGTGATGGGTGCACCATTCTCTTTACTCCACAAATGGATTTGGTGCGCACTCATCCCGCCATGGGTTGGCATGCATTACTAAAGTTGATCAAGGGCTCAAAGTGGAGGGGTCCTCTTGATAGAGAGAAGGGTGTATCATGTCTAACCGCACCCATTAGAAAAACCTAACTACCAAACAACCACTTTTTTTTAACAAAATTTCCATATTCAATTGACTATATATTAAAAAAGAAATACAGCGGCTGCAACATTATCTCTACTCTGCAATATTAATCAAAATCAATTATGAATCAGGAAGTCAAATGGAGGGCAGGGGAACCCATTGAACCAAAAAAAAAACATTTTTAAACTTGCACTTTGGGCTCTCCGGAGTTTGGACTGTTGGAGGCTTGCTTTTATTTTTTCTATTCTTTTATCCATTTGGGTCGAAATTTCTTTTTTTTTTTTTGGTCATTTATATGAGAGAAATTCAAAAAGTAAAAATAAAATAAAAATTGAGATATGAGTATCCCACATTCTTTTATTGTTTCTTACCAATATTCTATTTCATAAATTGTGGCATTGGGAGCTGAGTTCAATAGCATGAGTTTGTAACGAAGCAAGACATTAAAGTAGTTCAATCAAGGGTGGAACTAAGGCCAGGCTATGGTGGGGCTGTAGCCCAGAGGAGTTCAAAAAAAGGAAGGAAGAAAAATTTACATGTAAAATTTTAGCCCAAAAAATTTTAATTTACCTCTTTCTTTGTGTGTAGGCAGCCTAACTCATTCTAAATTAAAACCCACCCAAAACATTGACTTCAAATCAATCTCCTTTGAACAACCCAATAAAGCCCGTTACAAAGCAATAATTGTAGCCCATCCATCCCCTTTGTGGGGTTTCTTTTCAATTTTATGGGAGGCGAAGAGTTAGCAATTGTGCATCAAATAAAAAAAAAAAAAGAAGAGTTAGCAATTCATATTTAGGAATTTTGATTTCCTAAAATCGAAGTATTTTTCAAAGCCTGAGAGAAGTAGAAAAACCCTAACTATGAAGAAGTGAAAAACCAAAGCCCACTTTCATCCATAACTCCAAAATCCTTCAAAAACTTTGAGAAAACCTTGACAAGAGAAGACAACCCAGACAAAGAAGCTTCATGCTCCTTTTAATGTTTCGACCAGAACAGAGTATTATACTATACTCCTATTTTTATCATTCTAAACTTCTTTGTTTGTCTTTTTATTTGTTTACGAACTAGTGGGGTATATTATACTCAATCCGTCCCATTTTAATAGTCCAGTTCGGCCTCTAATGTAATTTTTAAATTGTTAATATCTTTCAATCTATAATAAATTTTATGTGTATTATGGATCTCATATAGCAACCAATGTCAAAAACATTCCATTAGAGTTAGAAGTTGGAGACCCAAACAACTAATTCCTTGTTGTATACGGAAGAATGGTGTAAATTTAAATTGTCTTTGCGCGCCTACTAGACAATCCCAATGAACCAAAAATCACTCAACTTTTATTAAGAGAAAGGAGAGAAATTAAAACACAAATTACAAGCGTGGACATACGTGTGAATGATGGAGATTGAAACTAGAACAATTGCTAGGAATTCTCACATCTTTTGTAAGACCAAAAACCGACCAACTTGGTGGAAAATGCTAAGAAATTATCAAATGTGTAAAAGGTATATTAATATTTCTAGCTTTTGATTTTAGTAGAACCGTATTTTGTTGGAGGTTAAAAAGATAGTGTTTTTCAAAAGAGTTGTAAAACAAAAATAGTGATGAACTTTTGGAAAAAAATACTCCATATGTAGGGAGGAAATTAAAAAGATATGGCATGGTATGACCAATATAAATTGTGCATGTAGGGTTCATGTTCAAGATAATAAACTACTTATGAAAAAGCATCCTCAACACTTCTTATTGCCTAGAAATTTAAGATTTGTTTCTAAGTCCAATTTTCAAATCCTCTATCTTGACTAAATTTAGAATTTAACACTGATGATTATAACGCCACAGAAACCTATTATTCACTATCTGTTGTATATTTGGATAGGAGGTTTTTTAATTTACTCAGTGTACTTCGTTTTAGTGTGGAATGAAAAATTAGAGGCGGTTCTCTCCGGTTTGCTTGGGAGATTTGAGCTATATGGCCTTGTTAGGCACTCGTGGGCTAGCAACAACACCCTTTTCAATGTTACGGGCCAGGCCTTTTTTCTTTTTTTGGCTTTTTTTTCCTTGTGTAGATGATGTATAATAAAATCAAAAGAGAAGCTCTCCAAAATAGGACAAGAGGCCTAACAAACTCTTACTAATTCTTGTCTTAGCTTTAGAAAGCAATAGCTCACATACATGTTTAACAAGTGGAGGGCAAAAACAAAAATCAGAAAACCTCCTAACACTACTTACAAAAAAAAAAAAATTTGATCAATCCCAAGTTCCACCCCTTTATCAATGAAGCAAAATTCAAAGTTCGAAGGATAAAAATCTCCATTTCTGGTTTTTGCTTCCATTCACTCTTCTCATCATTATCATTTCCATAATTTTAGCGGCCGGGTCGACAAAGGTCTATAGGGCTCACCCCTATATCTTGGGAAGACAAAAGTGAATATCAAGAGGAAGCTTCGCCCTACTGCCTAGACGGTGGGCACAGATGTTTGACCCTCAGTGGAGCACTCTCAGGAAGGCCCTAGGGGACCTACCACTTGAATCGGTGGATCCAACAGACACCCTTCTCAGCAGCTATGATAAGCTTTGTGCCGAGCGCTGACTTAGCCGAATCAATGGATGTCGGACAGTTTGATGGCACTCAGCAAGCTATCAAGGGCTCGGCCTAAGGCGTTTTTGCTGAACCATTAATGACGTAAGTCAACCACCCAGCAAGCTTAGACTGCAGGACCACGTGGTTGACCGGGGAGTACTCCCAAACTAGTTGACTCTTTAGGTGTACCAAGCGTGACGTCAACCGAAACATTAGGCTTGACGTCAGCCGAAGCATGGTGTATGCACAAGACATTCTGATTAGATCACATGGGGTGTCAGGTACGGACCGTCTGAGTGCCTTCACCTTCACATGGGGTCTCTAAAATTTCCGTTTACCTTCACCTTCTCTGGTCACTTACTTGACCGTCTAAGTGCCTTTCCAGACAACCACTGTCCTGGCTTGGCACTAACACGGTTGTTCAGGTGTGTAGGTCTTCTTCCCCGGTCATAAGCTAATTATGGTTTCAGCAAGGTTCAACCACCTTTTCACTTCTCCGTACCGCACCAAAAGGATCAAAGGGGTAACTCCAATGAAGTGCCCCCACAATAATCCTCATGAAAATCATCTTTAATCTTGGATTTTACATCTTCATATGTTACCTTCTCTTTTTCAATAATCTACACATGTTTTTGTTCCCAATTCTCATACTTCACATAAACTGACCGGCTACCAAATGGGTGTCATGGTATCAATAGAGCAAAAAAAGTAAAAGGCTATGGATGTTAATTCCTTCTTTAGTTTTTTCTTCTTCTTGTTCTTCTTTTCGCTTTCGCTCTCTTCGGCGTCATGTGTATGCATTTTCTGATCAAAATAGGCCATTGCTTTAATCAAAATAAAATAGCTTTTTATGTCCACGGGAAAGCTCTACTTCAATAACAACACCAATGGTTGTTAAATCTCTGGATTGAGAATTTTTTTTTCCCCCTCTTGAACTTCTGTTCTTCATTAATTACATTGGAGATTTGAGAATCCCACATCGGTCAATTATAACTTGATATTCTATTTTATAACCTATCACATTGAGTTATTTGAATGCCGAGCCCAATAGCATGGGCTTGTAACCAAGCGGGGCATTAAAGTGGTTGAATGGTTGTATTTGGGCCTCTAATGCGATTGGTGTACTATTCTCTCTACTCCACAAATGAATTTGGTGTGCACCCATCCCGCCATGGGTTGGCAAGCAAAACAAAAACCAGTTGATCATGGGCTCAAAGTGGAGGGGTCTGCAACCCAACCCATTGGGACTAGCACGGGTTGATAAAGAGAATGGTGCATCATGTCTAACCGCACTCATTAGAAACCTAACTACCAAACAACCACTTTTTAACAAAATGGCTTCTTTGTTTCTTTTTTCTTCTTTTTATATCTATCTTTCCTGATTTTTTTTGTCCATTTTGAGTCACTTTTACTTTTTTTTTTTCCAATTCATATCGGTGAGAGAAATTTAAATAGTAGAAAATCTGATAAAACATTACAAAAAGTTCACGATAGCTAGAAATAGATCAATTGATTTGTCAATTCTATCACTGCATTGCAATGGCCTTTTGTCCCTTTCTTTGGGCTTTTGTAGTTTTTTAATTATATAAGAGGTTTGGAAATCCCACATCGATCAATGATCAATTATAACTCAATTTTGCATTCTGTAACGTACCATTGTCCATTATTCAAGTACCGAGCCCATTGTCCATTATTCAAGTACCGAGCCTAGTTGCTTGGGCTTGTAGCCAAACAGGACATTAAAATGGTTGAATTGTTACTTCATGAGTTATTTTAGTGAATCAATGCCAAAACCAAAGCTTTCTTCTTTTTCTTTTTTGTCATTCGTTATTCCTAATCTATTACACAAGGGGAGAGGGGAATAGGACTCGAACCTGGGATACAATGTGAGTTGTCCAAAAGCTCTACTGCATGAGCTAACCACCACTTGCAACCAAAGCAAGAAAGGGAATTGGCTGTGGATGTTAATTCCTTCATTAGTTTCTTCCTTCTTGTTCTTGTTCTTCTTTTCGCTTTTGCTCTTTTCGGCTTTATGTGTGTGTATTTATTTATCCAGTTTAGGAAGCAGTAAGCACATCTTGGAATTGCATTTTCTAGTCTACAATTATTAAAATTGAGCCGGTGGCTCGCTTTTCTTTGATTTCATATTTTCATGTGTGCAGAATTATTGATATAATTGTTTATTAACTGCATGAAATATTGGGGAGTCACACATCTTTATAAAACCTAAAGTCAAAGCTATTCAATTGCTAAGCTCGGGTAGTCTGTTCCGCTACCGAGGGCTCCAGATTGGCGTTTGTTGCCCTTTAGGGCAAATCAAAAAAGAAAAAATTGCTAATTTGCTTCAAGGTGGTTGAAGCATAGTATTCGGGCCTCTAATTTGGTAGGATGAACCATTCTCTCTACTCTATAACTTTATCTTGTGTGCACTCATCCGGCCATCCCACCACATGTATTGTATTTTCTGAGTAAAATAGGCCATTGCTTTTTATGTCCACGTGAAACTCTTCCTTCGATAACAACACTAAGGTTTTCTTCTACTAGGGAATTTAGGGTTTGTTTGGAACATGTGGAAGAGAAAAGAAAAGAAGAGAAAATATTTGAGAGAGAAATTATAAAGAAAATGGTTTCTTTCTTTTTGTTTGGTTGTAGAAAGAAAATGAAATGAAAATAGGGAGAAAAATACTCGCTCTTGTTTGGATCTAAAAGGAAAATGGAAAGGAAAAGTAACCAATTCTTCTCAGGGCATGAGTCTTAGTAAATATACACATGTATTTCTGTATGTATGTATGGATGGATGGATGGATGTATGTAATAAATCACTGGAAAATTCTACACGTCATCTTCCCAAATTTTCTGAACAAACTTCTTACAAATTTCTTCAAATCGGAAACCAATCGAGACTCACAGCCCGAATCAAAACCAAGATTGCCATTTTCATCGTTGCAACCAGGAACCCAAGACCTTCGCTGATTGTTGCAACCTAGAAATCCAAGACTTTCGTCAAAGATGGTGAACAGTAGTTAGACCAGTCCTTTGCAACGATAGAACAGTGGAAGAACAACAGTAATTGGCGCCCTTTCTCTCTTATTTTCTTTCCCATTTCTAGTTTATGGTTTTCACTACATTTTTTCCCTTCTCTCCATAAACCAGGAACCAAACACCCAATAGAAAGAAAAAAAAATCATTTTCCTTTCTTTTCCCCCATTTTCTTTAAGTTCCAAACAAGCCCTTAAGGTATAGGTTTAATCACAGATTGGTTGGCAGAGGCAAGATGAATAGAGTACATTTAGTTCGCAAGTTCAATCTCTGGATTGAGATTTCCTTTGTCTTTTCCTCTTGGACTTCTGTTCTCACCTTTTTGTTAATTACGTTGGAGATTTGAGAATCCCACATTGGTCAATTATATCTCGATATTCTACTTTATAACCTATTGCATTGGGTTATTTGAATGTCGAGCTCAGTAGCATGGGCTTGTAACCAAGCGGGGCATTAAAGTGGTTGAATGGTTGTATTTGGGCCTCTAATGCGATGGGTGCACCATTCTCTTTACTCCACAAATGGATCTGGTGCGCACCCATCCCGCCATGGGTTGGCATGCATTACTAAAGTTGATCAAGGGCTCAAAGTGGAGGGGTCCTCTTGATAGAGAGAAGGGTGTATCATGTCTAACCGCACCCATTAGAAAAACCTAACTACCAAACAACCACTTTTTAACAAAATTAACATATTCAAAATGAATATCTATATCTATATATACAGAGCAATTTTTTGTCACAGTCATCATATTACATTTTATTCTTCTCTCTACCAACTCACTCACTCTCTCTCTCTCTCTCTCTCTCTCTCTCACATTTTCCTTACCGGCCTACCACACCTAAAATTTCAATCCACATTCTCTCTCTCCCCCCTTTTCAAAATTCAAACCACATTCTCTCTCACCACCTTATCTCCTTCCCCTTCTCTGAAATTCGAAGGACCATAAAGAATGAACGCGGGCACAGGTACGACCACTGCGTCGATTGCTCAAGTTGTGCCTTCAGGCATAAACACGGCATGCACTAGGATATTAAAAAATCCAACGGTTGCAACATTATCTCTACTCTGCAATATTAATTAAATTCAATTATGAATCAGGGAGTCAAATGGAGGGCTGGGAACAAGGATGGAGCCAAGGGGGGACAAGTGATGGCGACCGCTGCTACAAGGTTTTCAAAAAATGTAATTATTATGTAGAAAATAATTTTTTAGTCGCTAAATTATGTAGACTCGCCACCACTAGATTTTTTTAATCTTTCATCCTCATAATGCATTTTGTTTTTTATTTTTTAAGTACATTTTTTTGCCACCACAAAGGTAAAATCCTGACTCCAGTCCCTGGCTGGGAACCCAACGGTTAATTGTTGCTGCTTGGTAGAGAAGAATGGGCCGCACCCATTGAACAAAAAAACAAATTTTTTTTAACATGCACTTTGGGCTCTCCGGAGTTTGGATTGTTGAAGGCTTTCTTTTATTTTTTCTATTCTTTTATCCATTTGGGTCGAACTTTTTTTTCTTTTCTTTTTTTTTCCTTCTGTCATTTAGATTAGAGAAATTTGAAAAGTTGAAAAAAAAAATGGAGATATGAGTATCCCACATTGGTGTATTGTGACTTCCTAATATTCTATTTTATAAACTGTGGCATTGGGTGCCGAGTTCAATAGAATGGGCTTCTAACCAAGCGGGACATTAAAGTGGTTGAATGGTTGAATTTGGGCCTAATGCGACGGGTGCACCATTCTCTTTAGTCCACAAATGGATTTGGTGTGCACCCATCCCGCCATGGGTTGGTAAGCAAAATACAAAATTAAGTTACAGGGGCTCAAAGTGGAGGGGCACCGCAACCTACCCATTGGGTCTAGTGCGGTTGATAGAGAGAAAGGGTGCATCATGTCTAACCGCACCTATTAGAAAAACCCAACTACCAAACTAGAGGTCGTTCTCTCCGATTCGTTTGGGAGATTTAAGCTACATGTCTTGTTAGGCACTTGTGGGCTAACAACACCCTTTTCGATGGGCCTATTTTAAATATTAAAAAAAAAATGGCTGACATAAAGTGCAACAAATATAAATTCCCCATAGGCGTTATTATTGTGGCCCACGGAGGGGCCACCAAATCAAACATCTTACAATCCCAAAATTTATTTACAATCCAAACAAATTACTGAATAATGTCCACAATTGCATTCGAAAATAGCCACACAATTCACAGCCAGCTTTCGCTCTCTGTATCAAAATCAATTCCAACCTAATAATATCAGTTTCAACTAGGTTCTATTAACCCTAAACCAAAATAATATTAAATGGATATTGAATTCAACATCACATTAACAGGCGCCGGTACAGCGAAAGCGACCTATAAATCATCGAAATAATGATACTAAGACCTTAGGGTGCTCCGTTGTACCTATAATCATAAATTGAGGCAATCATATGTATCATGGTATCAATAGAGCAAGAAAAGGAATTGGTTGTGGATGTTAATTCCTTCATTAGTTTCTTTCTTTCTTCTTCTTCTTCTTCTTCTTCTTCTTCTTCTTCTTCTTCTTCTTCGTTTTGTTTTCGCTCTCTTCGGCTTAATGTGTATGTATTTAATGCCAGATTGGTTGGTAGAGGCACGATGAACTACATTTCGTTCGCAAGTTCAATCTCTAGATTGAGATTTCCTTTGTTTTTTTCTCTTAAAGTTCTGTTCTCTCCTTTTTGTTAATTACGTTGGAGATTTGAGAATCCCACATTGGTCAATTATAGCTCGATATTCCATTTTATAACCTATCGCATTGGGTTATTTGAATGCCGAGCTCAGTAGCATGGGACTTGTAACCAAGCGGGGCATTAAAGTGGTTGAATGGTTGAATTTGGGCCTCTAATGCGATGGGTGCATCATTCTCTCTACTCCACAAATAGATCTGGTGCGCACCCATCCCGCCATGGGTTGGCATGCATTACTAAAGTTGATCAAGGGCTCAAAGTGGAGGGGTCCTCTTGATAGAGAGAAGGGTGTATCATGTCTAACCGCACCCATTAGAAAAACCTAATTACCAAACAACCACTTTTTAACAAAATTACTGTATTCAAATTAATTGACTATATATAAAAAGAATACAGCGGGTGCAACATTATCTCTACTCTTTAATATTAATCAAAATCAATTATGAATCAGGGAGTCAAATGGAGGGCTGGGAACCCAATGGTTGCACCCATTGAACCAAAAAAACCATTTGTAAATATGCAGTTTGGGCTCTCCGGAGTTTGGATTGTTGGAAGGCTTTCTTTTATTTTTTCTATTCGTTTATCCATTTGGGTCGAACTTTTATTTTTTTATGTCATTTCTATGAGAAAATTTTGAAAAGTAAAAAAAAGAATGGAGATATTAGTATCCCACATTGTTGTATTGTTTCTTACTAATATTCTATTTTATAAATTGTGGCATTGGGTGCCTAGTTCAATAGCCTGAGCTTATAACCAAGCGGGACATTAAAGAATTTGATCAAGGGTGGAACTAAGGCCAGGCTATGGTGGGCTATAGCCCAGGTGAGTTCAAAAAAAGGAAGGGGAAAAAAAATTACATGTAAAAATTTTAGCCCAATAAATTTTAATTTACCTTATTTTTTGTGTGTAGCCCAACTCATTTTAAATTAACACCCACCCAAAACATTGACTACAAATCAACCACCTTTGAACAACCCAATAAATCCTATTACAACCCAATAGTTGTAGCCCATCAATCCCCTTTGTGGGGTTTCTTTTCAATTTTATGGGAGGTGAGGAGTTCGAATTTCATAGTTAGGAATTTTGATTGTCTAAAATCGAAGTATTTTTCAAACCTCGAGAGAAGTAGAAAATCCCTAACTTTGAAGAAGCGAAAAACTAGAGCCCACTTTCATCCATAACTCCAAAATCCTTCAAAAACCTTGACAAGAGAAGACGACCCAGATCGCAGATGGGAGACCCTTTATCCCACATCGATGGGATAGGTGAAAGGAAATAGTTTATAAATGATTTCGAGCAACTACTTGTATAATTTGTGGTTAACCTTTTGAGCCACGTGTTTACAAAGGGTACATCGAGACGAGCCATACCAAGCACAAAGCAAGTATATGGCAAGGCAAAACAACTGCCGAGAAACTAGAAGTAGAGCCAGAAAAAAGGAAAAAATAACACAAAGCAGTTTGCCCCAAATGAATGAAGGACAAACTACAGGTTCTTCAAAGTGAGAGTGACCAAAAACATTGAAGAGATTGAGCATAACATGGTAGATCCACCAGCATGAGTCATGGAATATCCAGCTTTTTGGATTCTTATTGTACTTTTACTTACAAAATATAGTAACCACACATCGCCCAAACAATTTTAACAAAAATTTATAATCTACGTCCACAAACCAGTAATCTAAAAAATAACAGACTCCCGAACGCCACCTAAGTATGCACCCAGTAAACCACAATTAACTTCACATTTTTCTGTTTATTGCATGGACCCAGAACGAATGAGGTAAAACCTCTCTAACCTCGTGCTCTTTTAGAAGAACTAGCTATGTAGGGAACAGTTACAGAACGCTGTATTGGATCACCATCTCAAAAACCACCAAATATCTAGCTTGGGCCTGTGTATCAGGCACATATCACGCGGCCTTACATTGCAATATCCGACGGACATGTATACATACGATAGAAGAGTTCATGTAACACTACACTCAGAACAGAAGAAACCAGTTTGATTAGTGCAGAAATCACAAGCTAAAACCATAATATGGCATCCAACTAGGAAGTCTGTTTTGTGGGTACAACAGAGAAAATACTAAGGTTTATTCGTGCGTGCAACATGCCACAGGTAAGAAAAATAATAAGTGGAAGTTCAATCTGAAGTTAATAATACAAGGGACAAATATTATTTCGAAAACAGCACAACAATTTCATGTCCACAGCATAACAAATACAGGGCACAAATCATGCTCCAATGGAGTCTATACCGGCACTGGTGTATCAGCACTTGCTTTGCAGTCGCAGTGTGAAGGCTTGCAAGGCTATGAGAACTTCTTTCAACTTCTCTTGGGTGGCCACATCAGTCAATTTTCCGTCACTATCAAACTTGGCAGGAGGTTGGAAGACGTTGAGGAAGAATTCAGG